>JBBDHG010000116.1:335000-1535000 GCA_037951165.1 Lophius americanus
ATGTGCATCACACATGACACATGAAATACACAGTATAAATAACACATTATATGCAACACACTATATACACTATATAACAGACTAGGTGCATAGCACACACTACATATAAAACATACTATAAACGTGACTCACACTATATATAACAAATATGTATAACACATATATTAAACACCCGATATATAACAAACACTATATGCGACACATCGAGCATACACATTGTATAAGACTATATAATACACATCATATGTAATACACTATAAATAACACTATAACACATGGGCTTGTGGCTGGAAAGCACTAAGGACCTTGCTAAGGGTCCGCACGGGATTTCTGCCACGCCCTGTTCTTACTAGGATTCAACGTCATTTCTCGATCATCAAAGTCCGTGGTGTAACCCTCTGAGCCGGCACCAATTAAATGCGACACATACGTACCTCAGTATATATATATATATATATAAAAAAGACACAAATAATATACAACACACTATAAATAATACACATTTTGTATTACATTGTTTTAATAAACTTAACACAAATTCCTTATAATTATGTATAAAACATGCTTTATGCACACACAATAATGTATAACACACATCATTTACAATACACGTAGCATAATACATTATATATAACAGCCATTATAAATAACAGCCATTATTTATAACACACTGTATATAACGCATATATAACACATGTGTGTCATGTATTCACATACATTATCTATCACAAACAGACACTTGCTGCACTATTCTCTGACATGAAAATGATGGTGGTGATTTAATGATGATAGTAAAGATGTAATGATGATGTAATGACGATGACGATGATGAAGGTGTCTAACTGCAGATGTCTGCATCTCTGGGCTCATTGCCATAGCAAACATGAGTCTCAGGGTCAGAGGTTAGGTTAAGGATGCCAACAGCATAGTGGGAAATGAGGAGGGTGATGTAAATGTCTTCCAGTCACTTGTTAGCTAGTTAGATATACAGTAACATTGCTGAATGTCACTGACGCCAGCCTCCTGCATCTTATTGGGTGAACATGACTGATGGGTTGCAACGTGTCACGTGACATGGACAGCACTCAGACCGACCTATCTAAACCAGCATCGTGAACACTGTGGTCATCTCGAGAGCAATAAAATTATCATTGCCTCCATGCAGACAATCAGGAGTTCTGACCAATAGGACAACAGAACTGACCAGCTGCAGGTGGAGTCATGGTGCTGATGATGAAATCACTTTGTCACTAATAAAGTCTTATTTTGTACAAAGAGAAAAATTTCCTCCTCAATATTTACATGATTACTCCATACGTAGAGGATCATTTCATATTTAGAGGATTAGCTGATATTTTGAGGATTACTTCATATTTGGAAGATAACTCAGTATCTGAAGGATTCCTTGATATTTGGAGAATTGCTCAATATTTAGACGATTACTCGTTATCTGGAGGATTACTCCATATTAAGGGTATCATCGAACCAGCAGCTGCTGGATGGCATTCCCCGGCTGCTGCTTATCAGGGATCAAAGTCTTTCCAGGACAATCTGAACCAATCAGCTGCTTGTTGGCTGAATCAGGGCTTAGCATCTAGTGCACTGTGTCTATAAAACAATGCTAAGCTAGCGATTAGCATGTAAGCTAGGTGGTACAGTCTAATGTCATAGTTGTTAGTTAGCGAGGCTTCTGCTCTGTAACAATGGATTGTGGGTAGGTTTAGTAAGCATCTGTGGAAGCTCCAGCTCTCCTGTTCCACTGGCCGCCAGCGGCCGGGGCCACACTCAGGTTTAAGGAATAAGTTAATGTGAAGGTTGTTGTCTCTGCTCAGGTCAAAGGTTAGTGTGAGCCCTGCCTGGACGTGACAGTGACTACTACAATCAGAACGGTGGCCTGGCCCCGCCACCACTGATCAATTTATCTATAGCGCCATGGTCTGAGCTGGTTTCTATATCAACTGAATACATGGAGATTAGCAAACATAATGTTTTCCATGTGATCATTGTTATTTTTTACCTGATTGATTGATGTATTTATCAGGACTGATGGCTCATCAGTTTGTTGTAGATTTTTGACACCTGTTCATTTATTCTATTGCCAATCAGTGGCCATTTATATTGAGGAGGACCTTCTACCTTTAGTCACCGGTTCACCTGACCAGTGATTTTTCACCTAACCCATCAGTGTTCATTTCAAAATAAAAGCTCAACAAGTGTTCTGTGTCTTTGTACTGACTCTTCTGAAACAGGTATGTTACTTTCCAGTGATGTCTATTAAATGGCGCAGCCGCCAGGAACTCTAAGTAGTCTAATGTCACGTAAAGTAATCTAATCTACAGTTCAGTCCAGACCACTTAATAATCCCAAATAGGGCAGTTCATTTCCCAAGTCAACAGAAAATAGGTAAGGAACAATACTTACACTGACAACAGCGATTGAGACATCAGTATCAAGATGACGGTGACAACACGTGCACAAATGATCAGGTGACCATGACAGAAGCATGACCCCAAAGTCTCTACGTAACAGTTTGATCAAAGTTACATAAAATGGTTATGGCTTTGGGCTTCATCGGGAGGGGAATTTTCTGATGTCCCCCTTTGACAATAGTCGGTGTTCATAAATGTAGGTTGGGAATCAAACAGCTGCTGCTATCTGTATATAGGGTAAAAAGCAGTGGGAGAGAGGACGGAGCCCTGAGGACAGCCTCTGATTTAAATTGTGACAGTAGATGTGTCCATTTACAAAAACCGGCTGGGTTCTATCTGTTAAGTAAAAAAAATAAAATAAAATAAAATCTCATCCCGTACCATTAAATGTGAAGCAAATTTAAAATAGGCGGCTGCATCTGGTTAAAAGCTGAACTGAAATCAGCAAATAGAAATCTTCATTGGTTTTGGGTTTTTCCAGATGTAACTTTGTCTTCACAGGTAAAATTTCCTAACAGACTTTTCAAACCGCAAAAATAACAAAAGAATTAAAAACATTTTGCAAGTCAGTGTCATCCACCCCAAAAACACTGAGGAGTTGTCTGGTCTCACAGGTATGATGTTAACAGACGGCACTGATTTTATTCCTTACCAGGCAGCTCTTAGTTCAAAGTTACTATTGGCCTACTGTTTTTCAAATTTCTTTCTCCTTATTTCATTTTTCAGTTCTTTGGTAACAGCTTTCCTCTCCAGAGGATAATACTTTTCCATTGTTACAAAAGGTTTGACATTTGGGTAAATAACAACCTTCTGGGTTGGGATGCCTGAATCCACACAGAATCTTATATATCAGGGCTCTCTTTCAGTTAGCACATTTTCACCACAATTATCGTACTCATCATAAAAACACTGCCAGTCTGTACGGTCATGGCACGTCTAAAGTGAGGCGATACTATCCTCTGCCTGCATTCTTATGGTCCTCTCCTCCCGTTCCAGGCGCCTGAATGCGGGTCTGCAGACAGGCTGAGACATACACCGTTATCTGTTATGATAAGCAGAGAGAAGACGTAGGCCAGGATCTGTACGCAACGCTTACTGAGCCATAACAAAAATCAATAAGATAGATCTTTTTTGTGCAGAGGCACAGGTTACATAACTTTCTTATGTTTTCAAAGTCTTTTTAAAATGCAGTGGTTCAAATCCCCTGAGATAAATGTCGGTGCCCCGGGGCAAATCAAATTCAGTCTGTGTGTGAAATCAGCAATCAGCTGAGCAGCAGCTGAGGCGTTGGTACGCAGATGTATCCACTAATGTCTACTGTTGGAATTGACAGGGTTAATACGAGGGGTGGAGAGAGACCGTGAACAATTTGTTTTCTGGAGAACAAATTCTCTCTTACGACAACGGTTCTGTTGTACCTTTTGTTGAGGAAAAAAAAAACACACCTCCCCCTTGACTTTTCATGGTGATCTCCGATGACTGTTTCGGTTGAAATGGGCTTCGAACCCACTTATTCTTTGGTTATTTATAAAGTCAATAATTTTATTGGAATAAATAATAATTTTACAAAGATTTGAGCCAGGAAATTGTCTTTTGTACTGCCACCTGCCAGACGGCAGGGTGTGGCTATGAACTCTGAGAGATGAGGTCAGAGTTGACCTGCAGACAGGTGAGCTGTAGGGGAGGAGTCATGCGGGTCATGAAGTCTCTCTCTCCGCGACTGAACCTCTTCACATCTGAAAGCAAAAAAAGCGTAACGTCTGGAGAACAGTTTAGAAGCAAAGGCTTTGATCCTACATTGATGTTAACACATTACCTTCTGATCTCCAATTCTTCTGATTGGTCTGTTTCCTGCAGGTGAGAGTCACCTGACGACACACGGACTCACTGCTGCACACACACAACAGGAAGTCGAGGAGAGCATCATCTGAAGGACACGCCTGAAACACACACATGTGATTACACACTCTACTTGGACAACATACACCTCCTGGGAGCAAGAAGAGGTACTGACCGGACTCTGGCCCCGGGGGTAGACCCTGAGGTGACCTCTGACCCTGAGCGCTCTTTGAAGACCCTCCCACTGAGAATCAGCCAACCCCAGCAGAGAACAAACCAAAGGACCTGGAACCCAGACGTGTGCCTCACCGGTCCCGTCATCGATCACCAACCTAATCAATAATCAATACAGCGTAACACCTGATCAATAAGCAATTATCAATAATGAGAGATACGCAGTCTGAAAACATTTTCGAATGTGAATGCTAGATTTTGAAAGACCAATACTAAACCGGACTCCTTCCATGAAACATTGAGGAAAAACCAAAAGAGTATGAAAGATGTTCCATATCTGAAAGTATGCAGAAAATGTTGTTGCCAAACTCCAATGCTGATGTGGAATAGAATGCTGAACATTACTCAAAGAGTGTGAAGAAGATGTAGTACTTGACTCTAAAGAGTATGATTCGGATAAATATTTGAATAAAATGCATTATATGTAAAAGATGTTGAAGATGGTTCTAATTTTATTGTTGGATCAAGGGGTACCTCCCGTAAGTGGTTACAATGTTGTGGCGTATCTTTAAATAGATAACTGGGTCAGGTGAGTCAGATTTGTCTATAAATAGACTGAGGTCATGTGACTCATCTGTACCTATAAATAGATAGACTAGGTCATGTGACTCAGCTGCAGCTAAATAGACTGATGAGCTCATGTGACTCAGCTGCATCTAAAGAGACTGATGAGGTCATGTGACTCAGCTGCATCTAAAAAGGCTGATGTGGTCATGTAACTGCTGCATTTTAAAAGATTCTAGCTGGAGGATAAAGGCAGGAAAATGAGTATCACTGAAACGATGGCTTGATGACGAACCACGATATTGCTGGACAATTTGATATATGGCTTGGCCAAATTAAGCTAAAAATAGAGAGATTTCTGAATGACCTTGTTTCGAGGTGAAAGTATGAAGGATCAGTGAATCAATGAAATAGTATGAATAAACAAGACTTTCGAAGACGGTCCACATCTGAATGAATCTTCGTTCATCTGTGATAGTATGAACGATATGAAAATCTGAATAGATGCAAGACTCTCCTGACTGAGCTCAACATTTGGATGCCTGAATGCTTATATATGCTTATAATGAACTACTAGAAGTAGTTAGGTTAAAAAAATTTAAAAAAAACCCTAACCAACATCACAATATTCAATATAAACCGAAACACTTAAGACTTCCCTGGTTCCAGATCCATACCAAGACTGACTTTACTCTGGAACCAAACCCAGACTGACTTGGCCCCGGACCATAACCCAGACTTACTTGGCTCTGGACTCAAACACGGCTGAGGTTGAAGGGCACTGAGAACTGGAACAGGCCTAAGAGAGCCAAAGATCAGTCAGTGAATCTGCACCAATAAGATGAATCAACAGTGGAACCAATAACAGACCTGTGTGTAGATCCCCCCACATAGCGAACAACTCCACTGAAGATGCAGGAACAGGAAACACACCATATGACCTTTGACCTGAGCAACAGTGCACATCTGTTCTGAGCTGCCTGCCCACATACCAAGATGCATCATGGGAACAGGCGAAGGCCGATTAGAGCTGACGGGAAAGACATTAATCAAAAAGACAGACATGATATTTCCATACTGGTGACATAGTGATGAGATGTTGGTGACGTAATGGTGAAATGGTGGTGACAGGGATGAAACGGTGGTGACAAAGCCATGACAGTGGTGACAGAGCGAAGACAATGGTGAGATGGTGGCGACATAGCGATGACAGCGGTGAGATGATGGTGACATAGCGATGACAGCGGTGAGATGTTGGTGACATAGCGATGACAGCGGTGAGATGTTGGTGACATAGCGATGACAGCGGTGAGATGATGGTGACATAGCGATGACAGCGGTGAGATGATGGTGACATAGCGATGACAGCGGTGAGATGATGGTGACATAGCGATGACAGCGGTGAGATGATGGTGACATAGCGATGACAGCGGTGAGATGATGATGACATAGCAATGACAGCGGTGAGATGATGATGACATAGCGATGACAGCGGTGAGATGATGATGACATAGCGATGACAGCGGTGAGATGGCAGTGACATAGCGATGACAGCGGTGAGATGGCAGTGACATAGCGATGACAGTGTTGAGATGGCGGTGACATAGCGATGACAGTGGTGAGATGGCGGTGACATAGCGATGACAGGGGTGAGATGGTGATGACAGTGTTGAGATGGTGATGACAGTGTTGAGATGGTGATGACAGTGTTGAGATGGTGATGACAGTGTTGAGATGGCGGTGACAGTGTTGAGATGGTGAGGACATCGCATTGACAGGGGTGAGATGATGATGACAGGGGTGAGATGGTGGTTGGTGACATGGTTTCATATTGGTGAGATAATGGCAAAATAATTACCTGATATCTCCCAGTGTGACAACGGTTATAGAACTGATTGGCAGATGGGAGCAGTACACACTACCAGTCCTACAAACGCACAACACACACACATATAACATGTTAGTAAGTGACTCAGACTCGGACACAGGGACAGGTTCAGAAAACAGTCATACCGTAATAAAGATAAAAGCTGTACTGTGTGTGAGTATTGTGTGTTTTACCTGGACGTTCTCCTCTGGAAAGCAGAAAGCAGCAGTGTATTGCCAGGCAACAGGCCAGGTGGGTAGGGGATGCGACTTAAATCCAGGTATACTTGGAGGCTCCTCCCACTTTGGTCACACATTGTGAGACGCACACCTAGTTACACATACAGACACAGGCACTGCAGTTTCTATCTTTATTAAGGCTTAGTTATTTTTAAGCCAGTACCTGTGTCTGAGTCTCCTGAGCTGCTGGTCTGGTTCTTCAGACTGATCCTGTCAGACACCAGTGCCTGGAAACACACCACCTTAGACCTGATGGAAGACCAGAACGAAAGTACCAGATTGGTTGGACCGCGACAGTATACAGGAACAGAGAGTATCCACCAGGAGATAAGGATGGAAACGATCGGCATCAGAACTACAGGAGTGCTGACCGGACTTAGGGTAGGATGGCGAGACAGGGGACACCAATGAGATCAGGGCCACCCCCCACAGTGGAGGAGCGATGGACCAATTAGGACAGGAGGATCAAACAGTCATATGAAAAAATGAAGGAGTCACATGACAAAAGGGTTGCCTATGTGGGACACCTACAGGACCTCGCCCACTTGGTAGGTCAAAAGATAAGTAATCCGTACGAGTTCTGGACATGAATACATCAGACAGGAAGTTAATCAGTAATCAGGTTACCTAGAGCCCAGTGGGCTCACCATATGAAGGGATGGGCATTAGGGTCGGGTTTCAAAGTAGTATGAGTAGCAGGCAATACAGGGGAACCTGGCCGTGCTGACTGGTGGTATCACAGACTGGTTATATGTAAGTGGCGTGTCGCCTCTTGGTGAGGTAAGAACCATGCGTGTACAGGATCTCCTCTATGCATAGCATTGGTTCCAGATCCAAAATCCTGGAGAGGTGCTGGTCCCATAGCAAGAAGTTTGGTGTCGGAATACTCACAAGCTCCCGTGTCAGCACCTGACTGAGTTTTTGACTGAGTCTATTCACCGAACAGATAAAATGATATCTATGATGTTTGAGATGATGTGGTTCTGTTGGCTTTATCATTCCGGCCTCGTCACCAGCACTGGAGCAGTTTGAAATTCAAATCTGAGGAATTTGGTTCCAGTTAACCATGAGATGGACAGGAGGCTCGGTTCAGCATAAGCAGTTTTGATAATGTTGTATCAGTCATTTGTGGTGAAGAGAGAGGTGAGTCATATGGCAATGACCTCAATTTACCAGTGGATTTACATTTCGCCCCACACCTAAGCTCATGAGCACTGGGAAAATAATGAAAGAATGAAGTCAATGGTACAAGCAGCTGAAATGAGCTTCCTTCATAGAATGGCAGAGCTCAGTCTTAGAAAGAATTTGTGGAGTCACTGCTCCTTCATGTTGAACAGAACCATGTTAAGGTGGTTCGGGAATCTCATCAGGATGCCACCAGGACACTTAACTCTATGGTTTTCCAGGCCTGTCAAACTAGGAAGAGAACACATTATACAGTATAGCTCACATAGACTGGGAACGCCTAAGCATCTCCCAGGATGAGGAGAGAGTTGCTTGGGGTAGGGATGTCTGGAATACCCTTTTTTAGCATGATCCCACCACGAAATTACCCCAGATTACAGAAAAAAAAAAAGAATGGTCTTGTACCTGGAGTCAATGACCTCAGAGACGGAGAGGACGGACGGCAAGAGATCCTATGACAGAGAGAGAGTTAGGCGAGTGTGTTTTACCTGAGTGCGTTAAATGTAACGGCATTTCCTGTATGGACAGTACCTGTGTATAGTTGTGCAGCACCAGTGGGCATGTCAGAGTGTGGATCCTCCAGTCAGGTTGGACCTGGAGGGTAGAGTCAGTGTGGAGCCCCACTTCACTCCGCCCATGAAAACCACAGCCAATTAAAACACTGGGATCCTAAAAGACAAACGGAGGCAGATCAGATAAGGAAATTTTGGCCCCGCCCCGGTTACTTCATGGCGGTGGTGTTTAACCACTGTGTTGGCCCGCCCCCGGTGACAACGTGGTGGTAGTTCTTTACCTGTGTGTAAGCGATAAGTCTGTAAAAGGTTCCAGGCTGGAGGAGAGGGAACCAGCGCGCCGAAGCACCGGAAAATACCAACACCACCTGAAACCAGGTAACACAGGTGCACGAGATGTATGAGGTAATATGATGCATCATGGGATATGTAGAGATTCCTCACCTTGCCCATCCGTTCTGTGTCTGTCTCTCTTTCTGTCATTGGTCCATTCTTTGGGTCATGTCCCCAACTGATTACTGGACCAATCACAGCAGCTCTGAGAGAGAAGCATATGGACAGTCCCGCCTCTGGCTTCTTAAAGTCCGCCCTCACATTCCTCCAGGCAACACCCTCTTTATCCTTCACTATAATCACGATGGAGACACAGGGCCGGGAATGACATGTTTTCATGGTAATGGAGGAGACGGGAAAGTGGAAGGAGTCTTTTCTTCTCTTCTTCGCTACAGTCTGATCTCCACCCTCTGTTTCTGTGGCATAATCACATGACTCCACCCCACTTCCTTGCAGGTGTTTTAACATGGCAACAGAGGGACTCAGGATATGGAGGTGGTCCAGAGAAAACTGCAGGTAGACTCTGTCACACACACACACACACATCCACGGTATCAAATATTGTGTGTGCGTTTGTCGGAGTGTCTGTGTGTGTGGGTTTGTGTGTGAGCGTACCTGCAGTGTTTATGTGTGATGTACTTGTCCTGGTCAAGGTGTTCGTAGGACGGGAACTCTGATTGGATGAATCTTTCCGTTACCATCGTGAACTGATGGACACACACCAGACAACCTGCAATACCCACAAGTTAACCCACCTGCCCAGGATCTTTGACTTTTATACGCATGTGAAAGTGCATACCGATCCAGGCGGTGTTGAAGGCTTCCCTCTGACCTTCCACGCCTTCCTGTCTGGTTTCCGTGACGACACAGGCCACAGCTCCCTTTCCGTCCCTCAGCTGCAGAGCGTGTCCAGACGTCTGTGATGGAAGCTCCAGCACGCCAACCAGCAGCAGGGGACGTGGCCTACAACACAGCACATCACCAATGAGCTGTTGACCAGAAGCAGGAGGGGAGGCCTATCTCGCCACATACCACCACTGAGCTGCTTCATTTTGGTTGCTGATGAGGGTACAACTAGGCTCAGACTGGATTAAGGAACAGGATCCCTCCCGTGGAACTGGTCTAAATCAAAGGTAGTACATCAGCGGTAGGATCTGATAGTTGCCTACTTTGGGGTGAACAAAGGATGACGTTTCTCTATCTAACCATTATCTCACCTTCATCTCAGCTGTATCTCTGACTTTATCTGTTATCTCCCAGTACTGGGATCATTTTCAAGTTTCAGACCCTCTAAAAATCTCTAATAAGGTTTTCATCATGCATGCATGCATGAGATAGTAGCTGGATAACTGGGGACAGATGTGCTAATGCTAGCTGGAGCTATTACTGCAGATCTGTTAACACTAGATGGAACCTGTCTGTTGATTCGCCGTCCAGGATTACAGGCCCTTGCCTTGATTCTGATGAATGCTGGTATCTAGTTACCAGTTCTGTCTGATCTATAAGCTCCTGGTACTGATCCTCACACATACCAAATAAGTCGGTCTCCTCCCAATTATCCTGATGCGGATTGTCTGTCCCCCCCTGATTTTACCTGAGTTGGTCTCCAGCCTGGGGGTCACTGCTGGGGTTTGAGGTCCGTGTCCTGCAGGACCAGGCCAGTGCTAGGTTGATTTGAGATCTGTTCAGACTGGATCCACCAGGAGGAAGCAGAGACATCAGGGACACCGAGGACCAGCAATCTGAATGAAGAGACCGGTTCAGCTCTGAGATACTGGTGTACTGGTGCATCAGAGGGTCGGCCCGATACTGTAGAGAACCACAGAACATTAAACTGTAGGGTACCAGACAGCACAGAACTTTAGACAAACAAGAGATCAAGGAACTATAGAGAACCATTGCCAGAGGACAGGTGTGAGGCTCATCCAACATCTCACAGTAGATATCCCTCCTTCTTCCTCGTCTCCACATTAACTCCATCAGCTTCCATGACAACTCACACACACATTGTGGCTGTAACCTGGGAACCAGACTGGAGACAGATAGACAGACAGGGGGTTTGATCAGGTTCAGGACTGCAGCAGAGCAAAGGATCACAGATCATCTGGTCCCCCTTCTTACTTTTGTGAGAGCTGTGAGCTTAAGTGACACGCCCAGAGGTACTCAGACACGCCCATGTTTTTCTCCAGCAGTAATCGTGGTAACGCTCCATCAGAGGGACAGCCGGTATTGGGAGGAGCCCCGCCCACTTTACTGAAGGTGGTGATCCTGAGGGTGGAGCGAAGACAGGTACAAAGCATGCTGGGAGGAAAGTCTGGACAGGGCCAGTACAGGAAGTGGACGTGATGGAGCTGCAGGTAAAAACACGGAGTCAGAGCGGACCTAACCCGACATCGTTCACCCCAAAAAGAGAGACCTTTCGCAGTGCGTTATTTCATGTGACTCACCTCTACCTGATCTCCTGCTCTCAGTTTCCTCCTCAGTGTTGGCTGATAGGCCAGGCAGAGACCCACTGTCCTGTCAATCACATAAAGCCCCGCGCCCTCACTCACCACCTCAGTCACAGTGCCCTATAAGAGAAGAGGGGTAGTGCTTATACCCAAGGTAACCTGGGTCCAGTCTGATTTGAGTATCAGCTTTACCTCGTAGTCGATGACTCTGGAGCGTTTGATCCTGCCGGCTGATTGGATGGCAACCCGTTCAGGCTCCGCCTCCTGACAGGTTTCATCATCAAAGTGTGACATCATCGGCGGTGCCTGAATGTTTGACAGCGAAGCATTCTGTGTATATTGTGCTGGAGTGTGTGGGTAGATTTCCGACCGGTCTGTCGCACACAAGATGTTCTTCCCTCTCCATCCTCGTAGGACACACACACGCAGCGCCGTCACACAAACACTCTGACCAACAAATAAACACTGACTCCACCTCACACCAGAGCCCTGCAGACAGACAGACAGAGAGATGGATTCAGTCCAGCAAGTGACCAATCCCTGTTGACTGGAAGTGACATAACACCCACCTTAACAAGGACATGTATGCTTGCTGAGCTGTCTGACAGCCAGAAGCAGAAGAAGGTGGTTCCTCCCACCTCCAGCAGAGGGCAGACCGACCCAACCAACCCGCAGACTGACAGACGGCATCCAAGGGTCCTGGAAACAGACAAACTGGTAGGGTAGAGAGACCTTACTGAGACAGACAGGCAGCCAGAGATATAGGCAGGCGAGAGACTGAATGACAGACAGGTAAAAAGACACAAAGACAGGTGAGACAGATAAGTAGAGAGACCGTTAAAGAGACAGACATATAGAGGGATATTTTAGAGACAGACAGACAGGTAGAGGAACAGACAGGTAGAAGGAGCGAGGGACATACAAGTAGAGAAACAGACAGGTAAGTGGGATAGACAGGCACATGAGACAGAGGGACATATAGGTAATCCACCTAAGGAGAAAAACCTATACTTTCACAACTATGACATCACAGGTCAGGTGACCCACCTGTTGCATAGTACATCCAGGGCGTCTCTGACCCCTAATGCTCTGCTGTGCTTCAGTCTTCCTCCAGCAGCCAGTCCCTGCCCAGGATCAGGACAGAGCAGCGCAGGAGAACCACTCAGCTCCACATGTCCGCTTGACTCGTCCTGCCCTGAGGCATTATGGGGGATGTAGTTCCAGTGAGGGAGGAAGATTGGTTGGTCGAGCCACAGAGGAGAGGGAGACAGGCACTAGAGAAAGAGAAACAGTTGTCAGATGTAAGACCTGCATCCTGACCCTGAATTCACGTTTAAAACGCCACACAGGAGGAAACACTCACAATATACAAATGGAAGAACGCATCACACTCACCTCGCACCTGACGCTGCCGCTGTTGTCCGTCAGCCTCCACTCTCCCCCCTTCCCCTCTCTCAGACAGCCAATCAGCAGCAGGTTGACCCGTGGCAGGGCTCGGTGACCCGGGAAAGAGAGTTCCGCCTCCTTTGTCCATGTTCGCTGCTGAGAGGTGCTCCAGGACAGGTTACTGACACATGGCAGGTGTTGCCGAGACAGCAGCTCTGAGACTGACACCAACCTGGTGAAAAGTAAGGAGAGGTCATAGATCCAAAACACAGTAGAGACGTTAACCCTCGCTACAGAGGGACGTTACTATTCACAAACCTGGACTCTCTAGAACCAGTCCATCGAGAACCGCTCAGTATAGAACCTCAGATTACTAGAGCCCCCCTCTAGAAAAATTCTGCATAAATCTGTTGCATCTAGAACCTTACACTTAAATCTGGAAACAAAGCCTTTCTACAATCATTCCATCTAGAGCTGCACAGTCCACAACCTCAGACTGTCTAGAACAGCCCCCCCCCCGTCAGACTGCCTCCATCCTTGTCACTAGCTGCACCAGGACCAGGTTCTGATGGACACCAGGACCAGCATTGATCCGTTTCTTACCTGTAGCTAACAGGTAAGAGGTGTGTGACAGGCAGGTGCTCCTGGATCTTCTTCACCAGGGACTCACTCACCTGATCTGGACTTGGAGTTCCACCTGGAAAACATCATGATCATGTGACCCACTTCTCTGCGCTGATGTTCATCAACAACATTTGGGGAGGAACAAGATGATACTGGTGTTCTAGAAGCCGATTGTTTGACTGACCTGTTAACCTATTGCCATCAGCAGGAGGGTTGTAGCCAGACAACACAGGATGAAGATGTTCTGCGACAAAGGAGAAGATACCTTTCAACCAGACGGACTCCTGAAGATGAACACAAAATTTAGAAGATCAGGCTCTGGAAGAAGTGCTGACATTAGGCTTATCAGCTTTTCTGGGAGTCTCTGACTTAAAGCTGACCCTTTTTTGGAGAAAGTTCTGACGTTTCAGACTACTTTCTGGCGGAGGTTCTGACACGCCCATGTTTAAAACAGTTTGTAGAGGAGATTCTGATTGTACAAAGACTGTTTTTTTGAGAAGGTTCTGACTTTAGACTGGTTTGTGGAGGAAGTTCTGCCTTTGGACGGGTTCCTGGAGGATGTTTTGACTTTGGACTGACTGGGTTATGGAAGAGATTCTGATGCTAGATGGACTGGTTTCTTGAGAAATTTCTGATGTTGGACTGGTTTCTTGAAGAGGTTCTGACATTAGACTGACTTGATTCTGGAGGAGGTTCTGACTTCACGCAAGACTTATTGGAGTTTCCAGTTGGAGACTGACCAGTTTCTTCAGAAGGTTCTGACTTTAGACCGGTTTCTAAAGGAGGTTCTTATTTTACACTGATTTTAGACTGCCTGGTTTCTGGAGGACGCTATGATGCTGGACTGTCTGGTTTCTAGAGGACGTTCTGCTGTTAGACTGGTTTCTGTAGAAGGTCATTACGGCTCTACTCACGGCTTCCCCGCTGTTTCGGAACCGGTCCAGGAACCGCTGCTCAGAATCCATATCCGTAGAGCATATAGAGCATCTTCCTAAATTAAATTCCGTGGTGATTAATAAAGTTTCTATCAATCAATCTAACAAGAACAACACTGATCCGGAACTAACGTCAGCTTCAGTTTTAACCGCGCCGTTTGTGTCAAAGTGATCAGACTTCCGGTTAAACTACGGCGTACTGAGGGGAGCAAACACCCTCTGCTAAATAAACCGATGAGAATCTTCAACACGTTTATAAAAATATTTTATATTAGTGAAGATAAACTAACCAAATGCAATATATGATATCATGGAACTCTTCAATTTATTTTTTCTATCAATAATAGATTTATTTATATCATTATATAATAAAATCATATATATATTATTTTATGATATTAAAATTACATTCATTAAATTATATTAAGCAAAAATATTATACTAGAATTATATTAAAATTATGTTTTATATCATTCTATTTTGTTTTAATACAATATATAATATATGTATATATAATACAATATACCTATAAAACGATATTATGGAACAGTGTCAAGTTATTATGTCTATATTAAATGATTATATTCTAT
The DNA here is from genome assembly GCA_037951165.1 of Lophius americanus. Taxonomy (NCBI): domain Eukaryota; kingdom Metazoa; phylum Chordata; class Actinopteri; order Lophiiformes; family Lophiidae; genus Lophius; species Lophius americanus. Next base: position 350,128 of record JBBDHG010000116.1, read on the forward strand.
TTTTAAATAGTTTGTTTTATATCATATTATTTATACCCAAAATGATTATTTATAGATTATATTATTTGGACAGGTCATCAGACGTTTCTGAAGTCAGGGCTTCTGTTCTCTTGTTAACACCTTCTTTCTTCTGTAGTGGTTCTGTTGTTTCACAGGGGTGAGCCGTGTGATCTGAGGATCATCCTCTACGAGGACCTCAGAGGTTGTCTCGAGGCAGTGTTATGCATTACCATATTATCTTCTACTGGGAAAATGTGGGTCCTGCCATTCTGTGGAGGTTCCTTTGACAAATAGCACCTACCTAAACATTGCTGCAGAGCAAGAACCCCCCTTCAGGAGTATTCTGTAATGGCTGTGGCCAGGACAATGTCCCTGACACACTGCAGAAATGGTTCAGGAATACACAACAGCCAATTATAGGTGTTGCCCTTTGTGTCCAGATTGTCCAAATCTAAATCCAATCCAACAACTGTGGGATTTTCTTTATTAACAATTCTGATCCATAGAGGCCCCATCTCACAACTTCAACACTAAAAGGATCATCTCCTAATGTCTTGATGGCATTTTTGCAACAGCACACCTTCAGAGGTCTACTGGAGTCCAGACCTCAAATTATGAATGGAAGTATAAACCCCCCAGGATTCCTCTCTTAGGAGGTTCTCCATCACATCTAGGTGGCAGAACTCACTGTAGGGTTGCATTTCTCATGTATTTTTTCGTTATTTGTATTTATATTTTATAAGTGTATAAGTAACACAAACCTCGAGGCATGTATATAAGAACCGTTGTTTTAGGCTGTTCTGCCTGCTTTTTTCAACTTTGTTTGTGTCCGTCTCCGGGGACTCCGTACTCAACCACATGCCTGTTGTTTACTGTAGGGATCAGCTGTTGGCGCTACAAAGCACCGCGGTGCTGCCAGAGGAGAAGCCCAAAGTTCCCTGCGAAACTGAAGAGGAGTAATCGGGGGATGCGCGCTGGATTACAGCGTCGCGCGAGGAGGAAACGCTACAGACCCGTCCTCCCATCCGTAGTCACGGGGAACGTGAGATCTCTTCCCCTTAAGATGGACGAGTTAGCGGCGCTCATGCGGCACCAGCGGGCCTATTGGGAGTGCAGCTTCATTGTGTTTACGGAAACATGGCTGACCACGCTGACTCCGGACACGAAGTCAGCGGCTTCAAGCTGCTGAGAGCGGACAGGACGGCGGTAAGAGGAAAGAAGGAGGGCTGGCAGTGTTTGTGAATGATAGATGATGTAAATCTGGGCACATCACTATTAAAAAGCAACACTGCTGTAAAGCCATATAGCTGTTAGCATGATACCGAACTACCTTCAGCGGGAGTTATCGCGATAGCAGCGTACATTTCCCCTCTGCTAACGGCGACGCTGCCTGTGACGTCATCAAGTCGGTGATATGCAGGCTGCAGACACAGCATCCACAGCTTCTCCTCCTGATCTCTGGTGACTTCGACCATGCCCCATCATCCTCCACACTGCCCAATTTCACCCAATATGCTCACATCCTGCACCAGAGACAATAAGACACTGGACTTGTTTTATGCCAACACCAAGGAGGCATACATCTTATCACCCCCCTCCCCCCTGGGAAGATCAGACCACAATCTGGTTCATCTCCAGACTGTGTACAAACCCATCGTACACAGGCAACCAGCCGGGACCCGCACAGTGCGGAAATGGTCCCAAGAGACTGAAGAGGCTCTGAAGGACTGTTTTGACACAACTGTGTGGGAGGAATTCTGTGTCTCTCATGGGGAGGACATCGATAACCTTACAGACTGCATCACGGACTATATCAACTTCTGTGTGGAGAACACCGTACCCACCAGGACTGTGCGGTGTTTCTCCAACAACAAACCCTGGATTAGTCTGGACATAAAGGTCCTCCTGAAGGAGAAGAAGAGGACCTTTAGGTCAGGAAACAAGGATGGGCTGAATGTTGTGCAGAAGGAACTGAGGAGGAAGATCAGAGAGGGGAAGAACTCCTACAGGAAGATGATGAAGGACCAGCTGCAGCAGACCAACACCAGTGGTGTTTGGAGAGGCCTGAAAACCATCTCAGGCTTCAAGGACCAAACTCCCAAACTGCAGGGGACCAACAGTGGGCAGATAAACTGAACCAGTTTTTAACCGGTTCTATCACTCATCTGCCCCCAATCCTCCAGCCCGACTCCCACAGCTGGAACCCCTCTCACCCCCCTTAGTACACTGCCCCACCCCCACTTCCTCTCTCACCACACTGAACTCGCAGCCACATCCCACTGCTCTACCTAACACCCCCCCCCCCCCCCCCCCCCAAGCTATCACCCCTTCACCACCACCACCCCCAACACACAGCCCCCCTGCACCAGTCTGTCCCTCACAACACCCCAGGTGAGGAACCAGTTAAGGAAGATCAAGGTGAGGAAGGCTACGGGCCCAAACGGCATCAGCTCCAGGCTCCTGAAGTCCTGCCCAGACCAGCTGTGTTGGATTGTTGAGCACGTCTTCAACTTGAGCCTGAAGCTGGGAAAAGAACAACTCCTGTGGAAAACCTCTGGTTGGGTACCTATCCCCAAGATGCCGCATCCAAAGGACCTCAAGAGCTACAGGCCGATTGCATTAACATCCCACCTGATGAAGACCCTGGAGTGAGTGGACCTTGGTCATCTCTGACCGCTGGCAAACCTGTCGATGGACCCCCTTCAGTTCGCCTACCAGTCTAACACCGGTCCAGTCTGGACGACGCCTGGACGACCAGTCTGGACGACGCCATCATCTTCCTGCTCCATCGAGCTCTTTCTCACCTGGAGAAGCCCGGAAGCACCGTGAGGAACATTTTTTTATTTCTCCAGTGCTTTCAACACCATCCAGCCCACGCTTCTGAGGGACAAACTGGAACTGACCGGAGTAAACGAGCACCTCGCATCCTGGATCCTGGACTACCTAACCAACCGTCCACAGTATGTGAGGACCCGGGACTGTGTGTCGGACGTGGTTGTCTGCAGTACGGGGGCCCCACAGGGAACGGTCCTGGCTCCGTTCCTCTTCAAGCTCTACACTGCAGACTTGTCCTACAACTCACCACTGTGTCACCTGAAGAAGTTCTCTGATGACTCCGCAATCGTCAGTCTCATCACAGACGGGGACGACAAGGAGTACAGAGGACTGACGCAAGACTTTGTTCCACTGGTGCCAGTGGAACCACCTCCAGATCAACGCAGGTAAGACCAAGGAACTGGTAGTGGACTTCCGCAGGCACATTCTCCCCCCCCACACAGGTGAACATCCAGGGAATGGACATTGAGATGGTTATATCTTACAAGTACCTTGGTGTTCACCTGGTACCTGAACAAAAAACTGGACTGGACTCACAACTCCATGGCACTTTATAAAAATAATAATAATAATAATAATAATACATTTAATATATAATGCACTTTACATTTGGATCAAATCTCAAAGGGCTACAAAGTAAAAGCAGATAAAAGCATCAATAAAAATAAAATAATATCTATATAAAAACATGACCAAAAAGCAGCAATGTTAATTAAAGTTATAGGTTCTGCTACAAAGGAAAGGTCCTTTTTTAAATGTGTCAGTCATCTGTGGAGCCCTAAGATGGTCAGGGAGTGCATTCCACAGACAAGGTGCAGCCGAACAGAAGGCCCGATCACCCATGGTGCTGAGCTTAGTCCGGGGAAGGAGGAGGCGGTATGACTGGGTAGAACGAAGGGATCGTGTCGAGGTCAGTGGGGTGAGTAGTTCTTTCATGTAGGGGGGTGCGTTACCATGGATGCACTGGTGAGTGAGGAGGGAGATCTTATAATCAATCCTGGTGGAGATGGGAAGCCAATGAAGGGAGTGAAGAACAGGGGTGATGTGTTCGTGTTTACGAACTCTCATCAGGATCCTTGCAGCACTGTTTTGAACATACTGAAGTCTTTGAAGACTTTTATCAGGGATCCCGATGAGAAGTGAGTTACAGTAATCCAGTCTGGAGGAGACGAACACGTGAACCAGCTTTTCAGCATCACTCAAGGTTAGTGAAGAACGGAGTTTCGAATTATTTCTAAGATGGTGAGGTCAGTGGAGTGAGTAGTTCTAGGTAGTAGTAGATAGGGGGGTACATTTCCATGGATGCATTGGTGAGTGAGGAAAGAGATCTTATAATCAATCCTTTTTGGAGATGGGAAGACCTTTTATGACTGTGTGGTGGCGTCGGCCCTCTTTTATGGAGTGGTCTGCTGGGGCAGCAGCATCTCGGCCGCTGACAGGAGGAAACTGGACAAACTTATCAGGAAGGCCAGTTCGGTCCTGGGATGTCCTCTGGACCCAGTGCTGGAGGTTGGAGACCGGAGAATGATGGCCAAGCTGTCATCTCTCCGGGAGAATATCTCCCACCCCATGCAGGACTGTGTTTCTGCACTGGAGAGCTCCTTCAGCGACAGGCTACTTCACCCCAAGTGTGTGAAGGAGCGATATTGCCGGTCTTTCCTTCCTGCAGCCGCTAGTAACACACACGCACATACAAACACACACACAAACGCCTCACTTGCACTTTGCACTATGGGACAGTATAATATTCAACATTTCCATATTTCAAACTACACATTTAATTTAATTTAATGTTATTCTGTTATAGTGATCTGTGTGCTCTTTGCTGCTGTAACCGTGAAAATTCCCCGTTGTGGGACTAATAAAGGTTTATCTTATCTTTTGTAGACTGGGATCACCCCAGGACCCCCTCAGGAGAAGATGGAAAACCCTGCTGATGAAACATAAACTAGAATCAGAGGAAGAACTTGCTGGATACATATTTGCTCCTTTTTCTCAGAGAGTACGGTTTGGTTCATCTGTGGATGTTTGTCATTTTTTTCTACCATCTCCCTTCTTGTTTCTCCTCTAGACATATGGAGAGCCATTAGATTCTGGACAAGCAGTAGTATTTTCTTAAAAGGTGGTATTTAGTGGTGAAACATACTTCAGGGTTTTTTTTTTTTTACATGAATTACAAATCAATGACATCAATAATACCAGAATTAACAAATTTAATCTTAAACTTAAATCTAACTGTGGTCCTGAAAAATGAGAATCTATTATACAATCTCCATCTTCATTCCTCCTGCTGCTTCCTCCAGCTCTCCTCTATCTCTCCTCTGATTGTTCAGAAGCTGTAATATGCATCCACTTTGACCAATCGTAGATAGGACCCCGACCCGTTATCAGAAAAGAGTTTCCGCCCCACCACGGTCTGCTGGAGAGGCGGAGCCATTAAGCAACGAGCATACCCATTAGCCAATCAGTGATGATTATTCAGCTCGCTCCGCTCATGCTGACTGACTCTTTTCCCGCCCTCTGAATAGAAACAACCAACGGGGGGCGGTACCCAGCACGAGCTCAACCCAGTTTGAAAGTGGATCTGCAGTCGTTGCTTCACTCTCTGTACAACAACAACAAACCCTGATCCTCACTGAAAATCCGCAATCCTGTCTCGCCTTCAGCCGGCCCCCTCACGAGTAAGTTGACCCGCTTTTACGGACTGCTGCAGACCCGGAGGGGCTAGCTTTGTATCGTCACAGGTTCGTTGGACAGGGCTAAAATGGACGCTGAGGCTCTTGCAAACCAGCAAATAAACAGGCCCCGACTAACGGTTCTTTCCTCCCCAGAGCTTAGACGGAGCCCTTGCGTTAAAACGTCTTGACTTCGTGTTTTCTGTTTCAGCCAGAATTTTGGGATAAAAAAAAGTTTAAATATCAGCTGCGTGTGCCAGTCGGATAGATATGTTTGTACTTGTAACGTCCCTCTACTGCAAATATTTGTGTAAGAAACCCGCTATGAGGAGGGGGATGGGCCGGCGAGCCCCGCAGAGGGCGGGAAGCAAAGGAGCCCATTGTTCTGTTAGCACGTTAGGCTAACGGTGTAGCAGCAGGCGGTTATCATGCTAGGCTAATGGGCTAGTACCAGGCGGTTAGCATGCGAGGCTAACAGCTTAGCGGCAGTATAGGTTCCACTGGGGACGCCAGACATAGTTATAGTAATTGTAGGTTGCTCCGAGTCTCCTCAAAGGGAAGTTACCCGAGCCCGATGGGCGTCCGGCGCTCGTAGACGGGGTCCGTATCGTGCCGGGGGCCCTGCAGCGTTGAATATGGCCCCTGACTTTGTTCTCTTTGTTCGGCCATTGGCGGACCGTTATGAGAAATACCGGAGAATTGACGAGTCGATGAGATACGGACGTGTTTATTATCTAATAGAATTCAGCAACCGGTGATGTTACCTATTATCATATTTAAGTACGTGGTATGAGACTGGGAGTTGTAGGTTAAAGGGTCATTCCAGCCAATTAAACGTTTTCTCGCCTGCGGTTTTAACCTTTTAAATAATAATTGATTTTTATCATTATGTGGGGGTTTCTTAATTTATCTGTGTTGTAAATATCTACAGGAGTAATAAAAACTGCCAGTGAGTTATATATATTACTGATGTCGTCATTTATGTGTTTCTGTCGTATATTATTGTATATCTGTTGATGCTGCTGTTAAGGGTGAATTAACTGTATTGTCCGGGTTTAGAAGTATAATTTTTTTTAATAAATGGAATGTTATATCCAATATTTTATTTGTGTATATCAGCCTGAAACCATGAACTTCTGTGCTTACATCCACTCAGTTTTTAATATAGATCCTTTATATCTCCAGAGGGGGCGGGTGCAGGGATGTAACCCTGAATACACAAACCAAATGATGACTCTAGAGAGGGCTGTATGGTGCAGTAGAATCCACTCGCAGGACCTCACTCATCCTTGTGCTCCTCGCCAACCATTTTGAAAATTAAGGTTCTCGCCAGGGGAAGATGGATAGGGCCCGTTAAGTGCCCGTCAACGCTAGTTTAATATGGAAAAAATATATATAAGCATTGGTTACCTTCTATGTAATCTTGGATCGGTGATTTCAAAGAATAAATAAATTGTTAATTTAACCAAAAGAACAGGATCACCTGTCAGAATACTGATGACATCATTCTAGATTCTGGGGATGAAATAGGAAATTCACGGCTAGACGTCACTAAATGTTGTGCATTGCATATTAAAATGAGTGTGGAAATTACTTCAAATATTATGTTGATTGCAGTAAACAATAAATGTAATATTCTGAACAAAAAATAAATACATTTTATTTTATTTCGGTCACTGGAGCTTAAACAGAAACAAACAACGTATACTTGGTGTACTGATGTAGTTGTGCTCCTCCGTTTCATTTGCTTACAGCGACTGGTGTCATTAAACTGGAGGGGGCATATGGCTGAACATGGTGTAGAGCTGTTTATGATCATTTGTGAAAACGAGCATGATGACCTCTGTAACATGTTTGTATTGTGAAATGTCTATTTCCTGTGTGCTGGTTGTATAGGGGCCCCTTCGACATGCCGCTTCAGCCTGATGGACTACAAAATAATAATCTTTAGTTAATTTATCACATAGTCATAGACAGTTTATACATACAGGACAAAGTAGTGCAACTATCTCTCTGCGTGTACGTTTAGCTGGGTCGTTAATCCATTAGCTCATTCAATGTTAACAGTGAATGGTTGGTCTCTTATTTTACCTGTCTTCTGTCACCTGTCAGGCCGCCGCCATGAATCGTAAAGATGTCAACAAGCCGAAAGGCAAGACATCAGCGTATGCCTTTTTTGTCCAGACGTGTCGGGAAGAACACCGGAAGAAGAACCCAGAGCAGTCTGTGAACTTTGCTGAGTTCTCCAAAAAGTGCTCAGAGAGATGGAAGGTGAGATGGATACGTAGGGGAAGGCATGTACAGACAAGGGAACAGATCCACACAGTTATTAGGATCCTGCAAGCCCTGTAGATCAGTGGTCCTGACCTACAGAAGTAGAATCAGTCAAGTCAGCCCAGCCTGTTTCTGTAGAGATGGAACCAGCTGAGTCAGTCTTACCTATTTCTACATAGGTAGAACCCATAGAGTCAATCTAACCCGATTCTATTCTGGTCTCAGTCTCTGTCTGCCAGTGACAAGAAGTGTTTTGAAGACATGGCCAAAGCAGATAAGGTCCGCTACAACAGGGAGATGAGCAACTACGTCCCCCCCAAAGGCTTTGGAAAGAGGGGCCGCAAGAGGAAAGACCCAAATGCTCCCAAGAGACCCCCGTGAGTTCAAATGCCACACACTTTATCCTGCACAAAAATTCAAACCTCACGTGATGGGTGGCAGACTTCATATTTCATACAGATTTCCATTGAATTGATCCTTCATCCGTTCATTTATTATCGTCGCTGCAAAAGAGTGTCATATTATTTGTTTAAAATTTACACAAATTGAAGAACCGATGATTGCAGATTCTTTTATCCGTCATTTTAAACAATTTGGTGTAATTTCTAATTAGGCCTGCAGCCAGATTCACTCACATGGAGATGAAGTCAGAGCAGAGAGGTACTCTTTTGCAACTGGAACTGAAATCAAATGTTTGCCAGCAATAATAATTACTAAATGAAAACACATGTTCAACAAGCATAAACATGTAGAGGTGCATTATTTCAGTCTGCCAATATGTCTCAGATACCACGTCTGTTTGACACAAGCAATGAATTCTAGCCCAGGAAGGGCTGTTTCAAGAAGCTGGCTTAACTCTAACTTGGAGTTTCAGTGTACCCCCTTTTCTAACACACATGCTTAAGTGAGCACATTAAATCTCACTGCGTAAACTATTGCAACCATAGTGTCTCACTGGTTGCCATGGTGAATCACAGCATCTGAGCTCAATCGATGATGCTGTTGATAGTCTGCGCGAACGCCTTCAATTCAGTGTTAACCATCTCTGAGTTGATCGAACCAATTCCCATCAACTGTTCTGAAACTGGATTTCCCTAGTTTCTCATCTCAGGCCTGTCAAGGTGAAGCTCATTCACTGACTCAGTGAGTTAAGCCCGCATCTTGAAACGAGAACTGCTGCGAAACAAGCTAAAAGAAAGGCTTTCCATTAGTCTTCTAACATAATTTATATTTTGGGCCTTAGCAAAATGCCGGTCATTTCAGATTACTGAACAGATTTGAAGTGCTCTTATTTTGAAGGAGGAAGAGCATAAGTAAACTTGGCAAGAATTCATATGTTGTGTAGAAAACACTGCTTGTCGTTGGGTGTTCCTTTTTAATGCATGCCGCTGTTGATCTCCTGTTTTATCTTGCCCTGTCCTCTCCATCTTACTCTCTCTCCATCTTACTCTCACACCAACCAACTTGTATCACCACTTTCACTACATCCGGAAATCATATTTGGTCTTTCCCTTTTCTACTGAATGGCAGCTACATCTCCATCATCCTTGTACCAATATATGCGCTGTCCCTGCTTTTCACAAATATCCAAACCCTCTCAATCTGGCCTCCAAGACTTTGTCTACAAGAAGTAACCAGGGCGGTGTCTTTAATGTACTTGTTTCTAATCCTGTCAATCCTCATCACTCCTGAAGAAAATCTTAAATTGTACCACCCCTAGCTTTGCTTCCTGGTTTTGGTCGTTGTCACCATCTTGAAACCATACGATAGAGAGCTGGTCTCACTATTCTCTAGTAATCCTTTACTTTCACTCTTGCCGCTACTAATCCGCTCAGATAACTTCTGACACTCTCCACCCTAGCTGCACAACTGTCCTCACTTCTTTTGCATGTTCCCTGTTGCTCTTAGAAGTTCTACTCAAGTACTTCAAGGTCTTGTACCTTCTTCACCTCTGCTCCTTGCCTCCTCACCGTTCTACCTGCCTCCCTTTCATTCACACGTTTGTATTAAGTCTAACGACTTGCCTTCTTTCCTTATAGACTTACACATACTTTATTGATCCTTAGCTGGGAAAATGTATTCACACAAGCTCAAACATAAAATATAAATATAACTTATGAGTATAAATTGAAGGAGAAAAAAAAGAGAGCTATATACAGAGACAGTGTGCAAGTTGCCCATTGTTAAAAATAAGTACTGAGGCAGATGTAATATTGTGTAAAAATATATATTTGTGCAAAGTTACTAATGTGTAACTGGATCATCTGTTGGAGGGGAGGGAGTCAGTGTAAAGGGTGATTGCTTGCGCCAGGAAGGGTTTCCTGAAACGGTCCTTGTGACAGCGGAGCTGGATGAGTCTGTGAGAGGAGTTCCGCTGTCTGTCCAGAAGGTAGTGAGGTTGATGCTGTTCTCTTATACCGACAACTCTCCAGGTTTTCTTCCACCTGCTCACTGCTCTCACTACAGATCATTGTCATCAGCCAATGTCATGGTGATTCCCGCCTTACCACGTCTGTCATCCTCCCCGTCAACATAGTAAACAAGAAGAGCCGATCGTTTGTGCAGTTCTAGCTCCAACTTGAACCCATTAGTCCCTATTACTGCGCACCTCACTGTTCTCATATATATCCATCCTAATATACTTCTCTGTCACTCCAGACATGCAGTACCTCATGTCCTCCCTCGGCACCATGTCATACACTTTCTCTTAATCCCCAAAGACAATACAACTCCTACTGGCCTTCTCTATACTTTTCATCAGAACTCGCAAACATCACGATCCAAAGTGTTCTTTCTCGGTATGGAACCATACTGCCGCTCACAAATCACCACTTCTGTGCTTAACCTAGTTTTCAGAGTTCTTTCCCAGGTCTTCATTGGGTCTCACCAACTTTTTACTTCTGTAGTTGCTGCACCTTTATTCTTGGAAATCACCACCGGGGTTGAACTCCTTCTTTCGCCTCTTCCTTTTAGGGGTTGCTATATGATTTCATCTCATTGTGCATATTACTTAAGCATAGGTTTTAGATGGATAGAAACTTTTAGTTTTACGTCAGATGCCCTTCTTGACAATCCCTCCTCATTTTTCCAGGCTTGGGACCGGCACTAGAAGTACGCTGGCTTGTGACCCCTATGTGGCTGTTTTCAAGATGGTGTTGAACAATCTTGTTTAATACTCCGCTGCCCACTCTTCTAGAAGCCTCCATACCTCCACCAGTATGTGATCAGGACCAACCCCCTTTCCATTCTTCATCCTCTTCAAAGCTTTTCGCACTTCATTCTTACTAATCTTTCAAACTCTCCGATTCCTGATTCTGGAAATAAGGCTGTCTTTATTTATTTTATTTAGATTTCTAGATTATGAAAATATCATGGGAGATTGCTGTGGCAAGGGGCAACTTAATTTGTTCAGCACATTGTAACAATAACGAAAATGTAAAGGAAAGCAAGTCAATTAAACATTTCACAAGTATTAAAATGATGCATGCAAGTCTAAAAAAAAAAAAGCTCAGTAAAACATTTTTTTTCTTACCAGCACACACAGGTGGCGTGGTGGTGGATTGCTGACTGGCATGTGTTTGAGTGGTCAATCAGCGGCAGATGTATAACCCATCTTTCTGTGGGTCTTCTCAGGTCCGCCTTCTTCGTGTTCTGCAGCGAGTACCGGCCCAGCGTGAAGCAGCAATTCCCAGGTCTATCCATTGGGGATTGCGCCAAGAAGCTGGGAGAGATGTGGAGCAAGCTGTCACCGTCAGAGAAGCTACCGTACGAGGAGAAGGCCCAAAAGCTACGGGAAAAATATGACCGGGTGAGAGAGAGTTCCACGCATACATCAACTCACGCTGCTCAGGCAAACATCTTAACCATTTCCTGTTTGTTTGACAGGACATGGTTGCCTACCGCGGCGGTGGTACATATGCTACCAGGAATCCCGGCTCTTCAGCTCAAGGAGGAGAGGAAGAGGAGGACGATGAGGGAGAAGATGAAGATGAGGAGGAAGATGATGACGAGTAGAGTAGTCGGGAAGCTGCATGAGAGCGTGTGTGTTAGAGATTTGTGTGTGTGTGTGTGTGTTTCAGAGGTCAGGTCTGGGTCTGACAGCTGATTGGACCAGAGGAGGAAGGGGCAGAGCATCTTTAAGTTCGGGCATCACCTCTTTGTGCAGCTTGGGGACAAGTGAGGTAAAGTTAAGCTCAGCTGCTCTGACTCCATGGTAACGCGTAGTAACATTTCCTGTTTGAAGTTGTTTAAACAGGAAGTAGCTAGTTAATTCAAAAGGTTCAGGATCTCACCAGGTGAGTTACACAGGAAACCACATAGAGCCACGCTTTATTTTCAAAACAAAATGCTGACCTGCAACCCAAGGTTCAAAGGTCAGGTTGCTGCAGTCGGCAGCAGATGTTGCTAATTAATTGTCATGTGACCATGAAGCTGAGGGAGAAGAGGGGGCTCTGATCATGTGACCATGAAGCTGAGGTGTGGGAGGAGGTTCGGATCATGTGGCCATGAAGTTCAGGTGGGGGAAGGTCTGTTCGTGACCATGAAGAGGGGGGTCGCTCTGAAACACACACAGGACCACAGAGTGTGTCACAGTGTGTGTTTGTGTGTGTGTGTGTGCGTGCGTGCGTGCGTGTGTGTGTGTTGAAGGTCATCCGTGTTAAAATGACACCAGATGATAGTTCAGTAAAAAAAAAAACACCACCACCACTGTCCTCTTTGTTGCCATGGTTAGCCCTGCACCCTTCCCTCCCTATATGTTACCATGGAAACCCTCTCCTTGTTCATCATGTTTTTTATTTTCTTACTGAAGGTTTGTTCTCGTTCACTGTCAAGTAGAAACGTCAACTTTTATAATAAAACCTGAGTAAAAACACATCTGTCTGTAATTGTTGTGGTTCTCACCACGTCCTACACTGATCTCCTGTTATAAATCATAGCACAGCATGTGTGGGCCTTGTGCAATGTTTACGGTTGTCCATAAAAAGTCAGTGGAACGCCACTAATTAATAACTACTGAATGAAGACATCCGTCATTGCAAAGGCAGACATAGTCAATAAAATTAATTTTATTAATTTTCAAGATTGAAGTTAGTAGCGGCAAGAGGTCAAATTAAGAACTAAGATGTCTGGGGGACTAAGGCCGTTAATTGAGTGTTCCGAGTCAATGAAGTTGTTAATGGGTTGGCAAATATCTGTACAACTTAATTAACTGAATTTAAAAAAAAAACATTTGACCAGCTTTGACGAATTAAGAACAAAAACATTCTGCCACACAGACGGTCTTAACCACAGACGTGGTCTGTTGTCTTCTCAATGAACTGCTTTAGGCCATTTAGACTCCCCAAAAAACCTTAAACTCAAGGGTTTACAGGGAGTCCCTCGTGACAGAGGGAAAGACAGCGATGACATGTAAGACACGTGATAACTGTATTTTGTACAGTTGAGATAACTTGAAAGTACCTGGAGCTCTAGACAATTCACATGCACCGAAGTAAGCAGGTAAGGTCAGAAAATTGTTTTTTGTAAAAAGTTCCCCCTTTTGAGTAACAAACTTTTAGTGTAAATCACAAAGGTCACATGACTCACATTGCGTTGATTCAAATGCACCGTAATCGGAGTCAGAAATATTGATTTGTTCTTTCTTAAAATCAATCTAGATTTTTCAATAATATCTATAGACGTAGAAGATTTTAACATTTCTTAAGGTGTAGTTTTTGACTTTTGTAGAAAACAGTGTTTTTGGTGAATGAAAGCTCACCCATGCGAGTAAAATACGACATCTACAAGATAGATATCCTCAAATCGGCTCATATGCACCAAATCTGGACTAAACTGGACCAATGGTTGCAAAATTCTGGCATGAAATATTGAAGACCAAGCTCCCCCTAGTGTTGGAAACATACCACCTAGCTTTCCCAAAATCACTTTCTCTCACTAAGTACTAGGTGTCCATATAAAATCAAATTCTCCATGAAATAGTTTTTGAGTTCTCAGGCTAACAAAAAAGGTTCTGCGGCAGGAGCGAATATTCCATAATATCTCCAATTTTTCAGGGATATAATTACTTGAATCTATGTAGCACCTTTCAAAAGACCCAAGGATGCTTTACGCAGTAGGAGAGCACAAAAATAGAAATAGGAGCAACAGACAAGAGCTGAAAATAAAATCAATGAATGATTGGGGTTGAAAAATCTAGCTGAGATCATAGACAAGTTGCAGGTTGTGACAACTTGCTCACAACCTTATTTGCAATAGTCCACACAGGAAGTTCTAACGGCATGGATTAGTGTTTCTGCCATGGAGTGGAAGAGTGATGGCCGAAGTATGGAAATCTTGAGATAGCAGAAAGCAGATTTGGTGGTAGACCTGATGTAAATAGTAATTGGACTGTACCCATTCACACTAACATTCATACAGTGATGATAGTGGCTGCCATGCAAGGCAACACATGCTCATCAGGAGCAGTAACCATTCACACACCAATGGAATAGCTATTGGACCGACTTGGGGTTCAGTATCTTGCTCAAGGCCACTTCGTCATGAGGGCCGCAGTGGCCGGGGATCGAACCACGAACCTTCAGATAAGTGGACAAAGGCTCTACCAGCTGAGCCACCGTCACTGGTAAAATTCCAGTTTATTTGTGATTTGGAATGAGAGAATAGAGTCCATAATGACACCCAGGTTGCTGATCCCGGGGGATAGGCAAATGGAACAGTCGTCCACTTCGAGGAGATCTCCAACCTTACGGATGAACCTCAGGGAAGACTGAACTCATCTGATGACCTGATCACACTAACAGTGAAGCGTGTGAACCCATATGTTGGATATGGACTGATGGATGACACGCTACGCAGGCTTTTATAAGGAATTTATTTAAGTACTTATAAGTCGTTCATCAGACAACGCCTCCTGTTCCCTGTGACAGGATAAATATTTAGATGTGATGTCGGGGCTCAGGTAACCCTGTCTGATGACATCACAGGATTATTGATCACCCTGATATTCAGTCTCACTGGATCCCCCAACAACAATACCAGTCCTTGTTGCCATGGTTATACATTGCTACCTCTTCACAGATAATGGTGGAGGTCGCTGTGCACTGTCCAAATGAATCCAAGAGGCTAGAAGACCTGGGACTCATGGGTAATGTAGTCCAGCAAAGGGGAATGGTGTAGGGAATTGTAGTCCAATCATGATATGAGTGTTGCGGTCCTTATGAGGCGGGGGGATGGTGGAGTTGTTGTCCAGTGTTAGATACTTTAAGCCCTGAATAGACTGTGTGTGAGCCCCATTATTTATTTACAGTCACACAGTCTTTATGTACAGAACACACACATGTCCACATCACATAAATAAATGAGCAGATAATAAATAATGTGACTAATATAAATACTTAATACCAACTGAACTCTACAGTCATGTGATTCATTATTTACTCTTAATACAAGATTATTCATCAATCAGTCTGACAGCAACACCGTCCAGTGAGTGAGCTTACTCCTCGTGTAGAAAGAAAAAAATAAATGTCCGCTCTCTGTCACGCCTCTCCATCAAAAAGGAGGGGTTGGGGCTGTGCCGGCAGAGACTTTCGTGACGCCCAAGTGGTTGACCAATCACAGTCTATCACGGGCGGGAATCCAGATGTAAGGTCCACTCTGCTCCTCAATGACACTTTTGACGAGGTGGTATACCTCCTCGAAGCTGTCGCCGTGCACGATGGCTACACAAATATGCGCGGGCACACACACACACAAAAAGGGAGTTAGTGTCACACACATGTACTGTATATATACATACACACATCAGGTGTGTTTTTACCTGTGAAACACTCCACAAAGTCTTGCTCCAGTTTAATGGCTCGATCCAGAGCCTTCCTCGCCTGATCTTCTGACAGACGCTTGTTCAGATCCCTGCGCACGTGCACAAATACAAAAATATAAACACGCGTCAGTGTTTAAGGCACTGCAGTTATGTAGGCTACATGCTGACCTCACTGCAGACCTCCTGACTTACAGGATGTTTTCCAGGGAACGCGGTCGGATGAAGATGGCAATGGGTTGAAGGTGAGCGGCCTGCAGTCTCCTCACAGCGTTTGCCGACACATCGAGGATGCAGTGCTTCCCCTGATCAACACACACATTAGAACCGCTCCTTTGACAGCCAGAAAACGTGACACTGCTGCAGCTTACCTGCTCGGCCACTTGTCTAACACTCTGCACTGAAGTCCCATACAGGTGGTTGTTGTACTGTCCAGCCTCGATGAAGCGGTGGGACTGGATGTCCCGTTCCATCTGTTCCCGCGATGACACAAAATGATAGTCCCGCCCATCTACCTCATAGTCCCTCCGAGGGCGCGTCGTGTCTGTGGAGAGAAATATGTCATCCCCTGTTTCTTTACCTTCCTGTTTGACATAGGTGGCGGTACACTTACGAGGGACACACGAGCCAAACTTGTCCGGGAAGTCAGACAGCAGATCGTCATTGACTCGGTCTTTGGTGGGTCCCAAGATGATGACAGGACGAGCGTAGTCCACTACAGAAGGATAGACAGAATACTCTATTTAAATCCGATCCTCATTGACGGTTTGGGGTTCTGGCTTTATAGCAGCTCCCGGCCCACTAGTAGGGGTCTTTATCATTACATAATCTGTCCAGAACCTAGAGGGTTTGACTGAACACCGCTGACCTCTGATAGGATCAGTTAAAGTGACACTAACCTTCGATCTGAGTGACAAGCTCGAAACTGTGGACAAAACCTTCTCGACCTGCAGAAAGAAAACTGGAGGTTAGGGCAGAACCTGTAAAAAGAGGTTTTCCTTCCTCAGATGGATCAAATCTCACCTTTAGTCTTCATACGAGACCACTCCTTCCTCTCCACTCTGAAACACAAACACAGTGTTAGCTGAGCAGGACTACAGGACCATCACAGGATCTGTGGGTGCTGGATCAACCTGTGTTTGGACGGGATGTAGCCCAGCTCCTCAAGCTCCCCCTGCTGGTTCAGTCGTCTGGCCTGCCACCACTCTTCATCAGCGCTGTCCACCACATGAAGAATCTCCCCAAAGTTAAAGTCCAGCGCTTGAGACAGAACGCCACAGTCCCACTGTTTCTCATAGTCGAACAGGGCCCTGAAAGAATAAACATTCAATGATCCTGACAACAACATTAAACCGCTGCTGATCCTGAGGACAACCTGAAACCGCGGACGATAACAAATCTATATACAGAAGAACTATCAAAGATAGTATATAGATTAGGTCCATGAGGGACAAGGGCCAGGATATGAACAACCTTCCCTCGAATTTCTATCATAGTGTCATTTATGTGGACTTCTTCGGGTGAGATATCTGTTCAGGTGACTCCTGATCTGATTTACCTGACGTAGAAGCTGCGGTTGGCTCTCAGACTTCCAGATGAGCTGTTCATCATCTGCTCCCTCAGGTCATGGATCTTGGCTTCAAAGCGACTGTATTCTGCCGGTACACATTACCCAACACACTGTTAGCTGTGGGAGTGTGTGTGTGTGTGTGTGTGTGTGTGAGTGTGTGTGTACACTCACCTTCAGGTCGGTACTGTGCTACTATGGTAACCATCTGTCCAGCATTCTTCAGAGCTGCTGCTGCCTGTTCGTGTGTCGCATATCTGAGGTCCACTCCATTCACCTGTACACACATGTACACAAACACAGACTTGGATGTGAGCATCCAACATATGTCCTCTCTGGGGATCCGTTCTAGATCAGGTCTGAGTGGTCACACTGAGGATCTGGTCTGAGTACTAACATTCAAGATCTGCGGCCTCAAAATTACATAGGATCTGTGTCAGATGGTGGCGTACGGACAAACCCAGGATGTGCATTCGCACAAAAATATTATAAATATAAATAATATATAAAACAGTGTGCACAAATATCCTACACTGATTTTGCTTTCATAAATCTCAACCCACTAAAAGTGTGGTGAAGTACAGATGCATTAAAAGAAGTCCGTGGAACACTTCTAATTAATACTAAGGACTAGTGATTGATGATGTCTGTAACGGCAAAGGCACAGGGGAAGACAAAAAGAATAACTTCACACAATGCGAAATTTAAGCTTTTGTCGAGGAGGTAGAAACAATAACATTTACTGTTTGGACATACCTTTGGGTGTTACAAATGATATAAAGGTCTGAGAGTGACAGGAAGTGTTGGATGTGGGGTAGTTCTTGATGGTCACACTGACAAAGATTTATTTTAATTTAGCCAAATGTTTGGACTGAAAAAAAGAAGTTGACAACTCTGTTGCATGGAAAACAAAGGAACTGCGCCACGAAGGCAGAGTCTGAGCCACACGTGGGGCTCGTTTTCTTCGTTAAGAAAAGGTTATGGGTTCATTTTGGGAAGGACTCTTGAGTGGAGTGACGGAGGGAGACACTGATGATGTGTATGCTGCGTTGGATAACTAGGTATTTCGTACTCATTTGTTTTAAATAAGTGTATGCAAAATAAATTTAAGTTGTGTTGAGCACACAAACATTAATGTGCAAACCAATAGGACACTTCATAGGCCCACACATGCATTAGGGCATTATTCACACACAATTTGTTTATCTTATCACTGTCAGTTCCAGCGGGCTCAGTGTTGATGCAGAGGAATATTGTGTGATAATGAAAGAACATCTGAGGGTTGTTTGAGCGACAGATATTTCTATTTATTCAGAGAGGCTTAATCAAACATCTCATTGTTAAAATGGCTTTAAATGGTTTAGCTTGGATTGATTTTACACACTGGTAATCATTTTTCTGTTTTTTTAATTTCATCTTTTCACCACCAGGGTCGCAGTTGGCCCATTTCTCCAGTCAAGTTATCTCATTACAAATGCAAATGTTTGTGTTAAAAGTGGCGCATGCGTTCTTTTGTGCGAACACAGCATTTCTAAATGAGGTAAAGGGACTTCATCAAGTCTGAGTACTTACGCTGAGGATCTGGTCCCCCTTCCGGAGCTCCCCGCTCAAGTCTGCTGGTCCTCCAGCCAGGATGAAGGAGATGAAGATCCCTTCCCCATCTTCTCCACCCACAATGTTGAACCCTAGACCGGTGCACCCACGCTGCACGCAGACCCTTCGAGGTTCCCTGGAGTAATCTTCCTCTCCCATCATGTTGCGGGGTACGGGTGAGTATCGTCGTGGTGAAGGAGGAGGAAGGGCTTGTGGGTAATCACACATGTAGTCCGGTTCCATGTAGGCTGGAGACATGTGGAGAAATGCCTTGATATCCTGCTTGTGCTCCGATGCGATAGGATAATAATAATAATAATACATTTAATTTATAATGATAGTAGTGTTAGGTAACATAGGCTATCATATCTTCTATTAAATATCATAATAATAATAATAATAATAATAATAAATTGATAACTGATCTTAGTAAAGAATGGCTATCATAGCTGATGAAAGCTAGCAACGGCTATCATAGCTGATTTTAGCTAAAAATGGCTATCTTAGCTAATGAAGCTAGCAATGGCTATCATAGCTTTTATGTAAGAGAACACCTGCTAGAGCCAGGTGGCCCCACCCACAGGTAGAGCCAGGTGGCCCCACCCAAAGGTGTACGTACAGTTGGTCAGATCGGGTGGGCTGTAGCGATCAGCAGGATGGATGTACTGCAATGTGGGCGTGGCCACTTTGAGGTAGACCACCTCCCCCGTATTCTTCAGGGCAGACACAGCGTCTTCATGCAGGACGTCTTCCAGAGACATGTGGTTCACCTGTCGGGGAGAGATGTGTGGTTAGACCAGAACGTGGGTTCCAGAACAGAACCAGAGAAACAGTGGGTTCTCCTACAGCCAATATTTTGTCGCCGATCTGTAGCCGTCCGTCCCGGTGTGCTGCCCCACTCTCAATGATCTTAGTGACGTAGATGCTGTTGTCTCCAGGAACATGTTGGTTCCCCATGCCGCCGGCAATACTGAAACCCAGACCTGCAGCAGAAAGTTCCGTGCCATTATCAGAATCTTTCGACTGGGTTTTCCTCAAAACCAAAACTATTAGCTCCTCACATCTGTACAGTTATAGAAGCTTCTGTAGAACATTCTGATGTTCCCAGATGACTCTTTTAAGATCTGGAATCAGCAGGTCTAACAGCATTCTGCTCCTGATGGTCCCTAAAGGCTGTCTGAGGAACATGTTCCTACCTTTAGGACCTTTCATCAACTTTATCTGCGTGATGCGTTCACTCGGTGGGCGTCGCCGCAGGACATACAGTCGGACCACAGGCCCTGCCTCCTTCAGAGCCTCCACGGCAACGGAGTGAGTGACCTCGCGTACATCTACGTCGTTGACGAACACGATGCTGTCGTTAACCCTGAGGAGAAAGAGAGAAAAGATGGTGAGGAGGTCCTGATCTTTTCTCAGAGGGGGGTAGGGGGGGTTAATGTGTACCGAAGGCGTCCGTCCTGTGCCGCTGCTCCTCCAGGGATGATCTTGGTGATGAAGATGGATGGGTCATCGCCGATGTGAGGGTTGTCGGTTCCTCCTGCGATGCTGAATCCCAGACCAGAGTTCCCCTGAAGACAGCAACCAATCACATATGTCGGTCCTCATAACTTTATTACCTGAGGGTTCTCATTGAACCTGATGATGATGTCACTGACTAATGATCATCCTGCTGTCAGGCTTCCCAAAATAAAATGGAGCTAAAAATAAAACAGCTTTATTCCTGATGCAGCAAAGAGAACAAACTCAGGAAGAATACAGGAAAATCAGTGTAAAAACACTCTACAATAAGGAAGTCAAATGTAAAATCTTTCTAACAAACAGGAAGTAGTGCATTTTACCCTCTCCAGGGTGATCTCTTCATATTCCAGTTCCCCCTCTGATCCATTCATCTGTAAAAACAGAACATAACACAATCCAGCATCTCCACGGCAACACAGGGGGCTGTTGCCACAGCAACCAGGACTGTAGCTTCATAAGTCTGTATTTTAAAATCGTTGTTAGCTACAGTACATCAGTCCGTAGTTTACAACTCGCTCTTAGATACATCAATCTGTAGTTTCCTGCTCAATTACCAACAGCGGTCTAGCTTACAGTTACCTCTTGGCTAAAGTAGTCTGTGGTTTTGCAGCTAGCTGTTAGCCAAATACATCTGTAGTTTAGACCTGGCTGCTAGCTACAACAGTCTGTAGTTTAAAGATACATATTAGCTATATCATTCTGTAGTTTACAGATCAATGTTAGCTTCAGCAGAGTGAATTTTAGCTACACCTATCTTTAGTTTAGACCTAGCTGTTAGCTACATGAGGGTTTACTTTAAATCTTGAGGTTACCTATCTGCAGTTTACAGCTAGTTTTTAGCTACATCAGTCTGTAGTAGCTCTAAAGTACATCAATCTGTAGATAACAGTCACCTGTTAGCTATATCGGTCAGCAAGTAGCTACATCCACATATAATTTAGAACTAGCTGTTAGCTACAAGAGTGTGTACTGTGCAGCTAGCTTTACCCACATAAGTCTTTAGTTTACAGTAAATTTTAGCCGCATCAGTCTGTCAGTCAGTTTAAAGCTATGTAGTAACATTGGCTCAATTGTGAACATGGTTAGCTGTTAGCTGAGATGTTAGCATGAATAGCTCAGTTAAACCAGCTGTCATCAGAACAACCACAGTAGATGTGAGGGCATATTTTGCCCCGCCCCCTAAGACAGGCAGGTGCCCTGGCTGTGAGCTGATTGGTCAGAGATCCTACCATCATTCTCTGCCTGTGTCTCTTGGCTCTCCTCACGTTATTGATGAATCTCCGTCCCATCTTCTTGGCGTACCAAACCGACACAAACATCACTTCCTGTTTCCTGTCTTACATTAACGCTGATGGCCGAGCACAGATGAATAATTAACTGCCAATCACAGTGCGGTGACGACTCCTGGATGCCTTAACCAAGCAGACATGATTGACAGCTCAGACCATCACTCTGTCAACCCACCTTCATCCAGAGAGAGGAGAAAAGCGACAAGAATCCTGAGAGGTGAACGAATTAACCAGTCCTCCAAAAGAAGGGAGAGAGATGCTGTTTGTCAATCGCCCTCTCTGTCCGCCTCCTCCACTCGTTCTCTGCTCGATAGCCCTGACGTTCTATTGCACACCTCCCCCCCTCACCCTCTCTCTCTCTCTCTGTCTTTCTCTTCCTCACTCTCTCTACCACTCTCACTCTCTGCCTCACTCAACCTCTCTCTCTACCGCTTTTTTCTGTCTACCACCCCCTCTCTCTACCACTCTCTCTTTCAATCTCTCTCTCCTCCTCTCTGTGCCACTCTCTACCTTGATCTGTCCCCCTCTCTCTCTGTATCTCACTCTATATGTCTCACTCACTCACTCACTCACTCACTCTCTCACTCACTCACGCTCTCTCTCTACCTCCCTCTCTCCCTCTGTCTCTGAAGGAATCCCCTCCCCTCTGTGATGTCACTTGGCCGATGGCCTCAACAGAGAGAGGACACACACACATACAGGCTAATGTTGTTGCCATGGTAACCCCCATATATGCCCCCCCCTCCATTCTCGCTGTTGTCATGACAACTGCAGAGCAAAAAAGGATGAGGGATGCATCAGAGGCGGCCCACGCCGAGTAATTAACAGCTTTGTCATCAGCCCACAGTCCCCCAGGACCTGTACAAGACCTGTACCAGACCTGTACCAGACCTGTACCAGACCTGTACCAGACCAGTACCAGACCTGTCAACAACCTCTCCAGGAACTGTCCAAAACCTCTTTAGGACTTCTTCCGGACCTGTTCATAATTTCCCCAAGAACACTCTAGGACGTCTCAGAGGTCCACCAGGACCTCTCAGACCTTCTCCAGGACCACTCACATCCAGAATGTCCCAGCATTCCGGTGTCGAACCCGCTTTTCTAACCAGACTCTCATCTCTGAAGAGTCCAGAGCAGTTTTACTAGGTGACCCTTGACTTAACCTAGAGAAAGCCTTTATGACTGAGGTCATCCAGAAACAACCAGTCCTTCTCATCTTCTCAGAACTCAAATCTGGGCTACAGCTTTGGACCTGCCCACAGGCTGGTCATCAGAGGGAAAAGATATCCTTTGAGATGTTTGTAGTCCACCTGGTGCTGGTTCTTGGTTCTGGTCTCGGCCCTATAGTCCACCAGCTAATAGTTCGGGTTCTGGTCTCGGCACTATGGACCTGAATAGATGATTAAATGTGTGTGTGTGCGTACAGTGATAGCAGCAGGGTGTGTGTATCCTTCCAGGTTGGCGTGGCTCATCTCGGTGCTACGTCCGTGGGTCATGTGACCGGGGCTGGGGTCCACAGGTGGAGTCTCATCATCCTGGTAACGGTACTTCTAGAAAGACATAGATCAAATAGTCAGTTTGCAATAGCAGTTAGTCCAGTCTTCTAAATTATGGAGGAACTTTCTCACTGGTCCAAAGAGGACTCTGAAGGACCCTTCAAACCTCATGACACTGCACAATATTGTCATTATCTACAACCCTTCAAGTGACCTCCAGCCTCTGTGAGGTTCTCGAGAACTGCCTCAAAGACTTCCTGATTTCTGTCGGGTAACCCCTTCAAACTTCAAAGCATTCCCAAAAATCCCCCCCCTTGAACCACACCAGTGACCCACAACCTCTATGGGGCTCTCCAAAAACAAAGGAACTGTACCATAACACCTGCATGAGGTTTTCAAGGACATCCTTCTAAAATCTCAAAAGGTCCCTTCAAAACTTATTTTAAACTTTAAAAACAATAACAATGAAAATATAATATATCAATAATGATATGTAATTATTAATATCGCTGCTGCATGAGGTGTCAGCATCATCTGACCGGAGCAGACTACTTCTACATCATCGTCTCACTAACACATCAAGGTGACCTACAAACTCATTTTAATTCCAAACTTCTCCCGAAAAGATGCTGATGCGGTTGTCATGGTAACAATCAGAGCCTCAGTTACCCGGCAACCAGAGGAGGGGGAGTCTGACAGAAAGAAGACATATAGACCATTTTGGAGTCGACGTCACGGTCACATCATCAGTAGTTGGCCCTCTGCTTGATGGCAGGAAAGCAGCAAATTATAATAGAGGGAGATTGGAGAGATCACCGGCGTAAGAGAAAAATGTCTTGTGATGTTAGATATTTGAATTGAAATGGAAAAAAGTGATCTTCATTTTATAGAATACCTTCGTCGAAGAAATGCATGGTTGCAATGCGTCAAAACGGACAGATTGGACTGAAGAAATCATCTGTAGTTCTCAGCGTTGCAGGGCTCATTCCATATCAGGTAAGGTTTTCTACATTTTCTAATCACACCAAAAGGCAAAATCAATGATGAAGTTAAAAACCACAGATTGGCAGAAACCAATAAACGGGGATTCTCAGCAAGCTCTTTCATAACAGTAAGCACCAGTGACCAATGTTAGCAACTTTAGCATGTAAGCTATTAATATAGCATGTAAACAAAGTAAATTGGTCATGGACAGCTAACATCGCTCACCATTTATGCAAGCATTTAATGAATGAATGAGGCAGATATCTGCAATATGGCTTTAACTTAACACCAAGAATAAGCTCAAATCAGCTAAACCTTGATCACATAATATCATACCCTCTCCCAGACATGGGAGTTGGACTCCCCTCCTTAGCTGGATAGTTCAGGTGAAAGGACTGATTGAGTCCATAAGTCTAACATTCTTCCACCTCTGTATATTTAAATGATCAACACACTGAATGAAGACCTGTGTGTAAATACTTTAAATGATTCAACACTACTAATAACATGGTGAATCCTTTTAGGCGATGCTATCAGTTCTTCTCATCATACATACTATCATCTCTCTCAGATGAAGAAGATGCCCTGGTCCCTCCAGTCATCTACAACCAGCTCAAAGTCCAGCAGCAGCAGCTTCTGACAGAGTGGATCACACTCAGAGAGAGAGCAGCTGAAGGAGACACATGGCAGCAGATCTTCTCTCAGCTCCATCAGAAACAAAGTTCAACTCTTCCTTTTCTTTACTGCTCTGACCTCAATCATCTTTGAGGGGCTGATATCATTACGAAAGACAGAGTATAGGTCATACATGGAACTTTTAGTCTGTTTAATGTAACTCATACTCTCATCCACAATATTTGAAGACGCTTGTTCCCTGTAATGGCACAGACATTCAAACAATCGGCAGATGACAACCAGGAAGTTTTTTCTGAGAAAAATGCCAAAATGTTTTAAAAGTAAATATAGTTGATGTTGGTGTATTATTAATTGTGCTTAGATTTTTATCTAGAAATTTAATGTCCGTGGGACTATAAGCATCACAATACAGTTAAATATTTAACTGCTATAACACCAGCAGGAAGAATTTCTATTTGTCAGCAGATTCCAAGTTTCTGACAAAGAAATAACATGAAGATCCGGATTCTTTGACCTGCTGGAGCCAAAGGATGAAATGAGTTATGCCTCCATGTTTTACAGGGAATTTCAATATCTATTATATATTTCATGTTTAATGGTTTGTATCAGGAAATTATTGTTTATACTTGTGTCTGGTCTCAGTACTAAATTGCTGTGTATGTAATGGTGTGATAAATGAACTTTGACTTTAACAGTAAAAATAAATGTTTTGAAAAGCTCAACATTGACAGTGAATTTATTAACTTCATATGCAGTTTGTGAGCAGAAACAATAACATTTAAAAAGGTACAAAAATCAAAGCTCCAGTTTTTGCTGGCCATTTTATCAAATAATAACAACATGTAATGTAAAAATATACTTGGGTGGTACGGGTGGTAGGGGACCATCAGCCGGGGGCAATGTATGGTGGTCACATATAGTGTCAATAAAATTTTAACCGTGGGGCCGCACCGGCACGCGGCGCGCACACAAGACACGTAGTGATCCATTCATCTGCTCCGATAGCGAGAGACACAGAGAGAGAGAGAAACAAAGAGAACGAGCGCAACAGAGGAACAGAGAGCATACAGAGACGGAGTACCAGACACAGAGAGCATACCTTCACCTGCAGGTATGTTAAAATAAAAGTCTAACAGTTAAAGTATTTACATGATGCACCTCAGGTTCCATCACAGCATTAGATAAAGAGAGGAAGAGAGTCTCAACTTGCTCTGGACATTCATTCAGTCATTCATTTTCTGTAACCGCTAATGCCGGACATTCAATGAAGCTGATTTTCTAAAGACAACCTTCATTGTCATTCTTTCTAGTCGTTTAACATGTTTTTCTTCGCTCTGCATTCATGTCTGATGAACAACAGCAGCAAAGTGACCAGCTGGTGGTCAGACAAGGTGGAACTTATGGTCAGATATCAATTTATATTTGCCAATAATTGGATTTCTTTTTTTTTTAATATCAGTTGATAGGGTTAATTCATACTACAACACCAGTTCAGACTGGACTAGGGTCAGACTAAAACACCAGTACAGACTGGATTAAACTAAGACTATAATATCAAAAACCGCCATTCTAAAATAGGACCAAAACACCTTTAAAAACTGGAAATGGAACAGGGACTAAATCAACAGGGACTAATACACTAGTAAAGACTGGATTAAACTGTGACTAAAGCGTCAGTACATAGCCCAAACCAACTGGGACGAAAGCACCAGTACAGACTGGACTAAACCCGGTGTAAGACACAAGTCCAAATTGGACTATACTCGAACTAAAAAACCAATACAGACAGAAATAACCTGGGACTAACACAACAATACAGATTGGATTAACCCGGGAGTTAAACACCAGTAGACATTGGACTAGACTTGGATATTAGCACCAGTACACTCCAACTAGACTTGGATTAAAACACCAGTACAGACTGGACTAGACCGGAACTAAAACAATGGTACAGACTGGACTAAAGTCAGACTTAAACACCAGTACAGACTGGACTAAACTAAGACTATAATATCAAAAACCACTGTTCTAACATAGGACTAAAACACCTTTAGAAACTGGAACTGGAACAGGGACTAAAACGAGAGGGACTAATACACTAGTACATACTGACTTAAACTGTGATTAAAAAACAAGTCCAAACTGGACTAAACTTGAGCTAAAACACTAATACAGATTGGATTAACCTGGGACTAAAACACATGTAGACACTGGACTAGACTGGGATTTAAGCACCAGTACACTCTGACTAGACTTGGATTAAAACACCAGTACAGACTGGATTAAACTAGGAATAAAACAACAGTTCAGACTGGACGTAACTAGGAGTAAAAGATCAGTACTTCCTGGTCAGAACAACGACAAAAAGGCAGTACAGATTGTAATTGGGACTACAAGGGCAGCAGGCTTGTGGAGTGACGCAATACATATTAAGCATTATGTAATTAAGATACAAAAATAGGTAACTATATTCCGTTAGATACTGAAAAGAATAACAACAGTGAAATGCGAGTACAGTTACATTCAGTTAAATTGTTTTAGAATTTTAAAATAGAGAATAAGTCGAAGGAAGAAGAAGATATACTACAAAGAATCATACACATGCGCAGTCAGCACACGTAACCTAATGCTTTAATAGAGTCGACTCTTCATTTCATTGTCACCATGGCCTCTGGTAAAAAGAAACGGGCCTTCACTGAGTGGACATTTCGCCAATATTTTATTTTTCAAACAGAAAAAGGGAATTTAAAATTGCAGTTCGCTGCAAGTTATGCCTTCCAGCTATAAAAGTTACCTCATTATTCAAGGATTCGACATCCAATTCAAAGATAAATTTACAGGTAAAGTTAAAATGAATTAGTTAGGTAATCTGTCAACACTACTTATACTGCTGCTACTACTATTACTGAAAAAGACACTGTACTGGGACTGTAAGTTAAGAGGTGGTGATGTTGAAAGGGTTGCCAGAGAGATATTGTCCTCCTATTCTTTGTATAGTTATGTCCACAGCAGCTTTAATCCTGATCGTAATGTGCAAACAACCATAACTTTATGTCCACAATAATAGTAAAGGAATGTCTTTGTGAAAGTTTGTGAAAAAATTTTTTGTTACTAAGTAATCACAGTTGTGTCCAAAGACGTTTGCAGTTTACGCATGACCCTCTATTGATTGAAATAACACTAGTGCTGTTTCCACTGGTTTTATGTACTGGTTATTCTTCTTCTTTATATTCGGAAACTAGATGGAGTGTATGATAACATTATTCACGAATTGGTTAGATATAAAATAAAGAAATGATCTTTTTTGCAATAATCCTTAAGGCTGCTTTATTTTACCAGGCTTGTACCGGAAACAATTACAGGATGTAATTTTTTACAACTTCTACTAATAAAAATAACGATAAAAACACCAATAATAATTGTTATATTTTTTGGTTGTGTTATTATTATTACCACTATTGTAATGTCGAACCTGTCGTCTAATTCTTAAATACAGCTTAATAGTTCATAAATAAATATCCTGAAACGGAATAAACTAATATACCCTCATTCCTTGTCTTAAATTTGAGCCTGGTGTTTTTCAGCGTGTTATGTCCCCTGGGTTCCTCTTGAGGGTGACATACTAGAAACTCGTGTCTTCCCGCAGGTGCTTGATTAGGTAACCTGGAACACCGTTGGTGCCCAAGAGTTCCTGTATCTACTTAAGTCTAGGCTGCAGATTAATCTCTCTTTTTCTGCTCTTGCAACGTTTGTTAATAGTTAAACATGGTCAGTCTCCCCTTTTTTTAGTTGTTGCCATCTGAGATAGGTCATAAAAAGAGGAAACATCCAAGTCAATTACGTCTGACCAAAGAAAACTCTGAGTCGAGTGAGCAACCTAGTAGATCTGGACATGGAAAAGGCCTTACTTTCTCCTTTTAATCGCGTAAAACAAGAAGGTGTTTGAAGATGTGATTGATGATGTTCAGTCTTTCTCCTTGGTTGAGCAGCCTTCCTTCAAAAAGCTTGTTGAAGGAATCAGCGATGGTAGAAGATGGACACCTGGTCTGTTAAAGAGTGCTGTGTGCCATTAATCAATGTGTTCATCTAAAGATGACTGCGCATTTTCTGTTTTTTGTAAAATGATATTTTATTTCTGCTTTGTAAACTATACTTTTCTGTAAGCCCATACTTTAATTCGAATTCTATAATCCTTCTGCCTGAGTTCTTGTTATGATTATGTTAATGTTTTCATTTTCTTTCACTCTTTTTGTTTTTTGAAAATTCAGGTATATGGACATTGGATTTGTTTAAAAAAATAGTCTGGGTGCTATTAATTCATGAATTAGAAGAGCATTTTCTGTTTCTTGTCACAGAAAAAGGTTTTATGTTTGCTTCTTAAACTGTACTTATATGGGTTTTGTGTTATGCACTTTAATTGTGCTGTTAGTCTATAGGCAATTATTTGCATATTTGGTACTAAATTGATCTGAAAGTAACTGAATGTAATCAAGATACATTATTGTATTTTCTGATGGTTGGATTACATTATTGATTACATTTTGTTTTAATTAAAGTAACTAGTTAGTAACAGATTACATTTTAAAAGTAGCCATCTCAACCCTGAACACCAGATCAGGTTGGGACTAAAACACCATTACATACCGGACTAACTTCAGACTGTAATAGAAAACAAGACCATAACTAGATAAATGCTGTAATCACTGACAGCAAGGGTCAATTCTCGAAAAGTCCCCAAACTCCTTCATTGTACAAGCAATCCCCCTGATCAAACTCCTCAAGTTAAATGTGAAGTTATTTCCGCAGTATTTTCGAAAAAGTAAAAAGGTGCCCTCAGAAATATGACTCCAACCTTTCCAAAAATCAATCACGATCTTCCTCGCACTAATGTCGATTTGGGGTAAAGTTTGAAAATTACCCATGAAAGTTTTTGAGCTATGTCAGGAAAAAAAGAAAATATGATATATATAAATATATATATATATAGATATATATATATATACACGAATGGGTGTCATGGAGTCGATACATTTGCACCAAATTTGGACAAAATCGGAGCAATACCTGACAATTTATGGGCCAAAAACTTTTACACTAAAGCTCCACCTAATGTCAGATCTACACAACCGACCTTTCCCAAAATCAACCCAGTTCTTCCTCGCACCACTTTCTATTTAGTTATACAATGAAACTGATCCATGAAATATTTTTGATTGAACTTGGAATAAACACTATTACTTACTGGACTACGCTGTGACGAATGCACAACTACAGACTGGACTAAACTAAAATGATGATATCATACCAGGATGGTAAAAACTGGGACAAAAACTCCAGTGAACACCTGAAAAAACCAAGACCAAAACACTGGTTCGGAATGAAACCAAATTGGCACTAAAACATCGGAGCCCTCTTGACTGAGCTGGGACTACAACAGCAGTTCAGACTGGAGTAACCGGTGCTAAAACTGGAGTACACACTGAACTATAGTCGGACTAAGACATCAGCAGAGACTGGACTAAACTGGGACTAAAACACCAGTATATACTGGACTAAAGTGTGTTTAAGACACCAGCACAGACCGGATTAAAATGGGATTAAAACACCCATAAGGACTGGCCTAAACTTGGATGAAAAAAACAATACACAATGGACTAAAACCTCAGTACAGACTAGATTAAACTGGGATTAAAACACCAGTACATATTAGACTAATCTCCGACTATAATACCAAAACAGGCTGGACTAATATTTTAATAAACCACGTGTACACACAAGATTAAATTGAGATTCAAAACACCAAAACAGACTGGCCTAAACTCAGAATATAATACCAAAATATACTGGACTAAACAGGGACTAATACACAGTTACAGACTTGACTCAACTAAAACTACAATACCAAAACCGTCTGGACTAAACTGTGATTAAAAAAATCGGCACAGACTGGATCAAATTCAGAACAAAATACCAGTACACACTGGATTAAACTTGGACTCAGACATGACTAAAATTCAACTTAAATCTGATAACAGATTGGGTTTAATTAGGAATAAAAAACAACAACAACTGGACTAAACTGGGACTACATCACGAGTACATACTGATATAAAATACAAGCACATACTAGATTAACATGATTTAAACACCAGTACAGCCTGGATTTGAGAAAAAAACACCAATCCAGACTTGATAAAACTGTGACTAAAGTACCAGTAAAGACCAAACTAACATGACAAAAACAGAATAGACTAAACTGAGACTATATCAGCATATTTCAATCTGGGCTGAACTGGGACAGAAAACACCAAAACAAACTGGGCTAAACTGGGACTCTACTAGACCTGTTGCCCCGCTGCTGACATTCAAACTCAGCAAAAATTCAGTCCTTCTTTCAAATTTTCAGTTTTATGTGGCAGAAAGCCACATGTGACTTATTACACAAGACCTGTTGTTTAATGTCCTGCCTGTGGTCCTGCTAGCAGCTAAGAGCTAGCTTCAGGATGGACTCACCTTATGCTGGTACACATTCAGTGCTAACCCCACACAGACACACTCACACAGACAGACAGGCTTTGATCCCTGACGAGGACAGAGGTCCTCATCAAACATGTGTCTGTGACTGTGCGCACACCGGCGGCGTGTCTTACCTTCGTGGTGACGATGCAGAGACAGTCCATATCCACACACACTCACACACACACACACGCACACGCACACATGTCCACGCACGCTCACACACTCATGCTTGATCGCTCTGGATGCCACCCTCCCTACTCCCCCCCCTTCTCTCCCTCTCTTTCTCTCTCTCTCTCTGCTTGTTGGTCTGTTGTTCTCTCGCCTCTTCTATCCCTCCGTCTGTCAACGGCGAGTGAGGAGGGGAAGGAGCCGGGGAATGGGAGGGGTGGGGGATTTTTTTTGTGGGGGAGGTGGGGGCATGCACCTCAAGTCAATCGCTTACAGAGAGAGGAGGGGTCGGGGTACAGCTCGTGTTGCCATGGTGTTCTGCAGCTGTTGCCACTGTACGGGTGCTGCAGCTGTTGCTAGGTAACAGTGATGGGTGTAGCCATGTGGGTTAGTGTTTGTGTGTTGGTACCTCTGCAGGTGTGATTGGCCCGGTCGTCTTCTGGTTCTCACACACCGTCAACTCGTAGAACTCCTGTATGTCTGCGTACACAGCAGAAAGAAAAACTTGTAACTGACACAATAATTATCTACATTTGCTGTCATTCGTAACCGAATATTCCAGCTTTGGATATTTAACATGAGTTGAGAAAGACTTCTTCAAGTCTTTAAAATCGCCATCTAATCATCCCATAATGACTCACAACCTGCTGCTAAATACATTTAAGTCTTTATAGAATTTCACACGTATAGCCTATAAAAACTATAAATTTATAATATGTAATATATATATATATATATGGTGTTTTATATATATATAAATTATATAAATGTATATATATATATATATATTAAATATTATGCAATTATAGTTTTTATAGTTTATACATGTGAAATTCTATAAAGACTAAAATGTATTTAGCAGCAGATTGTTTGAGTCATTATGGGATAATAATCCCATATATAGTTTATATATATATATATATATATATATATATATATATATATATATATATATATATATATATATATATATATATCATGGTGTGCGGTTAGCTTCTTTAGCCCTATATATATATATATATATATATATATATATATATATATATATATATATATATATATATATATATATATATATATATATATATATATATAAATAAAGTGGCAGTGTAACAGGATGAGAACAGAACCACCCAGGGCAAAGACTTTACAGTAGTGGAAGAGTTTATGGGAGAAGGAGGCATCACATAAAACCAATGCTTAATCTCCCAGAACAAGACCCAGTAGAAATCTAAGACAGTGCCAACAATAAAGAGCTGGAAAGCACAAGACCCTGACCTGATCTACACCTACTGGCTAAAGAAGCTAACTGCACACCATGAACGGCTGGCAGTGCAAACGAACCGGCTGCAAACCAATGGGGCCGCCTCGAATGGTAAACCCAAGGCCAGACTATCCTGATCATGGACTACCCCTAAAAGGGGGAGATTACACCCAAGTACCAGCCAATAAACTGCCTCTGCATGATAGCGGCTAAGACGAGTAGGCACATGGATCAATACTTGATCATGGCTTAGAAAAAGGAATTGGCAGTAACACCTGAGGAGCTGAGAACCAGGTACTGGTTGACAGAGGGGTCACTAGAGACTCTAAGACCAGAAAGACCAATATGTGCCCTGCCAGGATTGATTACAAGAAAGCCTACGACTCAATGCCCACAAATGGTTACTGGAGTATCTGGAACCCTACCAGGCCAGAACAGTGCACTGATAACTTTCATTAGGAACTCCATGCGGCTGTGGAAAACAAACATAGAAGCCTAATCTAAGGCCATCACCCAAGTCACATTAAGTGTGGCGTATACCAATGCACTGTCCCTGCTGCTGTTCTGCATAGGCCAGACTTGCCTAAGTCAGATCATCGAAATAAGTGAATGTGGATGCAGGTTCAGAAGTCGAGTAACCATCAGCCACCTCCTGTACATGGATGACATCAAGCTGTACAGCAAGAGTGAACGTGTCATTTACTCGCGGATGCACCTAACAAAGATCTACAGCGAAGAAATTGGGATGTCATTCAGTCTGGACAAGTGTGACCGGGACAAGGAGAGGGAAGGTTATCCGACCTAAAGGGGGGGGGTGTAACAGAAGGCAGGATAGTGGCCATACAGTATGTTTACAAGTATCTGGGACTCCCACAGGCCAATGGAAAGAACGATGATGCGGCAAGGATGTCAGCCAAAGCCAATTAGCACCAGAGGGTAAGGCAGGTGTTGAGAAGCAAGGTCAATGGGAGAAATAGTATCCCAGCCATCAACACGTATGTCCTACCAGCCATAAGATAGTAATCTGGCCTAAAGAGGGAATAGAAGTCCAGCACCCTGAGATTCTATGTGCATGGTATAGAGGGAGAGCGAGGATTAGTGAGTGTTAGATCCACAATCCAGGATGAAACCAGGAGCAAGTTGGGACAGCATACACTGAGAGGCATAACCAAGTGGCTGGGATAGTGTACAGGAACATCCCTGCCTCAGTTCCAGACTGACAAGCAAGTACTGGCTAACCAAACAGACATAGTGGTGGTTGACAAGGACCAGAAGAGGACAGTGGTGATAGACAAGGCAATTGCAGCTGGGAGTTTGAGAACAGTCCCTACTAGAGGACATAGGGCACTCAAGCCACCTCCATGGATTCTGTTTCTCACAGTTTGGCCAGAAACATCATGTCAGGAGCCCACTAGAGGTCATTTTTTAGGACTTTGGCAGTGCTATTCCTTTCCCTTTTTACACAAAGGAGCAGATACTGGTCCTGCTGCTGGGTTGTTGTTGTAGGTTACAGAGCACACCTTGTTGCGTTAGCACCTGCGGATGTTCCATAGTAGGAGCTGAACCGCCTGGCCAACATGAATGGGCTGCAAGTAGGGCATCATGCCACCAGTAGAGACACTAGCAAAATGCAAAACTAGAGAAAAATCAGCCAGGAAGGGTGAGGATATAGAAACGGTCTGTGGTCATCACTTGTAGAACCAGAACCTTTTTGGGGGATGTCTTGATTTCCCTCTCCAGACCAACTATTGTCAATTTCATTTGAACCAAAGGTTAAATTGATTCACGATCACTCATACTTCCTATCTGGAAAGATCCAGATGCCAAAGGTTTAACAGACTATATGCTATATTGTGATGATAATGTTGATACAGGTGTGTTCTGGACAGGGGTGTTACCTAGCAGGGCCTGGAACAGGTCACTCTGGAAGATATTTAGCAGCTTTTCTGCTCGACTTTTGACCCCTTCAGAAGCTTCGGCCTGGCAGGCCTCCATCATCTGGAGAGCACGCTCAGTATCTGAGGAGAACAACCATAACAGAACTTACCACACCACTAGATCAATTAGATTTTACTGGAACAGATGAAATTCCAGTTGACCCAATTAGATTCTACTCAACCTGAAGAGTCTCCCTTCTGGACCTGATTAGACTCTAATGGACCTGACTAGTCTCTAATGGACCTGATTTGACTCTACAAGACCTGATTAGACTTTACTAGACCAGATTACAATGTACTGGACCTGACTATTTCTACTGGACCTGACTATTTCTACTGGACCTGACTAGTCTATACTGTACCTGATTAAACCTTAGTGGATAAGACTAGTGTCTGCTGGACCTCATTAGACTCTACTGAACTGACCAGTCTCTTCTGGACCTGATTAGACTCTAGTGGATCTGATCAAACTTCACTGGACATGACCAATCTCTACTGGATCTGACTGGATCCAATCAGATACTACTTGACCAGACTAGTCTCTTCTGGAGTGTACTGGACCTAACAGAACCTGATAATGGACCTAACTGGACCTCTATAGACAGTACTTGCCATGGTTCCGTTGTTATTTAATAGGATCATTGTTGTGGATTGTATTGTGTTCCTGTTTCATTGCTGTGTTTATTTCCTTGTACTCTCTCTTGTCCTTGCGTGTCTCTCTTTCATTCCCCCTCTGGCCCTCTTGTAGTTCTCTTCCACACACGTACATCAAAGTGAGCTTGAGCACCTGCCCTTTTATTCTCAAAAAAGTATCCTATTTATGGGGTGCTTTTTTGTTGTTGTTGATAAATTAATAATTATATTGCTGTGTGTGCACAGCTTCCCTGTCAAACAAATATATTGCTTGAATTTAAAAGTATCAAAATATCAGGTCAGGAGATTAGACTTTATTGGGTTCCGATACCCTCTCTCGCCTCTCGCCTCTCGCCCTCTCGCCTCTCGCCTCTCGCCTTTCGCCTCTCGCCTCTCGCCTCTCCTGCACAGCGGTGAGCCCACAGTCATCGGCAGTCACTCGTGGTTTGCACATGAATAAATTGATACTAAAATATTGGTACGTATGATCCCAGCGTTTATTTCTAGAACGAATTTTCCTGTTATAAGATTGATATATTCCCTCAGTAATCTATGCCAAAATTGTTTTTTTTTATTATCATCACAGTAGAAAGTAATGTCTCTTTGTTGTGTTGGGTGTTTTCTTTTATGTGGAAAGCGGTTCATTAAAGTATACTGTCTCTGTCAAGTGGTAATTTCACAAAATTAACAAATTAAAACTTAATGGAGCAGGTGGACTGGGCAGCATAGGCTGTCAGCACTGACCTCCATGTCAGTGGAAAATGACCTTCTAATCTAACTGAAAGGCAGCAATTACCTATATGACTGTGTAGTTCATTCAGTCATTATCCATAACTCTTATCTGTGTGACAGATACTCACATCCTATGATGAACTGGTGACTCGTCCACGGTGTACCTCATATCATGCAGCTACTTTTAAAGAAAGACAAGAGGATGGACTTTTTCAAATGATAAACAGCTCTGGTGTGTATAATGGATTGTGATGCAACATAAATGGCTATTGATTATTGCTGGCTTTTGATGGTTGCTACTGCTGGGGTGTTAATGATGTCCAAATTCATTGGTCTGGTGATGCCAGTGTTTGTTAGGCACGTATTGCTATTCCCAACAGCTTAGCTGGAAGTCTTTGAGGAAACACTGTTAGATCCTGCATCTTATATTTTATGGTATTTTGGCTTTCTTTGCAGTGGTGTGCGTAAATGTGACTGGTTGTTTAGAGTTCATTATTTGGTAATGGCAGTTATAATAAATATCTCATGTTATCATGAGCTATATGTGATATCTGTTTGTGAAGCAGCATGTCATTTTGCATGATAAATGTACATCCTTGCCTGTCTCAGTGAGTGTTTGTGATAGTAGTGTAAACCCCTCACAGCTGTTGTTCCTTGCCCTAACCACTTTATTCCATGAGATAAATGTCGTCTCTTTGAATATGGAGTGGTGATGTAGTATTACAACTGCCGGTAGTCATAGTGTCTAGGTGAAGTTATTTGACGGCGGTTTAATTGCAGGACTACAGTGCTGCTAATGCCCAGGTGGAAAATCCACGGCAGTAGCTCAGTGGGTGGAGCGGCAGTATCCCAATCGAATATAAGGTTGCCGGCTCCAGCCCCAGCTGGTCTACATATCCTAGAGTCCTTGAGCACGACATGCTCAATTATTATAATTATTATTATTTATTATCATTATTTTAGATAACATTAGAAATAGCATACTTAATTTCCCTTTTCTGCACACCTCAAGCTTTTCTACAAAGTATGGATATCAGATTGGTAAGAAAGAAGAAATGGCACTAACTGATTTTATTTCTAAGGTGTTTTGCACTAATTTCAGAAAATTAGCTTTTTACAATGTTTTTGTAGTAGAATTAACAAAATGAGTAGGAAAGGAGAGCACAATGCAATAACCCTGATTGTCTCAACTAAACATAGGCCCACTTTTTACGTTGGTGGGTAAGTGGGTTTGTTTATTTATGTAGAGAACAGCCTATTTCAGTTTTATGTGAGGATATTTGTTGATGTTGATGGGCTATTTAAAATAACACCACCAAAAGAATGCAAAGGATTAATTGTCATGTGAAAAAATAAACATATTATTGCAATTTTTGAGAACTCTTACTTCACTAATACCTGACTGCACTCTCTGCTCAGGTCAGGTATTCCAGATATATGCCAGAGACTAGTGGCATAGAAAACATGCACACTGTGACAGGGTTTGCTTTGTTGTTGCCTGCTCTTGTGATAAACCCGGGGAAGACCAGAGAAGACCATTGTCTCCATGTGAATCGATTACTTTGTAGACATTTGTTCAGTATTAAACAATAGTAAGAGTATGAGGGTATTAAAATAAGTAAATCAGAGATGTGTTATTACATTACATTTTTTGTTTTAAAGCATTTATTTTATAAATAATTATGAGAAACTCCCTTTTTCTCATTTAAGCCACTGTCCCCTATAATGTATGCGAATACCCATGTCCTCCCTGATTTGTAAATGTTTTCACCTGTTCCCAGGTATTACTCTGTGTATTTAACTCAGGGTCCTTAACTCCCTCTTTGCCAGTTTGTCTGTGTTGCCTTCTGTCTAACATCGCTGAAAGAACCGGTTTCACTCTGCCCTTCTTCCTAGTGTGTTTCTTTTGTTAAGTTTTGGTTACCTTGGTTGTTTATTATTTTGTATTCTTCAGTGATTTGAATTTTCATCTATTTTTCTTTGTTTTAAGATTACAAAAGTTTTTGTCTCTCTTAAACTTTGTTTTTGTTGAGGTGCAGCGGTGGCTCAGTTCCATCCACTTTCATCCACTTATCTGAAAGTCAGTGGTTCAATCCCCTGCAGTCCACATGTCAAAGTGTCCTTGAGCAAGAAACTGAACCCCAAGTGCTCCCAAAGGTGTTCCAATCGTGTGTGATTGATGGCGTTACTGGTTACTGCTCATGATGAGGGGGTGGATCCTTGCATGGCAGCCTCTATCATCACTGTATGAATGGGTGAATGCTGGCTCCTATAGTAAAGTGCTTTGATTGGTCAATGAGACGGGAAAAGCTCTATATAAGTACAGGCCATTTACCACTTGATCAAATAACCTTTTCAGCTATCTATACTGGACCAAACTGGACCCCACTGTACCTGCTTAGAGTCTATACTGGACCTGATGGGACTCTGACCAGGTCACATGATGCAGATGGTGGATAACAAGTGGTCTAATATATAACCATGGCACTTCCTGTTTCAGGTCAAAGGGTGACACACAGAGATACACCCAGAGATATTCATACACACAAAAAAAGGTAAAGATACACACAAAGATAAACAGACAATCACTGACTCACGCACACACAAACACCAACACGGACACTTGCTGTGTTTATCTGTGTGTGTTTGTTTGTGTTTATCCCTGTGCCTCCATGTCAATGTTTGTGTGTGTGTTTAAATCAGTGTAGATGTGTGTATCTGGTGTGTGTCCATGTGTATCTGTGTTTATGTGTGTGTGTCGGTGTGGATAGCGGCCTCAGCGGCGTCTCACCTTCTCTCTTCATCGGCATGTCGGCTCTGATCCTCAGAAATCCTCTTTAGGGATTTTAAAAACACAGACAGGGCATGCTGGGAAATGAAGTCCTGATCCCCACCCATCACTGGCCCTGCCCTCCTCCCCTCTGCTGTCTATGACGGCTCGGTTCAACTCATCCGTTACCACACAGACTGCTGATAATAAACATAAACAACTACTTACTAAACATACACAGCCTTACAAAAAAACATTAATAAGCATAAAGAACCACTTCACTACTGTGTGTAAATTAAAAGATCCTTCTCCTTCTTCTACCACGCTAATTTTTGTTGATGGAGGCGTGTTACTTTTTTCTAGATGTTTGCCTGTGAGCACATTAGAGGTACGGAGACCATTGATTTTCACCAGCTGCCATGGTGCATCACAGTATTGGAGCTCCATTGATGATGGCTCATGATAGTCCGTGTGGACAAATGAAACTCACAGTTAATAAACTCAGAGTTGATTGAACCAAAACTGCTTTTTTAGTGGGTTTAACAAACTCTGAGTTTAACCCTGAGCTCTGGGTTGATTAACCCTGAGATGAGAAACTCTGAGTTTTGGGTTCCAGAAGAGCTGATCTGAGTTGGTTCAATCAAGTCTGAGTTTGTTAACTCTGAGATAAACTCAGGCATGAAGACAATGAAAAGCCATCAACAATGGAAGGCAGATACTGTGACTCACCGTGGAAACCAGTGAAATGAAATTGTCGCCACACTTCACGGCTTTGGAGCAGAACTTTTTATTTAAAAAGAGAGAAAAATGCAGCTTCAGCAGAAATGAGAAAAAACTGGAGTGAGAGAAAAACGATTGCCTCAGTGAATGTATATCGTTCCTCCTTCCTCTAATATAGAGTGTGATAAGATGGTGGAAAGATATTGAACAGATTTTTATTTTCATTGATGTGCACTAATTACATTTGAAAGCAGCTGAAAATAAGATCCAAAAACATAGTTTAACATATTTAATACCGGGTGGACACAGAACTTAGTGGAGGAATGATAGATTTCTTCTGGAACAGTTTTGGGATTCCACCCATCCCCCGGGATTAGCCGGAGAGGGCTGAGAGAAAGCTGACCTTAATAAACTTGACGAATGGCAGATAGGTTCCTGATAAAACATCAATTTGGTTTGAAAATATTTAGAATATCAGTCAGAGGCTGGTTTTTCAGTAGGTTTAATACCAAATATTTACCAATGTTATAGAAGTAGCTTCTATTTCAATAAATAGAAGCTACGCTTTCACCCCGGATGAAGATGTCATGACTGACAGCTCTGTTTCAGGCTCAGAAGGGGGAGGAGTCAGGAACAAACTCAGGGTTTGTTGACAAAAAAACGCCAGCAAGCAGGTTAGTAACTCACTTAGAGTTTAACTAACCTTGCTTTCTAGAACAGGAAACCCAGAGTTACTCTCATCATAGGGTTAACAAACTGATTCAAATACAAATTCAAAAAAGGATTGCGCTTTTACTAATGCAAAACCAGTGCAGCTGGAAATGTATTTTTCACAGTGCAAGGGCCAACACTATATTGCAGCACTAGCTGCGCTGCCATGAAGATCGCCTCTCGGTTGTCCTGTGCTATTAGCACGTATTTAAATAAAATATTGTGCGTACATGCGGCACAAAATGGTCTCCTTTCTATGCAAATGATATTGGTTGCAAAAACAGACGTATTCACAACGCAATTTAACACATTCAATTACCATGAAGTAATTTGCTTCTTCTGAGAGTTGGTGGTAACAGAAGCGCATTTATAAGGGCTGTGACACCCAGACTTTCCAGTGATCATGGCAGCAGTGATTGTGGCCAGATGCCAAATGATACATTGTTTCACTTTTCAGCTAAATTGGTTTGCGTTCACGAAAGCAAAAATCAAATGGACTATAAACATTATATTTTATATTTTTTTAATAAAAATATTTTTGCAAACAAAAGTCGTGTGCTCGGAAATGTCGTTCTATTATATGTTAGATTATGGGCGGGTAAAAAAGCAACAACTCCCCTAATTTCGAATGTGCATCTTGCTCGTCTTGATCTTGAGTGCCCACAAGAAGACTTCAGCGGACATTTGAACGTCTGGTCAGACAGCTTCAGACAGTTTTAAATTAGTCAATGAAACGTGTTCAATGAAAGATGTTCTGTAATCACACAACCTTACCACAGAAGACGGCTGATTCTGATGAAGTAGGACTTATTGTGTTTATAGAATCCATACATCTCCTTGAATTAATGAATTCAGAGTGAGTGACTGCAGGGTTCTATTGCAACCTATCGAGTGTAACGAGCCTGCATAAAAATTTTTTTTTTTAAAGTTGACCAAGTCCCATGAAAATATGTGTAACATGAGGGGCTTTGTATGGTTGGTCTGGATGGGATTTAGAGTTCATGCAACAAGTGAGACACTATGGTCAGCTGGAAGTTTTAATGTTCTCACAAACAGATGTGTAGAAAAAAAAGAGAAACACGGCTTCATGAGAGAAGGAGCAATGTGGATGAACTTTATATTTAATCTGAGAATGCTTCAGGATCTCCTACCCCCCAGGATTAGGATCCCCTACCCCCCAGGATTAGCTGTTGAAGGTTATGTGATGTCAGCGGGGGTCGCTGCCACCGCATCCATCGCTCCAAATAAACTGGAATGAATACAGACCATCTGGGTCTCGCGGTCCTCTTCCAACTTCAATTTTTCAAAATCAAAGATGATAAACAGCTGTACTTCACGCTCAGAAGGAGGAGGCATCAGGGACAACTTCAGGCTTCCTGCCAGCAAGAAGGTTATGTTTAGAGTGTAATTTACATCAGTAACTGACTTTTATCCCGCTTCCTGGATTAGAAAATAGAGGTGTTTCCCTCATCTCAGGCTTAACTAACTCAGACTTTCCACTAAACCCGCTTCCTGGGGGGTATTTAATGAGCTTAACTATGCACCGCCCACAGGTCAGGTGACCAGTTGTGCTGGTGGATGTAGAAGGACATGAATGAACAGTCATGACTAAAAAATACCTGCAATACAAAAATGAGGGTATCCAACCCAAACTCATCAGCTTTGGTCCGCTCTGCAGACTAGGCGTTAAAATCAAATGTGTCTGGGTAAGACTTGGGTCTCTGTTTGGATCTAGTGTTCTCTGTGTGGCTGCTAAAGATAAGATGAAGAATCGTTATGTTTTGTTTTAATCGATAGACGGTTTGTCTTTAAGATTTTCCAGTCAGGCAACGATTAGGACGCCTCTCTCCGCTAACATTCTCCCGCCTCTCCAACCTGTGACCAATCAAAACAGCGTTTGGCTCGAACCTTTCACTTATTGGCCGTAGCATGGCGAGGTGGGAGTTCAGCTAGCCGCTTGATTGGTGGATCTCCGGTCATTCTTGTAGCCCGGCGGGTGGCGTCTGATGCTTTGGGGCTTGTAGCTGAAGCACGGTGAAGAAACTCCAATAGCTAGGTAGCAGTCAGCAGAAAGCTATCGATCAGTTTGAGTCTTCGACCCACTCGCACACATTGACGCACGCTCTCATGCAGACGGAAAGCACTGCCGGAGCTGGGGTTCGAGTCCCGATTGTGTTTTCAGTTGTTCGAACAGTTGTTTTTGTTTAGGGGGCGGGGGATAGCTCCATGCTAGTTACTTCCTGCCTGTTAGCCGGACGTGGCTATCAGGAGAAGCTAACTGTCTAACAGCTTGTTTCTGGTAAATCTGAATTATTCATGAAGGCGCTCCGTGATTGGATAAGTGGGTTTCAGGCGGAGCCATAATCAGGCCAGTTTATCTGTGGATAATATTAGCAGCAGCAACAACAACAACAACAACGCGAAGTGGATAATAACGTAAGTATAATTTATTCTCACTACCGTTACACTACTTAAGTACTCTGTTCGTGTCTGTCAACAAGAGAAATTGAGTACTTGATACCCAAGCAGAGTGAAAGCATTAAGTACCCAATGAGAGTAATATTTATTGAGAGAGTATTTTTATCGCCTAATTATTGTTGTAATGTCTTTAAAACCTTATATGGTCCATAGAGTAATAGCGAATTGGTATCCATCGTTGCAATCAGAAATATTTGCACATATGGTTTACCTGGGGATTATTTCGGGAGGTGGCTAATTCAGGGTTAGTGGAAACTCCGTTAACCCTGAGATGAGGGAAACTCAGAATTTTCTATTTTAGAAGTCAAACTCTATGTCAGTTATCATGGCAACTCACTGCCTCTAAATCTAACTTGCTTGCTGCCTGGTTTACTCTAACAAACCCTGAGTTCGTTCTTGACCACCTCTCCTGCTGAGCCTGAAGTAGAGCTGTCAGCAGGACCGTTACATAGAATGATTCATTGCTTTAATTCCATGATTGATCGAAATAAATTTCTCTAACTTTACATCTAAAACTTCATACACCTGGGATGTCTTTCACATCCGAGTTTTTTCAAACGGAAGCTTTGTCAAAAAATATGACAATATTTGATATTAAAGCTAAAGCAAACATAGCCACTGACTGATATTATAAATATGTTTAA
Source organism: Lophius americanus (assembly GCA_037951165.1). Classification (NCBI taxonomy): domain Eukaryota; kingdom Metazoa; phylum Chordata; class Actinopteri; order Lophiiformes; family Lophiidae; genus Lophius; species Lophius americanus. The sequence goes on from JBBDHG010000116.1 coordinate 393,390, forward strand.
AACCAAAGGAAGGTATAATCACGAATTAAAATTATGGATCTATTTATCAACAATCAATATTATTCAGGTAAGGGGAAGCAGTGGCCCCAGTCCATGCAAGATATTTCTGATGCCCCCCTTTCCCACTACCCACTCAGGTTCATCCAGGGGAGAGGCATCCTGAAACATTCCTGGATGAAATATAAAACTTCTCCAGCGAGTTTGTGTCCACTTAAGATTAACTATGTATTTGTATTTCATTTTAAGCTGCTTTTATGTCCCCTTAATGCTTATTAAATGAAAATAAAAATCTGTGCAATATCATCCCGCCGCTTTATCCCCTAAAATATTTGGAGAAAATTCAGTCAAAGTAATAGATACCTTCACTCAGGCAGCAATGTTCTCCCACGTCAGTTTACGCTCTTTAAAGAGCCTATTAAATATTCCAGTTCAAATGGCATGAAGTATGATCTCTATTGATTATGTTTCTTGATCCCCCTCATGCAAGATTTTTTACTCCGACTTAACAAACTCGCAACAAACAAAACAAAGTACACCCCTATTGTCCAGTTGTTGTCATGGGTTCCCTCCAGGTACTCTAGTCTAGAAAAAACAAGCCTCCGCTATCATCCCCACAAAGTCAAGCACCTACAGTTTTCCACACACCACTGGGACTTACAATGGAACAGGGCCATATTGTCTGATGAGACCGAAATAGAGCTCTTTGGTAACAAATGTCCCCAAAAGAGGGGTATTAAAGATCGTGAGTATAGACATGATGCTTAGCAGGAATGGAAGCCATAGAGGAAAGCCCCTGATACCCACTGTGAAGTAATGTGATAAGTCTGTAATGCTGTTTTTCTTCCAAAGGCCCCGAATCCCTTGTTAAAAGACAATATAGGTCAATAACGTACTTGTTTTTATTTTTAATATCCATTTCTGAAACCAAAATCAAATCGTCAAAGATAGACGGGGTGGTACAGTATCTTTGTCAAAGGTTAAATGTATTTAAATGATTCTCTTGGATTAGATTCCAGGCCTGAAGTTGAGACAGCGTCAACTTTCCTTTAAAAAACAATTATCCATTTGGAACCATGTAGAATTGTTTCAATGCTTTTTTAACTGTGTAGTGCTGATAAGTATTATTTAGATCTTTTAAGACACGATTTGCGATCAGTCTGACCGGCCGATACATCTTGTTTTTGATGTATGTATTTATTTTAAGTGCTCATATTTTGAAGGAAGTGAAGTGGAAGTGACAATGCTGGTCGGCCTTGTGTTTTGCGCATGTTAGAATGTATCCTCCATCCTTAAACCAATTGTATGGCTTTTTGAAGCGAAAACCGTCTAAGCCTCGTTCGGTCAATTAAATTCTATTATGGCTGTGTTCATTGATTGTGGCTGGCTCTGCGCTCCCGCTAGCTTTAGCTGCTCGGCTAATGTTACCTTCTCAACTGTGGTTATTACCTTCTCCCCTGGGTTATTACATTTGAAGAGTGTGATTAAGTTTGTTGTGCCGAACGCTTTTGGGGTTGTTCGGCCACCGCTCTTTTTGTCCTTACATTTTAAAACTATAAATTACAGCATATATACATACATACAGCTGGTTTGTGGCTGGCTCTGAGCTCCAGCTAGCTTTAACCGCTCTATTAACTTTTGCTCCTCAACTTGCTGTTCCTCGGGGTGATTCAATTTGAAGTGTGTAATTACGTTTGTTGTGCCAAAAATATTCGGCACAACGAGATGCCTTTTTTTCTAACTGTCGTTAGAAATTAGGAGCTTTGTGTTTTCTGGTTTACTTGTGAAATGTTTTGGGCTAGGGCTCATGTTTGGTGTGCATGTATGGCGCAGGAGTGCAACTGGCATCAAGTGAGGTTTTTCTGTAAATTTCCTAATTCATCAAACTAAGCTTCCCAGCGCTGATCGATCGGTGCACCTCTAGTTTAAAGCCATTAAGATCCATTGAAATTGTTGAGTTCAGAGCGGTGTAGACATGTTTTGTTTTGCTTAGACCTGTTAATACCTGTGTCCTTCACCGAGTAGATCTTTAAAGTTTTTCTAGTAGAACACATCTCTGTCTACTTTGTTGAATTGATGTCTGTATTAGATGCATTTTTTCCTTTCCTGTATAGTCAAACTAACCCTGCCATTCTCTCTCTCAACATAACTGTAATTGGTTGATATGTCAACAGGTGGATGATGATCAAGATGTCATTGGACAAAGAGACTGTGCTTTCTCATGACGTCAGCCCCGCCTTCCCCACCACTGTCAACCTATCAGAGCAGCTGCTACTTGCAAAGACACGCCCCCTGTATCCTAAAAACAACCTCCTTCCATCTGGTAACAGTCAGCCGTCCCTCAACACTTCTGCTCCCCCTGTTCAGCGAATCGCAAAGAGGCGTTACTCCATGGGCGTTGGCTTGAAGGGGCTGGCCAAGGGGCTGGCCAAGCGGCGTCGCCGCGTCAACAGTGACAGCCAATCAGAACCGGTGCTGCCAAGTCACTTCATGTTGGGCGGAAACATCTTTGACCCGCTGAACCTCAACTCGCTATTGGATGAAGATATCAATAAGTGAGCAAATTGGTCGAATAATAAATCATTTCATTATTCAGTTTGTCTGATCCTGAGTCATTTAGAACGCCAGAGGAGGAGATGCCGGTCTGTTCAGACTGAGGTCGCTTTGAACAACATCAGATATGTATCTGATTTAGGACCACATATGAAAGTGGCCTGGGTCTCATTTGAAAAAATCGGATTCGTGCTGTTCAGACTGTCGTAAAAAAAACAGTTATGGGTCACATATGGGCATAAAAGTCAGATTCTGGCCACTTTTGCCTGCAGTGTGAACGTTGCCTAATATAAGTCCAATATCTGTCCAGCATGGATAGTTCAGTACCAGTCCAGGGATAGTTCAGGGTGAGTCCAATATCAGTCCAGTATCACACCAATATCCGGCCAGTATGATTCCAGTGTGAGACCAATATAGATCCAGTGTCAGATTAGTATCAGACCAGTATGTTTTCAGTATCAGACTAATACCAGTCTAGAATCAGCCAGTATGCGGATTTCAAAACAAAAGACTAGTATACAGGACTGGGTAATTCGGGCTAAAATGAGAATTGCTCTTTTTTTGTTTTGTTTAGAAGTTAGATTGCAATTATCTCCACGATCTTACCATTCAGTTGACATCATATTGCACTATGTTATGAAAATAAGAAATTAGAAAGCGCCATGCACTGTCCGTGTGTAACACAGATAGTTGTATATGGAGGCATTAAAGGGTTAACTGCTGGTTTATAACGGCTGATATTGAGTCTATTTTTTACACATCAAACACAAACATTACACAACGTCCTCAGCAGTTATAAATATACTGAAATTGGAGTCTTACCATTGACAAACTGCTTTGTTAGAATCTACATCCGGAACTATTTCAAAATCCTTACAAAACGTTTTCCCTGCTTAGGTTTTGGTATTTTTACACCTTACTGAAGACCGGTTTTGCTTGACGTTGTCCGTGGTTTGAGCTTGGCTACTGCATGAGAATTTAACGGAACAAATGTAACACATAGTCTATGCCCCTTTCATGGGCTCATTGCGCTGTCATGTAAAAAGAAAACGTTCAATACCGAAAAATGACAAAGGCCAACACAGACGGCGCAATGAAACGACACAGAAAAGTTGTAGAATGAAAAAAGAAGCTATGGAGAAGTTTGGCAGTGATAAAGTGTCACTGTTTGCAATTTCATGTTAGCTCTCCGGCTATTCGGTAGACCTAATAAACGCTAAGTTAGCACTTAGTTTAGGCGAGCTAAATTATCATTTAGCAACTTCCAGAGTATCCTATGTTACAGATGGTTGGTTCCAATACTAGACCGGAATCAGTCCACCATCGGAATAGACTCAGCCTTGTATTAGACAAGTATGGTTCGACTATAAGTCTAGATTCAGTCCAATCCCGTTCCAATATCCGGCCAGTATGGTTCCAGAATCAGTCTAGAATCTTACCAATATCAGATCATAATAGTTGCAGTATCAGTCTAATTATCTGTAAACATTGAAATTCTCCCCCTCCTTAGGGTGACCAATCAGGAGACACCAAAGTGCTCACCGCTGCCATCACGGGGTGGAGATCCAGTAGAGATCCTTTTCCCCCGTGACATCACAGACCCACTAAACCTGAAGGGGGGAGGCAAGGACGGAAAGGGGGGCGGTATCCTGCTCTCCCCTGTGAAGTCCAGGAGGAGACACAGGAACAGGCACCATGGAGGGGGAGGAGAGAAGGAAGTGTTACCAGCGCGACTGTTCCCCCCAACAGCTGGAAGGATAGGTGAGATACCTGCTGGAGGGGGAGGAGAGAGGGAGACAGGTGAGACACTTGTGGATTGGAGCATAGACACTGAGTAGCGTGATGTGCGGCTGGCTATGGATGGGTGGGTGCATGAACAGGATGCGGTCACTGTGGCATTTGGTTAGTGAGTGTAATTGGAAGTAAAGGAGTATCTGGCCATAAAACCAATGTCTACGGGGTGTTTTTCCTCTTTGGGCCTCCCTGACCTGTGGAGGGAGGTTTTTCTCTCAAGCTCATCTGGGAATCATTGATGCACACAGACTGGACCAAAGTGTAAAGCCGGTGCCTGCAGTTTAATTTTGTCCTTTTATTCTGCTCTACCTGAACGTTAAAGAGTTCACTTTGGCAGATTAACAGTTCTTCAAATGAGCGAGAAAGGCTTCCAGGTGCAGTCGGAATGTTTATGTCCTCACAACAATGTGGAAAAACAAGCTCTTGGTACGTTAGCTTAATATTAACATATAATGGGAATTGCTGTATGCATTCTAACGGTACTAGTATTGACGGCACAACCATAACCAAAAAATAAACAAGTATGTACAAATAAAGTATTTTCTTTATATATATTTGTCAGTTAAACTTAGTTTCTGTTAATGTCTTAATAATTAAGGGAGGTCAACTAACGAGCCCCTGAAGTCCCTTGAGAAAAAAATGATTGTGGCCCCATCTTTTCTTGTTTGCACAAGATAAATTACTGTAAATCCACAGCAAATATTGATAAACAAAACCACCATAGAACATACACTTGATTGAACCGGGCTTACAAAGTTTTATTTTCACTTTGGAATGTCATTAGTGAACCCCTCTGTCACACGCTGTGATTTGCCACCTACATCCGATATTCATTTCTCAACTTGTGGGAAACACTGCAGGGGTCTACCTACCTTCATCACCAGGGAGTACCTGGTGAGAGAACCAGTTTAGTCATTGCTACCATACCCATGTACTGGTTTTACTGGTTTACACGGATAACTAGTAGCCAGTTTGTTGACCTGACTAATAACATTCTAATGGCATGCTAATAATAGGCTAATGTCTCTTCTGTCGTTGTGTTGTGATAGTTCCTGTGATGCCCACAGAGGGCGCCGCCTCAGAGTCTCCTCTGCCGTGTGAACTCAACACGGCCATCACCTGTCGCGATGACGTGGCTCCACCTCCTATTCTCCCCAGGAGACACACACACCCTCCACCATCAGGTAACCAGCGCGATGGTCGCCAACGGAGACGACGGCGAACTACCTCCACGAAGTCAGTGGAACCTCCATCCACCACAGCTCCATCCACCAAAGCTCCATCCAGCAAATTCCAAACACCATTGGTGGGAGGAGCTAAAGCCAACAGGTGAGTTAGAGATGAACTCATTAGCAGTTCCCAGTTTCCATGTAAATGCTGGGATCTGACTGGATGCTTGTCCCCACAGATGTGGAGGACAACAGCCTGCATCCTCTCAACCACTACAGAAAGACAAGAACCGCTATCAGTTCGGTAACCACACCCGTTACTATGGCTATCATGGTTTCTATGGGGACCAGTGGGAAGGGCGAATCGGGAAGGAGGAAGACTCGCGGCTCCACCTCCTGGAAGCGGATTGGTTCAGACACAAGAAGGTGCTAGACATTGGCTGTGGTGCTGGTCACATGACACTTGCTGTTGCACGGAAGTTTGACCCCGCCCACATCCTAGGGGTGGAGCAAGATGAACGATTGGTCCGTGCTGCCAATCAAAACATCAGGCACTTCCTGTCGCATGACCTGGTAGTGGAAGAGAGAAGGATGAAGACAGGAGCGGGACGACAGAGGGAGGGGTTAAAGATGAAGGTGATGGAGAAGAAGGAAGTGAAGGAGGAGAAGATGGAAAAAGAGTTGATGGAGGAGAAGAAGAACGAGGAGTTGATACAGGAGTTCCAGAAGGCTCTCTGCCTCCTTTCCTTTCCTGTGTCGTTCCGAGTGAGTCGTGGTCCTCTCTCTGCTCCTCCTCTCATCGCTCAATCGTCGCCGTCTTCGAGGTTCCCCGGTAATATCACTTTCATCCAGGTATGTCTAAACTCTGCTCGTTATGACATCCCTGACACATCATGGTCCTGCTGATATCACTGCTTTCATTCCTCCCACAGGGTAACTACGTGTCAGAGTGGGAGGCGTGGTCTGGTCTGGGCCGCTATGATGTCATCATGTGTCTGAGCGTGACAAAGTGGGTGCAGCTGCAGTTAGGTGACGTGGGCGTGGTGAGACTGTTTAGACGAGCCTATCAGAGCCTTTCGCCGGGTGGATTATTCATTCTGGAGCCACAGCAGTGGAGCAGCTACAGCCGCAGCAAGAAAAACTCGGTACCATAACCGATTTATATACATGTGTATGTGTGTGTGTGTGTGTGTGTGTGTACGTACATGTGTGTGTGTGTGTGTACTTACATATGTGTGTGTTTATACACTACTCAAAAAAATTAAGCCAACACTTAATCATCACAGTATGGCACCAAGCCAGTCAATCTGTCCATTCAGGAGGCACAAGTGATTGTGAATCAGTTTCACCTGTTTTGGGTGCAAATTAAAGTGACAACAGGTGAAATGGAGAGGCACACCAGGTGTGGCCATCAGGTGTTTGTCCACATACACAATCCATTTCTCTCTACTTATCTTCCCTGACTGACTCTTCTCTAGTTTTGTGTTCTGCTGGTGTCTTTGTCACTTCTTGTGACATGATGCAGAACCTGCCTCACAGCTCCCAATAGAGGCAGATCCTCTACTGGGAGCTGTGCTCACAGCCCAGCATCGTGGGTGCTTGATTGGTGTTCACCAGAGAACAACAGAATTGGTAGGTTCTCCATTGGTGCCTCGATTTCTTCACAGATAAAAGCAGGTCCAAACCGAGATCATATGGCAGGCGTGACAAGGTCTGGAGACGCTGTGGAGAACATAATTCTGCTGCATCATCAACCAGCAGGACCGGGTTGGTGGTGGGTCAGTGATGGTCTGGGGAGACAGATCCTTGGATGGTCTCACAGACCTCCACGGCTTGCCAACGGTAACCTGACTGCTGTTAGGTACCAGGATGAAAGTCAGACCCACTATCAGACCTCACACTGGTCCAGTTGACCTTGGGTTCCTCCTGTGTCAGGAAAATGCCCAGCCTTGTGGTGTCAGAGTGTGTAGACAGTTCCTGGAGGATGATGGTACTGATGCCGTTCACTCGTCCTCATGATCCCCAAACCTTAATCCACCTGAAAACCTCTGAGACGTTGTGTATCGCTGCATCGGGCGACATCACCACTGACCACAGACTGTCCAGGAGCCCTGATCCAGTTTTGGAGGATCCAGTTCATCATCCTCGATCTCATCAGGAGCATGCCCAGACGTTTCCAGGAGGTCTCTCTGGCATGTTGGGGTCTGCCCACACTCCTGGGTCACATTATGAGTTGTGATGAAATTCACTGGAGTTGGATCAGTCTGTGATTTCAGTTTTGTGTAATTTAGAATCCAGCCCTTAATGGTTTAGTGATTTTGATTTCCATCGATCCTTCTTGCATAAGTTTTTTTGTAAATAAATCACGACGCAATGCATATAAGTAAAGCTTTTAAACTTGAATGTTTATTTCATCGAGAACTGGACAGTGATTTAAGTGTTCCCTTAATTTTTCAGCCGTTTAGATGTTTGTGTGTGTGTGTGTGTGTGTGTGTGTGCGTATGAATGTGTATAAATAAGGAGCTCATCATTATGAATGGATCTGAGAATGTGGACTTTGCGAATACTTTTAAATTGTTCTTTTCACGGTTTGAAAGGTCTGACTTCAATCAGGATGTATCCCTGCTGAGGAACTCCTGGTACCCCAAAGCGACATATTGATATCACAAGAGTGGCCTAAAACCATCGGCCACTCGATGGCTTACTTTTGTGTCAGAAATTTTTGGCAGGGTCTCGCCTTGATCGGCTTATGTCAGTGCCCTCTTTTCTCACTTCACCTTGGAGAAATGGCTTAGCATCTGATTTGCCATTGTGACACAAGGTGTTGTGTAGCTAATAAATAAGTAGTCATAAAGTAGAACGTGCAGTTCGTGGTCGATAGAAATGAACAGCAAAGTTCACAGCTGTCAGAGCAGTGTTTGCTACCAAGTTAATAGTCTATACAGTCAAACTTAGTTCTCTTAATTCCAAGTTTCTCTGCAAAATAGAACAGCCATACTGTCCACATCTTCCTTGAAACCCACGGGTCCAGATACTCGGGCGCCTTTTAAGAGCATTCGCACACAGGAGGGCAAAAAAAACCAAAACGATACAGCTCAATTCTGTCATCCATCATAATTCCCATTCCTAAAGTTACAATCCCCAGAGAATTGAATCAATTCAGACCTGGAGTGCTTTTATAGTGAATAACCTTGAGAAAATTTTCAATGAAGAGGTTCTGTCCCTGGTTGAGGGCAAACTGGATCGCCTTCAGTTTGCGTATCAAGCTAGTAAAGAAGTTGAAGATGCAAATCTCCTTAATGTGTCCAAAGTTTATACAAAGCTGGGAAGACCAAAAGCTCATGTCAGACTTTTATTCGCTGATTGTTTTGCCCTCTGTGGGTTCAAATAGACTAATACATGGTTTCTTTCGTGACAGGCACGTCAGAAATCACGTGCCTTTTGACTTCTGCTGGCAGTCCGATCAAAGGTATCGCAAGATTTGACGTCAAACGTTATGCCAGCCAATCAGAAACTCAGGCAATTGCCAATAACAATTTTTTTCTCCTCCCGCCTACCCAGGGGATCTCCATCCCTCTACCTTAGCTCTCAGAGGCATTTCAAAGCTTGCTGCTGAACAGTTAGCACTGTGGGTAAAGCGAAGCTAAGCTGCTCTGCAGAGACCAGCACTGCCCACTGTATCGCCTTATATACAAGGGGTAACTTATTTAACTTTAATACTCTCTCTGGGGGAAGTGTGTTCTCCACAAGGCTAAAAGTAGTATTTATCATAACCACATCCTGTCCAGTGAGTTAAAATGATGCCTACGGAAGGACAAACCGCCGCTCAAAGTAGTTCATTCCTTCTGCCATTAAGCTGCTGAATGCAGAGTAGCTAGGGTGAAAAAAATGAGATATTATTTTGAATAAGACATTTTGCATTATTCTATTAATGTTTTTATTTAAAAAAAATGTACTCCTGAAACTTTATTTACCTTGCACCTTCCCATATTCCTTTTACCGTGTTCCCACTGTCATTGATGTCTGCAGTAGGAATATGTACATGGTAATTACAATTCAGTCAATACAATTGCCCTTCAGGGATAAATACGGCTTTATCTGCTATATAAACACTGTATATGCACTCTGTAGTTTTTATAGAGTATATACTTATATAGTGCCAGTGCTGAGTTTGAGGTTTGTTTTGTGTTTTCAGGAAGTTATGTATCGCCATTTTACGACCATCAGACTGAGACCTGAACACTTCACCTTTTACCTGACCAACAGCATTGGATTCACCTCCTATAGGCTGCTCACACACACAGGTATATACACACACTCAGTTACCTATATACACACCTATGTCTATGTGCCTATATATATATTTATTTATATATATATATATCATTTCATATATATATATATGAATACTTACTTTTTATATGTTTTAAAATGTGTTTCGTAATGTATTCCCTTAGATTACTCAAGGAAAGTAACACACTCTGAAAAGATATTTGGATTACTATTAGATTACTTTTTCATTGTCATAAATTTCCTGCATCAGCATGAATGCTGCATTCACATAGAATGTCTTAGTAACATAGCTTACATGAGTACACCATTCTCCTGTTTTCTTTATTTGTATCAACTGGCTGAGTGCATTTGATTAACCCTAAAAATATGTTTCAATATTTGATGAAGAGAAAGAAAAATTCTTAAGTATCAAAACATAAAAGCAGTATAATGTAGTTATCTAAAACAGAAATATGTAATGCCCAATTTTATCTTGACTCTTTCTTTATTTCTTCGTTCAGCTTTACTTATCAATTAGTTTTCTGCCTTTTTTTTTTTCAACAAATCCCCTTAAAATAAAAACTGCAATGAGAGGGCTCCTCACATCAAGTTAAATCATTAACAGAGGTTAATATTCACATTATACGATTTACTTTAATCTCATCAATTTTCTTCAAACAAAACCACTCTTACTGAGGGGCAAATGACTAAATTAAACTGAATATGAAGATTGCAAAATATTAGCTAGTATATCAAATGTGTTGAGAGAGAGAGAGAGCGAGAGAGAGACTTCCATTTCTTTACTCCTCTGACCTCCATCATCTTTGAGGGGCTGATATCAAAACTGAAAGACGGTATAGGTGATACATGGAATTTTTACTCTGTTTAATGTATCTGATATTGTCATCAGTAATATTTGAAGAGAACGGCTCGCAGACATTCATAACCAGGAAGGCTATTCTGAGCAAAACTGCCAAGATGTTTTAAAAGTAAATATAGAAGATGTTGATGTATTATTAACTGTGCTGAGATTTTTTTTCTATCTTTTAAATATTTAACTGCTGTAACACCAGCAGGAGGAATTTCTATTTGTCACCAGGTTCCAAGTTTCTGAGAAAGAATTATCCTCAAAGTCAAGATTCTTTGATCTGCTGGAGCTAACAGATGAAATGAGTTATGCCTCTATATTTAACAGGACATTTCAGTCTTAAAGTTCAGTTCTAAAATTTATAAAACATGTAAAATGTTTTCAAATCAGTGTTTCTGTTTCTACTAAACATTGTATCACATAAATACAACACTTAACGTGGAAGTATGCTCAATTCCTTTTAAAGATATGAGCTATTCTGTTAAATATTTTATATCTTTTACATAATATACAATATATCTTGCTTTTATTAAGTGTGTAGCTGTTGGACTTGTTTATCACATATCAGACTTGACAAAGCCTGAGATGAGAAACTCAGGATATCCAGTTTCAAAACAGCTGATGTGAATTTGTTCAATCAATTCAGAGTTGGTTAACACCGACTTGAACGAGTGCGTGCGGACTTTCAATAGCCATCATCAAATGAGCTCAGGTACTGAATCACCATGACAACCAGTGAGACGCAATTGTCGCCGTAGTTCACGTTGAATAAACAAGAAGTTGTAATGCACTCACAAAAGTATAGATACAGGGAATTCTATATTTAAATTAAGAACGCTTAAGGGAAAAGCCAGAGTTTCCTTCATCTCAGACTTAACCAACTCAGAGTTTCCGCTAAGCCTGCTTCTTGAAATACCCCCCAGGTTCAAACTGAGCACATTTGATAGGCCTGAGAGTCCGGAGATGCTGTGGTGGGTACAGCATCATACTACCAGTAGTGACAAGGACACTAACAAAATAGCAAAATTTAACACTAGAGAAAAACCAGTCAGGAATGAGGATAGATAAACCATTCCATAAGCCATTCCCTATTTCAGGGTTGTCTTTCTGTTGCATCTTCTGGCCACCTGGTGGTTCTTTCATTTGAACCAAAGCAGGTGAAACAGATTTATAAGCACTTAAAGTTTCCTGACTGGAAGAACTTCAACATTCTCTCTGAGAGACTGGGAGGATTCACTCTGTGTGTGTCGTGTGTTTGTATTTCCAGGTAACCAGCGACCGATCTACCTGTTCCACAAAGGCCCTGCCCACAGGAATTGACATCAACTGGAGAGAATGGTGCTGTTTCCATGGCAACATGCCTGGAGCGTGACTGACAGCGGGCGGATGGAGGAAGCTGATTGGCTGAGCCAGTTTAATGACTGATTGGGGACATCACAGTACCTGACTGAATAGTGCAAATTCGAGGATTGATTGGTTAATATAGACTCATAAAGCCCAAGTTAAGGACTTTGGGTATTTGTCCTCAACCCATGTGAACTCTGGTCCTGAACTGTGATTGGAGACTAACAGGAAGTGACACGCCTGTAGGGGTCGTAATTTTAAACCATTTTCAGTGAGAATAAAGAGAAACTGATTGATTGATTTCAGCCTCTCATTAAAATGTCAAAGTAAAATGACTGATGGTAATCAGGAACTTTTCACAAACCCAGAACTGATGAATAAACTCTATCAATAGAGTATGAATATAAATAAACTCACATCTACGTATTAAAATAAGCATATAAATAACAGATCAATATAAAGTCCCCAATACATAGAGGTCCAGAATTTCTCATGAAGTTAGAGTCTAACTGCTGCCTGGCTCAAAGGACCTGCTGTAATGCTGCCTCTTATATTGTGGGTGTAGCAGACTGCTGCTGAAGGACATGCTCAAAGCTCCCACATTCTCATGTAGGGGGTGGGAGCTGTTGTGCAGGATGTATGTCCTTGAGGCATACTCTGGATCTGGTTACCCTGGTTTTCTGAAAGTTAAGATGAGCAAGTTATGGATGCAGTTACCACGGTCACTTTCTATATGAACCTAACCAGCTCCTTGGCAGGTTTTCTTCAACAAACCCTGACTTTGTTCCTGACTCCTCCCCCGTCTGAGCCTGATCCATTTCATTGTAGTTCTACAATGACATTAAAGGTCTATCTTAACAGGATTTCAGGCTATGCCCCACTGATGTGATTGGCAGACATGACATGTCCTGTTTCTCTTTAATTATATTTAAGATTTTCATCAGGAGAGGACTGGGACAAAGATTGGATGTGATTGAATTACTTGATGAATATCTGATAAACATATCGTTTCTGTACACATTTATCACTTATCTGTACATCCACCAGCCGTAAATGTCGATCACATCTGAGCAAAGGTTTTATATATAAATTTATATACATATATAAATATGTGTGTGTGTGCGCGAATAAAAAGAGAAAAATGACTCAGACTAAAGTGGAGTATAATAATGAACCTATCCACTATCCACCCATCGTCTTCCTTCTATCTGGTTTCCGGAGGATAGTAGGCCAAGCAAGATATTCACAATTCCATCTCCCCAGCTCATCCCGAAGGATCTTGAAGCATGCCTTAATGAAATATTTTCTTCTTCCAGACAATTCTGTTTTACACTGAACTAACTGTGCATGTGTTCGCTAGTGCCCATAAAATTCTACCTTTCCTTCATCTTTTCCCCTCTAAGATTCTAAAGATACGCGGCACAACTAACACAATGTCGCTGCTGAAGCCTTGCTCAGTTTTTTTCCTAAACAATTGCTTGTGAGTGCGGGTATGTGACCTCTGGGGGGCAACAGATATGTGTGGTCAGTTACTAGTCTTATCTATCTTTCTATTCTAATCTCAAAATGGTAAATATTTAAAATAATTAATTTAAAAAGGGTTTTCCTAAACTTCCAGGTCAAGGACTGCGATCCAGAGGTGTACAATTAGATGCCGGTACGAAAACGGAAGTTTTGTAAATATTCTCCCGTTTGCTGAAACATTGGTTTTTCTTTTCTTGTTATTTTTTTTTTTTTTTGTTTTGACAAGATGAGTGAAGACATAACTAATTTTGTTTGAAACTCGTTCACAGCTCTGGTGGTATAATTTTGATAACGTTGATACTCGCCCACAGCATTGTCGCATCCGGTTCCTGCAGAAAGACAAGATGGCGGCCACAGCAACAATGATGCCGAACCGTGTAGCGAACCTTTCTGCTCTTAGTGGCCTAGTCCCGGACTGGACCAGCCAAGAAGTCAGCACTGGGGTAAGTTCAATCCCTGTTGGACCAGACTTGAGTTTTCTGGAGTGGGTTCTGGTGCTGTGGTAAGTTTTAGAACCGTAAACCCACAGCTGAATGAGACAGCACTTCTGTTAGCAGTGTATGCTAGCAGCTAACTGATTGACTCAGGGTTCGTGTAGTTAAAGGGTTTGTACCGGTTCGAGTTCGGATGGTCATAACTGGTGGTTGATGATAGTGACGTCATAGGATGAGGTAAGAAGATCGTAGTGGCGTCATTGTTTGAAGCGTAGTGCTGAATTGTCTGTCCGATAATGGACTCAGCATTGACATCTAGTTTTGATGATGAATTTGTCTTTTCACCTATATGTCTGTCTGACAGACCAGTATTATGGCGGTGGAGTATGATGGAGGCGTTGTGATTGGTGCAGACTCTCGAACAACCACCGGGTAAGAATGACAAGAAAGTGAGTGAGGTTATAGAATTTGTTTCCTACTTACCTAAACCTGTCTGTTTGCCAACTGGTCCCTCTCTGTCTCTATCTCAGGGCGTACATTGCTAACAGAGTAACGGACAAGCTGACTCCAATCCATGACCGGATTTTCTGTTGCAGGTCAGTGAAGTTCTTCTACAGTTAAAACCGGTGTGTTGTCCAGATTAGAGGTTCTGTGATATGATCCAGAACTGTACGTCTGGTACAGAAACATTGGATTCTAACAATAATAACATTAATTTAACCTTTATCACTAGCATTGACTCATAAACGGTGCAACATAGTGAAATATTTCTCCGTGTGTGATGCATCACTAAGGATCAGTGGGATTATATTATTGATTTGCAGAGATATTAATTTTAGGGCTGAAGTAATTTAATGCTAGCCATTCACTTAAAGATATGAGGCAAGATTTAATGCCCAATTTTACAGTTCTCTTGAATTAACTAAATGATTTTTAAAAATAATTTGCCTCCAGGAGTTATATTATTGGAGTACTCAAATTATTCAAGGAAGTATTTCAGTCCTAATTAATTTCACGTAATGATAAAACCAAGCTGATTTTGTAAAGTGTTTCCACTGAACTTCGAGTCCATTGGGCATTTATGTTAACAAACTAACGCATGATCAAACTAACACTGAACACATTGAAAATTACAAGAACCGTAAGAGAGAGAAATAGAAAAATATTATCGAAAGAAAAGCTGTGTTTCTTAAATTCACTGAAAACTGAAACCAGAACGATTCTAGTACCTTTTTGAAATTTGATTTTAGTTTCAGAAATAGTTATTGGTACTAATACCGGTACTAATACCAATAACTATCTAATGGTACTAATGCTAGGGTTCATCAGTTTGTACCAGCAGTGAGGATTAGATTAACTTGATTTTCTTTCATTCTCTCTCAAGAAAAAAAATTTGTCAGGCTAACTTTGGTCCAGCTTGCTTCCTTCTCATATAATTTGGATGTCCTCCAAACACGGCGATAGAGTCAGCAATGCTTTGTGACCCCCCCCAACCTACCTACCTACCTACCTCCCTCTACATCAACCAGACAAGTTTTTTTTTAAGCAAACAACGCAGCTCTGATGGTACTGGTTGATCACGGAGATCATGATGGGTCTGACTGATCAATTGTTTTGTATCTTAACACGACTAATAGATTGTTCTGTGCAAACTTGTTCTGCACTCTGGAACCACTGAAATATCAAACTCCTAGCATCATCTGTGGAATGTGGTCTGCTGTGGTGATGCTCTGATCTTTTGATCCTTTTCTAGGTCTGGGTCTGCTGCAGACACTCAGGCGATCGCTGATGTGGTCACCTACCAACTGGGTTTCCACAGGTAACACGCAGGAAGCATTTAATTGACCACTCAACCACCACTCAGGCTTTGCTAACCCTTTGATTGTATGTGGTCCCGACACTAGCATTGAGCTGGATGAGCCCCCATTGGTGGAGACAGCTGCCAATCTGTTCAAAGCCAGCTGCTATCGCTACAGGGAAGAGCTAACTGCTGGGATCCTGGTGGCAGGATGGGACCGCAGGAAGGGGGGACAGGTACCAGAACACCAGCAAACAACCACAACACCAGGACATAAACAGAACCCACTGGGTATACACAAGTCCTCACTGGGTAAAGTAAGATGCCCTGCATAGCTGAACCGATGTAGATTCCAATTGCTACATCGTTGGAAAAATAGAGGTTGCTTGATCTTCGTCAAAACTCTAGATAGTTACCCGGAAGTCGATGCACATTTGATACCCTGGAAAAGCTGCACCCCTGTTTCCTGGCCCCAACTTTCGTTTTCCATATGGCATTATATTTGTGCCACAATCCTGAGCACGCAGCTGCTCATTTTGAGTATGCTTTTCAATATGTTGTGCACAGAGTTCAAACTGCGTGCTCAAAACTATTTGTCTCATTTCAGTCCAGAGATCCCCTAATTCTTACTGCTCTCCTTTGTTTCTCATCTGTGATGTCATCTGTGATGTCATTCGTATGGCAGGTGTATTCTGTTCCCATTGGTGGGATGCTGGTACGGCAGCCTGTGTCGATTGGTGGGAGTGGAAGCAGCTACATCTACGGCTTCATGGACTCGAACTACAAACCCGGACTGAGCAAGGACCAGTGTCTTGAGCTCACTGCTGCAGGTACGCCGTGCAAGGCATGCTGGGAACAGTAGTGTTGTACCACTGTCAGTCTACTCATACCTTTCTCTCCTGCTTCAGCTCTTTCTCTGGCTATGGAGAGGGATGGCTCCAGTGGCGGCGTCATCAGACTGGCCAGCATTTCAGAGGATGGCGTGGAGAGGAAGGTCATCCTGGGAAACCAGCTGCCGAAGTGTTCCACCCACTGAAGGCCCACGGCACAGTGTTAACCTTGTGTTCTTTTGTGTTAATAAAGGTTTCAATAAGTTTCAATCTCACATCTGATCTTTGTTCTTCACTGTAGCGTTAGTATAGCATAATGTTAGAAGTAGTAGCCATCTTCATATCTGGCTGTGGTTCCTTGAACTTACAGCAGATGGAGACACGGTACAGTTGGAACCCAATGAGGTTCCTAGAGCTAGATCTGTATCCAGAGAGGACATCCAGAGCTGGATCCTCCTGGTTATGACCAGATGGACATTCCTGAGATGACTTCCCTGGTTTTACCACATGATTTGGATGTGGATCATTCTGCTGTCCTGACATGGAAAACCCAGTGCTGCTACCAAACACAAACACAAGATGTTCCTTTAGCCAACTCTGATACTACTGGGACAACTGGAGGGTTCTTTCTTCACAGATAGTTGACACCTTCCCATAATGCACCTCTCCTGTCTTCCTTTATTTACCCCCCCACACCCCCATTGTTATGTTTTACATCACACCTCCTGACAGACAACAGGGGAAGAGGGTGGAGGTGACACCTGAAGCCCCTTAACATAAGGTGATGTCATCTCTATCTGACACACACAGGTGTGTGTTCCCACAGATGCCTGAGGAATAACAGTCAGGTTCACGAGTTATCAGAAATAGGAAATGAAGATTTCTTTGGATACATACAGATTAGATTATGAAAAAGAAATAAAACCAAAATTGTATGAGGAGTTTTATAAATCTGATCGATAAGTCAATGTCAAATTTTACTGAAGCATTTAAAAAGACCAACAAGGTAACTATTTTCAAATTATATCCGGTTCTTCAGAAAGAGAAGGGAAATATAACTTAATATATTAAAACAACTTCTTTCAGCGCTTTCCCTTAAATAACTTAATACAGACATTACACAGCAAGATTGGCATTTAATGTGGGAAAACATAACACTCATCCACTAACTCACTGAAATACAGAGAATTGGATTTGCTTCTTCCTTACACCCCAAATTAAAATGAAACAAGAAACAAGACTTTGCCACAACACTCCAGGAGACATGGACACCAGTCATTCCCATTTCTTAGGACATGTCCTAAATTTAAATTATTTTTATACAAAGTTGTCTTGTCTTAGGTAAGATCTCTGGATGGGATATCCTTATGGACATCAAACTCCTGTAACTTTGTTGGATAAGGGAGAATGTGATTAATAAGGACTGGTATTTGTGTAAAATCCTGTTTATTGTGAAAATGCCTTTGTCAAGAACTGGTATGACACCAAACCCCCTAGCTTGATACTATTGATATTGTTAAAGATATAATTAACCACAGAAACGAAGACTTTTTCACTGAGATACAGAAGAAAATAATTTTCTAAAAAGTGGAAGAAATGGACCTAGTCTTTGTAGTACAGAATGGGCTATTAGTGCAAAATGATGTCAAACAATAATAAACTATCATTGTTAATACAAAATCCCTGTGGATTATTCATATAATATTTATTGAATGTAATTATTTTCATGATAATTATCAGCAGAAAGACAATAAGAGGACTGTGTTAACAATCATTACCACATTCCATCAGTCTGTAGATCCCGCCCCTTTAATGACTGACAGGCCAGTGAGGCAATCACATTTAGGATTGGGGGCGTGTCCTCCAGAGTTCTCCAGAGGTGGATCCTTTTGTCCCAACTTTTCTTCACCGTGACTTTCTGTATGTTTTTATCCCGGAAAGGACAGCCTATCCCGGGAAAGGAATAACGAATAAAGCTCGGGATAGAAGAGCCAAGGCCGGATCAGGAGAACTGAACCAGACTGGAACAGGAGGACCGAACCAGACCGGGGTAGGAGGACCAAACCAGAGCGGGGCAGGGGAGTTCAGACTAGGAGCGGATAGAGAACAGCCTCCATCCTCCGGCCCTGCCACCGACGCGTCTCTGCTCCCTTGACTGCCTCTCAGAGCTCCTGTATTGGGCTGGGCGAAGTTGTGTTTTGGAGGTGAATGAAACGTTGGCGGCCATCTTGGAAACTTTTAACTTTTTAAAAGAATTATTTAACTTTTTGTTTTATCCGTTAAAACAAGAAAACTGTTTTCGGAGTCGTTGGGCTCCGATGACGCGTGCGAGGCCGGCTGAGCGAGAGCCCAGCTGACGTCACAGATCAGGGATCGATAGGTTTGATCGGGACTGGATTATTCGGGGGGAGGGATGGATGGTCGCAATGTGGCCGGGGGACGGGCCTTCTCATGCGTCCTCTCGCGGCTCCTCCTCCCGCTGCTGCTGAGCCGCTGCTGCGCTGAAGAAGGTAAGTCTGTCTTTATTAGC
Source organism: Lophius americanus (assembly GCA_037951165.1). Taxonomy (NCBI): domain Eukaryota; kingdom Metazoa; phylum Chordata; class Actinopteri; order Lophiiformes; family Lophiidae; genus Lophius; species Lophius americanus. Next base: position 412,503 of record JBBDHG010000116.1, read on the forward strand.
CACCGCAGACCTCCGTATGCACAGGTGTACCTCGCACATGACGTCACGATACGTCACGTTACAAAATGACAAGGCATTAATCAGACACATTGATGGACCACTTTTTGGTTTCATGCTGGTAAGGCCCGGTTGGGTTCTCAGACCTGGTCCATTGAGAGCCCATTGTCCATTGGGCTCTAAACCCAACCAGTTTGGAGCCCATTTAAATCCTTGTTCAGTTCAGAGCCCCTTTAGACCTGGTCCAGTTTCTGCTGTCAGGAACCACAGAACATGGAACACATGCTTAATAAATGATAACATGATCACTCGCATACATTATATACCAATCAGCCATAACATTATAAGTTGTGAGGCGGACATCCCAGATTCTATGTTTACCGTAGCTACCTGTCTGTGGGTGGGGTATATTATCTGGTTAGCATGGTTGACTATCTGTGGGTGGGATATATTAAAACTTGATATAGGAAGCAGGAAAAATTAACAAGAGTGAGGATCTGAGAGACTTCGACAAGAACAAGAATTTGATGTCTTGGTGATCGAGTCAGGACACGCCCAGAACTTCAGGTCTTGTCAGTACCAGCCAAAGTGGTCTAGGGGGTTTGAGGGTCAATTTGGGGACTGAAAGCTCCTCCGATGGACCCGTCAGTATCAGATATGGACCATAGAGCAACTGAGCAAGGTGGTCTGGTCTGATGGGTCACGTTTCCTTTAACATCATGTGGACCGCTGGGTGTGTCTGCATCGCCTATCTGGGGAGCAGCAGGATGCATTGTGGGAAGATGAAAATCTGGAGGAGGTTGTGGGTTTCTTTGGACCATGTCCTGCAGGGAAACCTTGGTTCCTACTATTCAGACGGATGTCCCCTTGACACGTAATCCCTACTTTAATATTGCAGCAGACCAAGTACACACCTTCATGGAAACGGTATTCCCACGTGGCAATGGCCTCTTCCAGCAGGAAAATGCTCACACTGGTTCAGGAATGATTTGAAGAACTGAAAAAATAACAGTTCAAGGTGTTGACATGGCCTCCAGGTCTCAATCAAATCCAGCATTTGTGGGACGTGCTCAGTAACAAGTCTGATCTATTGAAGCCCCATGTCGGAACCTCCAGGTTTTAAAGGGACTGCTGCAAACATCTATATAAGTCTGGGAGAATCGTGGCTTCCGCGGTGGTTATAATTTAATGGACGGATCATTGTATTGGTCTGTTTTTAGGAGACACCAAATCGTTGTGTTTATGAGAGAACAAGTGAGAACTTGAAAACACACGCGCGCTCACACACACACACGTCGGCGAGTTTCTTGTGTAAACATCCATCCAGTGTTGTGGTAATTTCCGTGTGCTCGTCACCAGAATCACTGTTTACACTGTGTGTGTGTGTGTGTGTGTGTGTGTGCGTGTGTGTGAGACGATTATGTGTAAGAAGTTGAGATAGATGTGTGTAACACAGGTAAATGTGTGCGAGCACTAAAGGGGTTAAATCCTTCATGGTTGAAACTACAACCACTAGGCTACAACATGAGAATTTACTGCTAGAAAAGTAACAGCCTACATTGAAAAGAAAATAATTACTTCACTGGTAATATGCAACCACATTGGGTTTTACACGGGTCTAAATTTTAAGTTTGAAGTACTTCAATCAAGTATTTACAACGTAAACCTAATAAGTAAGACTCATAAATTACTTAATTCAATTACCAGTTGAATTTCTTTTTTTAATCAACAATTTTGTTTCTACAGTACATGATTAGACAGAAAAAAGTGAAATTCCACATTAAGAACGTCTTCAAATCTATTTGAAAAAACTTTTTGTCATGGTTATAACTTTAAAAAAATATATATATATATAAAACCGTAACTATTTTGTTCCAGATTATGTACAAATGTTTATTTGTTTTGTGCTGTTCATTATTAATGGATCATTCTGACATAATTTAATCCCTGCATCATTTTAAGACAAATATTACACTGGAAAAATAGAATTGTTGATGACACTGTTCGATAAAGTGTAATTTTTTCTGGTGCAAATGTTAACTATATACACAAAATAAGGAACTTCACAAATATAAGAAAAGATAAACAGAAGCTGTAGGAGTAAACAAAACCAACTTCTTTTCTCGACAGCATTATTATTTGCATCATTGTCTATATGTTAACCAATTTCCCCAGTCTCTTTCAAGTTGTCCTTCCTTCAGCCGTATCCTGTATGTAAGATTATCCGTCACTTGAATTCAGCCATTGTTTTGTGAATTTGGGCGTCCGTCTTCAATCCGTTCTTTGTGATTACTTTCTTCCCAGCAGCCAGGAGGACCTTGACCAAATATTGGTGTCTCTTGTACACAGTTCCTCCCATGTGTCCCAAGTATAGTACTGGACATGTTGATGGGATTTCATAACCCAGAACCTCACATACACTATCCCAGAAAGATTATTTTTTTGCAACCCCAGAGATTTGTGTATGGTTTGGTTCCATTCAGTTTTAGTTTTAGTTTAGCCAATAGAGTAAAGTGCATTATAAATTAAATGTATTATTATTATTATTAGAGTACACAATTTTCAGAGAAAAATTCTGATTTCAGGTCTAGGCCTAATATTTATTTTTTCTTTTACACGTTTTGAGCTATAGTTGTTTGAATCAGGTTTTCTACTTCTACTTCCCGCTCCTCATATGGGTTGACACAGCGAATCATCTCGTTTTGCATATTGATTTGACGTAGGTTTTATGTCAGGTGACCTTCCTGACACAGCCCCTCCGATTTATCCGGGCTTGGGACCCTCTCTCGAAGTACCCTGGCTTGTGACCCCTATGTGGCTGGGTTTTGTTTGAATCGGGTATTTATGTTCTGAAATTTCTATACCTTTCCACTGGGTTACATAATCTGTACAGCACCATTGAATAAGTGGACACAGCTGTGCCCCATGATAATATTCCTTCAGGTACAGAAGAGCACTTCTTCCTTTTCTTTTTGGCTAGCTGAAGGGTGGACTAACATATTCTCTAAGTAAGTATTTTACCTTCCCAAATAAATCTTGAATTGATCTTATTCGATTTAATGAATTGAGCTTGTGGAACGATCACGGGAAGAGAATGAAACAAATATAACAGACGTGATAAAATGTTCATTTTTTTGTCACATTAATCCTGCCATACAATTGCCGTGGACACGTGGACAATGTCTCTATATATATATCTCTGTCCTTTTGTTGGGGTCAATTTCTTGCATGCATGTAACTTTGCTAGTTTTTGGTATTTTTCTCCGAAGGGCAGAAGTGATCTAACTTCCCACTTATTTTTAGTTCTTCAAGCTTTTGATTTGGTGAGCGGTTTAACATGAGAACTTGAGACTTAAGTAAATTCAATTCATAACCAGAATACGAGCCAAATTCTTCAAAAAAGTTTCATGAAGTCATAAATGTGTAAACTGGATAATTTAGGTAGATCATAACGTCGTCCACAACGATACTTATTACATGTTTATAAAATAGAGTAGGACTAATATAACAGGCGTGTCTGATTCCTCTCTCTTATACAACCTTTTTGGCAGATATTACTTAAGCTGTAAGTCTGTTATAAATAGACTTAATGCATTTAATCATATAATATGTAATTTTCTTCTAATATCGTTTTATCGTTTATATCAAGTCCAGGCCGATCTTCGTCTCTTTTATTCCAGTATAAATAGTTTGAGCCTATTGTGTTATCATGGAGGTGAATAGTTAGTGTTTGTTGCTTGTTCGTTTTCAGTTTTCCTATTGCTTTTTGAATCTCATCTATAGAAATCTGTGTTGTTATGCACATGATTTGTTCTGTACCTATAGAGGACAGGTCTTAGGTGTCAAGGAAAGCTTAAAATGTCACTCTGGCTTCAAGCTAAAGGTTGGTGAGAGTTATTTGTAGTAGTCTTTGAAAATGGCTTCTACTTATTCCGGTTCATATTTGATTTGTTTTTGGTTCGCATATTTTATAAATAGGGGTTTCTGCCTGTTGTTTCTGTATTCGTCTCTCCAACAGTTTGGCTGCTATAGCTATGCTGAATCTTAGTAATTGTATTTTACGTATCTCGATTTTCTTTCTATTTCCTGTTTGAGGAAATCTTTAATTTTCTCTCTCACCTCTTTCATTTATTGTTGTGTCTTGTGGTTGTTTTTTCTGTTATGTTTTTGTTCCAATTTTCACAGTAAGGTCAAGTGTGTCTTATAATGTTCCACTTTTTCTTTTTGAGGTTGCTTTTGATTGCGACCAGTTTTCCTCTTGTGACCACTATTAATGCATCCCATAATGGGTCTGTCTCACCGTTATTATTTTCGTCCAGATAATTTTGGTTCCTTTTTGATTTGTTCTATCATCTCATTGTTTGTTTCTACTTTCAATCTCCATATTGTATCTTTCTGTCTTTTATCTCATATGACCTTCAGGTAATTGGCATTATGCATAGATTAAACGGTGTCGCTGAAAAGTGACTGTTGTCTCTCTGCAGAGGATGCAGATCCGTCCACATCATGTTTTTTTTTTTTTTTCTACCAATATTTAATAGATTTTTTATTTCTCCTTAAGCTGGCTGTGCCCAATCCATTATCCATTATGATGCTAAAGTCTCTTCCAAATATACAGATGCCCTCTGTTTAGACAGCGAGAGCCCAAGAGAGAGTTGTTTGTCAACCTCAGGTGGTGCATATATGTTCATCAAAGTAACAATTGTCAATTATCCCCTTCACCATAATGTATTCTTATTCTTATAAGGTGTTCTAAGGTCTCTCTTTAACTTTCTATTTTTTTGGCACTCAAATTTTGTTCCAATAGATATTAGAATTTCTACACTTCTTTTGTGACTATTGGTGTGGGAACTATAAAAGGTGTTTTGGAATCCCAACCTTTTTCAATTCTTCGTGTTCTGTCTGTGACGGGTGTGTTTCTTATCGGAAGCTAAACTGTGTTTTTACTTTTTAATGTAAGCCATCACTTTTGCTCTTTTGACTGGGTTTCGTGGTCCGTTAACATTCAAAGACGCATCTCCTGTTGCTAAATGTCCATAGATAATTGGGTCTGTTCGGTTTCTAACTCTCGCACAGGCTAATATTCACAAGGAATTATCAACTTTAGAAACAGTCATATAACAGTCTTTATAAACATTCAATTATAACTTTGTACATAGGTGACCTCAAAAAAAGAGTTGTCAACACCTTTCATAAATGTTGATTCTCTTTAGGTTTTGAGGGGGGAAGCCTTCCTTCCTTGTAGGGAGGGCCCCCAACAAAGGTGTGAGCTTCACCCTAAGATGAGTTATTCAACTCACACTAGCTAGTACTCTTGTAGGCTGCAGTTTTTTGTCCGTCTTAAGCCAACATATTCATTCTCAACTAGACCTACGCTGTTGTCTATGACAGCAAGGGTATATCCCCGACAAGTTATTTCCACAGTACTTTTCGTAAAAGAAAAAAAACTCCTCCGAGTGAGATCATGTAGCTTGTCAATCATTTCTCCTTGCTCCAACATAAACTCCTGTAGTCCACAGTTAGCTTCGGAGTTCCACACCTATACTGCTCTCCAATTTCTGTAGTTATTCTGACAAATTTTTGGTTAATGTCTGACAATTGTTGTTCTGACAATTCATTTCTCATTCGGGATGTTATTTCGTCTTTGGCCGATACCAAGTCTGTTTTCAGTTTGTTTTGCATGATTTGAATATGCTTGCTAATGTCATCATTGAACCAATGAGCCCCGCCAGGCCTAAGCCGAGTATCAACACTCCAGTGCGTACCTCCTCCATGCTGTTAAGAGTGAAAGGTATTAGTAGCCGCTGTGAAACAACGGAGAAATGAAGTGAGAAAGAAAAAGATGACACAACGAGGAGGTTGAGGAGTGATAAGGGACTACCCACTCCTGTTTCTGCTTGTGCTACGTGATGTCGCTGACTTATGTTAGCTGCGCGCGCAGCTTGGAGAGCTATACTAATTTTAGCATTTGGCAACTCCCATAAACCCCTACGGCAGAAATAGGAGCACCATGGTCTTAAAGCCCAGGCCTTTCTCGTCGTAACATAATCTGCAGTTAAGCTAATGAGTTTGGCTGCATCTCACGTTATAAATTAAAATGTTGGAGAATCGCTGCTTATCAGAAAGGAGATCGTATAAGTCTTTTTACGACAAATTATTAAGTCCTACATTTTAGTTTTGTTTTTAATTTTCAGTTGAACTTGTCCCCTGGGTTCCTTTCAAACCCGTCAGACCACCTCCTTCCATCATGTTTTACCATTATTACAATATTAATTTAATAAAAAATAATAGAATACAGAAATATTGCAATGGTAATGTTGACAAAAAGAAGCAAAGAAGAAGGAACAGTAATTATCAACAGAGACAGACTAGAAAAAATGAATCCCGAGTTTTGGTTTAAGGAGGTTCAGAGGGTGAAGAAGGGAAAACTCAGAGACATCAGTGATAAGGAAAAAAAAGAGGGGAGATAATCCTGGAGAAGAAGATGGGGAAAGTCAGCAAGATCTAAATCCCCAGTGCTGAGGAGGATGAGATGAGAAGGAAATCCTGAAACTAGGAGAGACTCCGCAGAGAAAGTCAAGCTCTGAAACAAAAATCAGTATAAGAGAAGCAACTTGATGTCACTAATGATGATTTCACCCTCTGACACCCTCCTCATGCAAACCCTGATCCCCCCAAACCCAGGAACATGGACCCAGTAGTAGCTCCAGAGAACATTGTCCATAGTTTGCACATTGCTGGTGTGTCAGACTAGTTCCACACTCTTCAGGTGGCGACCCATTGCAAACAGAAGAACATCAATGTCATGGTGATGTTGATGAGAGCCTGGCAGAACCAGGACATGGGCAGATGGTCCAAACCTCATTTAACAAAGATAGAGAAAAATTATAGAAATGATTTTCATTGAAATCCAAATGAGAATGTAGACAATAACTAATAAATCTAATCAATAATCTCCCTGTACACAGTAGACCACCTGATTATGGGAGGTTCATACTGGACTGAAAGGTTTAAAATATTCTACAAGTTTTAGAGGTTCTTTGGATTTGCAAGGTTCTGGTTTCACACATCCAGGGTCCTGGTGCAATGATCTGACAATCTGCCTGTCTCTCAGACGTTAAGTTCTGACAGGTTCCTGCCTGTCTTTTAAAGTTTGTAGTCTGACTACCTGTCTGTCTCTCAAAGATTCTGTTCTGACTACCTGTCTGTCTCTCAGAAGTTCTGATGAACACCAAGCTGGAAACGTCTGACCTTCGTTGGACGAACCATCCTGCTGACGATCCACAGGTACCAAACACAGCCGTTTAGCTTTCACCTAGCATTTATTACTGATTTGAATGAGGAATGCTAATCTGTTATCTTTCAGCTAGCATTAATTATTGATTTGAATAAGGAATGCTAATATTTTATCTTCAGTTAGTTTTGATTATTGATTTTATTGAGGAATGCCAGTCTGATTTGAATGAGGAATGCTTACGCAACTTCTCACTATCTGCAGTGGGACGAGCTGAGTGGCTTGGACGACGAATCCAACAGTGTGCGGACCTATCAGATTTGCACACCGGACAGTCTGACGTCCTATTGGCTGAGGACTCGCTGGATCCCCCGGAAGGCAGCAACAACTCTCTATGTAGAGATTCGGTTGGTCATCAGTTTCAGATTCAGATCCAGATTCCTTAAACGGACCTTCCCCCCTGACTGTTAGTAACTGAAGCTTGTTTGTTCAGGTTCACCATGATGGACTGCTCCAGCTTGAACCGCCGGCACTGTAGAGAGACCTTCAACCTTTACTATTTTCTCTCTGATACTGATGAGGCCACCCCGACACGACCCCCCTGGATGGAGAACCCCTATGTCAAGGTGGCCGCTGTGGCAGCTGACCACCTCCTGACCCCCACTGACAGGCGATCCAATGCTGACAAGCGCTACAACATCAAGCTGCTGCGGTTGGAGCAGGTGAGGGGTGCAGGGCTTTACTTGGCCTTCCAGAGCCAGGGCACCTGCATGGCGCTGCTCTCCGTACGCGTCTTCTACAGAAAGTGCCCAGCCCTCCGCCGTGCCTTCGCATCCTTCCCTGAAACCATCCCCCACTCACTGGTGGAGCAGGTAACTATTAACACATGACTAAATGCCATTCCCAAAAAGCTTCATTGTTTCATTAAAAAAAAGCTTCATCATTCAAATTACTAAATCAAAGCACCAGCATTTTAATTAAGAAAATGCTTCTTCATTTCAGTCACAGAATAAAAGCATTATCATTTTGATTAAAAAAAGCTTAATTTCCATTACAAAATAAAAGCTTCATTATTTTAATTTAGAAATAAAAGCATCATCATTTTAGTTACAAAACAAAAGCTTCATAATTTTAATTAAAAATTTTGACATGCTTTAATCTTGAAAATCAGACAATCATTTCTGTGTGTGTGCTGCAGTCTCAGGGTGTGTGCGTGGAGAATGCTGTGACACCACCTGGAGAGCAATCACAACCTCCCAGCATGCTTTGTGGCGAGGATGGGCAGTGGGTGGGGCAGCCAACATCCAGCTGCGCCTGCCGTCCTGGATACGAAGCAGGCGAGACAGAGATTCGATGTCGAGGTGAGAGATTCTCCAAATAAAAGCATCATCCTATAGAAATGATCTGAGAGTGTATTTTACAAAATAAAAAGTTCTTTTTCCCAGTCTACAGAGGAAAAGCATGTTCGGGGTAAGAGGTGGACACACACACACATATACCGACACACGTAGGTCAGGGGTTTACGGAGATGATTACAGACAGATGTGATGACTGTCTGAACGAATGGAGGGGCAGGGGAGGCGGAGCTAATGGGAGACTTCCTCAGCCGTAGCGCTGCGGTCTCCCTTAAGCGACACCCTCTTTGGTTACTTTTGTGAACTACCAAATCCACTCTGAGGAATGAACAAACAGAACATTAGTTTCTCTCTGTTTTCTTTTGATTTTCTTTTTTTTAAATTTTTTTATTCAAACTAGAAACTAAAAATCTAACTAGTTTTAATGAAAAGGAAAAAAATATTTTCTTTATCAATTTAGATTAATACCTCTGACAAGGAGCTTATGTTTTCAACCCTGTGCAATTGTCAGTCTGTCTGTCTGTTAGCTGGCAATATCTAGGAAAAACTACTGGACGGATTTACATGAAAAATTAGGTTTTTGCATATCCTTGAGGTGATTACATTTTGGTGAAGTTACATGTGCAGCAGCTTTTTTTAAAAAAAGAAAAAGATAAGCCAGCTAGAGAGGTGACCTTCTGGCACGAGCTCTCAAACTAAGCCGTTTGGAATATCCTAGAGGAGGTTACATTTTGATGACAATATGTGTGTAACAGCATCTAAAATAAAATAACTAAAACCACGCACCCTAAGGCTGGGGGGTCATTGGGCTGAACAGAGACGCTGACTTGGAAGGCGCATAAGATAATAATAATAATAATAATAATACATTTAATTTATAATGCACTTTACATTTGGATCAAATCTCAAAGTGCTACAAAGCAAAAGCAGATAAAAGCATCAATAAAATAATAACTATATAAAAAAAGATGGGTTGTATTTTATTGGTCAGACATTTAAACAACATGTCATTCTGTGGGCTATCTACAATTCATTTTATTATGCCGTGTTTTCTTCTGTACCATTTTTCCCATGCCTCCAGTCCCAAAGTTCTGACAACAAATTATGCATTAGAATATGCAGCTTGATCAGAAACGGTGAGCCGTTTATGGGAGGGTCGGGTTCGCTCTTTATTTTAGACTCTTTCGAGTTTTTTTTATACATATGTAATTCCAGATATAGGTAAGAGCTCATTTTCATGTGGAGTCCCTGAGTTAGTGGAGTGAGAGTAGTCAGAAAATTTAGAGGCTAGCAATAAGTCATACATTACTGGAGGAATCTGTGTGAAATTTTATTCGATAAAGTGATCTATATAGTTCTGATCACAATAATGTCTATCTTGGGTACTGTTGTGCCTAGATAAACATAGGGCTTTGTGCTCTGTGACACTTTTTCTGGTTGGGTTCAAACAAAAAAAAAATCAAATAACCAATCCTTTTTGGCTTTTAATGTCAGTTACGGAAACAATGATCAAATCACCAACAAATATATAGCAGACCACTTGGGTATCTCTGAAGTCACAGGGACCGATCCGGTATTGTGCTGCAAAGAACGGGTGGGGGACGAAGTCCAGTCAGAAAGAGGAGAGGATTTAAAGAGAAAGCCTGACTGAGTGGGAAGGTCAGAGGTCAACCTTTGCTGCCTGACCGTGTCTGTGTTACCCATGGCTGGGAAATGGTGATGATGACATCATGGCTTCTGGCCATTTCCTGTTGAGGTAGAGGTCACTTCCTGTTGAAGTTGGACTCTCTTCCCGTCGGTCATCCTGTCTCCAGTCATTGTTCGGTAGCAGAAAGGAGTTCCGCTGATCCGACTCAGTCTGGTTTATTGGGACTATTTTCAGCAATGGGGGAAATATCCATGCTAATGCTAACATGTCTCTCCTGCAGCCTGTCCATCAGGACAGTATAAGGCGGGCTCTGGACCTGGGGGCTGTGACCAGTGTCCAACCAACAGTGACACGTTGATCCCAGGTTCTGCCTACTGCCTGTGTGACCGTGGTTATAATCGAGCTGACTCTGACCCTCCAAACATCGCATGTACCCGTAAGTCCTACATTGACACCACTATGACATCATCAGGAGTCTCTTTTGTTTTCCTCACACAGAGAGGTACACACACACATACGCTCGCAAATTTGACCTTATTTTTAGAAACACACCAGAGCTTCACTCTCACTCTTTATCAGTTCCAGTAGGCTGCAGTATCCATCGTCTCATAGCAATTGGGAGAAAATAAAAGTTGCAGAATCTGGTAAAAAGTTTATAAAGAATATATTTAAACGACTTAAGGAGAGACTGTGGAAGATGTCAAAAATACTTTCTGGTCAAATGTTTTTTTTAGAAAGATCCAGAGAAGGCATTTAAGGCTATCAACTGCATATTAATGACGTTTAAAGTAGTATACAAACAATAAAAACATCAACATAGTCAACAATGGTTACATAAGAAATAAAAGGAATACATATTGAATAGGGATCAAGATTAATTTATAGCAGTTTTCGTAATCTCTCAAATCATATTGGCAAAGAAACTGTGAGCTAATGATTGTTGTCATCAAGTTAAAGAAAAAGTAAAAGAAATTCTATTCTGAAAATAGAATAAATTAATTACAAATTTAAGTAAACAACAAAAAGTACGAGATGCAAAATAGCGGTTCCTAAAATGCGTGTGGATTCTAACAGATTGCCAATTGGTTTGCGTGTGGTATGCGATTGATGTATTTGCGTCAAGCTCCTTAAGCCCATTTCCTCAATAAAAATGCCCCGATGGCAACACATTATTAATAAATCCCATAGAAAATACACATCCAGATACGTAAAAAATATCAATAAGCAACCCCGCTGACCTCTGACTTCTACAGGCCCACCATCTGCTCCCCGCTCTATCGTGAGTCAGATCAACGACACCATGGTGACCTTGGAGTGGAGCGAGCCGTTGGACCGAGGAGGACGGGGAGACCTGACCTACCAGGTCCTCTGCTCCCTCTGTGGGACTAGCACTAAGGTACCCAACGCCAAAAGGACCAGAATCACAAATGCACTTGAACCCCATAAGATCACAACCACCAAAACCAGATAGACCACAACCACCAAGACCAGATAGACCACAACCATCAAGACCAGATAGACCACAACCACCAAGACCAGATAGACCACAACCACCAAGACCAGATAGACCACAACCACCAAGACCAGATAGACCACAACTACCAACACCAGATAGACCACAACTACCAACACCAGATAGACCACAACTACCAACACCAGATAGACCACAGCCCACATGACCAGATGAGCCGGTTCCAGCAATCAGACTAGTATCATAATCCTGTCCAGCCTCTTTCTCACTGACGCTACCCCTCTTCTTCAGCGTTTGGCCATTTCCTGTTCTCCATGTGATGACAGCGTTCTGTACTGGCCGGGGCAGTTGGATCTGACTCATCGCCGTGTGGTCATTTGGGGACTACGCCCACATACAAAGTACATGTTCACCATCCAATCTGTGAATGGGGTCTCTGGTTTGAGCCAAACAGAGCCAGCCTCTGACCGGGTGAACGTGACCACGAGTAGAGATGGTACGCAGATTACACTACCCAGAATGCCTTTCATAGTCAAAGGTGTGTAACAGTGAGTGTGTTGTAGTTCTTCCCCCAGTGTCCGGTCTGAGGAGGGTTGTGGCCTCCGAGACCAGTATGTCTCTGGAATGGAATGTTCCTGTTCTACAGAACCAGGTACTGGACTACCAGCTCCGCTACAGCCCCAAGGTAAGCACACTCACACACACACACACCTAAGCCATGGCGCCTGATGTACTGTGACATAAGAATGATATCGTCATCGTTATCAGGGTGCTGAGGAGGCAGGCCAGTGGCAGTACGTGTCCAGTAGGTCTTCTTCAGTGGTTCTGACTGGGCTGCAGAGGGCAGGGCAATACCAGGTCCAGGTCAGAGCGCGTTCCCAGTCCGGATACGGATCATTCAGTCCGACAAGAGTCTTCACCACGCTTCCTGATGGTACGTCTACCTGTCTGTGAACAGTTTCTTCAGAGATTGCTTAAATTTTCCTTCAAAGGATCCTTGACGGTTCATTCAAAGTTTCCTCAAAAGGATCCTTCAGAGGTTCCTTGGTGTTTCCTTCAAAGTTCTTTAACGGTTCTTTCACAGGTTCCCTAAAGGCTCCTTGAAAGGTTTCTATGGCCCTGTTCTCACCAAGGCGGTTCCTGGGCCAGTGCCTATCTTGGAACCCGTTCTTAGCTTTTACATAGCGGAAAAACTGACCCTTGCCCTTAAAAGCAGGTGCTTAAAACATACCAAAAGCAAGCTTGGCTAGAGGCAAGAACCAGTCAAATGAAGGGACTGAGAGCAGAGTTATTGTAGTAAGCCAAATCTTTTTGTTTTGGCATGTTTAAGAAGTCTGTGGGAGAGAGCGCCACCTCTACCTGAAGAATTAAAAACTTTATCTTTATAATGTAGAGCTTCATGTAGGCCAGGAATTAAAGCAGCAGTGGTCCTGGTGGTGAATACTGAGTAAATATTCTTTCTTCTTTAGTTCTAAGTCCCTGGTAGGGAGTCGGAGTTTGGGAATTCTATTCCTCCAGTGAGTGTTGGTGCATTGAGTCGTTGGCCACTAATGTAGGTGGGTAGGAGTCATCAGGAGTCGTTGGGGATAGAGCAGGGTCGATCGTCTGCTGGGGTATCAGGTGAGTAGTTAGTATAATTTGAATCCTGCTTGAACCGGACGATGACAAACCAGTCTGGGAAGAGAAGTTAAAACTGCATTATATGTGGGTGATAGGTGGTACTATAGACCCCCACCCCTGTATAGAGAGGGCCGCTCGAGTTTGACATGGATGGCTTCCTTAACTCTTCTCTATAACCATCCATCCTTTCTGTCCAGAATGTAAAAGAATAGAAAGAATCAGAACGTTGCAGGTACTTACCTTTCTTCCCTGACGTTTTCACTGTCCATATCGGTCGGGACGAGTGGATGAATCCACTGAAACAGTCTTATTTGGAAGCCAGTGCAGTCACGCAAGGCCAGCAGCACCACCTGTGAGGAGATGCATGCTGCCATTGTTGTTACGGTTGTAGCGCTAGGGTTGTTGGGACAGCAGAGACATATCCAAGATGTAAGTAGTGATGCAATGTGATCGCTCTCTAACAATGTGGGATCGCAAGGCTCTAGAACCATCCCAAAACCATCACCTGGTTCCATGTTGGTGGGAACAAGGGCGAGGTTCCTTAATGCTTCTGTGGTGAAGAAAAAGTCCACTCTTTCCTTAAGTTCTAATCGAAGGTTCCTGGGTCTGTGTGTCCATAAAACGCCTGTCATGGATCCCATATTGTTCCTTAAAAGATTCTTCTGATGGAGATCTTTGATCTGTGTTCTGTTCGATTTTGAAGGTCCAGTTCACGCTCAGTTGGTCCTGACGGGGGTTCTTGTCTCCATGGCGATCCTGCTGGTCATTGCTGTCGTTGTGATTGCTGTGTTCTGCTACCGGTAAGAGAACGAGTGTGTTCCTGTTGAACTGTTTTAAGAAACTGACCACCTAGTCACCTGACTTCTAACATTCCTGACGTACTGTGGCCCTGCCAGCAGGAGGATGAGGGAGGCAGACGTCAACGAGCGGATTGGACACTACCAGATGGGACAGAGTGAGTTCCGGCCAACCACTGTCAGTCTTCTCATTCAGCCAAAAAGATGTTGTCCTCTGCTAAACTGATGATGATGTTGTTATTCACTTCATTGTAGCAATGAAGGTGTACATCGACCCATTTACCTACGAGGACCCCAACGAGGCAGTGAGGGAGTTCGCCAAGGAAATTGAAGCCTCTTTTGTGAAGATAGAGGAGGTTATTGGAGCAGGTAGGATGTCAGAGGAACATCTGAAGAACTGTTGGTGTTCACGTGATCATTTGTAGGTACTGCTCAGGAATCATGTAATGGTCCTTCCTACCAGTCAAGAGCTTCTAAGGATTGTTTAGTGTGAGGATAACCTTTAGGGACTTTAAGTAATAAAGCCTTTCTTATACATTTAAGGAACCTTTAAGGTTCTTTGAGGAACTTTTTTAGGATCCTTTATGAAGGACTTTGTTTGAAAAAGAGGATCCTTTAGACGCTCAGAAGGTAATGAGCAGTGCTCCACTTAGCCAAATTGGTGCTGTAAGTGGAATTTAGATATGATGAATATCAAGATGTTTAGAACTTTTTTGCACATGAGACATTTTTAGATCTTCTACAAATTTAAAAATGTCATGAGAACCTTTAAGAACCAACCCCGGAACTTTTTTTATCAGTCTAAAAAACAACAACTATGTGCCTAGTAAACCTGCAGTAGTAATGAGGAAAGAAAGTCAAACTTCACAAAACAGTCCTGTGAAATGATTTATTTACAACTATTTATACTTATACTATAACTTACAACCAATATAGACTGCAGGCTGGTTCAGAGCATTTACCGTTTTTACAACTATTTATACTGATACTTACAGCCATTAGTTACATAAACTGACCCAATATGTGTTTCAGAGTCAAAGGCTGCAGCTTGGTTCAGAGCACTTAATTTTACACTTAGCTTTTTAAAATATAGCCGTAAGGCCCTGTCCTATGGAAACTCGGCCCGTTTATGCTCAGTAGCATGCATGACGCCTACTTTGGCTTTTTTTAGACTTCAGACTTATCCTGGCATTTAAAATAAGCCCCACCGAGTTTGCTTACGTTGAACTTAGATAATCTTGACCATTATTTCACGATATAGCTAGGCTCTAATTACTTGGTCCTGAATATCAATAGAGAATAACGTTAATGGTGAATGTTCTTTTAAACTGTCAAATTTATCTAACTTAAAGTTAGCTGGTTAAATCTACCTTTCTCTCGTTGTCTTTCTCCTTAAGCCGGGTGTACACTGTACGATTTGAGCTGATTCACACTTGCAAATGAGCCTCAGGACTGCTTGACCGTCTGACGGTGTCAGTCCTTCCTTGTGCAGTGTCAAGGGGTCACGAGTGCCGATCAGCAGCCCCCCAACAGGGTTCAGATCATGGGAGGGTTTTCTGGCCTGTCAGAAATTTCGGCAGGGTTTCGACTCGATCGGCGCCTGCTTTTCTCACTGCGCCTATGAGAAGTGGCGGAGCATCTGAGTCGCCATGGTGACGTGACGCCTATGGAATAATAACAATGATAAGTTATATGTAGTCATTAAGTAGAAAGTGCAGTTAGTGGCTAATAACAAAGGATGAATAAGAGATGTTCACAGCTGTCAGAGCGTGGCTTGCTATAAAGGTAAGACTCTATGCATTCAAACATAGCTCGCTTAAATCCAAGTCTCTTTGCAAAACAGACCTGCAGAACTGAGCACAGCTTTTTAGACACGCCGGAAACAAAAATAAAGAAAAGAAATTTCGGCACAAAGGATGGCAAAAAAATAATCAAGACAGCTCGTCTCTGTCATTTTGTCAGTTTCTAACAAACACTTTTTTTTACTACTTAGTTGCTTACAGACAAAGCTTTGTTGAGAATTATAAATAGAGACAACAGGATGCAGAAGCCGGTCGGGTCTCACAGTGTGAGCACGCATGTCGTGCGGAAGGATTCTGATCGTATACCCTGAGCACACCAATCCTGAGCTGCTGCAGAACTTTGTTTAGTGTGAGGAGTGAGACCACTGGTTTTGATTAGGTGGACTGAGAGTCTGGGAGGGGTTTGTGGTAAAGCGGTTCTCTGATTGGCTCATTCTGTGGGTGGGGCGTATGGCATCCTACTGAGGTCAACTTTAACTCTCCTCAAACCTGTCCAGGTGAGTTTGGTGAGGTTTGTCGTGGTCGACTGCGGGTCCCAGGTCGGAAGGAGAACTACGTGGCCATCAAGACGTTGAAGGGAGGCTACACGGAAAAGCAGAGACGGGACTTCCTGTCTGAGGCATCCATCATGGGTCAGTTCCAGCACCCCAACATCATCCACCTGGAGGGCGTCATTACTACTTCTTGTCCCGTCATGATCCTCACCGAGTTCATGGAGAACGGAGCGCTGGACAGCTTCCTGAGGGTGACTCACCTGTTTGGTTGACCCGTCTAACACCCCTGTCTGTCTGACCCGTCTAACTCACCTGTCTGTCTCATCCATTTGACTCATGTCGGTCTTGCCAATGATTTGCCTTTCCTGTCTGCCTGACACACAGCTGCTAGTGAAGTTGTCTCACTGTCTGTCTTCCCCTGCTTGTCTCACCTGTCCGCCTCACCTGTCTCCACCCTCAGTTAAATGATGGACAGTTCACCACCATTCAGCTGGTGGGGATGCTGAGAGGAATCGCCGCCGGGATGAAGTATCTGTCCGACATGAGCTTCGTCCACCGAGACCTTGCAGCCCGCAACATCCTGGTCAACGCCAACCTGGTCTGTAAGGTAGGATGCTCCGCCCATCTGTCTGTCTCACTTCCCGTCTACCTTTCTGCTCATCAGCTCGTTGTTTTCCAGGTGTCGGACTTTGGTCTCAGCAGGTTCCTGACTGAAAACTCGTCAGACCCGACGTATACCAGCTCTCTGGTGAGACAGTCACTAACAAAGCTACTTGTTATCACAAGAGTCCCTTAGGGTCACGTTATCGGTTTTCTAAAGTTTGAAAACCAAGTTTTTCAAAGGTTTTTTTTTTTTTTAGGGAGGAAAGATTCCAATCAGATGGACGGCGCCAGAGGCCATCGCTTACAGGTGAGTTGGGTTTGGGTAAAGGGTTTT
Source organism: Lophius americanus (assembly GCA_037951165.1). Taxonomy (NCBI): domain Eukaryota; kingdom Metazoa; phylum Chordata; class Actinopteri; order Lophiiformes; family Lophiidae; genus Lophius; species Lophius americanus. Next base: position 429,858 of record JBBDHG010000116.1, read on the forward strand.
CACAGGTCGGAGTGTGGCAGTTGATTATGTGAATAAACAGATATTCCCTTTCAGGAAGTTCACCTCTGCGAGTGACGCGTGGAGCTACGGAATCGTCATGTGGGAAGTGATGTCATATGGAGAGCGGCCATATTGGGACATGAGTAACCAAGATGTAAGACCAAAGTTTCTGTCTACTCATCTCGCCTGCTAGCGGAGAATGTAGTGAGAAACTCAAAAAGATCCAAAACCTTCAAATAAGTCTCTTCAGTAACATTTTCGGATGTTTAAGGGACCTTTGTTTCCAGATAATTTAACCTTTAATAGCATAGAAAACATTCTGAGAACTTATTACAGATTCTACAAACTTCAAATCGAAAATTTCTGGATCTTCTGGGAACTTTTAAAAGATGCAGTATTTACCCTTATGTTTACCCTCCTAAGCACCTAAATTACCCTTTGAGCTTCTTAGGAGGTAAAATGTTACTTTAAGGATGCTTCAACAAATTTTGAGAACTTTTAAAGCATTTAGGGAATTATTTTAAGAAGCTTTTCAGAAATCCAGAAATGTTTAAGGAACTTTCAGTTGCTCAGAAGGTTTATAGACACATTTTTGTGGGGAACTTTCTAGCAATTTTTCAGAAGTTTGAGACGCTTTGAGAAACTTCAAAAATGTTTAAAGGGTTTAAAGACACAGGAAACTTTTTCATTATCAGTCAGGAATTGCTGAATATTTTTGATAAAAATGTCTAAACCTTTGTGGAATGATTGGTTTGGATCTAAGTCTTGAGTAACTGGAAAAACTGTTTGGAAAGTAGGGCAAGTGAACTTTTCTAACACCATTGTCTGATATCTACTAATGTTTATAAGGGCCTGCACAGGTGGTAAAAGGGTCCCAAACATATAAAGTTTGGGACCCTTTTTGCATTAAACGCACTAGAAGAAACTGATATCTTTCTAGGTCACAGAACACTTTTTAAGAACTAGTATGGACTTCAAGACCCTTTCGATTAAATTTTGAGGAACTTATGGGGATGCAGGGACCCAAGAATATTATGACCAATTTCTTTTTGAAATCCAGGAGAGTTTGATTGAAGTTTTAAGGTTAAGTAATTATCTTTCGAGGTAATGATTCTGAAATCTAGAAAATTTGGAATTGAATTTCTCTTTTCTTTTTCCATGTTCTTTATTTGGAATCACATGGTGGCTAAAAGTTCACAGTCATCTGCAAGGTGGTACTTTTCCTTTTTTAAGTTTATCACAATATAAACATTGAACACAGAAATAGAGCATAGGGTATTTTTCTATTAAAATAAATGATAATAAAAAAACAAACTACATACACTTACGGTTGTATCAGGGAAACATACATTTTCCACTCCTCCCAGATTTCTTGACATATGAAGACCTGAAGCCTCATGGAAAAGAGGATTCTTTCCATTGTAAAGATTTCATACGTAAAGTTATGCCAATTTTCTCTAGATGTCTGATTTAAGCCTTTTGTTCGTAATAACTTTCCTAGCAGCCACACTCGGTATGCCAAACAAATATTTTATTTTGAAATTTTTAAACACAGGGTGTGGAAGCCCAAAAAGGTCATCACAATTAAAAGGAATTTTTGTCCCAAATTCTGCCTCAAATTCTGCAAGAGTCTTGCACCGAAAAATAATCACTTTTGGACAAGCCCAGGTGTATCCAGCTTGCTAAACCCACCACATCCCCAACAAAAAACCTGAAAATATTCACTGTCTCAAGCAACTGTTGAGCCGTCATGTTCACATCAATGCCGTCAATAAAAAAAAGACATTAATATAAATCTATACATAATAATAGTGTTCATTTTGTTGTTGAACGCCACTGGAATCTGGGACTCTCCTCCTTATGCTCAACACATCATATGACTCACTAGCCACCTATAAGATGCAGAGGGAGCTGGTTATGTGACCAATTTAATAACAGATATTTGATTGGCAGATGTGCAGAACCTCATATGCAAAGAGAGACCCCTCCTCTCTCACCCCCCAAATGTCTTGCTTTCTGTCCCTCAGGTGATCAATGCCATCGAACAGGACTACCGTCTGCCACCGCCGCCTGACTGTCCCTCTTCCCTCCACGCCCTGATGCTGGACTGCTGGCAGAAAGAACGAGCAAATCGGCCGAGGTTCTGCGATGTGGTGGCATCACTCGACAGGCTCATTCGAAACCCTGCCTCCCTGAAGATGACTCACCCGGAGGGAGCCAGGTGAGACCCGTGTTTGATTGGTGTGCAAGGGCTGCAGCTGGGGGTCAGAGGTCATGTGTGCAGTGGGTAGAGTCTGTAATGTAGATATTTTAACCTTTTTATATCCATAATTCTTCAGAAATTAAATCTTGAGCTGTTATATTAAAACATTTAATTGCAGTTTTTCAAAATTCTAATTTTTTTTGTAAATACTTATATGAATCAATTATGTCAAACATATCAAGTTAGATTTTATTAAAAAAAATTCTCTGGATACAAGCTAAGTATCACGATGCTAAGATAAGCCTCTTAATGTTAAGCTTATGCAATATTTCTAACAGTAATAAAATCTTAAATTGTTGAAAACATTTAATTACAGTTTATAACAAAAGTAATTCACACTGAAATGTTTTTGTAAATACCTTTGTCTTTAACCCGTCAAGACAGGTTCTGTGAAGAATAAATGTACTTTAATTAGATGTTTAACATCCAAAAATGAATGTGTTTTGAAATAATCGTAAACTCATCATGTAAACATCATTTCATCAAACAAAAATATGTTTTGATGAAATCAGGTTAGTTTGGATTCTTATTAATTTTATGTTTTAATAATGCTAAGCTAAGTTTCTTGATGCGAGGTAAGTTTATTGATACTAAGCTAAGCCTCTTACTTAGCCAAGTTTCTTTATGCTAAGCCTCTATATGCTAACTTTCTTCTCTATGCTAAAGCCCCTCGAATATAAGCTACCTCTCTTGACGCTAAGCTAAGTCTGTTGAAGCTGAGCTAAGCTAACAAGATGCTAGAGCTCCAGTGGTCAACCCTCAGGTGTTAATTTGCGCTATGAGCCGGGCCTCTGGCTGTTTACGGAACAGGGAAGCTCTCGCGAAAACAGAGCTATTATGGATTATGGAATGCAGGTGCCAGTGTTATTTGTGTTATACCAGTACCAAAGGCTAAAGCTGGATAGTTTCTGGTCCAGTGTCCCTGACTGTATTTGTGTCTCAGAGCCATTCGGTCCAGGATCACTGATTCTGTATGTTTCTCAGTTCAACCCAGCCCCTGCTGGACCAGAGGGTCCCCCCTCCTCTGTCGGCATGTGCTTCAATTTCGGAGTGGCTCCGGGCCATAAAGATGGAGCGCTACGAGCCGAGCTTCTTGCAAGCAGGATTCACCAGCTTGGACATCATCTCCCAGCTCACCACAGAGTAAGAACTGCACCACACAGGTCGGAACCATGATGCGGACAGAACACAATCATGGAAATGTTTGTTTAAACTCTCCTCTTGCTTCCATAGAGACCTGCTCAGAGTGGGTGTGACCCTCGCTGGCCACCAAAAGAAAATCCTTTCCTCCATCCAGACGCTCAGGATACACAAAGCCCTGCCCACCCTCCTCTACTGACCAATCACCGTCCTTCTCAGCCTTATGGTCTGGATCCACTCAGGTTGAGACTGACTCAGAACCACTAAACATTGATCCAACCTGACCAATAAGACCCCGCTTCCTGGGTGTCTGATCAATCAGGCCATGCCTCCTGAGGCTTTAACCAATAAGAGGCCTTTTGTGAAATAGAATGTACTGTCACTCTTTGACCGTCATGCTGGACTCTGTTTAACAGGCCATTGTCTACCTTTTTAATCCGATCAGTCAGAGCCCAGGACAGACTGACCACTGCAACAACGTATCTGATTGGTCAACACTCAGGATATAACAGATCTGCTTTTTTCCGCCCATGAAACCAAAGCTATGCCTTAACCTCGCCAGGATGCTGCAGAGGACAGATTTAGTCCAACAGACTCTCTGAGTGGACACAGATACTGTAAGCCCCGCCCATTCCTTTAAAGCAGAGATGGTCGGTTCGCGACTCCTTAAGTCTAGACAGATGTTGGGCTGGTTGGTTTTTTGGAGACCGTCCCCCATCTAGAGATCCAAACTGTCCAGAACCTTAGCAGACCGAGGATTAAATTCATGATCAACCAATGGTCCAGATTGAATCTGCAAAACCTTCTACTATCAGGACTCCTGAGGACCGGCATCTGGTACCAGCATCAGACTATCAAGAAGGACTGACTTAGGGAGTCTCTCAAGCAGGAGGTTTTTGAGGAGGTTGAAAGATCAACGCAGGGATATCATCCAGAGTACTTCTAGTTTATGAAGCGTCAACGTGTTTTCCAAAAGTTCCACTATCACACTCATCATAATCTGTTATATTATTGGACACCCCCGGACAACTATGGTGACTGTTCTAAGAAGATCCAGCATTTACTGAAAGGTGTGACACGATTTCTCGTGGGAGGAAGTTCTTCCTGGAATATAAGCGTCCCATTAAAGAACTATCTTAAGGACCAGGAGGTCCTTAAAAAGTGGCATCACCAAACATTGGGTGGAAAGAGCTTTTTATCGAGTAAGGATCCAGAACGCTACAACCGATTTTAATCTGAGACACTAAAATAGCTGTAAATGTTAAAGATTTGTTAAAAGTTGTTTTCATAATCTTTGTCCGTCACAGCTGAAGTGAACAAAAAAGTACCAACAAGGACCACGTACCACTACCTGCACAACTTTATTTCAGTTCAAATCCCCTGGAAATAGAACCACGACGGGTTAAGACTAACTGTCCCCACAGATGGAACTTTATTAGATTTCAATAATGTCGAACGGTTCTTCAACTGAGGTAACTTTCTCAAAGGTTCATCACTTTAGGGAACTTTTTTAATAGTTACTCATTATAGGGGACTTTTTAAACAGTCCATCATCTGAGAGCCTTTTTTTAAATATTTTTATCTGCTGGTTTTTAAACTGTTGTATTGTGTATTTCAGCACTTTTTATGTCTGGCTTTTGATACATTTCCGATTAGGATCTATATTTTTATTCTAAACTAACATTTAAGGATAAACATTTTTATACTTTTTATTTTGTAAAGAGAGGAAGTCATTTTTGATATCAGCGATGGGGGTTGGGGGGGGTTGGAGTAGGAAGGTCTAATGTTCAGGACCAAAGACCACGTCTGAAGGTATGGTCTTCAGATGGCTTTAAAACCCAATTCAGTGGTTTGACTGAAGTCCACAAAGCAACATACAACATTAAGCATATTCATCAGAGAACGGACCTTTGACCTTACTCTAGTTAGAGCAGGAAGACATCATATAATCCAGTTTTGTCAGTAAACTAGTTTTGGTCAGCTGACCTCTTAATGCCTCCTATTGGTCACTCAAACCAATAGCAGTGGATCATTGCATGGTTGGACTCATTGAAGTCTGCAATGATGTCATCGCTTCCGTCATGTGACTGGTTTTAAGAGCAGAGGATAATCTAGTCTGCACTCTGGTTTCTAGTATGAATCTGGACCTGGTTTCCAAACCACAATAATAAATAAACATTATCTTTGATATTTAGATGGTCCTGTGGGCGGGCAGAATTTTTCAGCCAATCACAATAAAGACCAACCATACCACCCAATCAGATGTCTCCGTGTCACTCAATGCGTGTCACTAACTGCAATCCCCTCAATTGCGCGCCCTCGCTAAGGGATGCAAGACCGTAGGGTGTCCAATTGTCTAGTTTTGTTTTCTAGGGGATCTCAGTAGCGCCCTCCTGTGCCAATAATGCACCCATCCTGCAAATCCGCATCAGGCCACACTTTGCCCAAGACTATTACCCAGAATCCATGAACTGTTGTAACGTTACAAATAGCTAACCTATGCCGGGAGTTCGGACAGGCAAGCGGGGAGTACCGACATCTGACATTAGAACTATGGAGGAAAGTGTAAATTAAAATTATTTTGGTCAGATATTGACGTTCATGAAGCTGTGGCTGGCCCTGCTGTTTAACCAGCTTATATAACCTTAACTTAGTCGTTATGAGAGTGTGTATGAACGAATGCTAAAACAAATGTAAATTACAGAGGAAAAAGATGTTTATAATCAGCATAAGTGACAGTTTTTACATACGTTTTCTTTAAGGGACCGACCAGATGACGTACATTTTTTCAAGTTCAGGGCAGCAGCAGTTCTGCTAACAGTGCGTTTGCTCTGACCAGCCCCCATCTTTCATCCCCTAGGTGATCCAAACAGAAGTGAGGCAGGAGCGTCACGTATGCAGGAGCGTCACGTATGCAGGAGCGTCACGTATACAGACCCGTCCCAATTCTGCACTTAAATACTTCTGTCCTTTGAGAACTTAAGCCCCTAAAGGCAAATTTCCTCTACGTCACGCAAGTGCGCACTTCGACCAAGAAATTAGGGCGTAGTGCGAGAATTGGGACAAGGGTTTACTTAGCAAGTTTTTGTTAGCAAATATTAGCAAAGTCTTATTTATGTGACAGATCTCTGTATTTGTTAACGATGATCCTCCATGCATAGCAAAGTTGTTGATGGAGTTCACCAGGGTTCTGTGCTTGGGCCAACATTATTCAGATTATATATGCTCCTTTAGACAAGTCGTAGGGTTCTGGCGCAAGACCCTGAACCCAATAGACCCGGGCGCTCAAAATTTGGATGCACACCGTTTCCTCTGGGATGGGTCAAATCCAGAGAAATCATTTTACAATGTTGTACTGTTAATGATTGCGTGGTACTTGGAGGGTGGCTGGATCTGCTCCTGTGGCCCTGGTTTATACCCATTATTATTATTATTATTATTATTATATTATTACAGTTAACGTTTTCCCAGAAGTTATTACTAAATGCAAGCAAACAATTATTGTTGCTATTATTGTCCTGGGATCAAGGGGTGAGATGGAAAGGGTTGCTTGGGAGAGAAATGTTGTTGGGGGTCATACTTCCTGTAATAATGCGGCCGTGGCCCGACCTGGTTAGGTGGGAGAAAGTAGATGGATGGGTGGGTGGGCCCGGTGGGTGGGCCCTGTTATTTTAGAATGTATTGTTCTTGCTTTACATGTCTGTCACTTCTCCACCTACCCCCTTCTTTGACTCAGTTTCTCCCCCCCTCTCTTTCCCACTCTCTTTTGCCCTCTCCCTCTCTTTTGAAACCCTCCATCCCCCACTCACTATCTCCGGCTCTCTCTCTCCCACTCTATGTCTCTCTCTCTCTTCCAACCCAACTGATCTGGCAGTAGGCCGTCCGCGAGTCTGGATCTGCAAAAGGTTCTGCCCATTGAATGGCAGTTTTGTTCTCACTGCTGTTGCCAAGTTCTTGATTATGGGGGAATTTTTTTGGGATAAAGAGTTCAGTTCTGTATATGAATTCAATTTGATTTGATATTAGCAGCTAGTATTAGCTAATGTTGAGTAGCTAACAACTAGCTAGTGTTTGTTAGCCAATATTAGCTAATGTTCAGTTAGGGCCAGTGGCTACCGTGTAGCATTATAGTGGTCTACCACAGGTTCCTATATTTTTGCACTGGTCAGTCCTAACATATTTGCCTGCCTAATGTTGTCAAGGTCCCACTTTTTGCCACAACTCAAGACCCCTCCCTTCAAAGCCTGGACTCCAGCAGACGTTTGAAGGTTTGCTGTGTTACTTGGTAGCAAGATGTTGGCAGCATACGCGAGAAGGTTCGGATCCTGATCATTGTGGTCCGGACCATTTTGGTAGGTTCTAACCGCGTCGGACCTGGTACACCCAACAAGACCTGCGGTTGGAAGATGTCCTTTAACCATCAAATTCTGGTACTTGTCAAAGTTTCTCAGATCCTTAAGCTTGTCTATTTTTCCTGCTTCCAACAACAACTTCAGGACAAGATATTCACCTGCTGCCCAATATATTCAGACCCATCACGGGTAATTATGCTAACCAGATATTATAATCCATCCAGAGATAAGTCAGGATGGTAACCAGATAATCAATGTTATTCTGTTGTTATAACATAAGGACGGAATGGGTGTGTTTATCATTTATGGGTCTCTTGGGCTGGACCTGAATCACTCTCAGAATTCAGGAACATTTACTCTGCTAGTTGTTTTCCTGTTGGACTAGTCATTTCATGGCACCGCCTGGTCATGTGACCTCCTCAGCAGCTCCATGTTTCAGAGCTCAGCAACAGAAATCAGTTCCAGACAACCAGAACCTTCTAAGAGAAACCATCTGCTGATGGTGTGTTTGAATGTGTCAGAGAAAGACAGATAATATGGCCTCCTGCTCCATGTCTCTCTCTCCGGGAGGATCAGTACTGACAGCTCTCAAGTGTATTAGTCCGTGCATGTGTGTGTGACCTCCAACATACCAGAGAAAAGTCTTGAAACCTTCTGAAGGACTGTTAGAACTTATTCAAAAACTTCTTAAACCCTTCAGAACCTCACAAATGCATCTGAAGACCCTTTAAGAACCTCTGTAACTCTTTCCAACCTAATCTGTAGAGACTGCCCAAAATAATTTTAGAACCCACAAACCCCTCTAGAACTACAAGAACCTCAAAAGATCTGTGATAGAATTCTTCTGAAGAGTTCTGAACATCACTTATTAATCTTCAGACCTCCTATCGAACGGACCTTATCTCTGAAAAGTCATAGAACGGCCTGAAAAATCTTTAAAACTCCTGGAACTTCACCAGGGACTTTTAGAACCTTTCTGGATATACTCTTACTGGTGGAACTGCACCAACATCGCTGAGACCCTCATGAAGAACCATAATTCTAGCAATGACTCGGCATCATAACCATAAGAACCGCTGAAACCTTCTGTGGAACTTCTGAAACACACGATGGATCACTGCAATACCGCTAAGAGACCTTGAACCCTCGCTAGGACCTAACTAGAACCTCCAAGAATCTTCTAAAAACCTTGCAAAAATCCTGACACCTACTGAAGGTTTTTTGGATCTCCTTAAAAATCCTTTTCAAATGAACCTGAATGAGAAACTCTTTCAGAAACTGATTCCAACATGTAGAACATCCTCAAATCATCTTAACTCATAGAACATCGCCCTGATGAAGTCTTAAAGAAACTACTGGACTACCATGTTTCTTTGCACCTCTAAAACCTTTAGAATCTCCCAGTTTCTGATAACTTGTTGCCACAGTAACCAACATACCTGTCAATCATCAGGTGATCCATCTGCTGATAGGCTGACAACTCACTTCCAGCCCTGACCTGCTGATGACCTCTGTCTCACACACACCCCAACATACACAGTTACACACACAATGTGTGTGGGCGTGCATGCAACTGTGTGCGTGTGTGGGTGACTGTGTGTGTGGTTAGATGTTTCTGCGGTGAGGTCATTCCTAAGCGGCATCTAATGGGCTCAGACCTTGAAGGCGTCACTGGTATCAGGTGATGCGTTCACTGTCTGTCTGATAGTGTAAACACTCTCAGGTATCGGTTCAGTATAAAGGCAGAGCAGTGCATTCTGGGTAATCCCCTGCAGTCTTCAAAGCAGTCTCTCAGACTCAGCGCCCTAAACAAGTCAGGCTGAGTTTGTGGAGGTCACGGCAGGGAAAGCAGAGTTCTGTGGCATCTGATGAAGGTAGCTTTCTGCTGAGTCATCACGTGGCATCTGAATGCAGCGTTTTGCTGAGTCACCAGGTGGCATCAAATGAGGGCAGCTTTCTGCTGAGTCATCACGTGGCATCTGAATGCAGCGTTTTGCTGAGTCACCAGGTGGCATCAAATGAGGGCAGCATTCTGCTGAGTCATCACGTGGCATCTGACTGCATCGTTTTGCTGAGTCACCACGTGGCATCAAATGAGGGCAGCATTCTGCTGAGTCATCACGTGGCATCTGAATGCATCGTTTTTCTGAGTCATCACGTAGCATCAAATGAAGGCAGCATTCTGCTGAGTCATCACATGGCATTAACACAGTTGTCAATGAGTCATCATGTGGCATCTGAAGAAGGCAGCGATCTGCTGAGTCATCATGTGGTGTCTGCTGGTGGCAACATTCTGTTGAACCATTACATGGCATTGGATGAAGGCAACGTACTGCTGAGTCATCACTTGGCGTTTGGGAACACATTTTTGACAAGTTTCATGTGTTTTTTTAGCTGGAATAACATACTTTGTCATTTTGGACTCCTTTTGGTAAGAGAAGCCTATTTTTACAAACATTTGTAGCCATCAGTTTTGTCTTAACCCGTAATATGTTAGGGAACAAATATCCCTGCCCCTGTTGTTAAGGGGGAAAAAAGGATCAGAGAACATCAAGGGCAAAGCATGAATGTGAGTTGATACAAGTCACATGGACGCAAACACATCCCACCATCAGTCTGAAGTGACCTCTGACCCCTTCCTGCAGGAGCAGTAGGAGGCTCCTCTTCCTCTTCCTGTGCGCTACTCCCTTCTCACTTCCTTTCTCTGTCAAGGACGAACTGTGATTGGCGGATGGGAGCCCTCGCCACATTCCTGCAGTTGTCCAGAGAGGAAGTGATGTTATCAACTGTCCCCTGACCTTGCTGCTGTTCCACAGACCAACCACTACATTTCCCCTGATGCCTTTCAGCCTGGAGACGCTCAGTCTGACCTGATAACCATTTCATGATGTTATCGCTACATGCTAGCTCCCAACCATGGTGACATTTGACCTTAAATATATTTTTATCATTGTAACCAAACATAAACAGGACAGTCTATTGGTTTATTTACTAATGGCGAATTAGGATCCATAAACTGGACCCACAACTCCAGGGTTCTTCAAAGCTAAACCACCATTGGGGTGACGGTGGCTCAGTTGGTAGAGCAGTCATCCACTTATCTGAAGGTTGTTGGTTCAATCTTTGGCCACTGCGGTCCACATGTTGAAGAGTCCTTGAACAAGATACTGAACCCCAAGTTGCTCCCAATGGCTGTTACATTGGTTTGTGAATGAAAGCGTGAATGATTACTCTTCCTGATGAGCATGTGGCGCCTTGCATGGCTGCCTCTATCGATAGATCAAGGTGCTCAAGCTGATCTTCGGGTCTAAGGGGAACCCTAAATTAATTGTTCCTTTTTTATATTCAAGGAACCTGCCCAAATAGTTTCTGGTATGTTCCTCCATACCTTCGCATCAATGAGGGTCATTCAGTGTCTGAGTAGTGGGGGACTACTTTCAGTTGTTTTCATACACGATAGTCCTGATGACTCGGTTTGATTGGGGGTAGAAATTGCAACATTGCTGCACTTTAATTAGTTTTGGTTCCCTTTTACACTGCACTTTGTACAATGAACCGAACAGTGTCCCCTGGCCGTGGTAACAGCTCATCTGTGACGGTAATGAAGAAATAAACACCAAAGAAGAAGAAAAAAACAGCTTATCCGTTGGACAGAACAGGGAGTGTAAATCCGTCCCCTTACTCCAGTTTATCCACCTGAGTGGGTCACAAACAACGGAGCAACACCACACTTATGCAGTCTTGGGGTTTCTGCTTTTGCTTCGATGTTCATATGAAATATCTGCTTCGCAAGAAGGCGGCCAGTGTGAGCAGAAGGTCAGACCGTGAGCTGTCGAGCATTTCGTGCTTTACTTGAGATGAATGAGACGCTGCCGGAGACGAAGGTGAGCCCTGATGGGATGGGACTACGATGTTTTGTCCTGGTTACACAGACGGCGCAAGAGTTATTGACATGGATTTGAACGTACTAAATCTCATATATGTCCCATAATGCACTGTTCTTCGCTTTGGTTTAAAACCTGGCCTTGTTTGCCTTCAAACCACAAACGAACCGCACCAGGGTTAACTTGGAAGCGGACCAAGACCCCCTTTCAAGAGTTTATTTGTTTGGTCCGCACCAGATTTCAAATGAGCTTTGACACCACTAAATGTACCAGACTATCCTAGGAAACGATCTCGGGTTCGATTAAAGTGGACCAAATAGCTCTTGGGGTGAAAGCGACCTTAAAACTCCCCCGTTGGTTCTGGTGGATCACGGTTTACAATGAAAAGGAAGAGGAACCTCAAAACCCTGAGAATATCTTTTGAATCACTTAAGCGAAAGGGTTGGTTCTGGAGAATCCTGGATTTGAGTGGTGGGTGTGTCGACAGGTGAGTCCGTGACCTCATTTCAGGGGTCAGGTTTGATCTCTAGGGTCTAAAGAGGATCAGTACCACAGAGGAGGTTGAAGGTTTGGGTCCTCCTCAGAGAGCTGTAGAATGGGCCCTACACAGTTTCAAGTCTCGTGTTTCCTCCTGATCCTCACATCTGGGTCCAGTTAGTGAGGAATGAAGGAATGAGGAGGAAGAGGGGGGAAACTAAGGCTGGAGGTGGAACACACTGAGTGATTTCATTATAGAAGCCAGACATTGCCCCACCCCCCTCTGCTCCGAGAGCCTGAGCCAAGGACCTCCAGGACATGGTCTGATCCCTCATTTCTGCTCCTTCAGGCCCAACAGAGAAGGTGCGGGTCCTAAAGCTTTAAGATCCAAAAGGTCCAGATTCTAAAGCTTCAGGTCCTAAAGTTTCAAGTTCTAAAGCTTCAGTTTCTTTTCAGCATTTTAAGCTTCAGGTTCTTAAGGGTCAGCTTCTAAAGTTTTAAGTTCTACACGTTCTATTTTTAAATGTTCTGGTTCTAAATGGTCCATTGCTAAAGGTTCAGTTTCTAGAGGGTCCGGTTCTAAAGGTTCAGCTTCAAATAGGTCATGCTCTAAAGTCTCTGCTCCAGGTGGAAGGACCAAAGCTAACCGCTAACAGTTTAGCATTCGCTAGCTTTAGAAGTAGGTGCAAAGATAAAGAAATCCATGCCTTCAGTTTACTTTGTAATGTAACACGACTTATGCCTGAAATTATCATCCAAAACCTGTGGATGCCAGACATACAATGAAGTATGTCAAAATGTATCACAGGGGTGTTTAGTATTAAGTTACATTACAAATCTGCAAGGACCAGAAATAACACCATTCACAAAAATTTGGATTTTCATTCATTATTATTAATAAGAAATCAGGATTCAAATCATCAATTCAAAATATTTGAATAAAACAAAATCACAATGAAAGGCAAAGAAATAAAACAAACAAAATAGCAAGATTCCTCAAATTCAAGGTCCAGTTAATCCAGTAATCTGTTTAAAGAAATGTCTCTAGCACTCAGTCTCTATAATTAAGAATTGTTCTTAGCGGGTGGATGATTCAATGATATGGTGGGAGATGAAAGAACGGTTATGAAGGTGTTGTTGTGGCAGAGATGCAGTTGGAGCAGGTGTCTTTACCTTGAGAAGTTCTATTGTCCAGAGATCATGACTGATTTCAAAGGAACGAAAAAAGAAAATAAGATGATTCAAACATTCAAAGATGATGGTTTGTTTCTGGTATATTTTATAAAACATTTGTGACTGAAGACTCTCCTCACATGTTTCCAGCCCTGTGTGCATGTCCTTCTGCTCACACACTCACGACCTCCCAGGTGAGGGCAATTACTAGCCCTCACCTCTGTTGTGCCAAACCCACTTCCTCCATTCAGCGTCTCCCTCTCCCTCTCCCACTGCTACAACCTTCTTCCCGTCAACAGGAACGCTGATTGCAGGTCAGCTGGTTGCTGGGTTTGTTACAGCAACATCACTTTGGATAAACAGCAACAACCTTCAGAGGAATTGTTCTGTTATTTCTCTCTCTCTCTCTCGCTGCATTTTTATTTGCCCAAGTGGCGACCTCCCTCTGTGCTCAGGACCATATTGTTTTAAACTGTTGACCGCGGCAGTGAAAACCTCCACCATCATGAGTGTACAGCCAATCAGAGACAAGCACTCAGGATGAACTTACCCCTCCACACGGACAGACACCCCCATTCCTTTGGCCACTCCTCCTTCTATTGTGGAGGACACAGAGGGAGAGAAGGACATACAACAGGAGAGAAGGACACACAGAGGGAGAGAAGGACACAGAGAGGGGCATAAGGACACATAGAGGGAGGGAAGGACACACAGAGGGGGATAAGGACACATAGGGGGAGGGAAGGACACAGAGAGGGGGATAAGGACACATAGAGGGAGGGAAGGACACAGAGAGGGGGATAAGGACACATAGAGGGAGGGAAGGACACAGAGAGGGGGATAAGGACACATAGAGGGAGGGAAGGACACAGAGGGAGAAAAGGAAATAAAGGGAGAGGACACACAGAGGGAGAAAAGGACACACAGAGGGGCATAAGGACACATAGAGGGAGAAAAGGACACATAGAGGGAGAAAAGGACACACAGAGGGGCATAAGGACACATAGAGGGAGGGAAGGACACAGCGAGGGGGATAAGGACACATAGAGGGAGGGAAGGACACACAGAGGGGGATAAGGACACATAGGGGGAGGGAAGGACACAGAGGGAGAAAAGGAAATAAAGGGAGAGGACACACAGAGGGAGAAAAAGAAACAAAGGGAGAGAAGGACACACAGAGGGAGAAAAGGACACACAGAGGGGCATAAGGACACATAGAGGGAGAAAAGGACACACAGAGGGGGATAAGGACACATAGAGGGAGGGAAGGACACAGAGAGGGGGATAAGGACACATAGAGGGAGGGAAGGACACAGAGAGGGGGATAAGGACACATAGAGGGAGGGAAGGACACAGAGAGGGGGATAAGGACACATAGAGGGAGGGAAGGACACAGAGGGAGAAAAGGAAATAAAGGGAGAGGACACACAGAGGGAGAAAAAGAAACAAAGGGAGAGAAGGACACACAGAGGGAGAAAAGGACACACAGAGGGGCATAAGGACACATAGAGGGAGAAAAGGACACACAGAGGGGCATAAGGACACATAGAGGGAGGGAAGGACACACAGAGGGAGAAAAGGACACACAGAGGGAGAAAAGGACACACAGATGGGGAGAAGGACACACAGAGGGGCATAAGGACACACAGAGGGAGGGAAGGACACAGAGAGGGGGATAAGGACACATAGAGGGAGGGAAGGACACAGAGGGAGAAAAGGTGTATTTTCATCCCCCTAAAATACCTTCTATTTTCTTTGTGAATATTTTGTCCTCTAGTGTATTCTCAGTTCAACAGCTACTTCAGAGTGGTTGCTGAGCATGTTGCAGCGGCGGCTTTCACATTTCTACCTCTTTTCTTATATTCAACCGTTTGTTTCATCGTGGTATTTCTGGTTAATGTTTGAATAAGTATTTATACATTAAATTCAGTGTCTTTTTTAATGAATGAATGTTACACATTGGTTGTTATGGGGGGTAGGCTTGTGGTATTGCAGAGGTTGCAACAGCAGTCTTCTTATTCTGTAAGGGACTAAAAGCCCATATTACAGATGCAGAGGAAACATCCTTGTTTCTAAAGGACGAACCTCAGATTCCTGTTGTCAGACAGAACATTTGACAATCCTCCGAAGCCTCTGGTTTATACTTCAACATTCAGAAATGTGAATTACTACCTATTCATGGACATGCACCGAGTGTCATCTATGTTATACCTGTTGAAACTATGGTACAGTATCTGGGATGTTAACACGACAAAAGATGTAAAGGAACGTAAGCTAATGAACTTCAAAAAACAAAATAGATGAGTGTAAACTCAAACTAAATGGGTGGTTACAAAGAGATCTTTCCATTTTGTGGTCGAACATATCTCACCAAGACGGAAAGCATCTCTAGAGGTATTCACCCTTCATCCTCATTAGTGCTCAGCTTAGGATTCGTTCAAAATGTGAATCAACTTTTTATATGGAAAAATAGAACTCATTATAAAAGAAAAGCTATCGCTGTTAAAGACATCACTGATGGTAGGCTGAAAGCAGTAGACTTTGAATGCATGAATAAAACTCTAAAACCAAACCTGGCTATAAAAGATTGCTGAGTCCCCTGTGTGTGTCTGGTACATTTCCCCTCAGAATCTATTCAATAAAATGGGTGTTGTAGAATTAATCTTAAATTGAGATTATGATGTCACCGAAATGCCGCTGAAGCTCATAACACGCCAATTTGGAACAACAGATGCATACTTCACAAAAGAAAATCTTTGTTTTATGAAGACTGGGCGGAGAGGAATATTTGGTGGGTAACGGAACTGCTGGAAACAAATGGGGATGTAATGACTTACAATACTTTTTGCATTAAGTATAACTTTGACTGCAATCCCCATAAATGTGAATGTCTGATAAGGGCCTTACCCACTGCATTCTTTATGTTGACTAAAAATGTATATTTGTACTCTCAACCTACATCTCGTCTTTCCATACCTTCTATAAACGGAATTGGCTTTCTTGATAAAAGATGTTCCAACAATCTACTCTAACAAATGACTTATATCCTGCTCAAACTTAAAGAAATGATATGAAGAATTTTTATAACCAACAAAGAATAACAATGAATCTGTAACTTTTTGTATACAAAAAAACATTTGATCACATAAATAATAACCACTGAGGACTAAATTAAAGTATTCAATCCTTCCCAAAGCAAAGGAAATCCACTACAAATGAATGAATGACTTCTGTCTGTCAAGTGAAGTCCTACGACTTATATTTGGGTTTGAGGTAAATAAACTTGTTTTCTCTAAGGCAGATATCGAAACGAGAAAATATTTATTTATCTCCTGTCCTCATACCCAAATGTTCTTGAAACAATTTACTGAATAGTTAAAAGTAAAACCAAAACAATCCCTAATTGGACTATAAAGACATTACTTTTGGCGTTATTTTAGAGGAAAAAAACTTTTTTTTCCCAAGGCCGAATTTATAAAGACTCCTTTAATGATCTTTGTCTCTAAATTAAGTCTTTGTGTATTTATTTTACTTTAATGATTATTATTTGGATTGGTTCATTTTATATTTTACATGTTTGTCTGATTAATGTATGTATATTTTATTTTTATGTTGTCCTTATACGTGTTGAGTCAAAATTATACGCTGTAGTGTATATCGTTTTTACAATAAAGTTAAATTGACAAGAAAATAATTAGTTTACCTCCGCAGTATTTAACTCCGCCATGTGTCTTCCAATACGCATGCGCGATAGAAGCTCGCCCATTCGTCACACCTCGAGGAAGAGGGAGGGGTGTTTACGCTTTCGATCCAGGAAGTAAACACCTAATCCTGAATCCCGGAGGTCAGAACTGCTGTTTTGGGCCAGGGTGAACTTGACATTGTGTTTACATGAAGGTTAATTTTAACCAACCGGCGTCACGGACAATTAATCAAGATAATTTGAAATGGTACTGACTTGTGTAGAAGGGGTATAATATTTTCTTATTTAAGTTTTTCCAGTGAAACAGAATTAGATAAT
The DNA here is from genome assembly GCA_037951165.1 of Lophius americanus. Taxonomy (NCBI): domain Eukaryota; kingdom Metazoa; phylum Chordata; class Actinopteri; order Lophiiformes; family Lophiidae; genus Lophius; species Lophius americanus. The sequence goes on from JBBDHG010000116.1 coordinate 447,168, forward strand.
CCAGGCTTGTAGATTTGGTCTGGTATTTCCAGGATAAATAGATTTCCAGGATTTGGCAATGCTGTGTTTTACTTTACTTGTTAAGTTTGCAGTTTACAGGAAAAAGTTCCGGGATGCACTTTAGAGCATACTGATATTCTCAAATCTGTAACATATGAAAGGATTTCCAAAACTTCCATGCAGACATTCTAAGTGTTCGGGCATTCCCATAGACATAATAATAATAATAATAATAATAATACATTTAATTTATAATGCACTTTGCGATGATGTACCATTTGTTCCACATTTAACATCTCTTTACATCTCATTTTTATTACCATTTTTTCAAAGACGTGGGAGTAAGTTGGGTTTAGGATTTTTGGGTCGTAGTAATGACATTTTTAAATCGGCAGCTTTTTTATTAAAGAACCACTTTGGCTGAATGTCTTATTTCCGTCTCAAATCTTCAAAAGACACAATTATATCCTTATCCTATAGATCTGCAACCTTGTATAATTCTTTATCGTCCCAGATTTTGAAGTCCATATCACTGTAAGCAGGCAGAACAGAAGATACTGTGGCTCCAGATCGGAGAAAGGTGGGATAATATCGGTATTTCATTTCTATATTTATAAACCTCATACCAAAATATGTATTGTTTTTTTCACAAAAAGGATTCTGCGTATGTTTCTTTAGTTCTTTTAGTTTAACTGGATTCAAATGTGAGTTTAGAGGTGGAGGAGATGTGTTTTATATTTCAGTGCTCACCTGGGACAATTGTGTTTCTAGTGAGAACCAGCAGGAGGCAGTAGAGAGACTACCCAACAATACCATTAAATATTTGGAAGTCTTAGACCTCATTCATGGGGAGCTATAACAAAGATAATTAAATCCCAGATAGCATGATGTATTAAGCCTATAGTAGACAAGCTTTTGGCCAGATAAAATGACAAAAAAAATTAAATTTTTGCAAAGAAATGAGGACTGAGATGGATGGGGCTGAGGAGGTAAAGAAATGTTGGGAAAACATTCATCTTAATGATATTTATTCGTCCTATCATGGAAATTGTCAACATTGACCACCTACTCATTGATTCTGCCACAGATTTGAGTACTGGATGGTAATCTACCAATACTAAGTTACTAATTTTAGGAGTAATCTTTATGCCCAGGTAAGTAAAGTCATCAGAGACTTTTCTGTATTGTGTCTGAATAGATAGATTTAATCTCTCAGAATATTTGAAGAGCAGGATAGCAGACTAAGTTTGTTAATTTTATAGCCTGATATGCTGCCAAACGTATTAACAGTGTCTATCAGATTTTAGATAGATTGTTTTAGGCGAGACATCATCGCAATATTGCGATTTTATTGTCAATTTTATATAATTTAATGCTTGTAATATTTTTATACTCCTAATGGCAAGTGTAAATTATTTCTATTTGGAAAAAGGAACAGCCTTGGCGCATACACCTAGCAAGGTTGAAAGATTTTAGTATTATATTATTTGTTGTCACTGAAGCTAATTAATTGTTTTACCTTACTTTAATTCAAGCGGAGAACTAACTGCCAAAATACAAGAGAGCCTTTCATGGAGGAAACAACCCCATCAAAAGGCTTTTTCTGCATCTAGAGAAAGTGGTGCTGTAGCCTATCTGGAGGCTGTGATTTCTGCATAAATAATATTAAGGACCCTACAGACACAATGAAAAGCTGGACAATCCTTGAAAAACCTGTGGTGGTCCGGACCGGAGAGGACAGGCCGACTATTCTTCCAGCATGTGTGGAAGAGTGTGAAAATGTGAGAAATTTTTCCTGCCTTCAAATCCCTGATCATAATAGGCCTGCTGCAATCGTATTAATCCTGCCAAGGCTAGATCCGCGGAAAGTTTATTATATTTGGCTCTTAAAATTGCTAGTTTTTTGTTGTTATTCTGTGTTCATTTCTAGTTCAAGCTCCCTTTATATCTCTTTTAAGCTCTAACGTCCGCAAGAACTGTTTATTTGATTTATTTCTAGATATCCCCCTTTTGCGTCACAATGCAGTGACGAGATTGATAGAAACAAATCATAAAAATACGGGTCATCATTGTTCGGTCCATTCAGATTCACCAGAATCAGGTGGGGGTTCAACAGAGAACCTTGTATAATAATGGATGTAACTGTGTGTTCTAAAATATTCTTTTTATACAAAGAGCTACAGATTTATGCACAAGCAAGGCAACAACCTGGTGTGTGATGAGAAAGAGAATGCAATGACCAACTGTTCCTTAATCGAGCAGTTTCACTTGAGACTAAATTTGTTTCTTGTATGAAAACGTCTTTTGGATGATAGTTTAAGTCTCGTCATTACGAGTTTTAGTCGACATTTTTCCTGACATTCCAAGAAAGAGGTAAGAGTAAGAGGTCAGCCCTCTTACTCATTTTCAAAACTCACCACATTTTTGAAGTCAACCCCTGCTTGTACCATTTATGTTTATCTACGAGATCATGCAGTTTACAACTTCAACAACTTTTACAACTTTGAATCCTTATAAGCAATCTTTAAAACCACCCGCCTGCGAAAGATGTTCTCCCTTCCCCCCTGAAAAAATTACCTGCTTATAATCACTGACCCTTTAAAAGGAGCAAAAAAAAAAAGTCAAAATTAATACCCCTTTCCTTCAATCCGACACTGGTATAAATTAATATTGGTCTCTTATTGACTTGGACGCGTGAGATATGCATATCAAAAGTTTGATCCTATTAAAGTAAAGCTGCTTTGCTGTATACCTAAGAAGTCAACTAAAATACCACCGTTCTCAGGTGTCATATATTGTGATAAACATTTTAAACCAGTTTCCTGTGCATAGTGTAGCCATATTGTTACACTTCCCAGTTCAAAAAATATAAAAGGACGCAAATGCAAAAAGGTAAAAAAAAAAATGGACAAAAGCAAAACAGTAAAAAATCCAAACAGGAAAAGTAATAACTTAATGAACAAAATTATGTGGAAGGGAAGATAATATAAGATAATATTAAACAGCCAAGTAACAGAGACGATCTGACGAGGAGGGAACGCAGACTTAAATACAAAGATTGACGAGACAAATGAGAAACAGGTGAGGACTGGGGACAGGTGACAACATTCAACAATCAAGGAGGAGACAGGAGGAATCAGGATTCACGCACATACGTTCACACACAAACCATAGAGGAGGAAGAGGAACACAGAAACTAAAAGAAGGAAGTCAGGAGGAAAAGAATCAAAGGAAGGGAATAAACTAAACCTCACAATCAAACAGGAAACACAACCCTAAACTAAGAATAATCAAACAACCAAATAAAACAGATCTACAGAACCAAGACAAATATAGTCCTGGTTTTTCCCCTTCATCTGGTCTTGTTAGTTGAGGAAGGTCATGATGATATCGCGGTGGCGTCTGTTATGTTCGCTAAAGTCTGTTGGTATGCAATCCAGACTAAGACAAACGAGACACACAATAGAAATGAGGAGGTTTGTTTCTTTTTTACCTGCCTATAGTCTGACCGACAAGAAAACGGTAACTTTTGTTTACAGTACGCTTGTATTTTGCTTTTGTGAAAGCAAAGCGAATCCCCTGAAAATGTAACAACGTATCGTTCTGGCGTCTGGCTACAATCCCTGTAGCCACGATCCCTGCATCCTAGTTCATTAGTTCCTCACATTACACCTTGCACTCACACTCTCCTCATTTGTCAGTATATTGAAGTACATTTCAATCTCCATCCTTAATCACCCTGACATCATTGGCGGTTCTTAAATTGGATAAATAATCTAATCACAGCAGGGTGCAAACCACATTGTCTTAAGCTAGTCTGGGAAACACTTCCCACCTATTTTACCAACATACGACAGCATGTTGGCACTCCAATACACATAAAAGCATGAATAAATTATTTATTTATTTGCACAAATTAAAATGCATAGAAAAACAAAAAGTATCAGTTTTTGCTGCAGGAAGAGGCAAAAAGCCTCCAACCTCACCAAAACATAAAAATAAAAGAAATATAACACAATGTTAACGTACTCCTTTACAATAAAGATCACCAACCTGTTAGAATGACGAGTCTTTTAGCACTGAGGAAGACTTTTTACACACCAACGTGTTTCAATAGCCTCAAGCTTGCGTATGATTCTAATGAACTGGTAATTAAGAGAAGGAAGAATTTCCCTTTGTCCAGCGGTGACTGGAGCACAAACACAGGGACCACAGCATGAAACCACTCAGGGTGATGCAGACCACCTAACCTTCTTCGTCTTCTGGCTGTTCCTGTTGGGGACCTTTTTCCTAATGATCTTAAATAAAGGTAAAACCTTTTAAATATTGGAGACTTAATGCATCGATTGTCTCAGACAAAGAAACACTAGATGAAGGAAGAGAAAACTTTTTTCACTGAATTGATGAAGATGTTTTTCTTTATTCGCTACACGCCTGTGTGTTGTCAGATTGAGGAATGTGTTTTCTTAATTTGCGATGTGTGCATGTTATCAAATTGATGGTTAATAATAATAATACATTTAATTTATAATGGTTGCGGTGCGTTTGCCCCTGACAGTTTAATAGTAATTGTTGTGAGGTGTAGGTGAAGGTTGGGTGGCCACCTCTGTGTGGAAGACGTGGAAGACATTGGGTATTATTTAAGTAAAAGGCTTTTACTGGTTGTCTGCCTCCTTATATCAATAAATTGCTTTCTTTTGATGTGGGTCCTTATTGAACATCCTCAAATAACTGGATTACTTTTCCGTTACCGGCTGTTTTTCTGTACTTGGGAAATCAAGTTTTTCTACATTGCGCACCTGCGCCCTGGAATAACATGCAGAACAACCTGAAGCTCAGATCCTTTCGTCCCTCGAGCAACTTAAATCTCTAACATCATTGTATTTCACGTCCAGCTGCTCCTGTTAACTTTACTCATCAGTTTTACATTTTAATTACATTTAACACGAACTCACGTGTTTCGCAGCATTTCAAATAAAATAAAACAATACCCCTGTTTGGAGCAGTGACCCCACAATGTGGCTATTTCCGCCTTTCATACTTTGATTCCTATGGGGTGGAACTTGGGCCTCCGTTTCAACCATTCCTTTGATTCCTTTGATGTTCGCTTCGGGTTGGAGCTAGGAGCTCAGTCACCTGAACCGAGATGCTGAAGTGGAAGGTGCAGGAGACGATTGTCTGCAAAGTATTTCAAAGATTCTCAGAGTGTTTTTTGGAGTTGTTGGTGGATTAAGAGGCTGACAATAAATCCGACATTAATGGAGAAATCTGCATGAAGCTGTCCTAAACCTGGGGAACTGATGTGCCTTGGTGGAGGTTTGTGCTCTCTAAGGGCCTTTCTAGCTGATAATGTCAGTGATGTCTGTGATATATTTCATGTCTTTGCTGTCATTGATGTTTTTATATCTTTGATGTCTTTCTATGTGTTTTAAGTCTTTGATATACTTGATATCTTTATAACATGTAAAGCTGGCAGCACTGATTACTGGTTACTGAATAAGATTGATGGTATCAGGAATCTTAAAGACTTTAATTAAATGAAGTGAAGTAAAAGTGCTTGGAATAAATACTTAGTTAGTCGTGTGTGTGTATGTGTGTGTGTGTGTGTGTGTGTGTGTGTGTGTGTGTGAGAGAGAGACCTCTAACATCTGCACATAGAGATATTTTTTGGAGGTTTTAATCCCGGACCTGAACTCTGAGCTCTGATTGGTGGATTAGAGCAACAGGATTAAAGTCAGAGGAGCGGAGACCCAAGGTCTGTCAGAGAGCTGGGGACAGAAAGACGGATAGGCAGGTAGACAGAGAGACGGCCAGACAGTTAAAGACACAGGTAGGCCAACAGGCAGGGAGAAAGGAAAGCTTTAACATCGGTTTAAAAGTGAGAATTTTCTATTAAATTAAATTCATACAGAAACTTAGTGGTGTCCTTATGAGATTCTCCTGAATATTCATCGCAAAGACGCTGGTGAGTCTTCATCACAGAAACGCCATTGAGTCTTCATCACATTTCCCTGAGTCTTCATCGCAACGCCACAGACTTTCATCGCAAAGACGCCAGATTGTCTTCATAGCGAACAAATGATTGAGTCTTCTTCTTGGGTCTTTATAAGTAATAAGAAAGTTAATTCTACTTTTTAAAGGAGTAATAAGTAAAAAGTAACTTAATACACTTCCTGAGTAATTTGCCCAAAAATACTTAGGAGACACTGGTACTGGGTCAGAAGATACTAGTATTGTGTGAGAAGATTCTGGTTCTATACTAGAAACTACTGGCAATGTGTCAGAAGGTACTGCTACTGAGTTAAAAAAAATAATAGTACTGGGTCAGAAGATTCTGGTACTGAGTTAGAAGATGATAGTATTGTGTAAGAAGTCGGGTTGACAGGTAATGGTACTGGGTTGGAAGGTATCGATACTACAGATGTGTCTCACCTGTATGGCATGCTGCTCGTATTCATGATGACATCACACTCCTCCAGGTAGATCTCCAGTCGTCGTCTCTCCATAAGTCTCCTTGTTGCTTCCAGGATCTGAGATGTTAGTAATGATTTTTCTTTGATCTTTATTTCTCTCCTCCCATCTCCCTTTTCAGATTTCCGAGAATTCCCTTTGTTCACCTTTGGCTTTTTATTGAACCCATACAACTCCTCCGACGTAAACTTCCAACCTTTTCCCCCTGCTGCTAATGGCCCAACAGAGGCGCCCACAGCGGAGGCCCGACCTGCAAACATGGCTGGTAAACACAGAGGGCTTAAGTTAGCATCGTGAAAATCGGGGCTACTGTAAGCGAAGTTAAAAGCAGGTTAAAGTTCGGAACATTCAAACCAGAGCTGCTGTTGACAACATGAAAACCAGGCATAATGTTAGAATCAACAGGATTAATGGTGAATTACTTTTCTCTTCTGCTGCCCCTCGTCTGTGGAATGCCCTCCCTGACCATCTGAGGGCTCCAAAGACAACTGACACATTTAAAAAAAGACTTAAAACTTTCCTTTTTATTAGAACTTATAACTTTAATTAACATTGCTGCTTTTTGGTCATGTTTTTATATAGTTATTATATTTTTTTTCTGCTTTTACCTTGTAGCACTTTGAGATTTGATCCAAATGTAAAGGGCATTATAAATAAAATATTTATTTATTATTATTATTATTATTATTAATGTTATACATGGAACAAGGTGCAAAATTAGCGATGGCAGCGCCAATGTAAATGACATGAAAGTCTGCAATGAAGATGAATACTTGTTGACATCTTTGTGATGAAGAATTGCTGATGACTTTGAAAATGAAGACTGTGATATCTTTGTGATACAGACTCAATGATTTCTTTGCAATGAAGACTTTGTGACGTCTTTGCATGAAGACTCTGTGACTTGTTTCGATGAAAACCAGGGCTAAAATGAGCACCATGAAAAATGGGAGGAATGTTAACGATAACGTAGCCGATATTTGTGACATGAAAAGCAATGCTAATGTCAGCTATCTCAAAACCAGGGCTCAAATTAGCGATAATGGGGCTAAAGATAGCAACATAAAAAGAAGGGCTGACGTCAACACTGTGAAAACCAGGGCTAAAGTTAGCAATATAAAAACTAGGGCCAGAGGGACCGGACACGTAACGTCTTTGTGGGACAGGCTGATTGACGTCTTTGTAAAATAGACACAGTTACTATACACACAGTATATCTGCTGAACTGGAATTTAATCCTCTCATGTTTCATCTATTTGGCACATTACTGCTGATACAAAAATGTATCAAATTTAAAAATAAATACTATAAAAATGTATGTATATAAAAATACAACAATTGCTCTAGAATCAAATCAAACATTCATGTAAATTTAGGAAAAATAAACAGAGATAGAGAAAAAACATTCCGAGCTTTGTGCATTCTGTATTCAACTACATTAGGGTAAATGGTAGATTAATACTGCAGAGGTGCAGTAGAAGCCACATTCTTACGGCAGGAAAAGAAACCTTAAAGTCAGCTAGAGTGGAGAGTTGCTTATGCAAACCAAGTCTATGAAATAGTTGAACGAGGTGCAGCAACAAAACTCTTAGAAGAAATCATGAACAACTGGGTAAGGACCAGTGTGGTACGTTGGTGTGGAACAGCAGCTAGAAATTAAAAGGAATAAGCATGAACAATATTCTGCTGAAGGGGCCAGATGTTCTTCCCAAATCAGAGCAGTCCTGTTGAGATCCAGAAAAGGTGTGTATGCAGCCCTAGGAGACATGAGGAAGATGCAAAGCTCAGTGTGGTTGAAGGTGCGTGAAATGCTGTGCTGATGTAGCAGATGCTTCAATGAAGTAGATGTTTTTTTTTCTGCTGGCACAAAAGTTTAAAACGGACAACAATGTGTTCTGCCTCTTTGACCAAGACAAACTCAAAATATTGACAACACTTCCAGCTGTTGAAAGTATGCCTCTCTCCCGCTGCCTTCTCCATCCTTCCTTTAGTTTTTTGGCTAGTTGCAAACGTCACCTGCGCTGATGTGCCTGATGATGGCCTATATAAAGTGAGAGTGTCTATTTTATAAACTGTATAATTATAATAAGTGTGCATTGGTTATAGTATGACTACTGAAGAGGTAGTGGTGTTTAGGTATGTATGTCCTGGGACAAAGACTGTATGTGACAGTTGAACTGTTCCTCAGAGGGATGGCTTTGAGGGGAATAAGCGGTTGCGTGGCACGATGTTTTGGTGTGCAGAGCTCTGAAGTGCCTGCAGCAGGGGAGAAGTTGGAACAATTCATGTTCAGGGTATGATGGGTCTGCAGCAATACTTATGGCTCACTTCCTGGCCCTGGACATATAAAAGTCCTGGGTGGACAGCAGATTGGCTCCAATAATATCTTCTGCAGTCCTCTGGAGTCTCTTCCTGTCTGGTTTGGTTGCAGATCCAAACCATCAATCAATCATTATTTATATAGTGCCAATTCAGCTACAAACAGTTGTCTCAAGGTGCTTTCCAGAAAGAGCAGTTCTAGACCAAACTCTTCCTAGTTTTCTTACAGGGACCCAACGAGACAAAGCAGGTGGGGGGGTGTCCGTACAGTCTTGTCGAAATTGCTCAACGGTAAAACATATTTAGTTCATCATCCAGGTGATGGTCCTCTGCAGCACTGAGAGGTGGTTTCCTGTAGTTTACCTGTAGGTTACCTGTTTTAGTTTTCTAAGTGTAGGTCTTCTTAACTACACTGATCTGATTTTTCAGTCCGTTCCTGGCCTGATTGTACAGTATCCTGTCCCTGTCCTGTAGGCCTCCTCTTTTTCCTGGCGAAGCTGTCTGAGTTTGGTAGTAAACCAGGGTTTATTGTTGTATGTGCAGAAGGTCTTAGTTGGGAAACACAAGTTCTTGCAAAAACTAATGTAATCGGTCACTCTAGGTGGGTTTACATTTAATCGTTTCTCCTTTCAGAATGAAATCATTCCAAAAGGGTATTCCTGCATGGACTGTTTAGATGAGCAGTGATCTTATCTTATCATTACATGCATCATGACACATCATTCAGAATAGCAGTCAACAGCTGAGCGATGAGTGCAAAGTGACCAATAGATCAGAAGCTCATCAGAGGGTGGGCGTCTGACGTGTGATTGGGGCAGTTTTTGTTGTTACTGTGATGCTTTTAATGAAGATACAGCTTAATAATAATTCATGGTTACTTCCAAAGTGGATGCACCAGGGATGGAGGGGGAGAGGAAAGACGTTGTCGTCAGCTTTACTCTGACTCATTGATTCATTCACCATCCATTGTCGCGGGCTGGGAGCTCTTACCATACTTCATTCATGCTTAAAAAGTGAAGTCGGGTGGTCTTATCCACTTGATTGTCATAGGAGTTGTGCATAAGCATACGTTGCTGATTATGAAATCTAAGACTTCAAAGTTTCCAGTGCATTCTAATTTGTTCACAGCGTCAGTCTATCATGAGTCCTGACGGTTTTTCTTGGACGTGTTTGTAGAGTTAATTATTTCGTACCCTTCCCACTTAAATTGTTCAGAGTTTGTATTGAAAAAAAACTCTTTGCTATGGTCTAGATCATTAAATGCCCTCATTGTATACGGGACTGGCGTGGCCAGGCATGCCCTCATCAGTATGTATCGTAGAGAGGTACTGCTCCTCCGACTAAAAGCTCCGCACTCCACTATTGACAGGACATCTTGTCATGTCGTCATGGGAATGGATTTTCACTCATAGGTACATGGAAAGTGGAGCTTCCAATGTTGTGAAGGCTCCACGATTTTTGTCCAACCCCCAAGGTTCGTTAGACAGGTAAGTCATTTAAAGAGAGGTTGAAGTCGTTGATGTCATTTGCTCCCCATGCAGTAAAAGCATTCATCACATCGGTCTTATCTGTCTGTTTTGTGCAGCATTATGTTTTACAAAGTCAAAATGTTTTGTGTCCATTGCAGAAGATCAATGGCTTCAGCTACAGTCACAAATCATAAAAGCACATCTCATTAAAGTGCCTTGCATCACTGCCATAGTCATCTTCTTTGTGTTTTTCTGCCCTCCTGAGACCAAAGACTGCTACTGCGGGTGCCCAACACCTCTCTGGTGAACTCACATGCTGTATTCTAGTATGCCGTTACGGAGGTTGTTATCCTCAGTCTGTAGCACAAACTGCTGAAAAAGCGCTCCTGATTGAAAGATGTCAGAACACACAGTGACATCACAGAGCTGATTTGGTGCCTTCATAAAATTAGGCAGGTGGTTTTAATCTTATGGCAGATTGGTTTGAAGTACACATGCCTACCTACTTTAACACACCGCTGGAAGTAAACGTTTTCATTATGCCTTGGGCTGCACTGACACGCATCAAACAACGGAAATAGCTTTGTCAACTGTTTCTTGCTATAGTGTCAATGATTTTGAATACAGTGATACCGTGATTATTTCTCTGAGAATAACCGTGATATCAAAATCTATAACCGTGATATCCCTATTCACATCTAAAGAATATATTAACTCACATCTATAACTATTTGCTATATTAACTCACATCAATAACTTAATTGTCTACAGTGACTCACATCTATAACTTAATTGTCTACTTTGACTCACATCTCTAACTTAATTGTCTACAGTGACTCACATCAATAACTTAATTGTCTACTGTGACTCATATCTCTAACTTAATTGTCTACAGTGACTCACATCTCTAACTTAATTGTCTACTGTGACTCATATCTCTAACTTAATTGTCTACAGTGACTCACATCTCTAACTTAATTGATTACAGTGACTCACATCTCTAACTTAATTGTCTACTGTGACTCATATCTCTAACTTAATTGTCTACAGTGACTCACATCTCTAAGTTAATTGTCTACTTTGACTCACATGTATAACTTAATTGTCTACTGTGACTCATATCTCTAACTTACTTGTCTACAGTGACTCATATCTCTAACTTACTTGTCTACAGTGACTCATATCTCTAACTTAATTGTCTACAGTGACTCATATCTCTAACTTAATTGTCCACAGTGAGTCACACCTATGACTTTATTGAGTCTGCCTTTCTCTACACAGACCCTCTCCCTCTCTCTGTGGTAAATGCTTGATTGTCCCGTGAGCAGTGGACTGAGAAGAGGGGCAGGGTCTCTCTCCCTCTATCTCTATCCTGGTCTTCCTCTCTCACTCCGCCTTTCTCTGTCTGTCTGTGCCGATAGCCGACACTCACTCTTTCAGTCTCCTTCGTTTTCCGGATAATCTTTCATTCCTCTGAATTTTTTTTTTTCTTCTCGTTTTGACAGACTGGCTCCATTCTTCCTCACTAACCTCATCATCCTACTCACAGAAACAAGTGTATATATGTGTGTATATGACTGAGTGGATGTTGGCTATAGATTCCCATTAAAGTTCACATCTCACTCATCAATTCTAGTCAGGTAACGTCACAGCCTATCAGTCAAAGTTGAGGTTGGAGCATCAATACAGGCACATCCTCCCTAGCCCCGCCCACAAGAAGAAATCCCTTGATGGTGATGGCTTCATGAAGTACACGTGAAAGAACAAGTGAATATGCACAGAGAGATGGTCACATGACCTGACCGGTGCAGTGAGGGTCATGTGAGCAATTGTGAAAGCTGTGATTTCATGTGGTGAAAGTGTCTAAGGGAACAGGAACCGGTCTGGAGCGATCCACGAATACTGATGACCTGGAGTTCTCAATTAAGAGGTTCTGACTCAAACTGCTCCATGGCTGCTGAAGGTCAAAGACTGATGGCACCAACAGAACCCTGTCCTTACCTCTCCTAGACTGAGCCCTGAGATCCTGAACATGAAGACCATAGTCAGGTTAAACCAACATGGAATATGAATACAACACTCCCGAAATCCACAAAGTGGGCTGGATGAGCATCATGTGTGATTGATGACAGCACAGACCACTGCCATGGTGGTCAAATCTTCTGACTCTTCCCTGCTATCTACTGGCCGTATCAAGGTCAACATAAAGGACGGAGTTTGGAACTGATAAACTACTGATTTATTTTTATCAGGAGCGCCTTAACTCACTTACTGAATCTTGGAACGGTTTTCCAGAACCAGAAATTCCTCTTGCCTCAATTCCTCTCACATCCTGGTTATTGTCAGCTCCTGATGATGTCCTTCACGTATGGTATCCACCATCAGGTTCTTAAACAAGCCCCATGACTTGTTGACATAGAGCGTTACCAGATGGAACGGATCAGATGGTGATGTCATCATAGCCCGGCTCAGTGTTAATCCTCAGTGTTGTGAACTCTGACCTCTGAGGATTGATCCAGTGTTGATGACCGCATCCTAATTACAGCAGATGTTTCTGCTTTAATCTCTCCCTGCTTTCTCTTGATTGGTTGACAGATGCTCTTATTGGATAGAACCTATGACATGGCTCTCCAAAGTTATCTCTCGTCACTGTTTCAGACCTTACGTACACAGGTTAATGGTGAAATATCAGAGAAAGCTGGTGCCACAACAGTGTAGCCATTTTTCACACTCAACAGGAAAATACGTGCTGTCCATCAGCCAATTATTACCAGACATCACATGTCGGGATTAAGCTCCGCCCTAAAGATGACCACTTGAAGAATAGGCCCTGCCCTAGAGTCGACTACACTTCAATATCCAGTTACAATGATAGGAGGAATGGATGGACATATAAATATTACATACTGTGACACATGTTTAATATGTATGGCATATAACAAATCTCAAAAGTACATATATAGGCATGTGTTATAAGTACAGATGTATATATATTATTATTCTATTTGTCTGATTTGCTCCTGGTCACTGATCAGTTTCCTGTTTATCAATAAAGTTAATGCTCAATTAAACCAGTATTGGGTTTAATTGGTTTAACAGCTTCCTCACTTGTTCGATAGTGGTTGGTGTCTCATGTCTCAGGGTTATTACAGCTTCCACCTCTTTGGGATTCATTTTGTATCCGTCTGCGGACAAACCACCCACACCGCAATCCTCACACTTGAAGGTCAGTATAAAAAGTCACATTTCTTAGGCCTTAGCTTGATGCCACACTGCCTTTGTCATTCTAGCACCTTTCTCACATATTCCACGTGTTTTTTGAAGCTTTTGCAGAACACTAGCATAGGTGCCGTCACACAAATCCGATACACTTGATAAATAAACAACAGCTTCATAATGAAGTTCATACTTTCAGTATTAAATATGTAAATCGTTTGATGTATTTTTACATTTAAAATGTGATTTGATATTCAATTACCTCATTTGTTGAAGTTAAAATGAAAGATGGAACAAATTTTATTTCCATTACAAGGGGACACTTAAGTAGCAGAGACACTCTTTGGTTAGTCTACCTGCCATCCTAGGTAAAGTGATATGTGTCATGAGGCCCCAGTGTTCGCTTCTAAGCCGAAAGTTCAACCACTGAAGTTGAAGTTCATAGTAAAGGAACATTTAAAAGTCTAAAAACCTCTTTTCATGACAAACAGCCAACGAGGGGACATTATTTTACGTATAAATAACTTATAAAATAACACCATTTTGAATTTATTTCCTTTTCACGTCATGTATTGATTTACTTCACTGTGTTCATTCAAAATATAGTTCCCATGGCGTCGATGGGCATTATATGGAGTGATCTGGCGTGTTCTAGGCGATGAGGAAAGTGATTGGGGCCTGGGTACATGGTCCAGATATGGGACAAAGACCTCATTTCTGGGAACTCTCAAACATCCCGCCATGTAGCACTGAAAAGCAGCTGGTGCATCGGTGAGGCCAAATGGGATTCGTACCTGTTCATAAAGTCCCTACAGTGTTATGAATACTGTACAGGATTTGCTTTTCTCCCTCGTGAAGCCAGTGTGATAACCTTCCCCTGGTCCAGCATGGTGAATCAGGAGTTGCCCCCTAGGTTTTCCATCTCTTGTATCCTCGGGATCGGATGGCAGCCAGGTTGTGTCTTCTCATCGAGCAGCGTATAGTCTATACACAAGCTAAGACTTCGATCATTCTTCCTCATACATATTATAGGTGAGGAAATTAGGGGAACGGGATTTATGGATCCAGCCTCTGTTGAGTTTTGTTGTAAGTCTTTTGGACAAGGACACTAGAAACTAAAATCTATAACAAGATTTTAGTCTAGGTCGCAACGATAACTTAATTTATTGTTGCATAAAACGTGAGATTGGTCACCATAACTATTAACATCAACATCATTCTTAATGTTTAAAGCAGAAACTCATCAAACACTTCATTCATGATCAATGAAAAGCGAAGCCGGCGGGTCTGATCCACTTGGTCCTGAAAGTTTTACAGCGCTTTGTAATTTGTTCACAGCATCTATCATCAATGCCCCTCACATTTTCTCTTGGACCTGTTTGTAGAGTTAATTATTTCTTAATGTCCCACCTGATTTTTGGAGCGTTGCATTAAAAACAAACTCTCCTGCTGTGGTCTAGATGATTAATTGCCAACATTTTACATGAGAGTAGCGCGATGCAACACGCTCTCACCAGAGATTATTCCAATACACCATACATGCAGAGGTGTCCCTTCCAAATGTCTTTCCGAAAAGGTTAATACCTTGCAACGGTATGAAATCTCTTTCCGAAAGGCATGATCCAACAGCGCCAGATCAGCCACTGTGGGTCATTAAGCATTTTGTTAGCCTCTAATGATAAATTATATTAATAATAACAAATATATTATGAAACGCAATATATGATACTGTACTATATGAGAAACTGTACTCGTATCTGCCGAGTGAAGCATCAGAAACGGCTTCAGATTATCGTTGTTTGATAATAAGCGAAAGAGAAGAGAGTTCGTTTGCAGTGACGTATATCTCTTTTTGAATTTATTCTCCAGGAAAGATAATTCTAACATCGTTTTTGATTATTTTTTGTAAAAATTGCATTGATTGATATTATTCTGATTTATTTTACACACTGGTATTTATTTCTCAATCCGTTTCTCCGTTTCATTCTTTCACCTGTCTTGGTTTCCTGTTTCTATGCTAACGCATGGGACAGAGTTTGCGGGGAAGAGCGCACATTGTCCCGTCAATTTAGCTTTTTACAAATCCCACATATGGCGTAGAAATAGGCATATACATTTTTTCTTGTGCTTGCGCTGCGTATGCACACAAAGAATCACATCTGGTAGCGCCAGATGTGATTCTTTGTGTGCATCATGTGATCTATGGTCCCTCAGGTGTCGGAGCCATGACCTCCTCCCCGTTAGCGAGTGGCCTGCTGATGGGTAAGTACAATGGGGGGGTCCCGGAGAGCTCCAGAGCTGCCATGAAGGTAACATACACACACAACTGTCTATGATCACTTACATTGGCTAACTGTACCGGTGATAGTTCGAACACCTAACTGTCAGGAGCCAGGTCAAAGACAGATATTCTCCTTTGTAAACAAAAGACTTGTTGTAGCTGCTAAATGAGATGGCCAACACAACAAGTTTCCAACCAGCCAACTGTAGCGTGGTCAAGAACACATCTCAGTCATTTAGCTAGTTAGTTAGCATGTAGCTGCAGAGGGGAGACATCCTGACTCACAAATCTAGCACTAATGCTAACAGTATTATCAGTAGCAGTTCCTCTCTGAGACGAAGGTTCCATTTGTAGACATCTCTATGTTAATTAATTGAATCATGACTACGTTTATTAATCTGTGTTTGAATTTATTTATAATTACGTTTATGGACATGCTTCTTGGTAAGCAGGAGGCGATCCTGGAGAGTTGAACCATGGACGCACACTCACAAACACATGTATACATACACACACACACTCTTAGACATATAGCAACTGCTGAGTAGGCCCCACCCACATATCACATGTTACCATGGTAACCCTGTATGCAGGGCTATGATTGGCTGAGGGAAAGACTCAGCAGTGAGGAGGGGAAGGATCAACTCAGTACCATCAAAGAGCTCCATCTGCTGGACGAGAGGATGAAGTGCACTGCTGCCCAGCTCGCCATTGGTACTACTCGTCTGTCTGTATGATCACATGACCATCTGAACACTTGTCTGTCTGATTTTCTGTTTGATCACCTGTACGTTTATTTGATCAGCTGGTTTATACAGAGAGATTATAGTCCCACCAAACATCTTCTGGGTTTATTTTTGTTTACCAATGGAAGTACTGTTGATCATGGGGTCCTCAGCTTTCATATGATATATCTGAATGTCGGTGTAACTGTCTATCTGATCACCTGTCTGTCTGGTCACCCGTCTGTCTGTCTGATTTTTCTGTCAGATTGTCAGCCTGTCTGAACAATTTCCCTCTATCTCTATTTGTCTCACTTCTCTACCTGTCTCTCTCGAACGCTCTATCCACCTGTCTCTCTCTACCGGTCTCTCTTTCTCGCAATACCTGTCAAGCCACTTTTCTCTCTACAAATCACTCTACTTGTCTCTCTCGCTCTGCCTATCTCTCTTTCCTCTTCTACTTGTCTCTCTCTCTACTTGTGTCTCACTCAGCCTGGTGTCTTCGCAGCTCGGTTCTTCTTGGTGTGTCTAAAACGGAACAGCTGTTAGAGAACCTTGGCTCTATCAGGGTACGACACTATTGCCTCACAGCGCTTTAAAATAACTTACCACTTTTACTGAAAACTTGCAGTTAAGTTCTGTTAAAGTTACTTTTCAATTGCACTGACTACATTTCTGAGTATTCACTATATTATGGCTTAAACAATCTGGACATCATCACAGTAAAAACTGATATAAAAGAGAGGACAAGTGTACACATATATCTGGCCATATAATAACATTAGAACGGACATGATTTGTCTGCTGCAGGTTCTTAGCCAGCTGACCACGCCCCTCATCGCAGAGTTGGACGCATTACTCGGCAACAAGCCAAGAAGCAGGAAGAAAGAGGCTGGGAGCTGAGGATGAACAAGATGGCCACCAGGACCACCAGGGCCATCAAGACAATGGTTTATGTCAACAACCATTGGGTTTTACTTTAGTGCTACAATTCAGAAGGTTTCCATTTAAATATATTAAGAGATTATTTTATTCATCACGTATAGGAGAGCTGAATATGGGGGTATGGAAGTCTGCTGGTAGCTAGCATTAGCTAACAGATATGATATAATACATTAGATAACTTTAGTCATGAAAAGGGAAATTAAATAACTGTTGCTATGAGAGCCGTCATTAGCTAACTGTAGCTAACATTATAGCTATGACAGCTATCATTAGCTACCAGTAGCTATGATAGCTGACATTATCTAACTGTAGCAATGGTAGCTAACATTAGATAGCCTTACCTATAATGGCTCACATTGACTGGCATTAACTTTGGTAGCAGACATAACTTAAACTTAGCAATGGTAGCTCAGATTAGCTTACTTTGGCTATAACAGCTAACATTAGAGTACACTGTTAAATGTCAGCCTTAATCTTTTATTTTCCTTCTGTACTGTCTGCCTTTTTTTTGCCCTGCATCCAATTGTGTGCACAATATATTATTTGCACAATATGTGCCATGTCCAATAGGTTGCAATCTTGTTACCATAAATACCCAAATTAAAAGACTGAATGATGAATTAAATCTTATTTATTTCTTATTTTATTGAAAGATGCGCAAATTTGCATCTTATTTTTTCAGGCTCGGAGTCTGTATCTGTGTTCATGTCAGTATCTCCCATCCCCACAATTATACAATCCCTGCCGTTCTTATGTTTTTACTTTCACCATGATTAAACACAGTTCACAACAGTTAAATAATAATGATAACATTTACAATAATCGACTGGAGTAGGGTATATATTTGAGCCATCAAAATAAATGAAGCAACGGTGGTTAGCTGTGTTGAACTGGCTTATTATTTAGAAATTAAAAATATATTCAGAGTTCCGACCTGACTTCGGGTGGTTGCCTACACCTTGATAGCATTAAAAATATGAATATTTCCCACCATACACCTAGGAACTACTGAACTTCTCTGAAATACTGTCCCTTTCTCTGCTTTCAAAACACACAGTCTGTCCCTATCTCAAGGGAGCCTGTCTCGTAGCGTAGCTACCACGGCTAATCAATATATCATTACACGTTTTTGTATTACATCTGTTTTATTCACTAAATGAAGCAATAAAAAGCCCTTCTGGGGAGGAATCACTTTCAAGTGTCCTTCGAAAACACTTCCGATGTCTTGTAACTTTTGCAGATCATTTTTCACAATGTGTTTTGGCGTTTGCAGTACGGCCATGTTGTCAAATTGATGTATGCAGTGTGTTTGCCCCTATCCGCCACCATGTATTATTATTATTATTATATTTATGAATTAAGGCAGTTGATTTTTTTTTTATGTGGTGAATGCTTTTTTTTTTAAATAAACAAAGCTTTATTGTAAGTTTGTTACAGCTACAACTCACAAGAAAGTAAACAAACTTTGCATCAATCCTTGTAATGAAACAATAAATGATTATCATAGGGAGAAGTGAAATAGAAAATACATAAGAGATTTAAATCAAATAGTCATGAAACATGAGCATTAATAACCATTAAATTATATCACAAAATAATACCAAGCAATATGAATAGAAATTAAATAAGAAAATTATAAAGGAAATAAATAGATCAAAAAAAAATTTAGAAAAGAAATCAATGACACAAAAAAACAACGTACACACATTACCATCTGGTATGCAAGGTGGTAAAGGATAAATAATGGATCGATTGCCACAGGGAAGAGTTTAAACAAATTAAAGATTACTTTTTGATTTTTCATTATCAAATTAAATGTATTATTATTATTATTAATGAGCCGCAGCGACTTCAACTATAACCTGAACATTTTTTAAAAAAAAAACATTTTGGGAGGTGAACTGAGAAATTCCGTCTGCAAGACAGAGAATAATGTTAGAAGAGATCTCCATCTTTGTCTGGCAAAATTACACCAAATATTACAAAATCTTTGGAAATGGTGGTAAACAATGGAAGTCTAGTTTTTCTCCATGCTTGGACGTTAAATCAAAATTTATGTTGGGAACGCAACGTGCTTCCGTTAAAGGGAGTAACCAAAAAAAAGGTTAAAGGCAATACCCGAAAGACGAAGAAGTAGAAGTTGAACCTGTCTTTAGGTAGATGTCGCCTTCTCTAACTGTCGGAATTATTATGAATTATAAAAAAATTGAGAATGGGATTTACACTAAAATAATGATAAATTAAATACGCATTAAATTAGCCGGATAAATGAATAATTGGTATTGTTGACTTATTCTGTGTACGTAAAGTATTGTATTTAACATTTCACTGTTGTAAGTGACTTGTTTCGCTTCTATTTAACAAGCTTTTGAAGGAACCTTGAATGCATGTTCTCCGTCCTCGCTTCCTGATTGGTCCGTCCGGTCTCCAGCCTCGCTTTCAGATTGGTTCAACCAATTCTCCCGGACGTGTCACCTCCAGAGAGTCACCTTGCCCCGGCTACTACAGTCGTTGACCCGTTCAGAACAGGTGGATTGTCCGGCATAGAGCCTCACGGGCAGGCGGTTAGACAAATCTGGCCGACCGAGACAAAACATGGCAGAGGCGAAGCCCAAGACCTCCCCGAAGGCCATCAAGTTCCTGTTCGGAGGGTTGGCTGGGTAGGAGCTGCTTGCTAACATCCCAACATGCTAATGTCAGGATGCTAATAGAGGATCTAACCTTTGGATTATTATATATCTATTGCTAAATTATTAAAACTTTTTATCATCATTGTTTTAATTTAACTGCTTGGGTGACGTTAGACCTGCCAATCACAGTAGGAGCTAAGCAAACACTCAGCTCACAGTGGTGGTCGGCCTCAAGGTAGCTGGCCCAGGAGGTCTTTTCTCCTAGTAGGATTCTAATGGAACGCTGGTGTAGCTCCGATCGGGACAGTATGCTGTTAGCGTGCTAGCTGTTAACTCTGCTTATGTAAAGGATGTACAGGTTTAACGTTCCTGACGAGCAATGGAGTCACGCTGCCTTCCAACCAATCAGAAGTATGTTTGGTGAACCGATTAATCTTGTTAATCAACTTTTCATCTATAAAATTCAGATAAAATATAACTGTATATTAACCTATCTTATAGCTCTATATTAATCTATCTTGTATTGATAAGATACATTTGTACATATGTTTTATATACAATATTTATAAAATATCTATTTGACTTTGTTTATTTGTGACTAGCAGTAAGAGTGAAGGGAAAGCCTTTACAAAATGGTAGTGTGACCAGCTCTGCTGCAGAAAGATTTCATGACTTACTGTTTAGCTCTAGAAATCCTCAAACGAACTGTACAAGCAGACTAGCAGTAAGAGTGAAGGGAAAGCCTTTACAAAATGGTAGTGTGACCAGCTCTGCTGCAGAAAGATTTCATGACTTACTGTTTAGCTCTAGAAATCCTCAAACGAACTGTACAAAAATTCAAATCATTCATGTGTTTGCAGGAGACAGAGCATTTTAACCAAGTTGAGCTAACATTAGCTGGGTGACAACTATTAAACAAGCTCTTCTAACCTTAGCACTGGTTTAACCGCTGTTAGTGGCGTGCTGTATGCCACGTGCTTCTAGGTTTGTGTCATTACCCACAGGCTGTTAGCTGCCAAAATTCTCAGACCTTTTTGTGTTGATCGTCTGTCTCGGTGTCCCTTTGTTTACCTACGTCTCTGCCTTCCTGTCCGTCTCTCAGGATGGGTGCAACCGTTTTTGTCCAACCGTTGGACTTGGTGAAGAACCGGATGCAGCTGGCCGGTCAAGGAACGAAGGCTCGCGAGTACAAGACCAGTTTCCATGCACTTATCTCCATTCTGAAAAATGAGGGAGTTGGCGGCATCTACACAGGGTACTGATTACTGATCCAGGAGCGGATTCAGACCTGGACTCATGTTCTCACTGGCTTGAAGTAACCAGTGTATCATTGGTTCCGCCCCCCAGGTTGTCAGCCGGTTTGCTGCGTCAGGCGACATATACAACGACCCGCCTTGGAATTTATACTATCTTGTTTGAGAAGATGACCGGACCTGATGGACGGCCGCCCAGCTTCATCCTCAAGGTACTGAACATCTAATGTCTGGTGTTTCTAATGGTGACTTCAGGGTTTAGGGATGTGGCAGTGTGGTATGGGCATGGCTAACTCAGACCTGTCTCCCTCTGTAGGCTCTGATTGGAATGACAGCTGGAGCCACCGGAGCGTTTGTTGGGACACCAGCAGAGGTGGCTCTGATCCGTATGACGGCTGACGGACGGTGAGGCAGGGGACGTGATATTGGTAGTCATGGTTATGGCTATGAAGGCTCTAATAATGTGATGTTGGTTTAACTAAAGGCTCCCTGCCGACCAGAGGAGGGGCTACACCAACGTCTTCAACGCCTTGGCCCGGATCACCAGAGAAGAAGGAGTCACCACGCTGTGGCGGGTGAGCCAGCCATGAACTTTATCCCCCTTCAGTCCTGATTCTGGTCTACCACCACTAGAGCAGGGCGATTAATCCTAAAAAGATCAGGATCAGGATATGTATATATATGTATATATATATATATACATATATATATACATTTTAACCAATATAGATATACATATATATATATATATATGTATATAGTTGTGTAAAGCGGTTGCTAAGATGTTCCCACTGCTTTCCACTGTAGCAAAAGCATACCTCACCATACCAGCCACCTCTGTGCCTAGTGAAAGGGTTTTCTCAACAACAGGGGATATTGTGAATGTGCAGAAATCTCAGCTTCTGTCTGAGAATGTTGATAAGCTGATCTGCCTTTAAAAAACAATTAAATACCAAAACTAGGAACACGTGCAAGCCTTAGTTTATTTAATGAAGATATTTTATCTATTTGTATTATTCCTTCATTTATTT
This sequence comes from Lophius americanus, assembly GCA_037951165.1. Taxonomy (NCBI): domain Eukaryota; kingdom Metazoa; phylum Chordata; class Actinopteri; order Lophiiformes; family Lophiidae; genus Lophius; species Lophius americanus. Next base: position 469,505 of record JBBDHG010000116.1, read on the forward strand.
TGACGTAGGATTTGAATTTAAAATACAAATTATTACACATTTCCACTTAAGATAAAATAAAATTTCATTTGCACTCATGGGAAGAGGAGTTATGCATTGCTTTATAAGGTTAACCCTACCTCAGATATAAAAAGGTATATTCTTTAATTTATTAAAGAAAGGAGGAAACATAATTTTAGGTTTTCATGTATTAAAATATGTTTCGTTAAATATGCATTTATTATATATTTTGTGTTTTGCATTTACACCCTACTTCAGTAATGCTTTGTTTTTTGTCTGAAAAACAATTAAAGGAATCTGTTCCCGTCTTAATTTTTCGGCAAGCGTATTCTGTTAAAAAAAAAATCGAGATAAAATCGTATCGCTACGCACAGAAGAAGCTGGCAGTAGACATTACTCACCCATTAATGGAGAAATCTGCATGCATTTTTCCTAAACATTTGGTACTGTTGCGTCTTGTTCCTTGGATGTTTTATAGTGAAGGACAGTGAATGACGCAACAATGTCTGTTTGAGATTTAGACGTAAATGTTCATGTGTTCAATGTGAGTAACAAATAAGAATGAAAGGAAGAAACTAAGTAGGTTAAGATGTAGGTTTTGGCCCTTGGCTGAGGTTCCTGAGTGCTTTTTCTAGCAAGGTGGGGTGTTTTTTTTTTATCGGTCCGCAGATCAAATCACCAACAGAATAAATCTTAATCTTAATCTGTGTATGTGTTTGTGTCCTAGGGTTATCTTCCCACAATGGCTCGAGCGGTGGTGGTCAATGCAGCTCAGCTGGCCTCCTACTCGCAGTCCAAACAGGCACTGCTCGACTCGGGTAAAACCACATATTTATGAAACACAGATTTTTCGGCATTGCCGCAGCGACAATAAGCATCTTATTTGTGTTGTGTGTGTATTCAGGCTACTTTGGCGACGACATCCTGTGTCACTTCTGTGCCAGTATGATCAGCGGTCTGGTTACCACGGCTGCATCGATGCCTGTTGACATTGTCAAGACCAGGTGAGATTGGTGTTGACTCTGCCTTTGTGTTCTCATTGATCCATTGAAACAAGCCACTCATAGTTTACTTCCTGTTTTGTCAGGATTCAGAACATGAGGATGATCGATGGGAAGCCCGAGTACAAAAATGGATTGGTGAGTCACATGACTTTAGACCTTTGATGTTAAACTGTTTCTAGGACTCCAAATGATGTTTGTACTTTTTGTATTTTTCACGTAAAACATTCTGACTAAATATATGATGTTTTTGTTTAATCTGGGACTCTTAGAACTGAGGGTTTTCCTCAGTGGCGCCTCATCTAGATCAATGGTTATTCTACTTTTTCCTTAGGATCCTTATTTTAAAATGACAAACCAAGGCCACCTAAATCAAGACAGACCTTATCTATGAATTACAAAAAAAACAATTTGTGCATCAATGACATTCATTAATTAATTCATTATTTTCACAAGCGCCGGCATTATCTTAGTATAATAAATAGGTAAGCCAGCCATTTCAAAGTGATTGGCTACATTATAGGCTTATTGAAAATATAAACTCTATGTATGTTCAATACTTTATAAATGCGATCAAATAAGTGCATTTAGGCGAGTTGTGGTATCTCATTGCTGTTATCTCATCTGAACCACATAAAGACATTTCAAACAGGCTTCTTAATATGGCCGCTGCGTGCCTGCCTGCACTTCCGACAATGCCTGGGCATGCTCCTGATAAGTCGTCGGATGCGTACGTTGGGATATCCTACGAGACCTGGATCAGGGCATCAGTGAGCTCCTGGATAGTTTGTGATGGTTTATTGATGGCGTCAGATACATCCATACATGACCTCCCACAAGGATGACGTCTCTAGACTCTTTGACACCTTGTTCAACTTGACTTGCTCAATTTGAACAAGTCTGACTGATGCTCACATCTGTGAGGAGAATGGAGCGCCAATGACAGACCTGCCATTTCTGGTTTTCTCTGTCGAACACCAATCGTTGGGCTGCATGGTGCAGGGCTATAAGCACAGGTCCCACTAGAGAACGTAGGGTCCTCTTGAAGTCTGTTCCTGACAGCTTGGTCAGAAACATACACGCCAGTAGCCTCCTGGAGGTCATTTGTTAGGGCTCTGGTAGTGTCCTCTCATTCCTCCTCTCTCAAAGGAGCCGGTAACCGGCCCTGCTGCTAGGTCGTTGTCATTCTATTGCCTAGTCCAGCTCTCCTCATGTTACTGCTGCTCTCCCAGTATCTCTTCCATGCTCTTGAGGCTGTGCTGGGAGACACAGCAAACCTTCTTGTGACTGCACTTACGGATGTTCCATCCTGTTCCAACCATGAACTGGTTAACCATTACTTGCTGGTTAACCATAACCAGCAAGGTTACACGTGTAACCAGCAAGGTATCGGCTGAGTGAGGCTGCATGGCCCATTGCCAATTACATCAAATTAGGCCTCCCAGCGCCGAACGATCAATCGGCATACCTCTACTGGGAACCATTGCTCTATAGTAGCAATTATTTATCTCCTTCTCAAAAAATCTTCTCTAGAACCAGCTCAGCTGGAATATTCTAGCCCAATCATTGCTAAGAGTCACCAATGACATCATTATCCAAACAGACAAAGTTGAATACTCCATTATTATCCTTCTGGATCTAACAGCTGCAGTTGACACCATCGATCACATTATACTAAATAGGTTGCATAACTGGGTTGATATTTCTGGTACAGCCTTAAAAAATTTTCAGTCCAACCTAGGGGATAGATGTTTTAAAGTGTGTGTTAATAATCACGTGTTCTCCTCTGCAGCTTAGAAATATTGCAAAAATCCGATCAATGCTGTCCTTTACAGACCTTTTATTAGGTCTAATTGATTTATTAGTTTGCCGCTTTATGCCCCCACCCTTTGGAACCAGCTTCCTTAATCCATCATACCTGTTGAGTCTTTGTACTGCTTCAAGAAGCATCTCAAATTTCAGCGTTAATGTAATTCTCTTGTTCTTTCTCTTGCTGCAATGCTCTTGCTGCTGTAACACTGCAATTTCCCCGTAGTGGGACTAAAAAAGGTTTATCTTATCTGATCTTATTCTCATTCCCTTTCTGTGCGTACACTTTTTTCCGGTTTATTTGCCTTCTGCCTTAACACAACAAATACATACTTATTTTTGATTTGTAATCTCTTTGCCTGTGAAGCACTTTGTTTTAATAGTGCTATATAAATAAAGTTTTACTTACGTAGTTACTATATTCATATATTCGTGTTAACCTGTGTATGTGTGTGTGTGACCACCAGGATGTGCTCGTGCGTGTGGTTCGCTCTGAAGGCTTCTTATCGCTGTGGAAAGGTTTCACACCATACTATGCTCGCCTAGGACCGCACACCGTCCTCACTTTCATCTTCCTGGAGCAGATGAACCGCCTCTACAAGAACTACGTCCTGGACCGCTAACACACACTCACAAACACACACGGACTTCAGCAAAAACTTCATGTGCTCAAGGTCAATGTTTCAATACATAGAAAGGAGTATTTCCACATATATCAGGTTGACTGTTGCTTTAAGAAGACATTACTTCACACTTTCAGTGTAAGAAGACACACACACACACACACACACACACATTTCTTCTTTTTGTAAATAAAAGAATAGGAATGATAAATATTCTCACATCATTTCACAATGTCGTCTTTAATGAACTGTTATGAGTCTTATTTGTAGAATTACAGCCCCAACCTGAAAATGCAGCATCATGGGATGGCTGGGTAACTGTGGTAGCAGCAAGTGGAAGGCTGAATAAACAGTGAGCCTCGATTTGTTTCAGTGTCACTTCATTATTATTATTATAATAATTATTGTTTTAATTCAGACCTTCAGCTTAAGGTCGTGGATGACATCTTCTGTGTTGATTTTATTATGTAGTATAGTCAGATTTAGCATGTAAGCATTAAACTTCTGAAATGGATAGTGTAGCTGTTATGAATCAGTTTGTGTTTAGAGAAGAAAATCTTCAGTAGAGATAAAAATATTCTAATACTTATATCATCATGTAATGATGATATACGTATTAACTAATAAAGTTCAGTTAATACAGTAAATAAATATTCACTAAATATCTTATTTTCCTCATAAAACTAGAAGATGACAGGAAGTGGATGTGGTCTGTCTCAAAGGTTAAAAATCAAGCTAGTTGTCTGAGAATGTGCCACCTGAAAATAAACACTTCCTGTTCTCTGATTCAGGATGTATGTGTGTGCGCGCTTCTGTGTGACAACTAGCACCGCTCTCATCTTATTTCTACTTCATGTTTGAAGCATAGTTAGCCTAGCTTAACCATGGGGCAATAGTACATCGTTGGAGTATGGTGGCCCGTAAGGGCAAATGCACTTCTGAAAACACATGCAAATAGACAAATCACAAAGATTTAATGCATCATTAGTTTGTCAACACGTGCAGCGAATAAATAAAATATATTTACCAATTTCACAACAGATGCACAGCAAATTAAGAAAACAATAATTTAAAAAACATGCAAAGGGAATGAAGAAAAGCATACTGTGAAAATCTCAAGACAATGGAAACATTTCCAAATAAAACTTAAAAGTGATGCACCTGGCAATGTGCTTTTTTAATGGTTAATTTAGTGACTAAAACAGATGTAATACCCAAACATTTCATGGTACTATTATCTAGCGTGTTAGCGTCGCCTAACTTCCAGGTCATGTGGTCTTGTGACTTAGCATAAAACCTAAAACAACATTGAGTATTCAATAAATAAACACCTTGTTTGCTGTTGCTTTGGGTACTCTGCATGTTAGTAATTAAGTTCATTTTCTTGTTTTCACAATATTGATGAACGTTGAGAGTCACATGACCTAGATGTTGAGAGAAGCTAATACGGCTAATCAAAATATCATGAAATGTACGTGTATTATTTCGGTTGTATTCACTAAATGAAGCATTAAAAAAAGCGCATCCTGGGGTGCATCACCTCAAATTGCCGTAAATGCTTCCGTTGTGTTGTTGCTATTGAAGATCGTTTAATTTCTTATAGTGTCTTCTGGCTTTTGCGGCGTGCATGTATAGTCAAATTTATGTATTCTTTATTTGTTGCACATGTCAATGGTGAAGATCTTTTCTTAATTTGCATGTGTTCTTAAGTTGCAGTACGTTATCCCTGACTAAAAACCTGACTAATAACCTGCCAGCCTCATCCTCCTGCTTGCTATTAGCCACAGACGACTGACACATTTAAAAAAAGGACTTAAAAACTTTCCTTTTTAGCAGAACCTATATCTTTTAATTATCATGGTTGCTTTTTAGTCATGTTTTTATATAGTTATTATATTTTTTATTGATGCTTTTATCTGCTTTTACTCTGTAGCACTTTGAGATTTGATCCAAATGGAAAGTGTGTTATAAATTAAATGTATTGTTATTTATTATTATTATTATTTCACTTACAGCTCCTTGATGGTGATGGTGTAAATGGACTGTGTTTATATAGCGCTTTTCTAGACTACTTGTCCCAAAGCACCTTACAACACGAGCCGGTATTCACACGAACATTCATACAGTGAGGACATCTTGGGGAGCACTACCTGCTCATCAAGAGTGGTAACGATTCACAGCATCATGCACACACCAATGGGAGCAACCTTGGCCTCAGTTTATTGCTCATGGATATTTTAACATTCAGACCAGATGGGCCGGGGATCAAACCGCCAACCTTCAATTGACTGAACAACCAACTGAGCCACAGTGAGTGTTGTGTGTGTCTGACTTGATGTTGAGAAACACGTGCAAGAAAATGGTGTAACATCCATCTAGAATCTTCTTCAAGGAGGGCTTCAGCATTCACATCTGTATATCGTTGCCGCAAAGAAGCTTAGCTTTGTATGTCGGAGAAGGCTGGACTTCCACACACTGGTCATACTGTTCAGATCCTTCCACAAAGAGCTCTCCTCATTTTATTGTCCTTCCCTGAAGAGCTGAGCTATGACCCCAGGTATTTAAGGTCATTAGCTATCTGTTACCTGTGACTGTTAGATGTCTGTTACCTGTGTCTGTTAGCTGTCTGTTACCTGTGACTATTAGCAGTCACAATATAACTATAAGGAGAGGCAACCAGACTACATACAGACACAACATGACCATGTAAAGACACAGAACAACTAAGTATAGAAGCGACATCACTATTTAGATACACAACACGACTACATAGAGACAAGACACGGCTACGAAGAGGCCGTTTGGCTTCTTTCGTCTTTCCTTATCCATATCCAAGAACAGGCCTGTGCATGTAGCGATATGCAGCAACAAAGTAGAAGAGCTGTCGGTGTGGGCCAAATCAGAAAATTTCAACATCATGGTAAAAACTTTCCCTTTTTTATCAACGTTTCTATGGACGACTCATGTGACGATCTGTGCCATGAAGCCATGTTTTTGATCATCTACCTCCTTCAGCGGCCGTCTTTCTGTTTAGGCGGATTATAGAATTAAAAACTCATCCATAAGCAGGAAACTGAAAAACAGGAAACAGCATATCATAAGAAACTGCCTTAAATGGCAGCAAGAGGAAACATCGCCTGTTTCTGGTGCCTCACTGGCTGGTTCTAGGCTCTGGTTAAATTATCTGAAAGTTCCTCTTGCGGCAGTTTTGCTCTTGGTGAGATTTGGGCGTGTTGAGTTTGTGGCCCGACTGGTTCCAGCTCTGTCAGCACAGGTGGGTGGAGCTGCTGCTGCGATCAGGTGCCACGGGAACAGGCAGGGGTCATGATGGTAAAGTGTGGAGACATTCTTAGAGTTCAGTTTGATTCAAGAGAATCAAAATAAAGAGTTTGTCTGAATTAACTTCTTCTCATCAAGTGACTGAGCGGCGTTTACAAACAAACAATCCCGTCTGACTGATAAGAACTTGTAGCTCTCCATGTCACACAAGTATTTACAGAAAAACAGTCTGTTAGCTGTCTGATGGTTTTTGAGTCGGCGTTTTGTAATAGCTGAACTTCTTGCTACTGCGGTTTTTGGGCCTGCAGGCTAAACTCCTCTGTGATGACCTTATAAGGACATGATGCTGAAAAAGAACAGCAAATAGAGGAAGTGCAGACATCACACACACACTCACACACAGACTGTGACACTGCTCTACTCATAACGTCAACCTATTGCTTTACTCTGATTGGCTGGAGGGTTTAAGGAAACGATTCCTGCCTCCGCAAGAAGCAGCATGTGTGTGTAAGTGTTTGTGTGTGTGTGTGTGTGTGTCATGCCATGACTTGTCCTCCACACATTCTTCTCCTACGGACTAGGATGTCTCCTCTCTGTGCCCCACAGAGAGGAGACAGATCGGGGATGGACGAGGACAGAGGGGGGAAAAGAGTAGAGATAACAAAGGACAGATGGGGTACCGATGAGAGAAAAAAAGGGGGGGCAGTGGGGAGAGAGAGGGGGGTCTCTTGTTCAATTTTTTTGGTTTCTTATTTGTTGATCATAAATGAATGAATGTTTCTATGACTTGTATCACAACCAGACTCATCCACTCATCTCTTGTGTCCACAGCTTTGTTTGTGGTGGTTGGTAAAGCAAAGCCAAGCTGCGGATGTGGTAAAGGTTCTGTTTGACACGATACAATACCTGAGAGGCCTCGGTTCTTGAAACAAGAGGGGCCGTTTGACGATTGTAGTGTTGGGTTCGTTGGTTGCTATCAGAGATCAATAAAGTTGTATTCCACATCATGATTGGCGTCATGTTTGAAATGTTTTGCATGTTACAACAGCGGACCAATCACAGTTCAGCTTAAAGAAATAAAGTACTTGTATTCTGAAAAAACCTGAAATCTGCAATATCTGAAACCTGAAATCTGCTTGTTGTAATACTCAAGTACTGATAAAACAACTACAGCAATAGTACTACAAACATGTACTAATACACCAGTACTAATACCAAAACTACAGCATTTGTACTACAAATATGTACAAATAATTCAGCACTGACACCACAGTTGAAGCACAAATACTACAAATATGTACAAATACGTCATTGCTGATACCACAACTGCAGCACAAATACTGCAAATGAGTACTAATACTTCAGTACGGATACTACAATTACAGCACAAACACTAAAAATAAGTACAAATTCTCCAGCTGTGATACAACTACAACACTAACACTACGTACAAAATGTCCAGAACTTGTAACTGTTTAATTGTTATTGTAATTGCAGTGACGGACAGGGAACATCAGAAGTACATAAATTGGAATGCTGTGATAGAGTAATTCAGATTACTAAAAACGTGAGTACTGTCATAGACGGATTACTGCAGCGTACTACAATGGTAGTAGAGTGGTAGAGTATTCCTGAGTACTACAAAGGGAGTACTGTGATAGATAAGAGTACTGCAGATTCACAATGGGAGTACTGTGATCAAGTACTTCAGAGTGCTACAATGGGAGTACTATGATAGAGAATATTAATAGGAGAGGCTTCTGGAGTTATGTGATGTTATATTTAGCGTTATTTGATGTTATATAAAAAAATAAATTTAATAAAAAATAAATAAAAATTATTAATAAAATTTTATTTAATAAAAAAACTCATTCTAAATATTTTATATATATATATATATATATATATATATATATATATATATATATATATATATATACTCTACTTAAAAATAAAAGAATAAAGTGCATGCAAATCTAAAGAAAAAGGGTAATAGTCCAATCTCCCATGGCATATATAAATATGAATTAAAATAGTCCAGTTGGAGATGTTCAAGAATTCAATTAGAGGAACACAAATGGTGTGTCGTCAGTGGATGGATTATCAGATACGCACACGGTGTATCGACATTATTCATATTGACGTTTATTCTTTTTTGCCTCAGAGACAAAAACCTTCAGGGTTTTAACCTCTACCTGAAGGTCAAAGTACCAATGAAGAAATCTGACAAACAGAATGGAGAAAACAAAGTTTGACAGATAGCCAGGAAGCTAACCCTACACTGAACTAGTGTGGCTCATCTATTCTTCATAAATTAGCCTGACGTGCCATATGAACAGTACAGGTGACCAATGCTACTGTTAGCATTGGAAGGAATATTGGCCTGTTAGCATTATTAGCACTGTACAATAATATTATCCTGTTAGCATTAGAACAAATATATAGGCATCGGCCCCATTAGCATTGTACAGGAATATTAGCCTGTCAAACGACTTCATCTAATGGTTAGCAGAGTACCTCGGAGATGTAATGACAATGGACTATCACATGACACTAACATGTTAACTTTAGGGTTCAGGTTCAGGTTCAGGGCCGGACAACTTAATTTATCCTAAAAGGTTCCCCCATCCTTTACATTAAACCTCAACCGACAACCAGTCAGAGTTAAAAGTTCAAAAGAAACACCAGACAGCCGTGTGACAGTAGGAGGGACAAGTTACAATAAAAAACCAACATATCTTTGTAGTAAAATTATGTAAAATAAATACTTTATGAACTATGTTCACACTTTATAATACAATAATAGAGTGTTGTCTTTGTTTCGCAGCCTAATCGTAGAATGTGGTGGAGGAACGATTTGTTCTTCTCATGAGTTCATTGGAATATTGGCTTGAAGGCAACAGAGAGAATTCAGCCAACATGATCTGACTGGCTAATCATTCTTTCAGGGGTCGATAAAGTATTCAGGTACTTGTTTTAAGTAAAATCACCAAAACCACACAGAGAAAACACCCAGTGGGTGGAGTCTCATAATACACAGGGATATCATGGCATTACACAGGATCTCTGCAAAAGGTAACACACACATACTCACACTCCTCAGCTTGTCGTCTGACATTTCAAACAATTCACCAGTCCTGTCTCCGTTCCCTCCCTTCAATCTCTCTCTCCTCTTCCAGTCAGGATGTTGTTTACTAAAATCCAAACCTGTGAATTTCTGGACTCGAGAAGAAGTCAACTGTGGTGTTAGACCGTCTGATTACATGTCCGTCTCTCAGGTCTCTTCAGGGCAGCTGTCCCCAGTGGAGCCTCTACTGGCATCCATGAGGCTCTGGAGCTTCGTGATGGAGACAAAAGCCGCTACTTAGGCAAAGGTAGGAACAAGAAAGCGGCAGAGATCATGTGACCCTTTTAGCTGTCTGCAGTTCACCTGACCATCTGTCTGTCTGCAGGAACGATCAAGGCTGTGGAAAATGTGAACAAGAACATCGCCCCCAAGCTGATTGAGAAGGTGTCTGAAAATTACCAAAAAATATCAATAATAATAATAAATGATAACATTAGAAATCAATTGTAAGAATTTCTAATCAATAATAGCCAATAAAGAATAATAATCGATTATATAATTAATTATTAATAGTAATGAAGTAACATATCAACAAAATATAATTTATTATTAATAATAATAATAATATCTATAAGATTTCTTCAAGAAATGTTAAGGTGTGTCTGATACTTGGTTTGGAACTCAACACTAGGTTTGCTAATGCAAAGTAATTCACATTTTGAATTAATTCCATCAAAAAGAAGGTCTGATTCTACCTGCCTACTGAGTTTCATTCATGTAGGTGAATCTCACCTTCTGCTCTATATGAAGAACTAGAGAGCAATTTCAGCCACATCCACATTGCCCTGACTTTACTGCATATTATAAAAATAGGCTGGCGAGGTCATGTGACCCAGATGCGTATCGGTGAAGAACTGAAGTTTGATGACAGCTGCAGCCGGCAGACAGGAAAATGAGCAAAAACCAACCTCCGAACAACTGAGGCTCCGGGTCAAACGGAAGGCCGAATCTCCAAAACGATCACACAATAGCGATCCCAAGAACTTACTGAACAGATAAATTGTTTGACAAGATTAAGATAAGAAATATTAACTTTAGAGCGAGTTTAAAAACCTGTCAAATTTACATTGGAGGTTAATGGAGTTTGGTGGATCACCTGGTGCTCTGGATCCTCTGCAGCCCAAACAACTAGCTTGTTTTGGTTCCAGTCTGCCCTCAAACGAAGCAGCACACATTCTCCTATGTTTTGATGTACAATTATGGATCTGGAGTCAGAATTGGATTGATAGTAAGTTATTGAGATCATTTCAAGAAGACCTTGTGTGTTCCTCTTCACTCTGTGGTCATTGTGACCACCCTCTAGCATTACACAAAACACACTCTTTAAAAATTTTTGAAACACAGTAAGAACTACCCCAAAAAAACTCTGCGGTCGTGTAAAATATAACTGAACCTCTAATAACACTTCTATGTTAAGAGAGGTCCAACTTTTAAGGCCTCAAGGATGGGTGGGTTTTAGATCTTTCCGCAGTGATTTCCGATATATATCCTACCAGAGTATTTTGTCAGTGCTTTAACCTTTTGGTGAAAACACCGTTACCGATTGGATTGCACGTTTTGATGTATGTCCTGCAAATGTGCCAGCAACATTGCAAGACTAAGTTCACAGGAAAAATGGTATGGAAGAAAACTTGGAATAAGACAATAAGTATGGGGAAGAAAAGTCAGCGGGACTCTGTCCCTTTGCACATCAGACACACAGAATGATCTTTTTTTGGAAGGATAATCTTCGTTACACTGCGTCTCCTTCTCTGAACCTGTTTGGATTTTCTCTCAAATGAGGGTCGATGGCCCTCATATCCGGTTTAATGTCCTACAGTTGAACATCTTTGCAATTATACATGTCAGACTGATGCCACGATAACTGTCAAGTTTTAGTTTTAGAGTCTACCTGTTGTTTCTTCTTTAAACATTTATAAACTAAACATTTTAATCTGGAACATAGTATTGTTTGCAAACTGTAAAATATCTGTTTAAGCGCTGCCACCGGCGGCAACAACATAAAATAAATTGAGGTTGGATCCACTATCTTGCAACGAGCAGTGTATAAACTGTATGGTCATATGTATAAACTGTGGGTCATCTTTCTGTTAGCTACGTGTTTGTGATCTGCTAACTCTCTATTCTGTAAGGGATCTGTTAGCTGTGTATAAGCTGTCTGTCAGCTCTACGTTAGCCATCTGTAAGCTATGCGATAGTTGTCGCTTTGCCGTGTGTGAGCTGTGTGATAGCTGTCCGTAAGCTGTCAGTAGTGTTAGCGGAGTAAGCCAATGGCTTTCAGTTCCTTACCTATTAGCTGTTCGTTAACACTCTCATAGCTGTGTTCTAGCTGCCTACATTTGTTTGCTCTGCAGTGTCTTTTACTTTGTTAAATCATAGATCATTTTTAGCTGTTTGCTAACTGTCGGTAGCTGTTTGTTAGCTGTCTGTTACTTAGGTTAGATGTCAGTTACTTATGTTAGCTGTTGCCTTTCTGTAATGGTGAGTTAACTGGAGCTAAATGTTACTGCAGATATGCAAACTGTAACTGCTGCAGACATAGCTGTCTGTTAGCTTTTGATAGCTGGTAAGAAGAAATTCTGGGTTCATGTAGAGAAGTGGAGCACTGACCCGGACCCACCATGTTTGAACGCGTTGCCTTCCCCCAACCACCTTCTCTATGAGCCACAGGTTTAAACTGGCAAAGGTATGGGAGAGTTGTATTGACAGAATACGCTTTACTTACTTTACAGGGAAGAACCACCAAACCCGGCATGCAATGTAGCTACGCCGAATCACAGCAAAACTACACAAAAACATAACCCGACTACATAGAGACACAACACAACTATATAGGGAAACAACCAGACTACATAAAGACACAACACGGCCATGAAAAGACACAGAACGACTAAGTAGAGAAGCAACATGACTATGTGCATACACAACACAACAATATAGAGATTACGTAGAGACACAACACAACCATGTAGAAAGAAAGTAAGACTAAGTACAGACAAAACACAGCTATGTAGAGACACGGCCAGACTATGTAGAGACCTTACATGACTATGTAGAGACAAAACCAGACATGTAGAGACACAGCGAAACTAAGTAGAGACACAAGCCGATATGTAGCCACAACACAACTTTAAAGAGATAGACACAATTACCTAGACACATAACATGACTACATAGACACACAACACAGCCACATAGAGAGACAAGGCTACGTAGAGGCACAAGACAACAATATAGAGACACAACCAGACTACGACGAAACACAGCAAAACTGCACAAAGACATAACCACACTACAAAGAGACACAACAAAATTACTGAGAGACATAACCACACTACATAGAGACAAGACATGACCCTGTAAAGACACATAACGACTAAGTAGAGAAACATCATGGCTATGTACTTAGCCAAAACAACTACATAGACAAGACAAGGCTACGTAGAAATAAAACTAGACTATGTAGAGACACGATATAACTATTTAGAGACAAAACCAGACAAGTAGAAAAACAACAAGACTATGTAGAGACACAACCAGATTAACTAGACACAACCCAACTATGAATAGATACCACAAAATTACGTTGATACACAACACAACTAAATAGAGACATAACCTATTTAGTTGTGTTGTGTATCAAGACATAGAGACGTAGAGTTACTACTGAGCTGCATAGAGACACGACCTGGCTATGTTGAGACATAAGCAGACTACGTAGAGACACAAGACTATGTATAGACAAAACCAGGCTACGCAGCGACACAACACCAATACATAGAGACAGAAGACAACCACACACTATAACTTGACTGTGAGCTATAGTCTGCCTCAGCGATGGCGGCAGCTACATTGTGTTCAACCGCAGCGTGCTGAACTTATCCAAGTCAGGAGGAAGCAGTTTTAAACCTGTTCACATTGTTTGGTTCAGTGTGTTTATAGAATAAACAGTACGAGAGGAGTAGTTCTACAGCAGTTCATGCTTCCTGCTTTTTACTTCCCAGGTGAGAGGGGAGAGAGGGAGGCAGAGAGCGGGGAGGAGAGTCTTTGAGTGATTGAGGCTGGAGGCTGTCTGCAAACTGGGAGTGGTCGGACCTATAAAAGACAACTAGTCTTCCTCCTGTCTACATTTGGTTTCTGTTGTCTTTCCTTCTCCCTTCCAGCAACAGGCGTGTGCAGGTAAGGGTCCACCTCGCTGTGTCTAGAGATGTCTGTCAGACAGAAGCTATCGATCATTTGACTGGTTCTGATTCATTGACATGTTTTTGTTATTGATCAGGATGTCGTGGGACTCATACGTCCAGAGTCTGATGAACAACGACAAGAAATGTGTGGAGCATGTAGCGATATGCAGCAACAAAGTAGAAGAGCTGTCGGTGTGGGCCAAATCAGAAAATTTCAACATCATGGTAAAAACTTTCCCTTTTTTATCAACGTTTCTATGGACGACTCATGTGACGATCTGTGCCATGAAGCCATGTTTTTGATCATCTACCTCCTTCAGCGGCCGTCTTTCTGTTTAGGCGGATTATAGAATTAAAAACTCATCCATAAGCAGGAAACTGAAAAACAGGAAACAGCATATCATAAGAAACTGCCTTAAATGGCAGCAAGAGGAAACATCGCCTGTTTCTGGTGCCTCACTGGCTGGTTCTAGGCTCTGGTTAAATTATCTGAAAGTTCCTCTTGCGGCAGTTTTGCTCTTGGTGAGATTTGGGCGTGTTGAGTTTGTGGCCCGACTGGTTCCAGCTCTGTCAGCACAGGTGGGTGGAGCTGCTGCTGCGATCAGGTGCCACGGGAACAGGCAGGGGTCATGATGGTAAAGTGTGGAGACATTCTTAGAGTTCAGTTTGATTCAAGAGAATCAAAATAAAGAGTTTGTCTGAATTAACTTCTTCTCATCAAGTGACTGAGCGGCGTTTACAAACAAACAATCCCGTCTGACTGATAAGAACTTGTAGCTCTCCATGTCACACAAGTATTTACAGAAAAACAGTCTGTTAGCTGTCTGATGGTTTTTGAGTCGGCGTTTTGTAATAGCTGAACTTCCTGCTACTGCGGTTTTTGGGCCTGCAGGCTAAACTCCTCTGTGATGACCTTATAAGGACATGATGCTGAAAAAGAACAGCAAATAAAGGAAGTGCAGACATCACACACACACTCACACACAGACTGTGACACTGCTCTACTCATAACGTCAACCTATTGCTTTACTCTGATTGGCTAGAGGGTTTAAGGAAACGATTCCTGCCTCCGCAAGAAGCAGCATGTGTGTGTGTGTAAGTGTGTGTGTCATGCCATGACTTGTCCTCCACACATTCTTCTTCTCCTAGAGACTAGGATGTTTGAAGGAAGACAAAACCTTCATAATTATTTATTTTGTGTCGGTCCCAAATTGAACAAGCCTCTAAGGTAAAAAGCCAGAAACATATTAAGAAAAATGATCTGCAAAAGCCACAACTCTGAATAGAATAGAGAACAAAGCGTGATTCTGAAGTGTTGAGGTTTGCTACTAACAGTCTGCTCGTGTCCAATCAGATGGACGAATTGAAGGTGCTGCTATGTGATCGCAGTAATTTCACTGTCACTGGTCCCATCATCGGAGGACAGAAGTGCATGTTGGTCAGCGATCAAATGGACATTCCAGAAGTGAACTACATAAAATTGAAGACCAAAGCCCAGGGCAATGGAAAATCCCAGATGGTGTTGGTTGGAATGACCTATAAAGGTAAGAAGGGGGGCACACATTGGATCAAGGGAGGGACAGACAGGAAACTTAGACGGTGAACAGACGAGAGGCCAACAGGAGATAAAAATGAGATGGTGGGGCACAGAGGGAAGACAGATCGGGGATGGACGAGGACAGAGGGGGGAAAGGAGTAGAGATAGCAGAAGACAGATAGGGGACAGATGGGGTACCGATGAGAGAAAAAAAAGTGGGGCAGTGGGGAGAGAGAGGGGGGTCTCTTGTTCAGTTTTTTTGGTTTCTTATTTGTTGATCATAAATGAATGAATGTTTCTATGACTTGTATCACAACCAGTCTCATCCACTCATCTCTTGTGTCCACAGCTTTGTTTGTGGTGGTTGGTAAAGAAAAAAGCCAAGCTGCGGATGTGGTAAAGGTTCTGTTTGACATGATACAATACCTGAGAGGCCTCGGTTCTTGAAACAAGAGGGGCCGTTTGACGATTGTAGTGTTGGGTTCGGTGGTTGCTATCAGAGATCAATAAAGTTGTATTCCACATCATGATTGGCGTCATGTTTGAAATGTTTTGCATGTTACAACAGCGGACCAATCACAGTTCAGCTTAGAGAAATAAAGTACTTGTATTCTGAAAAACAACCTGTGATGGTGTCTCTTTCATGTTCATTAAAATCAATTTATTCAGTGAGAAAAATACAAAATTCCCAAAACCTAATAAATTACTCTTTTAGTTAGATGGATGGAAACTTTATTAATCCCCAAAGGAGAAATTTAGTCATTCCATATACATGTATATACATATATATATACATATATATACATAAATGTATGCTGTACTTTAAAATGAAAGTATAAAGTGCACGCAAATTTAAAGAAAAGCAAAAAATGGAAATAGTGCAATCTCCAATGGTATATATAAATATGAATTAAAATAGTCCAGATGCGCAATAATGCAATTAGAGGAACATAAACGGTGTATAGTCAGTGGAAGGGTTATCAGAAACACACATGGTGTGTAGTGAGGTTGATTTTTCAGAGTTTTACAGTGGTGCCATTTAATCGGGTTATCGTTCAGTCTTCTCACATTTTGTATAGGTAACAAGACCTAAGCTGTTGTCCCTGACAGCAAAGGTAATCCCTGAAAGTCCCCAATCCCCTTTATTGTACAGGCAATGATGCAGGAGAGTTCTGAAGAGTAGGAGCAACAACTTCAAAGGCACAATCTCCTTTTTTCTTTAATTTGGAGCACAGGACCCTCAGTAGGCCCTGGTCAGAAGCCCGAAGAGACCCACTGTGGATGTAGGGGAAGAGGAGGGTCACAGATGTACTCAGGGGCCTGATCATGAAGGTCTCTGACTGTAAAGACAAGAATCTTGACCTGAAATCTGAAACTGATAGGATGCCAGTGTAAAGAATGTAAGACGGCTGTAATGCGGGTAGATTTTCTGGATCTACTTATCAGCCTTCAGCTTCATTCTGAACAAACTGTTTGCATACGATTGAACTCAGTTTGACAATATTTCTGAGATGGGTTTGCAAGATATCTCCGTCCTTCTATTGTGTATGCCGTATAAATGACTGACCTTTCGCAAAATGATTACGGGTCTTCCTCGCACTAAGGTCTATTTGGGTATAAAATTGGAAAATAATTGATGAAATCAGTTTTGAATCATTGCGTTAAATCCAAAATATCCCTGACTTTTTGGGGATAGAAATAGTACAACTGCAGCACAAATACTGCAACTACAGCAATAGCATAACAAATTTGTTGTAATACTCAAGTACTGATAAAACAACTACAGCAATAGTACTACAAACATGTACTAATACACCAGTACTAATACCAAAACTACAGCATTTGTACTACAAATATGTACAAATAATTCAGCACTGACACCACAGTTGAAGCACAAATACTACAAATATGTACAAATACGTCATTGCTGATACCACAACTGCAGCACAAATACTGCAAATGAGTACTAATACTTCAGTACGGATACTACAATTACAGCACAAACACTAAAAATAAGTACAAATTCTCCAGCTGTGATACAACTACAACACTAACACTACGTACAAAATGTCCAGAACTTGTAACTGTTTAATTGTTATTGTAATTGCAGTGACGGACAGGGAACATCAGAAGTACATAAATTGGAATGCTGTGATAGAGTAATTCAGATTACTAAAAACGTGAGTACTGTCATAGACGGATTACTGCAGCGTACTACAATGGTAGTAGAGTGGTAGAGTATTCCTGAGTACTACAAAGGGAGTAGTGTGATAGATAAGAGTACTGCAGATTCACAATGGGAGTACTGTGATCAAGTACTTCAGAGTGCTACAATGGGAGTACTATGATAGAGAGTATTAATAGGAGAGGCTTCTGGAGTTATGTGATGTTATATTTAGCTGTGTTAAAGGCTGCAGCTTCAGACACTTAAAGGCTAAAGTCTCACATTTCCCCTTAAGATAAACTTTGACCTTCTGTGTCTGCATTAGGGACTGTTGACAAATTTACATGGAGAGGAACCAGTCAAACTGCTGCACACACCAATTCTAACAGTGCTTGCATTATGCTGCGGAAGCTACATTTGGCAGTAATGTTAGCGTCAGACATGCTAACAGTGGTCTATCTCAAGATCTTTTCCTCATAGTTGTTTCTCCTTTCCTGCAGGTTCTCCTGCAGTTGTAACATTTTCAGACGCTCCCTGCCCCACCTTTCAGCCAGTGTCTATAAAAACCATGTAGCCTGACAGACAGACACTTTCCTCACGCAGCGGACAGTCAGGCAGACAGACAGCCGAACAAGAAACTTCTCCTCAGGTAGGCTGAAAAAGAACACCCAAAAAAATGACTTCCTGTTTATTTCTGTCCTCTGAAACTTTGTAGTCTTTTATTTTGAAGGCATGGTCTAGATTTAAAAGTATTCCGTCCACACGTATTTCTGTTTCCTGTTCAAGTCAGACTTTATTCATCCTGACTTTAATTCAACCCGACTGTATTTGTCTTGACTTTAATTATACTGACTTATATTGGTCCTGGCATTATTTGTCCTGACCTTCAGGGCTTCAACCTTTACCTGAAGGTCAAAGTACCAATGAAGAAATCTGCCAAACAGCATGGATAATTAAAGCATCTCTTCTTATAAATTAGCCTCACTTTCTAATGCTACTATAAACCTTGTAAGGAATAATAGCATTGCTAGCATTGTAGAGAAATATTATCCTGTAATAATTTCTAGCATTATACAGGAATATTATCCTGTTAGAATTGCCAGCAATATATAGGTAATTTATCCCACTAACACTGTACAGGAATATTAGCCTATTAGCATATTTAGCATTAGCTGGTAGCTCTGGTAGCCTAAGAAGTGGAAGAACTAGCTAGCACTAACCTGGGCCAATTGTATTAGCTTAGAATACCAGTTAGAATTAGACCTCAGTCGTAAAAGGAGACACAGTTTGTTCTACTCATGGGTTCATTAGAACGGTGGCCTGAAGGCAACAGAGAGAATTGAGCCAACAGGACAGGATTCGATTGGCTAATCATTCTTTCTGCTCTATCAGTTAGTTCCGGTGGTCAATAAAGCGTTCAGATCCTTAACTTGAGTAACAGCACTTATACCTCACTGAGAAAATGCTCCACAAGTAAAAGATGTGCATTTAAAACCTTACTCAATTGAAAACATCAAAGTATTATCAGCAAAATGTAATTAAGGTAAATTAAACATTGTGCAGTAGAATGTTCCCGATCAGGGCGTTTGGATTATTACTGTGAGGCCCCATGTTATTGCTGTTCTGTTAAAGGTTAACGTAATCTGATTACTTAATAAGGTAGTAATTTGTTTATAGGATCGCTGTCCTGTGAGAATTATGTATATCTTTAAAAGTCAGCTTTTCATAAGATCAGCTTCTTCTCAGATAGAATTTAATACAAAACTGTTTTTATAAAATGTTTTTATTTTGTTACTGTGGGTATTCAGTTTTCATAAGAGTAAACTTAATTTCCTTAACCCATAACATTACTTAACTTCAGTACTTAAATAAAAGTATTTAATTTCTGATACTACCTCCACTGTCAAGTCCCCAAAGTCCCTGCTGAACAATAATCATAGAACAAACTCTGAATATGCTTTTTAATATTTCTGCTGATCTTGTATTTTCATTTACATTCCATAACGCTCAAATAATAATATTGAAAGTTAAAAGTTTCAATAAAGGATCAATAAAAGTTACATAAAATCATATCACACAGTACGTAACACAAGAATGCAACTTCACATTAAATGAATCCTCTGTTGACAATCAGAAAGTAAGGCAAAAGGTAAAACCGCCCTCAAAAGAATATAAGGGACCACCCCCTTTCTCTAACATCAGATTGGTCTCTCCCTCACTCCTATTGGCCGTGCTGACCGCCCATCATGTGGGCGGTCTATCATTGGTAGAGAGATAGAAAGAGACAGCGAGACTTATAAAAGACAGCAATATCATGGCATTACACAGGATCTCTGCAACAGGTAACACACATATAGTCCTATAGTTGTCGTCTGACATTTAAAACAATTTACCAGTCCTGTCTCCGTTCCCTCCCTCCCTCCCATCTACCAGTCAGGATGTCGATAACTAAGATCCATGCCCGTGAAATTCTTGACTCCAGAGGAAATCCCACCGTAGAGGTAGACCTGTGGACCGCCAAGGGTGAGCGCCATTGGCTCCTCCCACCCGCCTTTCTGTCCGCGTGTATACCTGTCTTCCTGATTACATGTCCGTCTCTCAGGTCTCTTCAGGGCAGCTGTCCCCAGTGGAGCCTCTACTGGCATCCATGAGGCTCTGGAGCTTCGTGATGGAGACAAAAGCCGCTACTTAGGCAAAGGTAGGAACAAGAAAGCGGCAGAGATCATGTGACCCTTTTAGCTGTCTGCAGTTCACCTGACCATCTGTCTGTCTGCAGGAACGATCAAGGCTGTGGAAAATGTGAACAAGAACATCGCCCCCAAGCTGATTGAGAAGGTGTCTGAAAATTACCAAAAAATATCAATAATAATAATAAATGATAACATTAGAAATCAATTGTAAGAATTTCTAATCAATAATAGCCAATAAAGAATAATAATCGATTATATAATTAATTATTAATAGTAATGAAGTAACATATCAACAAAATATAATTTATTATTAATAATAATAATAATATCTATAAGATTTCTTCAAGAAATGTTAAGGTGTGTCTGATACTTGGTTTGGAACTCAACACTAGGTTTGCTAATGCAAAGTAATTCACATTTTGAATTAATTCCATCAAAAAGAAGGTCTGATTCTACCTGCCTACTGAGTTTCATTCATGTAGGTGAATCTCACCTTCTGCTCTATATGAAGAACTAGAGAGCAATTTCAGCCACATCCACATTGCCCTGACTTTACTGCATATTATAAAAATAGGCTGGCGAGGTCATGTGACCCAGATGCGTATCGGTGAAGAACTGAAGTTTGATGACAGCTGCAGCCGGCAGACAGGAAAATGAGCAAAAACCAACCTCCGAACAACTGAGGCTCCGGGTCAAACGGAAGGCCGAATCTCCAAAACGATCACACAATAGCGATCCCAAGAACTTACTGAACAGATAAATTGTTTGACAAGATTAAGATAAGAAATATTAACTTTAGAGCGAGTTTAAAAACCTGTCAAATTTACATTGGAGGTTAATGGAGTTTGGTGGATCACCTGGTGCTCTGGATCCTCTGCAGCCCAAACAACTAGCTTGTTTTGGTTCCAGTCTGCCCTCAAATGAGGCAGCACACATTCTCCTATGTTTTGATGTACAATTATGGATCTGGAGTCAGAATTGGATTGATAGTAAGTTACCGTTACCGATTGGATTGCACGTTTTGATGTATGTCCTGCAAATGTGCCAGCAACATTGCAAGACTAAGTTCACAGGAAAAATGGTATGGAAGAAAACTTGGAATAAGACAATAAGTATGGGGAAGAAAAGTCAGCGGGACTCTGTCCCTTTGCACATCAGACACACAGAATGATCAAAAATCAATAATAATAATCAGTATTAATTAATAATAAAAATTGTCTGTCTGTATGCAGAAGTTCAGCGTTGTGGATCAGGAGAAGATCGACAGGTTCATGTTGGAGTTAGATGGAACAGAGAACAAATGTAAGCCCCTGTCTATCTGTCTACCTATATGTCTGTCTGTCTGTTTACCTATGTGTCTGACTTCTCTCGCTCTCTCTACAGCTCAGTTCGGTGCTAACGCCATTCTTGGTGTGTCGCTAGCCGTCTGTAAGGCCGGTGCTGCTGAGAAAGGTGTTCCTCTCTACCGCCACATCGCTGATCTCGCTGGAAACAAGGACGTCATACTTCCTGTTCCTGTGAGTGGATTGGGCTTATTCACAGTGTTTATCTGCTCACAGGCGCTAAGAGCACTCATTAGTATAGATGTCCGCTACTGGACTTGTGGGGGGTTTGAGTGACGGCGGCATCTTCTCTGCAGGCCTTTAACGTCATCAATGGTGGAAGTCACGCAGGGAACAAACTAGCCATGCAGGAATTCATGATTCTTCCGGTGGGAGCCACTAACTTCCACGAGGCTATGAGGATCGGTGCTGAGGTGAGTAATGACATTACAGCCATCAAGTTCTGAGGACAGACTCCAAGCATTCTCCAAAACTGTTTCCTTAGGTCTACCATAACCTGAAGAATGTCATCAAAGCCAAGTATGGGAAAGACGCCACCAACGTTGGAGATGAAGGAGGCTTTGCCCCCAACATCCTGGAAAACAACGAGGGTGAGGCACCTGTCTGTCTGATCTGTCTGTAGACCATGGATGATGTCATGACCCTCATGAGTCCCTTACATGTTCAGCTCTGGAGCTGCTCAAGACCGCCATCGAAAAGGCCGGCTACCCTGACAAGATCATCATTGGCATGGATGTGGCAGCCTCAGAGTTCTACCGCAGTGGGAAGTATGACCTGGATTTCAAGTCTCCTGATGACCCAGCAAGACACATCAGTGGCGAACAGCTAGGAGACCTGTACCGCAGCTTCATCAAAAACTACCCCGGTAACCAGGTTCCACTGTTCTATCTTTGCACTGTCCCTGCCAACCTATCCATTGCCCCCATTCACCTACAGAATGTGCCTACTTACACGTGCATTGTCTTCCTGAACCCACCGGGCTTCCTGCGCATTGTCTCCCTAACTACCTGTCTTTCATGCTCTAGTCCAGTCCATTGAGGATCCATTTGACCAGGATGACTGGGAGAACTGGGCCAAGTTCACTGCCACTACAGACATTCAGGTGAGGCAGACAGTAACCACTTACACTTTGGAGACATCCTGACTACATGTAAACATCCAGGTAGTCAATGTGGCAGCCATCTTGCTACAGATTTTCGCCAGGTTAAAACCGAACCAGGGAAGATACAGAGATGTGACCTGTTGACTTCTCAGGTAACCTGTGTGTCTGCGTCTTGAACCAATCAGATTGTAGGAGATGACCTGACGGTGACCAACCCTAAGAGGATCCAGCAGGCTGTCGACAAGAAGGCCTGCAACTGTCTACTACTCAAAGTCAACCAGATTGGCTCGGTGACAGAGTCCATCGAGGCGTAAGACACCCATCTGTCTGTTAGAACCGTGGATTGATTTTGGATCAAAAAGTAATTTTTTTGTCTTCGTCTCTCCCTCACCTGTCCGTTTCTCTCCTCTTGTCTGTCTCTCAGGTGTAAGCTGGCTCAGAGCAGTGGTTGGGGTGTGATGGTCAGCCATCGCTCTGGAGAGACTGAAGACACCTTCATCGCTGACCTGGTGGTAGGACTCTGCACTGGACAGGTAGGCCCACAGACGGGTCAAGGGACAGACGGGTCAGAATATAGACATTAATAGAGTGGTATATAAATGACAACTTAGCACGATCTCTCGCTCCTAACCTGTCTCTCTCAGATCAAGACTGGTGCCCCCTGCAGGTCAGAGCGTTTGGCCAAATACAACCAACTAATGAGGTGAGCGCTTACTGTCAGATACCTTATCAAAATAAAAGCACAGTTAAGTGAAAGATGAGCTGACCTATGAACCCTGTAACCTTGGATCTGCAGAATTGAGGAAGAGCTGGGAGACAAGGCCAAGTTTGCCGGCAAGGACTACCGCCATCCGAAGATCAACTAGAGCTGATCCCTGAAATCCCTCCACTGCAGCTGGAGTGAAGTTGTTTATATGGTTCTGACTCAGTACATGATGTTTTATGAAACATAATAAAATTATCCACACGCTTTGCCCCGTTTGTGGTTTATTGCTTGCACCCTGGTTCAATGATACTTCCGTCTAAAGAGATCATGCCCTGTGTTTTTGTGTGTGCTGGGGGGGGGGGGGGGGTTGTCACCACACACAAAACACATCAAACTTTAAGCGTTGACATCATCGTTGTTCTGACAGTAAAGCTGACGGTAAATTAGTCGTACACTTAGATTGATATGTTATGACTGACATATCAATCTAACTCCTGAGAGGGGAAATCAGAATCCCATCATCAGGCCGAGGTTGGAATATATTATCTGGCTAGCACGGTTACCTGTCAGTGGGCAGGATGTAACCTTACAGTGGCAGTTATCCTGAGATTTAGCTTGCTATAATGTTGAATATACTATTTTTGCAGACCGACAAGTCATAACATTATAACCAGAGATATAATCAGAATGTCAGCTTATATAGTTACTTTTCAGTGGGCGTGAGATATTTGCTTACCATAGTTACCTGTCTAGGCAGGATGTATCCTCTGGTTACCAAAGGTTTCTGTCAATGGGTGGGAAATATTAGGCAGTAAGTGAACATTTTGTTGTGAAGTTGATATTGGAAGAAGGAAAAATATCCAATTTTGAGGATCTGAGAGACTTCGTCAAGGACCAGATTGTGACGCCTAGACTACTGGGTTAGAACATCTCCAAAACTGCAGGTCTGGTTGGGTGTTCCTAGTCTGAAGTGGTTAGAACCTGCCAAAGTAGTATAAAGAAGGACAGCTAGTGGACTGAAAGCTCCTGCAATGGACCAGTCAGCATCAGAGCTGGACCACAGAGCAACATGGCATGTATATAAACAGTCCTGCAGACCAAGAATCCCCCTTCATGGAAATGGTATTCCCTAATGGCAGTGGTCTCTACAAGCAGGATAGTTCTTGACACCTTGCAGAAATGGTTCAAGTATAGTTTGAGGAACGCAAGAACAAGTTCAAGGTGTTGACTTGGCCACCCCACTCTACAGATCTCAATCCACGGGTTGTGAGAGGTGCTTGACGAACAACTTTGATCCCTGGAGGCTTCACCTCACAACTTCCAGGACTCAAAGGATCTGCTGCTAACATCTTGGTATTAGATACCACAAAACACCTTAAAAAGTCTGCTGGAGTCAATGCTTCCGCGGGTCAGAAATGTTTTGAGTTGCAAAAGAGTGATGAACATAATATTCAGCTGGTTATAATCAAATGGTTCATTGGTGTGCTGCCTTGAAGTCAAATCAGTAGACCAACATCTGGTAAATGGTAGATCAAAGTTATTGCTAAGGGGAAACGACAAAAACGAGGAGCTGCTCTTTTATCTAGAGAGGACAGACAGGAAGACAGACAGCCATGCCCAAAAGAGGACAGATGCCGATGAAGCATCAGTAAGTGAAACTATATTGTATAGCTCTGTAAACTTTTTCATGGTAGTGGTATACCATGGTATATTTGCCGTTATAACTGGCTGTACCTAAACCCATCAATGGAGAATCCTTTCCTGTCCAGAATGATGAAGATGTTGACGTGTTGGTAAATGGTAAGTTTTACAAGAGGATGAAGATCTCTGTCCCTGAGGCAGTGATCACAGTCAGAGTTTACCTGAACAGGTGAGGAGGCTGGAGGACACGGCTTGGCTGTGGAAGCCTCAGACTGAGGCAGTGAATGTGAACGCCTGTTAGGTGCCTGAGGTTCACCTCTGTCACCGTGAAGAACATTTTCCCACAGAGTTCAATTTTATGTGGTCTCAGCCCCTGGTGGTGGTCTAAGTGGCATTTGAAGTTCCCTGGAGCGGATGAAGGACTGGTGGCAGTTGTCACAGGGGTGGGGTCTCTCTCGCTGTTGACCCGCTGATAGACCTTCAGGCTGTGGGACTTCATGAATCCTCTCCCACATTGGACACAGAGGAATAGTTCTCCCCCTTGTGGACAAGACGGTTGAAGCTCAGCTTATGAAGTGCCACAAACCCTGGTCAAAGAGGTCACCGCGGTGACCTTAGGTTCCTGTGGTCCCGAAGCGTACAGGAGTAGGTGAAGCTCTTCTCAAAGAGGTCACAGATGAAACGCTTCTCTCCGGTGTTGATGCGCCAATGGCTTACAGGTGATTGGATGAGGTAAACCCTCCGCCACACATATCACACCTATGGGGTTTTTCTCCCGTGTGAATGAGCAGATGACACTTAAGGTTGCCTGCTGAGGAAAACAACTTTGCAAACTGCTCATAGGTGTATGGCTTCTCTGTGGCATCCCTTGCACAAAGGTATGTGTTGTGAGTCCCTTCCTTCTTCTCTGTTTCTACAGCAACAGACAGAAAGAGCAAGAGAGAGGAATGGGTCATGGCAATAACCATGGAAGACAGGAAGTCATCATACACCTAGGTGTCACACCGGCTTCTGCTAATAGGTGTCTTACTCAACTAAAGAAATGAACATCAGTCGAGACGAAAGGGATCTGCTGGATTACACATCTAGGCATATTTACACTGCTGAAAAAAAGTAAGGAACACTTAGATTATAGATCTGATCCCGATTAATGAAGTAGTGAGGTTCAAAATCTTTATTGAATTGCATTGCGTAATTTCTTGAGAACAGAACAACACAGTGAAAACAGTCAATGGAAACAAATATCATGAACCATTGAGGACTGGATTCTAGACCACACCCGGAATCAAAGTAAAAACTGAAACCACAGGCGGATCCAACTTGTGGAAATTCCATAACAACAGCTCAATGTGTCTCGGTAGTGAGTTCATACAGACACGAGGGGGTCATATCTGTATGAACTCATCACATCTGGGAATGGTTCTGATGAGATGGGGAACGGTATCCTCGGGAATCTGCTCCTAAACCTGGATAAGGACATCATTGAGCTCCTGGACCGTCTATGGTGCTACTTGGTAGCACTGGATGCACAATACACAACGTCCCAGAGGTTCTCAGGAGGATTCAGGTCCTGGGAACGCGAGGACCCCTCAATTTTATCAATCCCTTCATCATCCAGGAACAGCCTACACACTCTGGCCACACTGTCAAGCTCTAGGAGGAACCTCGGTTCCACTGCACCAGTGTATGGTCGGAGTGTCCCTCCCAGACCACAAAAAAAGAAGCACATACCAGTCCTTCTGCTGGGTTGTTCTCCTTCTACCCTCCTGTCCAGCTCTCCTCATGTAATGGCCCTTTCCTAGCATATTCTCCATGCTCTTGAGACGGTGCTGGGAGGTAGAGTAAAATATATTGTTTTGGCACATGAATTGGTCATGCGGGAGGGACTGGACTACCTGTATAACCTGAATGGGCCGCAGGTGAGGTCCGCATCATGCATCCACTAGTGACAGGGGCAACAGAAAAAAATGCATGACTAGAGAAAATTTAGTTGGGGGTTGACTTTTTGTTGCCACTCCTTACCACCTGTTTCACCAAAGCAGGTGAAACGGAATTCCCAGTCATCAATGCTTCCTAACTGGACGGATCCAGATCCCTGAAGCTTAACTGACTCTGTGTCAAACTGTGATGATAAATTGTTCCCTTCATGTTTTTTGAGCAGTGTATATACATTTTTATCTGTGTGTCAAAGTGCACAGAGAAGGGTTAGTTACCTTCTCCAAGGAGGTTATGGTGACCTTTGTTTGTATGTTTTTTGAACAAGATTCCCGGAAGACTAATGGACGGATTTGAGTTAAGTTGAGTTTCTGCCCAGACGTAGGTTTTGGCATATCCTGAAATGATTCAATTTTGGTGACATTACATCATTGACTTAATGACATGGCATCATAGTAACATTATCTTAACCATTACTAGACAGGGAACTTTTATTTATTTATTTTTTTTGCAATAACATATTGGACAGATTTAGATGACATTTTACCAAAATAATGTCTTTGTTGTGTACTGTGCTATATTTTCTTTATTTACATATTTTGAAATATAACGCCTGCAAACATACATATCACTGAACAATACAGTATTTCTAAATATACATCACTGCGATATTTTTGAAATTATTAGAGCATGTTAGACTGCATAACATGCACGTGAGAGAACTCTTAAGTACGCACCGAGCTAAGCTCTAGCTAACGCACCAGAATTTGGTTACACGATAACAATAAATGACTCTTGGTTCTTTAATATTCTCTCAATAGAAAATGTATGCTCTTGTAAATATCAGTCCGTCAACAGGAGTCCCACCCTTAGGACAAACTTGTCTAGTTAACTTATCCTTTAATCTATCGATCGAGAGCCGACCTTTAAACTCTTTCCAAAAATGGCGCCTCCCTGTGTCGCATGCGAACCTGTGCCGAGCAAACATGTAGGCCGACCGGAGAACGGGTGGACTCCCTAGACCCGATAATACCAGAGGTACTTCGCCCGTGGCACTGACCTGACTGCCGTTAAAGTCCGGGTTCTGCTCAGCCTACTGGTTCCACATCCTCAGTCCTGGTCCAGTCCTCGGAGAACTTGAGACTTAATTAACGACTAAGCGCCAAACGCAGCTAGAGTCTCCTTGTTTTCACAATAGCCTGCATCTTAGTTACCATTGCTAGGGCCGCTTAACTAAGTCAGAAATAATTCCGATCCATATGGGGATCCACTGATGTGGAGACGTGACGTCACATGTCCAATCCACATACTTAAAATGGGGGGAATAATCCCCGCCTTTTATTTTCCACAAATGCAGTACATGTTCTTATGTGGAGTCTGAAACTTTGTGTACTGCTGCCAAATGGCAGTAGAGAGATATAAGTCTCAATTAAACTAACCTGGTAAAATAAATAAAACAGCATGTCCTCTCTAACCAGTCCAAATCTCCTCTTTGGTGTTCTTATAATAATAATAATAATACATTTAATTTATAATACACTTTACATTTCCCCTTGTTATCCTGCCTGGCAGCTCAATCTCTGGCATCCTCCCACCAACAGATCCACTATCCCTCCACTTCACGTGTCTGAACCATCTCAATTTGCCAAATTGCCACAGCTCTGGACATTATCTTTGTTCTTGACATCTTAAACCAGTTTAAACAATCATATTAAACTGAATAAACCTGTTTAAACCATCATATTAAACTGAATAAACCTGTTTAAACCATCATATTAAACTGAATAAACCTGTTTAAACCATCATATTAAACTGAATAAACCTGTTTAAACCATAATATTAAACTGAATAAATCTGTTTAAACCATCATATTAAACTGAATAAACCTGTTTAAACCATATTAAACTGAATAAACCTGTTTAAACCATCATATTAAACTGAATAAACCTGTTTAAACCATCATATTAAACTGAATAAACCTGTTTAAACCATCATATTAAACTGAATAAACCGGTTTAAACCACCATATTAAACTGAATAAACCATCATATTAAACTGAATAAATCTGTTTAAACCATCATATTAAACTGAATAAACCTGTTTAAACCATCATATTAAACTGAATAAACCGGTTTAAACCACCATATTAAACTGAATAAACCATCATATTAAACTGAATAAACCTGTTTAAACCATAATATTAAACTGAATAAATCTGTTTAAACCATCATATTAAACTGAATAAACCTGTTTAAACCATATTAAACTGAATAAACCTGTTTAAACCATCATATTAAACTGAATAAACCTGTTTAAACCATCATATTAAACTGAATAAACCTGTTTAAACCATCATATTAAACTGAATAAACCTGTTTAAACCACCATATTAAACTGAATAAACCATCATATTAAACTGAATAAATCTGTTTAAACCATCATATTAAACTGAATAAACCTGTTTAAACCATCATATTAAACTGAATAAACCTGTTTAAACCATCATATTAAACTGAATAAACCTGTTTAAACCACCATATTAAACTGAATAAACCATCATATTAAACTGAATAAATCTGTTTAAACCATCATATTAAACTGAATAAACCTGTTTAAACCATCATATTAAACTGAATAAACCTGTTTAAACCATCATATTAAACTGAATAAATCTGTTTAAACCATCATATTAAACTGAATAAACCTGTTTAAACCATCATATTAAACTGAATAAACCTGTTTAAACCATCATATTAAACTGAATAAACCTGTTTAAACCATCATATTAAACTGAATAAACCTGTTTAAACCATCATATTAAACTGAATAAACCGGTTTAAACCACCATATTAAACTGAATAAACCATCATATTAAACTGAATAAATCTGTTTAAACCATCATATTAAACTGAATAAACCTGTTTAAACCATCATATTAAACTGAATAAACCTGTTTAAACCATCATATTAAACTGAATAAACCTGTTTAAACCATCATATTAAACTGAATAAACCTGTTTAAACCATCATATTAAACTGAATAAATCTGTTTAAACCATCATATTAAACTGAATAAACCTGTTTAAACCATCATATTAAACTGAATAAACCTGTTTAAACCATCATATTAAACTGAATAAACCTGTTTAAACCATCATATTAAACTGAATAAACCTGTTTAAACCATCATATTAAACTGAATAAACCTGTTTAAACCATCATATTAAACTGAATAAATCCGTTTAAACCATCATATTAATCCAGCTTAAACCGGTTAAACCTCCGATGGCGTGCTATAAATGACAGGTGAGTTGCAGGAATAGCAAAAAGCTTATTTATTCATGTGGTAGAGTAAAGGTTTGAAATGTTGAAAAGTAAAATAAAAACTCATGCGAAGATTCACCGCAACAACAAAAACCAGAACCAGAACCAGTTCCAGCAACCAGCAACATGGTTGAGGCTTGACTGTGCTTAGCTTCTAGCTGCTAAAAAATCATACAATTATTTAAAAACAAAAACCTGCCAATGCTTATAATCTGATGTGTAAACATTCAGTCAAATGTACAAATTCATTATCGAATTGGACGTCAACCTTTCCCTTTAGCGTCATGGGACACTGTGTTCCTTAAACATGGGTATCCTACAGATGTTTTGGAGCATTCTTTAAGAGTCTATCAGAGGTGATAATGTCACCTGGTGACATCATCAGAGTCAATTACATCATCAAAAGTGATGACAAGGGAACATGATGTAATTGTTTGTAATGATGTCACTTGTGATGATGTTACCAGAAGTGATGAACCTTTGGGGGATGATAACATCAGAGCTAATGCTCCTCAGCAGGTATTTTCCCTAAATCCATTTGTTGATGTCTGGCTCAGATTGTTAGAGAAATAAACTGATAAGTTTGTCCGTCTGAAGGCAGAGATCAGAAGGTTGGGTGTTAAGACTTGACCTTACTGTGTGTGCGCGTGCACACACACACACACACACACACATACACACATACACACACACAACAGTTGATACTGTAATAAATAAACATCCTTGATATAAAGTCACAGTAAATATATCTATTTGTTTCTACATCTGATTGTGTTTTTATAGTAACTTTTTTATAAACTCGTCCATGCCACATGACCAACCTGCCCTCCTGAGGGTTTTAACTCCTTCTAGTTTTTACAGGTAGGAATGGAGTAGGTTTACAACAATCACACCAGAGTCTCGTTTCACTGAGGAGCTAACGCCAGAGCGTGTCCCAGCATACATCAGTAGACAGTTGAAACTTGACAACCACTATATCCTGGTGTCATTCACAGGTATAACTGAGGAGCCTGTGAAGCTGATCTGAGGACAGCACTGCTTCTGTGAGGCAAAGGTCATGGGATCCAGCATCTAGCTGTCCGTCAGGTGTCTGCTCCTCCTACAAGAGGTGGAGGAAATGCTTTACGTTGTCAGACCTCTCCTCTCCAGCTCCCGCGTCTGCTTCAGCTCTTTGATTCTGGAGGACACAAAAGATTCTTGTAGAAAACACTAAAAGGACCAGTAGGACCTGGTGTGTGTGCGTGTGTGTGTGTGTGGAGGTGGAGGGTGGGGCGGGGCTGTCACCTGTGTCTGCAGCGTCTCAGGAACCTCATGATCTTCCTGGCTGCCTGGTCCTGCTTCTTTGTAAGGAACGACCCCCTGATGGAAATAGTAAACAAATAATCTCAGCACATCCATGTCTAGCTAAGATGGAGTGTTTTGGTTATGATAGCAGTATCAGTGATCCACTAGTAGCAGTCATAACCTAGTACAAGTCAGCCTGAAAATTAGCCTGTTTTAGTATGACTTGAGACTGGTCGTAAATTAGGGCTGAAACTAAAGACTATTTTGATAGTTGAATATTCTATCAATTATTCAAACGATTGTTTGAATATTCAAACGATGAATCTACTATTCAGATAAATATAACATGGACTATGGATTCATCATTATTGCTCAGAGAACATAAATTAAAATCCCCCTTGCAAGGAAACAAACTGGCATACACAAACTCTTACACTCCTACATGTCATGTACGCACATTTCTGGTTTTTAACATTCCTATTTGATTGATAAATATTAGGACATATTTTATTATTGTGTCTTATGACAATCATATTACTGAATTTTTTATATTACGTTTCTTTTATTACATGTTTTTGTTTGAGTGGAGGCTGACTGATACTACTACTGATACTATGTGTTTTCTATATATCTTAATTTGTGCAATTAAATAGAAAAATAAAAATAAATAAGTAAGTAGTTGTAGTAGTGCAACGTCAAAGATTGAAAAAATGCGGAACATTTGTAATGTGAAGAGTATCATCTGTTTTCACAATCGCCACCTTCTGGTTGAGTTTAGGTCATGGCTCCAAAATGCTTTTTTGTAGTTCTTGGAAAGATATACATGTGTACAAAGTTTAATATCTCTGCCTGTACCCAATATTAGATCCCTCTTGCCAGGACACTGATGGCCATCTTCAGACCAGAGTATGGTCTGGGCGCCTGAGCGCGGCTGCCAAAAGGGAGCTATCACCTCCTGCACAATAGATGACTCCATCTTCGAGGCTACAGCTCAACTATATTCAGCAAAATATTAAAACGTGAAATACGTCAAATTTTGATTTGGGAAATATAGTAAATAAATGTAATATATCCAAGAAAAAAAAGTGTGTGTTTTATTGTGCACCTCTCTATCTGCTCATCAGAGTAAACTGCACCTGCTGTTCAATAGTGGTCAGAGGCTTGTCTTCCACCAGAACCCCGGCGGTTTTATCGTGAGCAATTTTTTCTTTTCCTCTTCTTCTTATATCTAGTCATCTTCTCATAAGTCCTTGCACACTTTCCTGCTCAAGGCCTAAAAATCCATCTAAAAACAATAGGGCCAAAGCACAGTGCTCGGAGACATTGCTTATTAGTGAATCCATAAAAATACAATGACATTCAAGGGCGGCAAGGTGGCGCAGTGGTTAGCGCTGCTGCCTCACAGCAAGAAGGTAGCGAATTCGAATCCACCTCTGCTGGACTCTCTGTGCGGAGTTTGCAAGTTCTCCCTGTGTCTGCGTGTTTTTCTCCGGGAACTCCGGCTTCCTCCCACAGTCCAAAAACATGCAATATTGGTGATACTTAAATTGCCCATAGGAGAGACTGTGAGTGGTCATAAGTTTCTGTGTGTCGGTGATGTGACGAACTGGGGACTCGTCCTGGGTGTGCCCCGCCTCTCGCTCAAAGTCAGCTGGGATAGGCTCCAGCCCCCCGCAACCCTGAACAGGATAAGCGGTTGATAATGGATGAATGAATGAATAATGCCATTCAAGTAAATCAAAGAGGATAGGCTATACCACTGGCTAATGTAATAATAACACATTTTATTCATAAAGTTTTTCATAATTACACAAGGCGCCTTACAGGAACAGAAAAAAGACAACATGTTTAAACAAAAACAAAGATATCGAGGAGATATTGGCAACTGAACCCAAAGTATTTATGAGCCAAATTAAATTTTCAGCAGCCAAAATATATCGATCAGAGTACAAGGTTAATGTCTGAGTCTGTATCAATCTCTGTATCTCCCATCCCCACAATGATACGATCCCTGATGTTGTGTTTTTTTCTGTCATGCTTTTTCACTGTTTCTTTGTTTAAATGAATGACCACTGAAACCGTACAGAAAAATAAGTCTTCGATGTATAACTCAGTTTTTGAGTTCACGGTTTGGTATGTTTTTGGGACAGTGGAAACAAGGAGCAGCAAACCTTTAAAAATATTTTTTAATAAACAATGGTTAATTGAGCGGACTATGGCGGCGTCTTTCTTAACTTCAAAAAGTAAATCCAAATAATCATTGTCTAGAATTAAAAATAAATGTCCATTACAGTATATCATGTAGAAATTTATCTACCAGCATTTAGAAAAATCAACTGTATACCTGTGGAAAAATCCCCCCTTGTACTGTTATTCAATGTCTTTTCATGTTTGAATTGAGAAAAATTAACTTATCCATAGTGTTTACAGCAAGGGCTGGTATGACCTAATGCCATAGGAAGATGAAATTTCACTGAACTCTATTATTTATTTCATCATAATACGTACAATCGAGTGATACTGCTTCCAAATAGTTAATATATTCATTCTGATATCAGCTGCATACTTTTTTGCAGTTGAACAAAAACAGCATACAGCTTTGGTACGGTCAACGAAAAAGTTAGTCGCATTGGCGACCATTTTAGTCGCCATCTGGAGCCTTGAACACACATGAATATCAGATATTAGACTTTGCTGTTGTACCAGACAACAAAGGTAAACTTTCAAAAAGTCCCTAATCCCCTGCAATGTAGAAGTAATTCCTCTGATTCAACTCCTAGAAATAAATGTGACTCATTAATAATCTAAAGCAGTCCATATTGACTCAACCTATTTCTAAGAATTCAGCAATATGCTCTAAGATAAGTTTCCACAGTGACTCAATAATGAAGATAAAAACAAGCAACTATTTTTCCAAGCTCGGTAATAAAACAAGACAAATTATCTGGTTTCAATTCATGAGATAAATTTAGACACAATCCGATTTATGGTTGAAAGTTACGGACGAGAAACTGGGTTTTACATATAAAGCTGCACTATATGAACCAGTAGAGTATAATATGGTATATACAATATCTCCTTGTGTCCATATATATGCACCAAATCACTAGAAGACTTTTCGGAGATACAAATATAAATATTTTCAGTCTACGTTTCAAACAGATTAAAACATTTTTAAAAATAAAACAACAATGATCAAACGTGAAAAGCAAGCCTGAGAAGTTGAGTTTTGAGAAGTGATTTGAACCATGGCCTGCTTCCGTTTCAGGGCAGGACTGCTGACTCATACCGTACAGTAGTCATTAGCAGTAGCTAGGAGCCCTCAAAAGCTTGTAGCAGTTAGTGTGTTATGGTCATGTGGTCATAGGATTGCTGTAACATGGTCATGTGACTACTGTGATGTGTTTTTACCTGAACTTGGCATTGTGGCTGGCAGCACCGCGTGGTGCCTGCTTCAGCCTCTCGTACTCCTTGTAGCTACGGTAGTACTGCTGGATCAAAACCGCTGCCCGCCGGCTCTGCTGGAAACGCTTCTGCTCATAGTAGGACCGGAATTTGGACTGTATCAAGATGGCCGCTTGGGTCATCTTCTTATAGAGGGCATACTGTGAGGAGAGATATTGGTGGTTACTGATGACACCATACACCAACACCTAGGGTCCTACAGGTGTCACTCCGTTCAGTGGTGCCAAACACAACAGACAGGAATCACACAAACAGCACTACATCTACAGGTCAGCCATTTTACCTTCAGAGCTATCCATGTTAGCTAGCAAGAGAAGGAAGGGGGGAAACGGTGAGGAGAGAGCAGGTTAGTAGAGCGTTAGTGAAGCCGGGCAAACAAACAACGCAACAAACACACCTGTTTGTACTTCCTGTAGCATCTCTGAATGACAGCCGCCGCCATGTCCTGCTGCTCCTTTAACCTTCGACCCTGTGACCCCAACACAAACACCCACCAACAGAAGTTCATTCATCGTGATGCTAATAATTAAATATTGTTTTAACTGCTGGTTCATAAGGTCTGATCACATGATCAAATCCTCTAGGCTAAAAATTAGGTTAGGTTAGCTTAACAGTTAGCCTAAATCAACCTGATGGTTTGCCTGAAAATTAGCTTACGCTATAGTCATAGTTAATCTAAGTTAACCAGATAATTTGCCCTAAAACAAACCTGACATAAGGCCTTGCAGTTATCCTGAGTTAATCTGACAGGAGGTCTGGAAGTTAGCCTAAATCAACCTGATAGTTAGCCTGAAAATTAGCCTTGGTGTACCTTGTATCTCCTGAAAGCATTCTGGATGATCCTGGCAGCCTCGTACAGCTCCCTCTGCTCTCCGTCTGTAAGCGTCAGCAGGGCAAAGTCTCTTTCCATCTTCCCATTGTCTGAGGCATTCAGGAACTCCGCCCACGCTGCAGAAGAGGGAGGGCGGAGCCTCTGGAGGGCCAGGGCACTGAGGGGTGAAGGGGGGCACACCCGCCTGGAAGTTCAAATACACAAACCCTCATTCACACTTGTGGCCCAGGCTTGTGATGATGCAATAACAACAACAATAATGACACTGGGTTATAGTTTAGGTTTAAGGCGGGGCTTACCTGGGCGGGGAATTTGTGTGAGAATCAACTGTGTCCAGGTAGGTAGCCAGCCAAGTGTCCTCTATGGCCGGGTCGTCCCGCCTCTCTCTGAGGAGTGACTCCGCGCCCCCTGGAAAGTCCTCCTGTTTGATCCGCTCCGGTGTCGCCTCGATGATTTGCTCTGCCAGTGTTGCCATGTCAACCTGTTGTGTGGCAAGTAACAATGGCAAATGCAACTAATGATATATATAGTTGAGTAATTCTGTTTACTGAGGAAACCAGAATCCAATCAGACTAAACTTAGGGAATATATCTGGGACTTAATTTCTGGAACTGAAGCTGAAACCTAAGGTCTGGAACTTAAAATGGGACCTTACTTACTTAACTTTATTTATCACATTGTTATGCAGGATGTACACAAGACAAACTTGTGAAATTTTTTCTCTGCATTTTAACCATCCCTGAGGTGGCAGTGGCCCGCCCCTGTAAAGCGCATGGGGATCTTGAGTTTCAGGGTCATCTTCAACGACCCATGGTATGTAGGGTCAAGTGGTGGGTTTTACCCTAATCTCCCAGGATCTAAAGTCTGGAACCTAAGCTGGAACCCAAAGTCTGAAACAAAAGCCGGGACTTATAGTCTGATACTGATCTGAATTCAGGGTTTTTCTACCAAACGTGACGGTTGGCACTTATTTGGGTGAATTAACTTGAGTTACGTACCTGAGAGACCACAATCGTGGCCAAAATTTAAGAACTTAACATGGACTACACTAAGAAACAAAACTTTAGACCATTGGTTCCCAAACACTGGGTCGCGACCCGCATGTTGGTCGCAGGAGATTTGTGTTGCCAAATCAAATAGTTATGATCTTGTTCTACTATTATACTAAAAAAGATATCAGCACTACACTTTTCAGCCACATGAGGATCTGAGTTTCTAGCCCCACCACACATGGAGTTCAGCAAATCACAGCGTGAAAATGGATGCCAGGTAAGCAGAATGTTGTTCAGAACTCCTTAAATGGACTGTACTTATATAGAGCTTTTCTAGTCTGCTCAACCACTCAAAGCTCTTTCACAACACGAGTCACCATCCACCCATTCATCCAAACATTCATACTGTGATGATAGAGGCTTCCATGCCACGCACCACATGCTCATCAGGATCAGTAACCATTCACGCCATCATTCAAACACCAGTGGAACAATCATTGGGAGCAACTTTGGGTTCTGTATCTTGCTGAAAGACACTTCGACATGTGGACTGCAGTGGCTAGGGATTGAACCACCGACCTTCAGATAAGTGGACAACCGCTCTTCCAACTGAGCCGCTGTCGCCCCCAAATAAGCATTTTGATTCAATTCTTCCCCAACCACATACAAGCGTGAAGTGGGATTTTCTGTCTTAACATCTGACTAAATTGCAATTCTGAAGAACAAGCCGACCCACCTGTCATATTAGCAAAGTAAATTAATTAAAGGCCTTGTTGAGATGATATGGACTGACCAGATGTGGTTAAAATATTTCAATTGATTATTTTGATAATGATATTTATGTTTATGGTCTGCGCTAAACCAATTATCTTTGTGATTTTAAGTTTGTTGTTGCTGATCAGTTTATAAAAAAAAAAAAAGCTCTTTTTTTTGAGTAGATTGGAGAAAGGTTGTCAAGTGTTTTTGTGCTTTTGATAAGAAAAATAATGGAGTAATCTTCCTCGTATGACACTACTTCATCCGTGTGATATTTTACTTTACCAATTATAAGCATGTTTATCAAACTCTTGACTATACTAATAGTAGCAGGAGTACCACAAGTCTACTTGTTCAGATAATAGACATGAACATCAAACAACAGGAGGTAGAGCCTATAGTTAGGCCAGCGTCGCATATATTCTGTTTGTTTAATTGATGAGCGGGAAACCACAGTCTGTTAATTATGCCAAAATGTACTTGCTGTGAACTATAAGTAGTTATAACGCGTATTTCTTTACTGTCGAGTGCCGGTTTGCTTCGTAATAAATGCACTTCATTCGTCTGGTTTTTCAAGAAGTTAAAGGTGAAGAATAGGTGTCTGATGTTTTCCTGATTGATACATTTAAATGCACTTAATTCCTCACATAAAAATGTGAAAATCTTTCAAAGAGTGACGGTTTACGTAGACATTCTCATTTATAAAGTGTCCTTTTAGAAATTTTTATATTCTGTTAAGAGAAGACAACGTAAAATAACGTAAATGCACTTATTTGGTTTAACCTATGAAGTAGTTAAGGTATGTACAATATATATTTTCAATAAGCATTTCATAAATATATTATTTGTAACTTAAATATACAGCTTCCGAATTGGCTGCTTTACCTATTCAACATGAGATGATGCAGATGGCAGTAAAATGGTCAGCAATGTTCATTCATGCACAAATCTGATTTTACCAGAGGACATAACTCCTGTAGTTAATGGGACTCAACTCAAGTACTTCATTCTGGACTAAACACCTTGGGACTAATTTGGGTGACCAAATGTGAAAACTAAACCTGCGACTGAAAGGACTGACTGGCTCCATACAGACTATCTGGATAGAAACGGTCTGGTCTGGGTTCAGAGGAAACACGAGTCCACCATATTGTCGAATTGAATGAACAAACCATATCAGGTCTAGAGCGGTCACGATATAGAATGTCACCAGTGAGGGGCAGGAAACCTTTGGACTGGTTTTTGGCTTTTGCCTACCTGCAGCACCTCTTCCTCCAGGTACTCTTCCTCCTCGCCTTCATTCTCCACGTTCTCACTGTAGCTCAGCAGCTGCTCCTCCAGCGTGGTCGCAATGTTTGCCCGCTGCCCGCTGGCAATGTGTGTGGAGGGGTAGGTTTGTGGG
The DNA here is from genome assembly GCA_037951165.1 of Lophius americanus. Lineage (NCBI taxonomy): Eukaryota > Metazoa > Chordata > Actinopteri > Lophiiformes > Lophiidae > Lophius > Lophius americanus. Next base: position 508,701 of record JBBDHG010000116.1, read on the forward strand.
GGGGAGGGGGGTCCGTTGATCTCGTACTCCATGAGGTAAAGAGGCGTCTCTCTGGAGGTACTGGCATTCAAACCTGTGGCAGGGAACAGTTATAAGAATGTTCCGATTTTAAACCAGAAGTGATGTCATCAAACACCTGCCTCACCTGTTTCCGGCTCCTCGCTCCACATAGACGCAGCAGAAATGGAGGACAAGGGGAGGGAGGAGGGGGAGGGAGTGGAAAAAGAAGGGGAAGGAGCAGAAGAAGAGGGGGAGGGAGCGGAAGAAGAGGGTGAGGAAGGAGCAGAGGGAGAGGTGTCCATGGGGGCAGGGCCACTGGAGTAGGCGGAGCTTGGGGAGGTTGAGGTGGGATCACTGGGCGAGGGGAGGCTGCTGGAGGAGCTGAGACCTAAATGGAGGAGAGAACCAATCAGAGTGCTAGAAGAACATCAGGGGACCTGAGCAGCGTGAGGAGCAGCTGGCAGTGTTACCAGTATCTGGGCTAGTGGAAATGGGTGATGGAGGCAGATGTGCCTGAGGCGTAGCTGTAGTGTTTGTCTCTCTGGAGGCATAGTGTGTATGGAGCTCCTCCAGCGCCGTCGCGAGGCGGGTGTGTCCTCGGGAGCGAGCCACCGCCAGCGGCAGGCGTCCCAATGAATCCGGGATCCCCAGAGCTGAACGGTTCCAGCCATACAGGAGCTCCGCTGCCCGCTGGTGCCCGAGAGCACACGCCCACATCTGGAACATAGGAAATGAGTCATGCCACAACCAGCTGGCCAATCAGAGGTATGGGTGAATGAAACTGGCTGTTTACCAGCGGCGTGCAAGAGAAGTGGTCGATGTTCAGAGGATCAACTTCCTGCTCCAGGTCCAGACTGTCACAGTGGACGCTCCTATGAGACACATATACACACCCACAGTTACAACCTGTGTGTGTGTATACATTCAGTGGATCAGAGTGTATATCGGGTGTATAGGTGTCTTTGTACCTCCAATGGATTAGGGTGTGTATCAGGTGTGTGTATCCCTGTGCAGCAGCCAGGTGGAGGAGTGTCATCCCACGGTGTCTGACGGAGTGATGAAGTCTCTCTCCTCCACCCCACCTTCCTCCCCTAATCATCCTTTCACAGACTCCCACAATCCTCCTCTCAAACCACTGAGAAGACTGACACATAAACATAACACCGGTTAACGGACTAGATGACTTTAACTGACTGATAGTCAGTCGGAGAATCCTCATTAGGATTAATCCACACTTATATCTTCATGTGACACTAGCTCCGCCCCTTATGGATGTTGCCATTGTAGAGGGATCATTAAGATTATTTGGATTAAGTCATGTTGGGCAATCATTAGGGTGTAACTTTAGCTGCCACCATATTTTCAAAAGCATTGGGTTTAGACATGTATGGTGAGCTTAGGGACTCTCATCTTGGCCCTAAGGGGCTCCACGTCCGTCACAGCTAGTCTATTCTAAGCCGCCGACATCATCAGACAGATGTCCCATGACATCAAAGAGGGAGGGGGCGTGGGGTGGAGGGAAGGATTTTCCACTTCGGATCATATCTTGGTCTGCTCTGACACTCTGACATACTGTTGTTGTCAATTGCGCTGCTTTAGAGCGGCAGCCCGTCCACAATCACGGGAGTGTTCATTTTTCAGCCATTTTCTATTTAGTCTAACTGACTAAAGGTCTTTATTGTTTCTAAATTTAAAAAAAATATTAGGCTATGATGAACCTTCTAATCCAGTCCAGCGGCTAATTGGCGAATAAATAAAAGTCTTTGTGTCACCTGTTCCCGGTCCTCAGGTAGAGGTGGAGGAGGAGTTGTGGCCAGTTGGCTGCCATGTTGCTGTTGCTGTTGATGATAATGACGATGTTGTTGGTTGGAGGCCATCTCTGCCATCCTGCGCTCCATCTGTTCCAGGCGCTCCAGGATGGACATCCTGAACTGATTATCTGCACAGAGAACACATTCAGAGTGAGACTTCCTCTGTTACTGAGACACCAGAACGCACTCAAAGTGAGACCTCCTCGGTTAGAAAACACACAGAGTGAGACCTCCTCCATTGAAAACCACTGAATGGTATCAGGGTCAAATGTTGACGTGTGTTGACAAGCCTAAATGGGGGCATATGGAAAACTCTGAAAACACATGCACAGTCTCAAATGGAAACTATCTCAACCGACTTCAACAAACTACAATTGACCAACTGCCTAGTACCATCAGAGAATGTGTATGGAAATTAAAAGCGGACTCCATAATACGGTGTTAAACATTACAAGCATACGCTCTTGTTAGCAACATTATAGAAAAACGGAATGGGATGGATTGGCTTTAAATATTACCCACAGGTAGGATTAGAAAAAAAACCTTGAGATGATTACATTTTGGTGACGTGTCCTCATGACCTCACAAAGGAACATCATAACTTTTTATTTGCATGATAATGGAAAAACTAAAGGCCTAATTTGAATGACATTTCATCCAGACATATACTATGGAACTATACTATACTATTGTGACCTATCTAAGAGATTTTCTAGCTTGGGGTTACATTTTATGTGCTGCACGATTTAAAAATAAAATAAAATACAAAGCCGGTTGCTGCAGCGTCACATTGTGGTGAAAGGGTTGTATTTAAACTATGCCAGTTTTGGTTTGATGTCCATAGATGATTTTGACCAGATATATAGCATTATAAATGTAAATCCCAACATCTTTTGCCAAAGCAAAACAATAACAGCTGGGGCTCTTAAATCGTTCTTATTATCACTCATATGAAGAAGTGAAAGAAGGGGGTCGGAGTGGAGGAGTTGGGGGCTCTGAGCAGATAAACAGAAGTGGAAGGCACAAGAGAATGAGGAGACGTGAAAAGTTCCATAGTATTCTATACTGAAAGAGTTTGTTGATTTTTTTGGTAGAATAAGAGACTAGCTCATTCTCGTAACTCATACATATGAATGTTGCAATGAATTTGAAAGAATTTTATGAAATAAAGTAATATAATTGATTCCAATCGCAATAATGTCTACCTTGGGTACGGGGTTATCTTAGCGGTGGTTTTTAACTCTCTACATGTTGTTTATAGTTTGTTAAAAAAAATCAGAGATAGACTGGGGAAAAAAAGCCTAACTCTGATCGTGCTTTGTTTCTTTCTGTCTTAAACAGACATTGTCATTTTGGTTCCTCTCCAGTACAAAACATCAAAGGAGCAGGACACAACTGAAGATTTGGGAAAATTCCTTGCAGATCTCTACATTAACGAATGAGTTAACCCAACCTCTACCAACATCTCCAACAAACTCTGAGTATCTATAAAATACTCTGTAGCTGGTAATCTCTTTCATCTTCCACTTCAGTATCTCTGTTCAGCTTACTCAGCCCCCATCTCAACCCCAAAAGGAACATCAAGGGAATCAAAGGAACAAAGGCATCAATAATGGACACAGTTTCAAGAGAGTGCCTCACCACATTGTGACGTCCAAACACCAAATCGCTTATCATTTTTATTTTATTTTATTTTTAAATGCTGTGAATCGCGCAACGTCACCGAAGTGAAATCATCTGTAGGGGTATGCCAAAACCTACCTCTTGGTAAAGGTTAATGCAAATCCTTCAATTATCTTTTTCGTAATCTTGCTGACAAAGAAACAGATAAACAAACAGACCAAATAACCGGAGAGAAAAAAACAACCTCCTTTCATGGCAGAAGTTACAATGGAGATGATGAGAAATAACAAGCAAAACCAACAAAGCTAATGAGATGCTGAGGATGGTTCTCCAGCATCTTCACACTGATGAAAGGCCAATAGCACATAAGCATGTATTAGCATTATCAAGAATAATCACCATATATCACTATATGGACCAAAGCTTCCAAGGAGCAGAAGTCATTCCTTACATTTTCAAAATTTGATAGAATGAGTTAAAGGTGCAGTCTGTCAAATTTGGTGCAAACTAGTTTTAGATTCTAACTTATTCCACTTGTCTGCTCATTCACTATCCAAGAATCTACAGTGGCCTTCAAGTGTAAAAATTACATCATCATACATCGTGAGGTACATTTAGATAGTCTAAATTATATTAAGCTACTTATCCTGTTAAACTATAGGTCAAAGGTCACACGAATATTCTCACCAAATATTATTATTTGTTCAGCCTCTGTCCCTCACTGGGTGGGATGGGGGGTGCCTGTCATTGTTTATTATTCAGCACAATATAACTCAACTGAGCTTACTACCTCGCCATCAAAGAAGGTAAGCATGAAGACTTGACCCGTGAAACCGTTGAGAAGTAAATTGGATCAGTCCAACCGCATGGTTCTGAAGTGAAAGCTCCCTTGGAGGAGATACAGCGTAGAATGCTCTCGGCCCATGATCCGAGGAAAGTGGCAAAGTCTGGGCAGAGACAACGGCATGCTAGAGCTTGCAGACAAAGGCAGCAGCCTACTTCGATGTGGACTGTCAGTCGCCTGCCGAGTAGAATCCTGATATGGTTCTCCTGGGCTGCGGTGAATGTTTGACTCATGGACAAATCCTCTTATAGATGATGAGTAGTCAGTCACATTAAAATAAAACCGTCATACTGATGGATATAAGGAGGATAAAGGTTTAATCTCAGACTGTAAGACAAATGAGGGACTAAAATAAAAACTAACAGGTAATAAAAGCAGGAAGTGACACGCGCAAATTTTCCTCTGGTTGGTTTGTCCAAATCAATACCAACTGATGGAGATTCTGTTGCTGTGGTTACATCAGACCTACAGAAACACACATACTCACCGAGTGTATACCTGTCGACTGTCCTGCTGGCGTCTGCTTTCTGTCCGTCTGTCAGAGTGTATGAGCACAGGTGAGGAGCATTCTGGGTACGTGATGATGTCACAGGATAAATTAACACATGTGCTGGAGAGACACGAAGTCCCACAGTACACACACACTAAATTAAGTGACAGCAAGCAGACTGGACGGAGGAGTGAGGATCAAATGGTTTAAGAGAAAGAGGGAGCAGTCTGGATGCCCAAACACAGCAGCAAGGCATGTTGGGAAATCCACAGGGGGGGGGGTGGTAGCTGTTTAACATTCCTGAAACAGACCCCGAGGGGTGGGGGTGGGGGGGGGGGGGGGGGGGGGGGGGGGGGACGACGACACAGGGAGCGAGCAAGGGGAGATGAGAGTGGGTGAGAGAATAGAGCAAATGAGAGATTGACAGAGTGAGAGAAATAAAGGGAGACAAAGAAGGCGACAGAGCGCAAGAGAGGGGAGAGAGCAAGAGGGATAGGAGAGCTGACAGTGGCGCTAATGTTTCCCTGGAGGCATGGACTGGCTTTTGTCTTGTGTATTTGTTAGTTTGTTTGTCCCCCTCCCTTCAGGAGTCTCACAGTGACTGAAATGTAATTGGACCTCCTCATCCTGGTGCGACAGCTGAAGCCGGCCCAGATCAGACATTGAAGACTGGAGGCAGTCCATGAGCACTGAGTCCAGAACAAATGGGACTGATCAAAGAGTTCATCCGTATGTCGGGTCAGAAATAGCAGCGTCCTGATGACTCTGGGTTTCCAGGTGATGACAGTGGAAAACATCTCCAGCATCTGTCCTTCCCTTCCTCAACCGCAGGGCTACCGAGGCAGGGGTCCGTTACATGGTGCCCCCCCCAGAACCGAGGGCTACGGGTTCAATATGAGTCCTGGTAAGAGGTTCTGCTTTGAGTGCAGACATGAAATAATATGTGTGACCTTTGACCTTCTAAAAGTGAAACCATACACTTCTGATAACCGGATTCATTGTTAGCATGTCTATAGCATTGTCCTGTTTGCGTTTCCTGTAGCGGTATATTCATGAAGCCATGTCTGATTTCTGACTGAATTTATGGATGATTACTATGACAACTTTCTCCACTGGTTGTGCTTCATTTTCTTTTTTGTGTAAAAGTGTTACATATGTTGTGTAACAAGCGATGTCTTTTGAATGACGTGACGCAGTTGAGTGACGTGTGGAGTCACGTGTGTCATCTGTTGTGCGTACGTGTGCTGTACGTCTGTTGTGTGACGTGTTTCCTACATGTGATGTGCTACGTACCAGTGTTGTCTTCTGAGCGATGTGTGTTTTGTGACAGGTTAGTCATGTACTGTCATGTGATGTCTGTCGTATGTCGTAAGTTATCTGTCATGTGTTGTGTCATGTGAAATGCGTTTTGTTGCATGTGACATCTGCTAAGTGACATTAGTAGTCTAACAAGTGATGTCTGTTGTGTGTCATCTGATGTGTGTCGTCATGTGTCATGCGTGGAAGGAGTTACTTCTGACCATCCAATGAGAGCCAGTCGAGCTGCGAGCTGGGCAGAGAGCTGGCGTTCCTTGCCCGGTACTCGAACAGAACTGAAGAGGAAATGGACACTCCAGACTCCAGAACCTGCAGACACACCAGACCGGCCTCGTGGGCTGAGGGGGTGGAGACAAAGCTCATCAGACACAATAGAGTCATTACCGACACAGGCTAGCCAGCTAATATCTATGTTTGTAAGTAAGTACCAGGACAGTAGCAGCGTAGTACTCCAAGTTGGATCAGTGACGCCGGGACAATGCTCTGATCGAACATGCACGAGTATCGACCCGACAACTCACTCCACGGTCCAGTTATCAAGACCTTCATGCCGCCCTGAACAAATACACAAACACCCCGAAGAGGGAGAGAATGGTGGTGTCAAAGGCTGAATGATGAAACCGTCTCCTGCACTGATCCAAATAGCATTATCACTTATTGATAACCACTGATCACTGACATTCTATCAACCAAGTATGAGGATGAGTCACCTGATGCTAATGCCCCCTAGTTGACAAACTGTGTGTGGCTTCCTTCACTGACTGTTAGGTATAGTTTTTACTTCTAAAGAAACTTATTCATGCTTTCTTTCTTCCCTCTGAACTCATGTTTGGTTTTGCATCAAACTTTCATTCTTAACCTCGTACACTGTGCTACTGTTGTAGGAGACCCCGTATGGAGTACCAGCAGAAAGTAGCTATACTCGGTAAAAATACTTTGCGTGTGTGTGATGGTTACCTCGGGGTAAGACCATTCGGGGGAGAAGTCGGTGATGGAGGCGAGAGGGGTCATGGAGAAAGAGGGCATAGGCTGAGGGAAGGGGAGGAAGGAGGAGGAAGGTGAGGGCTGGGGGGGCACCATGTAACGGACCCCTGCTGCAAACACAGATGGGTTTGGTGCTGTGGCTGAGGCTGGGTGAGCCCCGGTCTCTTCAGTGATGAGGTCAGAGATTAGGTCAGGGAACTGGCTGTCAAAGGAAATGTCAAGGTCCTCTCCTCCCCGCTCACAGGGCTCTGCCTCCTCTGCCTCCTGCTCGATATGAGTGTCCATGCCGCTATGCTCCGGGTTATATCCCCTCCTACTCTCCTTCTTCACGTGGCTCGGGGAAATGGCCAAGTGAGAAGTATCCATAGCATCACCAGTGGGGCGAGTGTCGTTGTTAGCTTTAGCATTGGGAAACACTGACTGATTCTGCTGCAGCACCAGTGGCTGATGGGACATCTGAAGGAGGGATGGGGCTTCACGTGTAGACAGGTGACTGGAGGGCTGTTCCAGGACAACTGGCTGCTCTCCGTCAGATTGTGGCTTTGTCTGATTGGCCAGTGGCCGTAGTTGGCTTGTTAAATCCTGGCAAACCAAGAGCAGTGATGCAGAACTACTTCCTGTCTGCTGCGGTGGAGATGAGCTGGAGGGGGCAGGTTTCGTCTGAAGTCACAGACATCAATTAGAACTGTCAAACTAATACAAAGACATTATTTTGAGATAATCAAATTAGCTTTACGTAATCTCACGTTACTAGATTAACAGTAAATAATCCCATTTTACTAGATTAATTTTTATAATCCCATATTATCACATCAGCAAATAATCCCATATTATCAGATTAATATTTGAAATACCAGATTGTCATATTAAGAGGTAAAAATTCCAGATTGAAATATTTACATAAAAAATAGCCCAGATTAAGATATTAGAAAACATCAACAGATTAGCAGCAAATAACAACGGCAAGGAATTAGACAAAAACACAGAGTCCGTTTAAAGTGTCACCTGTAGAGCAACCATCTTGGTGGGCGGAGCACTGCCTTCATCGTCATCTCTCCTGTCTTTCACTTCTTCTTGTTCTCCTCCCGCCACTTCCTCCTCAGCAATGCTTCCACTTGATTCCCCCAGAGCGCTGAGCTCCAGGTAGAGGGGGAAGAGGGTTGGGGCTACAGAGGAGGAGGTGGACAGTGAGAGGGAGGGAGGGAGGGAGGACAAAGGTGGTGGAGAGGAGGAAGAAAGGCGGAAGGCAGAATCCCGCCTGTCTACCTCAGAGGAGGAAGAGAGCGATGAGGAAGGGGAGATGGAGGAGGTAGGTGAGAGGGTCAGGGCGAGGGATGGGGAAGAGACGGGGGAGGAAGAGCAGAGAACAGGAGAGGGCGTTGAGGAGGAGGAAGGAGGACAGCCGCCGTAAGTCTGACCCTGTTTGGGGGAGTTGAGGAAGGAGTCAGGGTCAAAGGCTGGGGGGAGTGATGGAGGAGATGGAGTTGGTGAGGGAGAGGATGGGGGAGAGAAAGGGGACGTAGAAGCGGGAATATGATGGGAACAGACGGATGAAGAGGGTTTGGAGGAGGAGGGGGTGAGAAGCAGGCTGCCAATGACGGGGGATGGAAGGAGGGTTAGGGAGAAGGTAGCCTGGACAGGCGGAGGAGGAATTGAGGGTGGTGTGGGTGAGGAGGAAGTAAGGGGTGGGGAGGCTGGCTTGCCCAGGGCAGGAGAAAGCAGCAGCTGACCAGAGCGGGTTAGTGACAGGTTCCTTCCTGGTCCCGCCTCCTCCACTCTTGGCCCGCCTCCGCCACCACTCCCTCTCCCTCCTGAAATGGCAGTTGCCATGACTATAACTGCATTCTGGGGCAGCGCCATCGTAGTCAGGCTGGCCCGGCTGTCATAGAAGCTGTTGGTGTGGTTACTCATGTTGATGGTGGCTCTGTGAGTCCGAGGGGGCGACGATGCGGAGCTGTAAAAGAAGGAGATAGGAGGTGAGGAGGAAATGTCCTCCTTTGGCTCCTGTACTACGTCACAGCAGAACCACAGGCAGACTCACATGGGGCAGGGAGATGAGGCAGGGCTACTCTGAGCCTGGAGGAGGGGCATCTTAGCTTCACACATTGCTCCATCTCCTCCACCTTTCCCAGTTTCTCCCACCTCCGAGGAGAACAAGGAAGGGGAGGGTCTGCAAGAGGAGGGAGGCAGTTTGGGGGAGATGATGCGATGTTTGGTGCTGTTGCAGCGGTGGGGAATGTTCCCGCCTGAAGGGACTACACATAGACACAGCTGTCAGTTAGAGTCAATGATGTCAGAGTCATATCAGAGCGCTGCGTTACCCTGAATGGAGTTACAGAGGCAGGCGTGGGTGCGCGGTTGTGGTTTGGTTCTCTGTCGGTCCAGAATATGTTGAACCAACTCCTCGATATTGAAATCTCCTGATCCCAGTGAACATCTCATACTGTGAACTGACAGATGCTAAACGTTAGTACTCGTGTACTACAGAGTAATCAGATAGTACACAGTACTCAGACACTACAGAGTACAAGGACACAACAGAGTACAAGGACACAACAGAGTAGTCTGATATTACAGAGAACTCAGATACTACAGAGTAGTCAGATTTTAGAGAGTACTTAGATACTAGAAACTAGTCAGATGTTACATAACACTCAGATCCTGGAGTAGTAGAATACTGGACATTAGTCACATTTTACAGAGTACTCAGATATGTCTGTGTAGATTCTGATTCATCCAGGTCATGGTAATCCCGTCAAGTTGAGTCTAAAGACTATGGACTTCTATTTAGACTTGAAGATGTTTCACCTCGGCCAAATTATACAAAGAAGCCCGATACTACATAACCCACATATATCGAGTAGTCATATCCTGCACATTAGTTAGAAATTAAAGAGTACTCAGATACTACAAAGGTCAGAGTACTCAGATATTTCTGTGTAGATTCTCATTCATCCATGTCATAATAATCCCTGTGAGTTGAATCTGAAGAAACTGAATTTCTGTGTAGAAGTGAAGGCGTTTCACCTCTCTCTTACAAGAGGCCTTTTCAATTCCAACCGATTGGTTGGGAGTCAGGTAGCTAACATCCCGTAGGTGTTTGATACATAAAGAGTCGTTAGGAAACAAGCCTACAGTTGACCATATGTGGGCGGGTAAGAGTTATTAGGAGTCGTTGGGGACAGAGTGGTCTTGATTGTCTGCTGGGGCATCATGTGAATCCAGTTGTAGATGATGGTGAAACTATCTGGGAAGAGATTTTAAGACAGCATCGTATGTAGTTGATAGGTGATAGCGTAGACCCCCACCCCTGTTCAGAGAGGGCCAATCCAGTTGATGTGAATTTGATCACGCGTGTATTTTTTGCAATTGTGTAAAGTCACTCCACTTACAAGAATTGTTTTATGTAAGTACTGTGTGCAGTGGGACCTAGCCCCTACACTTTCACTAACCACTGGGACTGATCTGTGAAGAGATGAAAAAGAGGATCTTAAATTGTATGATTAATATCTTTGATAAGTATGATTAACTCCATAATCCATCTATCTCGTTGAATGAATGAATTGCGTGAAGAAAATATCGTGTAAAATGATACGCTTCATTTGTCCAGCAATTAACTGCTCCAGAATTCTCCTGCAAGCTGCCTGAGACTCTTGTTCTCACTTTCCAAGTGGACTGGAGTCCGGTTGTTTTGTTTGCACCAACGGTCTCAGACCGGGTTTGGTTTAACCGGATTTAACAAGGATGGTGTGAACATGACCAAATACTACATAGGTCAGAGTACACAGATACACTCACACATGGGCTTCAGCTGGTTGAGAAGGTCGTCTCTGCTCCACCTTATGCCGTCATGGCGGTCGCTCACTGCACACAGCAGTGGACTGCACTTGCCTGAATCCTCCAGGGACGGCACGTTCAGGTAATGGACAAGTACAATGTCTGGGTTCTGTAACAAACACAGGCAAATAGTGACTATTTGATTGAGAGAATGATTGACTGACAGAGATGGTTCAGAGTGTAGATGTGGACCTGTAGCAGCCAGTAACATCGTCTGTGGAATGTTGGTACGATGGAGGAATGGACGTAGCATCCGTAGAGGCACTGGAAGACAAACCGTCAATCATTAATGATTGCTACACAATCTCCTGATTGTTGACAACAATTTTTTTGTTTCAAAGCAATAATGTTCTTGTTTCAGGACAAGAACCGAATTTGGTAAAGCCTCTTCAGAGACTCTGAAGTGAAGTGTTTGATAGTCTTTAGTGATCACAATGGCTAGATTGCAGAGAATTTTTTTTCATTATTTCCTTTTTAACTTCAAATTGTGGAAATAAATAATGCTAAACTTAAAATAGTGAATCACCTGTTAAGATAAGGTCATTGACTTTTTATATATCTTGAGTATCAGTTGCAGTCTGGACGCTGAAGGGAGAGGACGCTGGCGTTGTCTTTTCGCCGCTTTTCCATCAGAGTTCTACTGCCTGCAATACTATAAACCGACAAGTAGACCTTTATTGTTGCTCACTGGCAAACCTTTTGGATTTATATCAGTATTTGTATCTGTTATTCCGTATTTGAATTTGTACGAATTCTACAGAGTCTGGTGACGGTCTGCCTACCTGTTGCTGCAAGTGAATGTTCACCCGGAGACTTCTGTATCTGTTTGTTTCATCGTTTATGTCCGTTTCTGTTTGCTCATCGTTGATGTCAGTTTGTTTATCCGTCTTGTTCATCTCTGCCCCCGTGACACTTTTACCAAAAGCCGCTGTTGATCACTTTCTGTGTTTGATAGCTTTTTTCTCAGCATCACTTCCATGAATATGACGGCTACTAACGTCCTCTGTGCATCTCGTCCATGGCTAACGGCTAATTAAGGGCTAGTCTCCACGACTGGCGTGATGATAATTTATTCTGTCACCCAACTGATGAAATTCAACAACTACAACACCCCGTTGTGCATATCGGTTATTAAACAACTTGGACGCCTTCGGCCCTGTTACGTTCACAGAAGTTGCCGTTCCAAGTTTGTTAACTCCCGCTCCCGCTCAGATAACTCCATTTCGTCGTTTGACCTGATGTGCGCACTGTCGCGTCTCAGACACGTCATCAGACGCTCTTCCCACTAGTGCCACTGGAGTTTCCTTCATGAAGTCACTCACTGTCCGGGTCAGAAAACGTGGAGTGGATTTCAGTCTTCTTCGGCCAATACAGAGACTCACTGTTCCATCTAGTATTAAAATCGAACTCTTTAATTCACAATATCTCACAAACAAATCATGCCTCATACATGACCACATCCTGGAGAAATGTCTGGACGTTATGTGCCTTACAGAAACCTGGCAACAACCAGATGATTTTTCTGTCCTGAATGAGACCTGTCCCTCTGGCTACTGTTACCTCCAGAAATCCTGCAGCACTGGTCGTGGTGGTGGTCTGTCTGTCATCTACCGCAGTGATTTGGACTTGTCTCCACTGCCCCTGCCTGAGATCTCTTCTTTTGAAGGCCTGGCATTAATTGTAAGCCCCCTTTGTCCATGACCATACTTCTAATCTGTCGACCACCCAAACCAAACCCAGCCTTCATCTCTGAGATGTACAACCTTTTTTCGACATTTTGCCCAACCTCTGCCTATATTATAGTACTTGGAGATACGAACATTCGTGTCAACTCCCCTGCATGTCGTTTTGCTTACGAATTTCTACAACTACTGGATTGTTTTAATCTCAGGCAACTTGTCGATGTCCCCACCCACAACATGGGGCACACTCTGGATCTTGTCATCACTGACTCTTCTCCTCTCAGCAATCTTCCTGTGTACGATCTGGGTGTGTCCGACCACAAGGCCGTTTCCATGGAATTGACACTTGTGTGTGTGTGAAAAACTACTTTCTCCAGTTGAACAGCTCCAAAACCGAAGCAATTTTAATTGGCACCCCAGATCAGACCCAGTCGTCCTCCATAACCAGTATTACCTTCTCTGGTCACGACAATCCCCTCTCTTCATCAGTCACCAACCTCGGAGTAAGATTCGACCCTCAACTCACTTTTGAATCCCACATCAAACACATCTGCAAGATCTCCTTTCATTATCTCAGAAATGTTTCCAAACTCCGTTCTTCACTCACCTTGAGTGATGCTGAAAAGCTGGTCCACGCGTTCGTCTCCTCCCGACTGGATTACTGTAACGCACTTCTCATCGGGATAAAAGTCTTCAAAGACTTCAGTATGTTCAAAACAGTGCTGCAAGGATCCTGATGAGAGTTCGTAAACACGAACACATAACCCCCGTTCTTCATTCCCTTCATTGGCTTCCCATCTCCACCAGGATTGATTATAAGATCTCTCTCCTCACTCACCAGTGCATCCATGGTAACGCATCCCCCTACCTAAAAGAACTACTCACCCCACTGTCCTCAACACGACCCCCTCCGTTCTACCCACTCATACCGCCTCCTCCTTCCCCGGACTAAGCTCAGCACCATGGGTGATCGGGCCTTCTGTTCTTCTACCCCTCGTCTGTGGAATGCCCTCCCTGACCATCTGGGGGCTCCCCCGACGACTGACACATTCAAAAAAGGATTTAAAACTTTCCTTTTTAGCAGAACCTTTTAATTTGCATTGCTGCTTTTTGGTCATGTTTTTATATAGTTATATTTTTTATTGACGCTTTTATCTGCTTTTACCTTGTAGTACTTTTGAGATTTGATCCTAATGTAAAGTGCATTATAAATTAAATATATTATTAATATTATTATTATTATCTTTATTTGGTAAACGGGAACCAAATTTAATACTCATAGGTGAAACCAGCATTGGGGGTATTGTGGAGCCAGTTTGCCACCCTCAATCCAAAAACCTTTAATCGGATCAGAATTTTGACTTGAGAGTGCGCTTATGAGTTTTTGATGCTCTGAAGTGTCCAAAATGTGTTACAAAACAGAAAAACCATGTTCCTGACTGGTCCTCCTATACAGCAGGGGTAGCTGCTGGCCTCACCTCCATGCCCTGGACCTTCAGCTTCATGTGGTCCTCTCTCGTCGTCTTTCCATCCTTCCTTTTCTTCCAGCAATATCCATCCTTCCTGTACTTCACCTTCTTCCTGTTGTACAGGATGATGCTGCCATTCTTGGGCCTGAAACAGAAAACAGCTGCAGTCAAGTATTGTTCTCTCGGCCTGGACTGGCAGGCAGTGGCCCGAGGGTGTACCTGGTCTTCAGGGTGCAGGAGAGCCATTCTTCATGTCTGTTGAATGAGGTCAGGTAGGAGGCAATCTCCTGCACAAACACACACAGAGAGCCAATGAGGGTGAGAGGGTGCAAGGGTCGTGGCTCAGATCACATTTTATTTTCCTTGTTTTTTTTGTTGCTTTAAGGATATGAACCAGAAGACAATATACGAAAACACTCCCTGACTATCATTTTCATCCTCAGGATTCAGTCAAACTTCCCAGACTGTGATAATGTGCTTGTTAGCATGTTACTAACATGTTCAAAAAGACTAAGTGACTGGCTGTGTGTTGAAGGTAATGCTGTAGCAAATGCGAAGTTAACATTATAAATTAAATGTATTATTATTATTATTAAAGACCGTGAAAGTGGCTAGTTAACTCCAACAAAACCTAATCCAAAAATGAAATGATAATGTCATGAAGAATTAACTCCTCATTTCCAGTTAGAGAAAGAGTACAACTCGACAGTTACAGCAGCAGCAAATGAGCTAATGCAGCAGGAGACTAACTACTAACAACAATTAATCAATATTTCATTCTTATGATCGAAACTGATTTTGTTTGAAAAAAAAAATCTTGGACCCCCTGTCCAAGGATTTCAGGCTGCTTCCTTCAGGCCGAAGACATATTCTGCCAAGATGTTTCTCTTCACTGATGGTTTTATTGTTTTTCATTTTCAGTTTTAATGTCTCATTTACTACCTTTTTATAGCTGACTTTGCAAAGGATTATGTAATAAAAATAACCTTGAACCTTGACGTATTTCAAGTTTCAGAGGCGCAGCAGTTTCAAATATGCGGTGGAGACAAACAAAAGGTGGTTTAAGTTGGTTTAAGTATTTATTTGTATTTCACAGACTCCTGTTGGTCCCATTCAGAACAGGTTTGAGAAAGGGTGTTCTACCTCATTGGTGTTCCAGTGGTGCCTCTCATTGGGCAGACCGGACAGACGAGGGAGACAGTCCAGAAGTTTGTTGGGAAGAAACACCTTTCTCTGTCCTTTGTTCTCTGTGAAAGGAGAGCAGAAACATGAGCAAACATCTACACTAGAACCTTGACGTCTCAAACGCTAAACTCCCAATCAGTCCTCAAAATAGCAAAACATGGTCGGTCCAGTCGTTCCATCCAATCATTTCCTTATCATCTATTCTGTGTAAAATATCATATCCTCTGAAAACTGTCTTTATCAAACAAGGCCATGAACTAACTGGCATCTGATGGCTTAAAGTTTGGAAAATAGATTCTAATTGAAAGTTATTACTATTTATGATGCTGGTTGGAAAAAAATTTACTCAATGAAAGCGTAAAATCGTTTTAATCAATAAATCATTTTTGTTAAAGAAATGGACATTTATGTCTCGAGATGCACTTATAGGTTCTCTTGTTTTAAAGGATAACGGTAGAAGTCAGGTTGAGCGGCATTGTGTATGTGTTCTCACTTGTTGAAATTGATGTACTCTCCGTCCTCCTCCCGGGGACTTTTCTTAAACCAATTGTAAGACATTTCAAAGTGAAAATAAAACTTTCTAAGCCTCATTGCGTCCATTATATGTTTTATACTGGCTTTATTCATGGACTTCAAGGGCTACGTACATAATTGACAGCATACATACATAAATACATACATGCATACAGCTGACTTTTGGCTGGCTCTTCACTCCAGCTAGCTCAAGCTTGTGAGATGTTTGTAGCCATGGCAGCTAATGCTTGATGTGCATGTACGGCGTATGCGTGTAACCAGCATGGAATCTGCTTCAGTAAGGCTGCTCGACCGATAACCGATCAAAACTCAAACTAGGCCTCAGGGTGCACCTCTTTGTATGTCCTCAAAGTTAAACTTCATGAAGTCATGTAGTAACAGCAGTAATAGTAGTGATGTAACCCAATCTAACCATGATTAACCTTATTTACATTATGGGAGAAATGATGTGGAGTGGTTGATTATCTTAACTACTGCTTTAAATTATCCTAATGTGGGTTCCATCAGTAATCATAGTGATGATATGATACAGTCAAATAATTAACACATAATGGACATAGTCTTCTGCTGTGAAATCATTAATAGCCAAGACAGCCCATCCCTCTAGAACTAGGGGCTATTTCAAGAACCGGGCTTTACATACTATTTGGATTGAGCTGACTTGACCAAGCCCGAAATGAGAAACTTGAGATTTTCGGTTCCAAAAGTGCTGATCTGAGTTGGGGCATCAATTCTGAGTTAGTTTGCTCGGAATTAAAATCATGCGGAGAGACAATCAAAAGCCATCTTCCATGGAGTTCAGATACTATGATTCACCATGGCCAGGAGGGAGACATATAGTTCCCATACTTCATGACATTCGGGCAGAAAGTCTTCATGTATTTTTAAAAGAAAAGGAAGTGCAGCTTCATCAGAGGAGAGAAAAAGTGCGTGGCAAGGAATTGCTGCCTGAAACAATATATCTACTAGTTTTACCGTATATTTTCTGAATTGTGAGTGAAAAGGCGCTGGAATTACACAGACATAAACATACTTTGATTTTTATTTATGGGCACTAAGCGCAGGTGAAAGCATCTGAAAATTATATGCAAATATTGAGTTAATCCTGGGTGGACACAGAACTCGTTAGAGTAATTTTATGTTTCATCTGAGAACGCTTTGGGATCCCCCCATCCTCTGGGATGAGCCCGGAGAGGGTCCGCGGGAACTGGTGCCACCGCGACCATCAATCGGAAAAAAACTTGATGGATGTTAGATATTATTTTTTCAAATAAAAAGAAGCAACACAAACACTTTGTTAATGATTTATTCATCAAATTTTCAACATTCCAACACAAGTCAACAACAACAGAAATAAATAACAAAACGTAAATACAACATAATATTCATTGTAAAGGATTTAACTGAAACATTAAATTATTAGACAAACTGTGTGCCATTCCCATGTGAAAATGAGCTTGGACAGTATCCGTGGAGTACAGGGGGTCTCTCAGTCAATTGGGGCAGCAACCAGCGTGAAGGAACTAGTGTGCTCCAAAAAAGGTAGCCAACATTTAGAAAATTTCATATAAGAGCCACCAAGAGTATGCTTAATTTTTTTTCCAATTTAATTAAAGCATCCTTTATCCACTGAAATGAGAGGGGAGGCGAGGACTCCTCCAGTGCATCAAAATGACACCCCTCATGTGTAGGGATGTTATCTCCCTATTCACGTGTTTTCCCACCTCAGAAGCAGCGGAAGCTGTCAGGAAGCGACTTGTGCGGGACAGAACTCTGGAGGATAGAACCACCTTCACACCAGAACAGATGTGCTACTTGACCTCTGCCTGACCACCACCTACTTTAAATACATTGACTGTTTTTGCAAACAAAAACACACCAAAGCGACTGGTTCTCATTTCATGGAATACATACGAGTCAAAATCAAAACCTGTGAAGTTGAGGCCTTCACAAATCACATCCACACCAAGGACAACAGTATTAAGTTGACAAGGGACACTATCAGAGAGCTTTCACTAACCTGTTCAGACTGTGATGTTCATGTTGAAGTGGACTGTAGACTCACAAGATGTTTACCACAAGACTAAACACACAGACCAATACCTGATGTCTCCCACCGACCACCAGAATACAAGCTGGGAGTCTTCCGAACCTTACACCAGCAGGCTGATAATATCACCATGAAGGCAGCGGGAAAAGAAACGGAACATGCCCATATAAAGAAAGCTATCCCAATAGGCTTCCATCAAGTCTGCAAAGAAACCCCAGAAGAACAGGAAGAAAGAGACAGCGCCTAAGCACTTTCATACCATACGTGATGGGAGTTTCCGAAAAGCTACGTAGGATTTTCTCAAACGGAGCAATGTGGTTTACGCAGTCAAATGCGGCAAGGAGTGCACAGATCTGTGTATAGGGGAGACCAAAAATAGACTTCAAAATAGCATGGCCCAGCATAGGACAGCCAGCTCATCAGAACAGGAATCAGCAGTTCATCTGCATCTCAAGGACAAGGGACACTTTTCTGAGGACAACAATGTTTACCTTTTTCAACAGAGTGAAAGAAACCATCCGTGTCAAACTGGAGCAACAGCATCTAATCAGGGGACTTATCACTCACATACTATGCAGTTTTAACATCTCCCCTTAGTCAGTTTCTCAGATCTAGTTCGGAGCCAAAGGCTAATGCCGTGTTTCCACTGCGTGGTGCAGTGCGGTATGGTCCGCAATTCACTGTGTTTCCATCACACATGGGGTCAAACCAACAGACCTGTACAGTACCATTCTTGGCACCCTTCCATAGGGGGGCCAAAGGAAAATGGTACAGTACGGGTATGATGGAGCTAAACCGGCCACACCCACTACAGTCTGTTGATTAGACGACGGAAAATCGTCACTCCTTGCGAAAAGCAGGCACTTCTGTGGAAGTGGAATCATTTTGAGATCGCACTGTACCACAAAGAATTTAAACAAGAAGATACCAGCAACAAACAGCCAGCTATGGTCGGCTCTTAGGGTGAAGACCTCCTGGGGCGAACAGGGGAAGGGAAGGAGCACTAAACTTGGCCACCGCACTGCTGGACTCCATCGGTAACTCTTCCAAGGCATTGGCATTGGCTTTGTGTTCATTGTAGTTACTTCGGCTAACTAAAAAGGTTCTTAAAAAGTTGTGAAATAAGTATACAAAACGTACAGAAACTCTGAAATCAGTGCACAACTTGTTTATTTGTAAGGTAGAACAATATAGTAGGAGATTTCGCATGCCATTATTTACTAGATGACACTAACAAGAGGCTACTTTTCTGATCTTTAATTGTTATCTTAAATGGTATTCTTGTAGTTTGTGTAACAAACTTGTGATTTTTGCATGTTTTCAGTTGAAGATAAAAGCTCACATCATCACGTGGGGAGACTCGACGACGGGTCCTCGTCCTTCCCTGACAAGAGCCCTTCCTCGCGGAGTAGATCCAGCTCTCCGGTGATGGAATCTACCTTGACCCCTTCAGAACAGACTGCTACACAGCGTCAACCCATTGGTAAGACATGAATTCCAGAGTGGAAGTGATCACTAGATAGTGTATATATTAATATTATATTTAGTATATAGCTAGCTATGCATTTGCTTTGTTTGGAGGATAAAAATGTTTCACAGTATTAGTATTATTCTCTGGTATTATTGGTGAAAGGTCTTCAGACCAAAACAAAGGTCTAATTGCTTTGGACACAACCCACATAGACTAGGAAACTAGGAAAGTTTTAAGTCCTTTTTTAAAGTCTCAGTCATCTGTGGAGCCCTCAGATGGTCAGGGAGGGTATTCCCCAGACGAGGGGCAGCAGAACACCCAAGAGAAGGCCCGATCATCCAAAAGGCCTGACATGTCTGTAGAAGGACAACAACCCATCAGCCAAACTGGTATCTGCTTCTCAGTGTGAGGAGGAACAGGAGGAACATTGCCATATCCCTACAAAATGACCTCCAATGAGCTACTGATACGATGTTTCTGCCAAAACTGAGAGAAAGCAGACTGTATGAGGGTGTCACGAGGACCCGATGTCCTCTACTTGGACCTGTGCTCACAGCCCAGCATTGTGGAGCTCAATTGATGTTCACCAGAGAACAGCAGAATTGGCAGGTTCTCCATTGCTGCCCCCTCCTCTTCACAGATGAGAGCAGGTTCAAACTGAGGTCATCTGGCAGGCGTGACAGATTCTGGAGACGCTATGGAGAACGTAATGCTGCTGCATCATCATCCAGCAGGACCAGTTTGGTTGTGGGTCAGTGATGGTCTGGGGAGACAGATCCTTGGATGGTCCCAGAGACCTCCATGGGCTAGTTAACAGTACCATGACTACTATTAGGTACCAGGATGAAACTCAGACCCACTATCAGACCTTAAACTGGTCAAGTGCACCCTGGGTTCCTCCTGGTCGAGGACAATGCCCAGCCTCATGTCATCAGAGTGTTTAGGCCGTTCCCGGAGGATGATGGTATTGATGCCATTGACTGGTCCTCATGTTCCCCGAACTTGATAACCTCTGAGACGTTACTTATCTCTGCATCAGACACCACCGCCACTGAACACAGACTGCCCCGGAGCCCTGATCCAGGTCTTGGAGGATATCGCCCAGGACACCATCCTCCATCTCATCAGGAGCATGACCAGACGATTTGAGGAGATCCCTTTGTCAAACACACTACTGGGTCAATTTATGAGTTGTTGTGATTAAATTCACTCGAGTTGGATCAATCTGTGATTTCAGTTTCTCACTTTGATTTTCATTGTAATTTAGAATAAAGCACCTTAATGGTTTAAAGATTTGGATTTCCATTGATCATTCTTGCATAATTTGGTTCTAAAAAAAATGTGTCAAAGTATATTAATAAAGATTTTCAACTAGAATGTTTTCTTTCATCCAGATCCAGACTGTGATTCAAGTGTTTCCTTAATTCTTTTGAGCAGTGTTGTTTTAATGTTTGTAGGCCAGCAATAAAATAAAAAATTGAGTAATGCAAAACAACCCATTCCTTTGCTCTTTTGTAAAATACATATTCCATATAAACTGTGAAATAGACGGGATTCAGGGATTTAAAGAAGTCTAAGAAATTCCTATCCGGTTTGTTCCACACGAGAAAGAAATCGATTTGAGAAAATTTGTCTCGGACGGTAGAAAAGAAAGCTCAACTGCTGGGCGTGAGGATTAAAAGCGCGCAAAACATCTGAAACAGCATATTACTCCATGAACAATTACTTCACTCAAGATGATTTAGAGGGAGTGAAAGGCTTGTTGACTCCAAGACAGGAAAAGGGAAAAGAAAGCTATCAAAAAAGCCCTCATTATCCCAGTTTGGACCATACATATTAGCCAATGTTAGATTGTCAAAGATTCTCCCTGTAAAACCTCTACAAAGTTTACGGTGGTCTGATGGCTTGAGGTGTGATTCTCAGAACAAGGCAATTTTAGTATTCAGACTATTAAATGGGGTTTACTTTATTTTATCAGCAAATTCAGTCCTTTTACATTCATGCTAAATAAATAAATAAATGATAATAATAGTTCATACTTCATTCATCCCGAGGGAAATTCTTTCTCTGCTTTTGCCCCGTCCCTGGGGGAGCAGTGGGCAGCCCCTTGATGTGCCCGGGAAGCAAATTAAGTTCAGGGTCTTGATCAAGGACCCTACGACATGTAAAGCTGCTGGGGCTCAGCTTAGAGAGTTAGAACTTAACATGAAGTGATCAATAGGCACCTGGGCAAGTGGTATTCAAGCACAAGTGTACCCCCCAAGACTGGCTACCCCTGCCTGTTGTACTGCGACACAGTGAGAGGGGATATGGCACCAGGTCGAGCGGAGCACGATAAGTATAAATGCAGCACACTAGTAGAAGAGAAAACTAAAATTCAACAACATAATAGAAAAACCTCAGAAAAAGACCGAGAAACATTAGACAAACATTTGTACCCCCACCCACCCATCCTGTTCAGAAGGTCACTCACTCGTCAGCTTTGGCTCTATTCAGATCACAAACAGTTTCCATTCTTTGGCATTCAGCGTGGGATTTACGTGAACGCATCGTGCAACTCTTTATTCACCCGTCCATCACACATTGAGGTGAGTGAGAATGAAACATCATTCGTTGCAGCAGTTTCTGGACTTTAATATTTGTAATTTCAAATACTGTTGGACTTTCTTTGCCAGGTTATTGCTTGTTGTGCGTACATAACAATGTGAGTATTAAGTTTTGTTCTATTATTGGCAACCAGCCTGATAGTATAAATTGCTATAGTTTCATTCTGTATCATGACAGCTGTAATGCCCTTGTAATATTTTAACAAACATCATATACTAATGGTTAACTACTATTGCTGATGTTTTACCGTCAGTCTTCATGTTTCCTGATGTTATTTATGCTCACAAGTATTGTGTCACAAAGCCATCTGAACACTACTGTTGACGTTTACCCAGCGCAAGAGCACTAACGAGAGCACTGATGAGCCATTTCAACGATCCTATCACTTTTTCTGTAATCCCTTTAGTGCCTTATACTGATAACTAAATATGGCTCATAGATATTGCTAACAGATTGCTCTCTTTTGCCCCTCACTGAACTATTAAAACTGTTTATTTCATATTCTGTTTTTTAAATTGTGTATTTCCTTTTGTTATTATAGTAACCACGTTTACTCAGGAGTATCATTGCGATAAGCAGATAAATGAGTTGAGCGTCAGTGACAGTGTGTGTGTAGTAAATTGGATTCAGACAGCTATATCTTCTTGCTTTTGACAGAGAACCTGTAGAAATTGCAGTGAAATACCTGAAACTAGCTTTTTAACTTCCTCATCTCTTCATCATCATTGAGGTCACAGGTTTGGTTCTCAGTCATGTAAACATGACTGTCAATATAAACAAGTATTCTGTTATGACAGTATGACATAAAATGTTATCAAGGCTGTACTTAAACAAGCATTAAAGCTTTATATTATTATTATTATTATTAACATTCAAGTTTAACAGACACCAGATGGATTACTGACGGTCGACTTCAACAAAGAGACTGAATTGTTTTGCAGCACCACAGCAAGTTTTTTAATACAACCATTTCTCTTTTTGTACATCAACAAGTCTTTACTATAAGTACTATATTATGTTTCTATAAATTAAGCATATTGTAACAAACCATGTTCATTACAAAATGGTTTATCCTCAAAAAACATTCTATACGGTATCATACAAGAACTACAAAGTTCACAATATTATGAGAGTAGAGTTCTGTGTAAATGTATTCGATTAAGTTTTTTTATATACAAATCTTGACACCTCATTGTGGTCTTTTTTATTCAGCAGTGCTGTGAGAATCTCTCTTCTGTCTTCTCCACATATTGCAGCAGATTCTCGTTATGTTGATTCTCTTGTCCTGTGCACATGAATGAGAAATAACACTTACAAAAACATCCACGTCCATACTGGAATATAATAATCTCTAACACTCACTCTTACGCTTAAATGTTCACTCTAACCCTTTAACACAGTATTATTAAAACCCACACCGCATAAGTACTTATTTGATACTGTACACTCTTAATACCCTATTCTATTATACACTCGATCTACATACACTATAACATAAATGTTTTTTGTTCAACTAGTTTTGCTTATTTTGAAGAATGATATTTATCAGTGCAGTCTGAATAACTATTGTTTGAAGAATCAATCTGACCTTGTCTGGTTCCTGTGATGAAGACGGTTTAGCTCAGAGCCTTACGTTGTTGTGATAAGCTGCAGTGCAGTGGTAGCTTCATGTCTACATCATGGTGGACAACATCGATAAACCACAAAAACAGGAGAACAATAATTGTACAAGCTAATCTGTACATTAGAGGTGCACCGATTGGAATTTTCTTAGCCGGTACCGATTTTCTTATTTAACATTTTAAAACCATAATGTATACTGTATTCTAAGTGCTCTTAAAAGTAGTAATGAGTACTGTATTTTAAGTGCTCTTATTTTGAAGGATCACGGTTGAAATAAGGCTGGTCGGCACTGTGTATGTCTTCTGACGTGTTGAAATTAATGCATACTCCTCCCCGCGGTGCATTTCTTAAACCAATTGTATGACATGTCCATGGGAAAATAAAACTTTCTAAGCCTTGGTTTGTCTGTGCTGTCACTAGCTTTAGCTGCTCTGCCAACCTTAGCTTTGTGAAACATAGTATGTTCTTATTAATCTAATTAATTCATTTTGAATTAATTAGTCTGATTAAGTTTGTTGTTCCGAAGATTTTCCGTGATGTTCCTCCACAGCTTATTTTGTCCTTACTGATGTTGTGTTTTCTGATTTACTTGCGAGAGGTTTGGAGCCGTGGTACCCCATGCTTGGTGTGCGTGTTACCGGCACCGTATCGGCTCAGTCCCGGCACCGATCGATCGGCTGCCCAATCGATCGATGCATCGCTACTGTCCAAGTCATATTTTCCAATGTAAACCTGATGTGAAGTCAGGAGTAACATGATGTTAGCTGAGACACTATTAATGTAAGTAGGTAAGCCGCTGATGTTAGTAACTGTTAGCTGATGGCTAACTGGCTGTCAACAAAAATTATCTAAACAAAATAAGCTACTGATTTCAAAAAGGTGAAACGTGGAAAATATAACATACCAGGTTCTGTTGATCTTTGGAGTAGTCTATCATCCACCATCGTCTCTTGCTGTTTCTGAGATCAAATTCCCCTCGAAGCCGATCTTTCACAAAGGACCTGGTTTAAAACTTCACATGCAGGTCTCGGTTCTGCCAAATCATGTTGTGTTGCCGGCAGTCCCGTTTAGGGCTATGTGCTTGTTTCAAAAATCTTTAGTCTTTTTAATTTGTTGTTGATCGGTATCGTACATCCTTACTCCACTGCAGACAAGTTGCGCTGTATTTACTCTAACACTAACTTTGTAACAAGAGGACATACCCCATTTACACTTCCACAAATATTGTTTTATCTGAACTCCATTATGAAGCTTTTCATTATAAAGTTATTTTTTCTATTCATGTGGTAGATGCGGCTCTCTCTCACTCAGGTTTCTCAAATATGGCGGAAAAAAACTTTTTTTTCCTGCGATTAAACACCCCCCCACCCCTCTCTGTATTTGTCTGAGGCTTTTCCTTTTATTTTTGACAATGTCAGAAGAGCCGCACAGTTAGCCTTCACTTGTGAAACCATTGCAGCCAGTCCACATCGGAAGTGGCAAGGTTTAGGAGGTAAGGATCTCAGAACATCATATCCCGAAGTCAGCAACGCAAAGACTTGAGAGACGTACTCAGATATGAGAGACGTCAATGGTGTGAGTTGTTTGAGATGTGTAGTTTGAGAATATCGTTCAGTGAAATCATGGAATATAAACATGTTCAATCTTCGTCTTCAGTCCTCTCCTGAAGTTAATCTATTAATGTGACAAATGAGAAACGGACATCTCATATCTGGCAGCTCTGCTTCAGTCTCAGAAGGAGGAGGGGTCAGAAACAACCTCAGGCTTTTAAAGTAAACGTGCAACCAAGCAGGTTAGGTTCATAGGATAAGGCAACACGGTAACTGACTCAGAGCTTAACATATCTCACTGTCTGGAAAGGAAAACCCAGGATTTTCCTCATCTCAGGCTTAACCAACTCAGAGTTTCCACTAAACCTGCATCCTGAAATACCCTCCTGTTTTGATTTTTCTTATATTGATGACAGAAAATGATGATTTAACCACCAAGGTTAACACACAGGTGGCAACAAACAATGTCTGTGATGTCATCAATGTCAGACTGACCTGTCTCCGTGGAAACCATCTCCTTGTTGCTCATGGCGACGGATCCATGCAGGATGGATGAGTATCACAGAACACACAGCCGCCCACACTGCCCTGTTGCGTGCACACACATACAAACACAACAGAAGATGCTGAAATTCAGTTGGGGGTCCACCCGCCCCAAATGTGGTCACTCACACATTCAACCCTCCCATGATGCATTGCACCTCACTGGACAAGCAAACTGATCATCAATCTAGTCATATGACTTGAGTAGCGACTTCTTGTCTGCTGATCTCACACACTCCTTCACCGCTCCTTGTTGCTTAGTAACATCTTAATCTGCACCCACTTTCAATGGAGACAGTGCGTTCACAAATCTGAGTATGAATATGTAGGTGTCTGTGTGTAGGAGTCTATGTGCGAGTGGAGTTACATAACGTTTACATATTTTTCATTTTATATATGTGTGCGCCATATCGGTGAATACAATCCATGGAAAAAACACACAGTTTAAAGATATAATAAATGACTGACACCCTTCATCGCTCTCTGCCCGCAGGCCACATTCACAGCGCGGATTCGCTTAAAAGCTGTCGCCGCCTCCCGGAGCTTCCCTCCCGCCCCGCTGAACTAAGGCAGATAGCCTACAGGCTAACGTCTCCTTAATATCATGACAAAATCGAATATGGCAATGTGTTTAAACGCACTGGTTGTTCTCATTACGGCTTCATGTTGCAGTGAAAAATTGGATTATTAGAAATATGGCTCCATTAATTAATTACCTGCAGCGGGGTTCGATTGTGGACCTGCTCAGCTAGCCGACTAAGCTAACCTTCCTGCACCGACTAAAGCCTCAATTTGCCAAGCAGAGAGTTACAGTTCAGAATCCACATTTCTTGCCAACGGCCAGAGAAGCAACTCCAGCCTCTGGATGTCTGATGTTGGACTAAATGTTGTAAAACAAAAACGCTGACAGGCGGAACAGGGGCAGCTCACACGGGAAACAGTCTAGTTAGCATCCCTTACCTTCCGCCTTCAGCTCAGCCGCCATCTTCTCGGCCGGTGACGTCTGTGCGTAGCCACGAAGGAGGAGGGGCCAGGGGTGGTTGCCGGCTGGAGATGATGGTTTGGTGTTGTTAAAATGTTAATGGCTAGAAAATGTAGCAGTATTACTTTCCAATTAAATGGACAGCCAATGAAAACATTTTTGGGACTTGTTCTTGATGTATATGGAAGACGCATGTTGAAAACTAGATAAGGCACTAATCGAGCGCAAACCAAGGCACAGCAGTACCCACAGCAGGCGTTTGGGTACTGCTCAAATTTCTCCATTAATGTATGAGTCATTACCAGTCTCTATCTCTACCGATAACTCTAACAAACTTTCTCCATCCATCCATTTCCTCCGCTTATCTGTGGCCGAGTCGTGTTGGCAGCAGGCTAAGAAGGGATTTCCAGATATCCCTGGCCACAGCAACACTCTCCAGCTCATCATGTGGTATCCAGAGGTGTTCCCACGCCAGATGAGAAACATAATCCATCCCGCAAGTCCTTGGGGTACCTCTGGGTCTCCTCCCAGTTGGATGAAAAACCTCCAAAGGGAGGCGTCCTGGAGGCATCCTCGTTAGATGCCCGAACCACTTGAGCGGCTCCTTTCAATGTAAAGGTGGTGTGGCTCAAGTCCGGACTCTCTCTGGAGGTTTGAGCTCCGTATCCAATCCAATGCAAGGTTGTGCCAAACCTCCCTACGGAAGGAAGCTCAATTCAGCTGCTTGTATCCTTGACCTCATTCTTTCTGTGTCACTATCCAGAGCTCATGACCATATGTGAGGGTTGGAACGTAGATGGACTTTTAAATTGAGAACTTTGCCTTACGACTAAGCTCTTTTTTCACCACAACAATCTGATATAATTCCTGTATTACTGTTGAAGCTGCACAAAACCGCTTGTCCATCTCCCGCTCCATTTTCCCATCCATAGAGAAAAAGACTGAAAGATACTTAATCTCCTGTGCGTGAGCCAACCACTCACCCCCAACCCAAAGGGGACAGTCCACTGATTCCCGGCAGGGAACCACGGCCTCAGATTTGGAGGTGCTGACTCTCATAACGGCCTCTTCACACTCAGCTACAAACCAATCCAATGCATGCTAGAGGTCACGTACTGATGAATATGGAGTTAAATTCCTGCCAGAAGTCTGCAGACAAACGCAACACGATTTGACCAAAAATGTACCACTGTACCAAATAGTGTGATTCGCGAGCGGAATGTGATTCATGAGAGAAGACAGTGTGATTTACGGGCAGGATCTGATTTGCGAGCTAACATGAGGTGGTTTGCAAAGGAAAAATGTGATAAGACGAAACGTGTTACAGACAACTGCACAATGTCTTAAAAGGACAAATGTACAATTACGGTCGCGGCTGTAGCTCAGTGGGTAGAGAAGCCGTCTCCCAATCGGAAGATAGCCAGTCAGAGTCCCACCAGGTCGTAGGTCACATGTCGTAGGGACCTTGAGCAAAACCCTGAAACCCTAGGTTCCCGGGCGCTTCAAAGGAGCCACCCACTGCTCCCTCAGGGGAGGTTTAAATGCAGAGACACAATTTCACTATGTTGTACTGTGTATGGCTGTATGTGATCAATAAAGGATTTCTTCTTCTTCTTTTTACAAGCACAAGAAAAATCTATCCTACAACTGCACAAAAAGAAAAATCACACCTGACTTTTGGCACAACTTTACCGCATGAGACGTGCTACTTGCAGGTGAGCGTCTTCAGTTTTGTGCAAACACAGGTACTTTGTAGTTCACCTGTTACGACAGCAGGTGTTGCTGTGACTCAGTTCCAATGAATGCCACACTGGACCTGACTGTGGACTACCTGATAACGGGCTGCACTATGAGTGGAACTTGAACTTGGCCCTCATTAGGTGAGATTGTTTTTGGGAAATTCTGACTTTAAACTGAGAATCCTGACTTTGATCTCAGAATTCTGACTCTAAAGTCAGAAGTGTGGGCACTTATAAGAACAAAGCTCATTTTGCCTCATGAGGAAGGACTCAGCAGCACTCTGACAGACATGTCTGCTTTAAATGAGTACTTGCGTGCCCGAGGCGTATAAGAGGACGCCATTTCTGCAATGGCAAATCCATTGCAGAAATCCTGTGGGCATGATTATGGAAAGAAAACCCCAGAACAGATAAGTGTGAAATTTACCCAGAGGTGGGATTGGGCATATCCTAGATGTTAATAATTTTGGTGATGTTTTTGTGTTTTGCAGCATTAAAATAAAATATAATTAGTTTTTGTGGAATGGTGGTACTGCTGTCTTTGATTCCACTGAAGTTTCTTTGGGGGTGGAGTTAGGGGCTCAGTCAGCTCAACAGACATTCTGAAGTGGAAGGTGCAGGAAATGAATGGCTAAGGTACTGAAGAGGATAAGGGCCACATGAATGTAGCGCTAATTACGTGACATTTTTTGTTGGAATTGTGACTTTAATCTCAGAAATCTGACTAATCTCAGCAATCCTTATTCTCAGAATTCTTGCTTAATTGTAATGAATGTTAAAGGCAAGAATATCTCATTACAAAAAATGTACACTGTATCTAACTTACTGTTTGTCTGCAGTTTACATGCTTAATATCCTACTCCTTTCTCTTTTTTTTTACAAACTTGAGGCACCAAATCATCGTATTTTTGTTTTTCACTCACCTTTTGCTCTTCCTCTGGCTTCCTCTTGTACGCCTCAAGTATGCAAGAACTCATCTAAAGCAGACATCGCTGTCAGAGTGCTGCTCCCTTCCTCATGAGGGAAAATGACCTTTGTTCCTTATTGGTACCCATACTTCTGACCTTATTCTCAGATTAAAATCAGAATTTTGAGAACAATGTCAGAATTCTGAGATTAAAGTAAGAATTCTGGCGATCGGGAACGCTCTTTATGTTTACTTTCAGTTGAAAGTACATAAAAATACCTAGTTATGATTATATTCCATTCATTAGAAGTGGCTATTGCTTAGTGGCTAGTGGTATCACCGCTAAGTTAGTGGTGATACCACTATATCCTACCCACTGAACCTTTAACTAGTAAAGCGTTCAGCATGAATTACTTTTTGGAAGGAACCCCTGGTCCACATGGTATGGGGTGGAAGCCTCTCCTCTGAGTTCAGTTCCTCTTCATAGTTCTAAGAAGTGGGGGCCTGAAGACGACTTTCCTTCGATGGTCATGAAGGGGTATTCGTTCCTAACCCCTGCAGGTGCCAGAAGAAGGTTTCTGGTTCGGAGACCGATGTAATTTATTTCTTTAAAAACCAGTGTAAATTTAGTAACAGCAATTTCAAAAAATATTACCTCCAAGGTTTACGGATATCCCCTCAGCAGGGGGCCTGGGACTTGACTAAGGGGAGATCTAACTCAGGTCATCTTGTTATTCTATGACTTTGGTTCTGGATCTCTGACTGACCTGGTATCCTAACACTCTGGTGAACGTTTGTAGAGAGAATTGGGGAGAAAACTTCACCTTTATTTTATGATCGTGGACTGATGCCTTAAACTTGCATTTTGAAGCTTCTTAATGATTTCATAGAGGGTGGACATCCGATTCCCACCTCTGTATGAATCCAGATTTAGTTTGTCATTGATTTATTGCTTATTGTGTATCCCTCATTACATATCAATATTTTCATATTTATTTTATGTATATTGGTAACTTTTCCACCTTATTTGAATTTCCTTTGTTTATGGTCAACACGTCCATTGTAAAGAAAAAGATATTGAAGACGATTCACATTGTTGGGAGATCAGGAATCAAGATAATTTTGTGCTGAATACCTCCCGTTTCCCCCATCATACTCAGCAATTATCACATTAGCTTAACTAACATTATCCAAGATAGTCGACATGAGCTAACTTTAGCAATGGTTGTCAACATTGGCTTAACTTAGCTATGACAGCCAACACTAGCAATCACGTGGCGGTCATGGCCGACATTAACCATTAACCAATGTTAGCTACGACCGCGACATTACTTGACGTTCGCTTAGATAGCAGGTATTGGCCAACTTTACCCATGAAAACCGACATTAGCTAACATATATATATATAGATATATATATATCTATATATATATATGTGATATATAGCCAACTATGGTAGCCAACCGTAAGCTAGTGTTATCTATTAGAAGCCAACGTTAGGTAACATCAATTATGATAACTAATATTAGATAAGATTAGCTACAAATACCAAAATTAGCTGACATTATCCACGATATTTCACAGATGGTGAGATGTGGTCTTGTGGGACGCCCTGATCCTTGATGGATTCTGTGACGATCTTTCTCCGAAAATTGCTACAGTATGAAACAGGAGGCGGTCCCATGTTGAATCCACACCACAGAGGAAGACAAAGTCATGTAGAGAAAAATATTTGGTTTATTTTGTATAAAAGCGGAGCATGTGGTCCAGCTGGACCTTCGCTTCACCTTTCAAACACCAAACCAACATCTTTTTCCAGATCCAGCATCTTGCCGCATCCTCACACCCACAGCAGGAAGCTCAGCCAGTCTGACTGAAGAAAACATCATGTCAAACAGGAGTGTCACATGGAGATTCAAAGGAAGCAAACTGCTAGTTTAAGTTGCTCAGTCAAATGATCCCCTACATTCATACATCACATCAGAAGATCTTTCAAAATAAAACATTTCTCACTACTCAGTTTTTACAAAGTGTCTCCATCCTAAACCTGTTGAAGCCTGTAGTGATTTTTGTTTTATATGTTTCTTTTCTTCATTTCACCGTATGTAACACATTGTGGAGGTCTGGTTTAACTTAAAATACACACACTGAAAGATTTATATAATTTGATAAAAAAGTTCTCAATCCTGACGTTGACCGTATCCTGACTTGAGGAATTAAAAAATAAACTGCGGTGTGCTCCTTTAAATCTCATCAGCTTCAGTCTAACAGCGGTGAATGGACTCTCCTGCGTACTGTAAAGACGACTGCCTCAAGTTAAGACTTCATCTGACAAATAGTCACTAACCAATATCTGATGGTTTTATCAAACAGGAAGTAAAAAATAAATTAAAAAAAGGGGTGGGAATACAGCTCAGATTTAACTCCACAGGAACATTTTGTGTGGGTGTGTTTGTGTGTGTGTTTATGTGCGCGTGCATGGGGAGTGGTAGGCGGGATCGTGTTGGTTGGGCACCGGGTTCGGAGGTCATCACATGCCCTGCCTGATGCTCTGAATGATCTGGAAGATGGCTGCAGAAAGAAAAAAATAATCATGTTTCAGCCATCATAGCCAATGTCGGCTAATGCCAGCATTCATAACCAACGTTGGCCAATGCCAGCCATCATAGCCAACGCCAGCCACCATAGCCAACGTCGGCCAATGCCAGCCATCATAGCCAACGTCGGCTAAGGCCAGCCACCATAGCCGACGTCGGCTAAGGCCAGCCACCATAGCCGACGTCGGCTAAGGCCAGCCACCATAGCCGACGTCGGCTAATGCCAGCCATCATAGCCAACGTCGGTTAATGCAAGCCATCATAGCTAACATGTCATAGCTTACAATGGCTACTGCCATCATAGGTCATTTTAATTATGTCAGCTATCAATGCTAATATTGGGTGGCTCAATGACTCACCTGATCCACAAACCACAAAGACGAAGAGAGCCAAGAGCCACGGACCAACCGGAGACTTCTCCTCGTTCACTGGCCGCTGAAACAAAAAAAGATCTATTATGGCCAGGGATGTATTCCAGAAAAAGGGTTTAGCAAACTCTAAGTTAATCAGATCTGAGATAATAAACATTTTCGGCCCCAGAACAGCTGTTCTTAGTTGGTTCAATGAACTCTGAATTTGTTAACTTAACAGTTTAACTTGAGCAGGAAGACTATCAAAAAAAAAAAAGAAGTTGTTTCTTGACTTTATTATCTATAGTTATTGTTGTTGTTAGTGGCATTACAAAAACATTGGGACGAGGAAATAAATGACAACATTTATTTTGCCCCTCTAAAAAGGAAGGTTTACATTAAATGAGCCTTTAAGTTTTAAACTGTTAGCTGGACCAACATCGTGGAACAGCTGGAGAGCTCCTACATGCTTTGCAGTACGTTATTTGTGCAGTGTCATCTTGCAATGAATGAGTCGCACTTTTAGCATTTAAGTAGAAAATTTCCTTTCCGTTTTGATTCATAGCTAGAGCTTCGTTATTTCATTAGAGAAATAGAATATATTTAATTTGAACAAAAACGCTCACAGTCATTCATTACAGCAGTAAAACAAACAGACATACATTTATATACCATTAATAATAGTTTGATAAACATTTAAAAGTGAAAAAAAGAACGCGTCCTAACCAAATCACGGTGGTTAGCTTCAGTCTAACAGCGGTGAATCGACTCTCCTGCATACTATAAAGACGTTTTTGCTGTTATGGTGGAAAGACTAACCTTGATGCGGTTGACTTTTATTTTGTTTTCTGAAAAGCTTAATGAAATTTATTTTACAAAAATATAATTTGTTTTTCTGCAAATGAATTGTGCTGGCTTTGCAGAGGGGCGGTTTCTGTGTTTAAAATTATTTTATTAATTCACAAAAATGTGTCACTTGGAGGTTCTTTCAGAACGTCGTCAGATGTAACAATATGAACCAAAAAAGCATTTTTTAAGTGGAGGTGCCTTTACGGTGTGCAGAAATTACACACAACCAGCTTAATGTCTGTAGTTAGTTAGCTCTGTTTGCAGTTAGCTTGGTTAGCTTACATTAGCTCTTAGATGTTAGCACTATAGAGGCATTGGGGGATGTTCAGCTCTTTCAAACACCGCAGGACTGCGTTGGCCACCAGCTACAAACAGCTAGCAGCTTACTAGCTCCCCTGTAGCTTATTGTACAGAGATTAATGTTTGCCACAATTGTCGATTACTTCCACCAAAACATAAAATCACCTACATCACACACCAAACCAGGTCTGTGATGTCACTGTGTTCTGACCGCTTTCAATCAGGACCAGCACCAACTTTTACAGCGGTTTGCCCCACAGAAGCCGTTCTGTGGGTTCAGTCAACACACCCAACAAACCCCCCCCTCAAAAAAATAAAGAAATAACTTATACCAGATCCCCAACCTACCTATTGGTTTATTTGCCTTATTCGATATTAGAATGGCTTGTTATTAATCCATTACTACTAATACAAGCACTGCTGTAGTTTCAGATCACATGATCGTATCCGACAGTTTCCCAGAACACATGGGAAAAGACGACATACTGAGGGGAGAATGGCTCCAAAATGGCAGGACACATAAAACCTTCATTTCTGAAGAGATTTGGGATGGTTCTATAGGTGGATAACCTTCGGCTCCTTAGATCAATTTTGACATTGTAAAATGTATTAGTTCATAACACACACTTCGACTTTCATTCCTCCCTTAAATTCCACAGCCAGGTCAGACCTCCCTTTTAAACGGCAATTAAAAAAATACTTATGAGTTAAGATTATCAGTGTAGAATCTGTGTAACACACACACACACACACACACACACTTGAAGCAATGCAGGCAATCCAAGATGGAAGCTATAGTGTAATTAAAGTGTTATACTTTGTATTTTAACATCTGTATTTGCTTTTTACTTTTATTTACTGTTCCCTCCTGGAAACCTGATGACAGTATGTTGAGGAGAAAATCCGTACAGGTCTACACTGACAAGTCCAATACCACGGCGCACTTAGTCTATGCATTTACCATATCCTCTCACCAATTGCCACGTGAATCCCATGGTACATAAAATAATGACACCATCCTGCCGTGTTCCTGGACCTAAAGTGGAGTCTATTTCTTACCCTTCCTGGCAGACTGGAATCAGCTCATTTATCAAGACAACGGTGCCTCGAGCTGAAATCTGAAATCATCGCATCAGTTTCTCATGATCAAGGAAAAGTCCTTCTTTCTTTGCTCTTTTATTGTTGGTTTAATATCACTTCAAGTATTTTAGAACCAGGCTGGTCCTGATTTTAATTAATTCTAACCTAAGCGCTGCCTCTGGGTCAATTTCGTATTAACATGCGACACCATTGAGTAATTCAGAAAAAATGGACTGGTTTCGTACAGATCTAGACTCGACGAAAACAGTAGACTCTTTACTCCACAAGGCCAGGGGAAAGAACCTTAAAATGTTGCTGCTCTGTGCAGCATTGTATTCTTAACTTTTGTGCAGCACACATGGAAGCATTCACAGAATGACCAGTCCCGTGTCTTTGATGAGTATCATGGCACTACAAGACAATTTTACTGTTTCTACAAGTTGTTTGCTTGCTTATATATCAAACTTGCACATAAAGAAAAAAATCCTACACTAACACATGGAAGCTTACGTGTGTAATTATTTTATTGTCAGTAGGGTTAGGGTTCTCTCCCAGGACTTATTCTTAAAGTCTGTAATGAACTTTGCTGCCCCTCTGCCTGTAATCAGCTGCAGAATGATCTGAAGTTGAAGGAGCTGGTCTCACTGGATGCATTCAAGGCCATCTTGTTAAGACTTTGATGACACATGAGACATTTAAAAATCAATACAAATGTGTGACGATTCAAATAAGTCAAGATGAAAAATGTATCCCGACGCCCTTCTTAAACAGCAGAATAAAAAGAGGCTGTGACTGACTGTTAGCGGGAAAAGGATAATCACGGAAGTGCTGATCGTTACGGACAATGGGAGGAAAATGGACGTTGTGGTGAGGGTTGCACCTCATATCAAGTGTTTTGCCCACATTTTAAACTTGGCCACCCAAGCAGGTTCAACTGTACCCCACATCACCCATCCGCTGGGTCGGGTGAGGCTGGATTTAGCCTTCTCACACTGAAGCCCCACTGCCACCATGGTGTTTGCATCCAAACAGAACATTACATACAATTACATTGTATTTAATGGGCCATTTTGCAGTGCCGTGATTGCGTTATCCACTTCATTATTTGTTACCAATTAAGTGCACTACGGGGAGATTGCCATGTTGTTGTATTACTTCATACAATGACAATATAGCTTCTTTTTTAATTAAAAACATTACTCAACAAAGACGTAAACGAGCACAAGCTCATCGTAGACATCACAACGCGATGGAACAGCAGTCTGGATATGATTGGACGCCGTCCCGAACAGCAACCAGCCGTGGCAGCAGCTCTACTCAGCGCAGACGTACGACCAAATGCTTGTGAAATCGATACACTGGATAACTCAGACATAAGGGAGGCTGAGGTCTTTGTGAGCCTACTTAAACCCCTGCAGACAGCCACCACCATATGGAGTGATGTAAAGCCCTTAACTGTGCCTCTCATTGTGCCTTTAACGCACATGATCGAGCAGAGGGTGGCACCCAATGAAGAAGACTCCCCCAACGTGAGTATCATCAAGAGAGCTTCTCTCAGCAACCTGCCAGACAAATACGCTACGGAACCCAACCTGCTGCAGTGCACTGCAGTAGACCCCGGATTCTGAACCTTGCCTCATCTAGAGTTAGACCGGTGCCAAGATGTTTTCCACGTGAAGGAGAAAGCCGTGCAGCCGCACAACCTGCTGTTTATTTTACTGTATCTCTCTAATTAGAAAAATTATATGTTTGATTTACATAAAGAGATGGATTTTCTGTGTCAGTAATCCCTGTCGGGTAAGCCAGTCAAGGATTTAATGAAATGACAGACAGTGGCCGGACATTTTCGTATAACTAGTGTCAGAAACTATCATCTATATGAAAAAAATATTTGGGCATATAAATCTCTCGGTGCATACCATTTCGTACTTTTCGGTCACATTCAGGTCATTAAATACCAAAATGTCAGAGCGACGTACTTTCCAGCCAGCGGCAAGGACAAGTCAAGCATCTAAAAAAGTAATGGTAAGTAAATGGTATATTTTAAAATAAATAAAATATACAGTAAATGTGATAATTTAATAAAAATAGTCAGTATAAACTAAAAACATTGATTTCTGTATAACTAAAATCTTAATATACAGTTTGTAATCAGAAAAAGTTTGTGATCAGAAAAAGTAAGTCATTAGATTAATTTTTACAGACACTTTGTGAACTTTTATCCAAATGTTTATTTTTGCTGTTAAAGTCAAAGTTCAATTATCACACCATTACATACACAGCAATGTAATAATGAGACAATCATTTGCTATTTGAAACCTGAAATCATTTAAATGTAAAATATTGAATGTTAGAAATTGAAATGCCCTGTAAAATATTAATGTATTAATCATTTCATCCTTAGGATTCTTTTATCTGCTGGAGACGGAATTCAATGTTATTTCTTTGTCAGAAACATGGATACTTCAGAAAAAAACTCTCGTCACCTATGGGAATGGCCTTCCTGGTTGTCATCTGATGATTGTTTTTTTTGTCTGTGCCATTACAGGGAACAAGCGTCTTCAAATATTGTGGATGGCCGTATCAGTTACATTAAACAGACTAAAAGTTCCATGTATGACCTATACTCTGTCTTTCGTAATGATATCAGCCCCTCAAAGATGATTGAGGTCAGAGCAGTAAAGAAAAGGAAGAGTTGAACTTTGTTTCTGATGGAGCTGAGAGAAGATCTGCTGCCATGTGTCTCCTTCAGCTGCTCTCTCTCTGAGTGTGATCCACTCTGTCAGAAGCTGCTGCTGCTGGACTTTGAGCTGGTTGTAGATGACTGGAGGGACCAGGGCATCTTCTTCATCTGAGAGAGATGATAGTATGTATGATGAGAAGAACTGATAGCATCGCCTAAAAGGATTCACCATGTTATTAGTAGTGTTGAATCATTTAAAGTATTTAGACACAGGTCTTCATTCAGTGTGTTGATCATTTAAATATACAGAGGTGGATGAATGTTAGAATTATGGACTCAATCAGTCCTTTCACCTGAAGTATCCAGCTAAGGAGGGGAGTCCAACTCCCATGTCTTTGAAAGGGTCACATTTCACACATCCAACTCAAAATATTTATTTATCTAATGCAACGCCCAACCATGTAACAAGTTATAATAATAACAGATAAAGCAGATTACTGGACAATAATGTAATCTCAACCTACTCAGGCAATCTTAAATAGTTTATTATGGAGGTATCCATGTCTCTGGATTGTCGCTAAATTAGGATCCCTGGGAGAGGGTATGATATTATTTGATCAAGGTTTAGCTGATTTGAGCTTATTCTTGGTGTTAAGTTAAAGCCATATTGCAGATATGTGCCTCATTCATTCATCAAATGCTTGCATAAATGGTGAGCGATGTTAGCTGTCCATGACCAATTTACTTTGTTTACATGCTATATTAATAGCTTACATGCTAAAGTTGCTAACATTGGTCACTGGTGCTTACTGTTATGAAACAGCTTGCTGAGAACGCCAGCCTGGTGTTTGCTGCTGTTACTAATCTATCATTATTAATGTCATCATTAATAATAGCCTTAGTGTGCAATCAACAATTTAGAAACCCTTACCTGATATGAAATATGCCCTGCAGAGACGAAAAATCTGGATGGTTTCATTTGTTCAATCCGTACGTTTAATGGTTTGCAACCATACACGTCTTCGTCACTTTTTTCTATTTCTATTCTGACATCCAACGGCACAAGACATTTTTCTTTTATTCAGGGGATATCTCCCATTTCCTGTTATGATCCGCTGTTTTTCTGCCACCACGTTGACTCCAACCCATGTGGGATTTATATTGCCGTTATTCTTGTTTGAGCGGTTTATATTTTGAAATCTGATTTTACTTTGGGTTTTTTTAAATGCATCTTTAAAGCAAAATTGGGTATCTATGAAAAGCACTACATAATCCGGGAAGGTGTGACTGACAGGTCAGCAGAAGAGAAGTAGTTATCCAATTAATATCGCCAATTTTTCAGGGCAGGTACCACTAAATATTGAACATTTAGGGAAGAGAATTGCTGATTATCTCGGATAAGTTCTGAGTGGGGATTAGAGAAGCCTGAGAAGGAAGCGGAACAATAGTAAGTAAAGTATCTTTAATATATAATAATATAGCAATGACTATTATAACAATATGATAAATCAATATGATATGATCAATATAACAGGTATATTAATGCAATGAACAAATAAATCCTATAAATAGTGTTCACAATGGGATCCAAACAAAAAGTTTGGATCCCATTGGAAAAAGTTTGTGTTTCAAGGGAACTAGAAGGAATATTTACTGTGGCTGACTGGAACACAAATCAGGAACAGGCGAAGTCAGGCAGTGTCACCTCACCATACTAGTCAGAGTCTAAATCGATGTCTGAAAACAGATGTGGAACTGGACTCAGCCCCACCAGAAGGTATATATAGCTATACAACACAGAGAATAATGTATGGATGAAGAAGGAATAATGAAAGAAGAAAGTCTTCCTCCACTATATGTCTCCACACACACACACACACACACACACAGAGAAGAGATGTTTGAATGTTGATTAAATGCGTTTAATCAAATCAGAAAATGTGCCTCAAAGGTTGTTTTAACAAGAGCGCAACAGAGACTATTTGAGTCTGCAGGTGATCAATATATCTCACTGGCTTAACCCCTTTAATTGGTGATAGAGAGACCTTTGCCCTTGGATGAAGCTTAACGAGCTGAATGACTGGGAAACATCAGCTCCGAATATACTGTAAAGTCCATGTGGTAACGTACGTAACATTATTTCCAGTTGCATGAATCATATCAAAAAAAGGTATATACCTATTTGCACAACACAATGAATCATTGTTTGTTCCTTTGAAAAAAGACATGGTAATGCAGTAAGAGCTGCAGCAGCAGCTGAAAAAACACTTCTGGCATCCAGGGGCCTTGTTGACTATTTAGATCTCACATTATTTGTTCCACTTACTGCATCTATCAATACACTGAAAAAAAAAAACTGCACACTTATCAGTATCACTGTTTTGTTACAAATGCATAACAATTAAAAGAAGAATGAACTGCATTACCCCGGCAACACCAGAAGATGGCATAAACATATTACATGTCCACCCAAGATATGTCTTGCAGGAAGATACACTAAAAAAGTAGACTTGGAACTTGTTTTATGATGGCTCAGCTTCACATAAACCCAGAGAAAGCAAGAATCAAGCTGAATTGGCTGTGGTTACGGCACATGATACATTCTTATCAGATTCGTTAACATCAAATGATTCTGCTTGAATTGCAGCTGAACTGATTGCACTAAGCTTTTACATTGGCAAAGAATAAATCAGTGAACACATACACAGATCCATACTATAGTGCATGATTTTAGAACATTGTGGAAACTTTTAACCGTCTTGGAAAAGCCCACTGCACACCATTAACCTGTCTGAGTTGTTGGAAGCCATTTTATTTGCCGTTGCTTTAAACATATGTGATGCGCCCACGTCTAACACAGACTGTTTCCATAGAAAATGCAAGGAAAGATGCAGCAGCCAAAGCAGCAGCTCAACCTGGAGCCAAAGCATCACAGTCACTCCTCGTTAATCAATCGGAACCTCTAAATCCCACCACTGACATTCTTTCTTTTTCCAGTAGAGTACCAGTCTTGGGAAATTCACTTTGAATTAAGTTGACTGTTCATCCTCACATGGGGTTTGGTTTGCTCCCAAAGATAAGTCTTCCCAAATATTTGTTTCCTCTCCGTCTTACACATGGCAGAGACCATGTGTAAAACGGGGGAATGAAGCAGTAGGTAAAAATTGTCAACAGGTTAACAAGACAAGGTGCTGTAGCCAAGGTTCTCTTACAGCACATCATTCCTCAATGAGAAATATCTGGTATGATCAGCAGCAACAACGGTTCAACCTTTGTGAGAGCTGCCCTTAATAGTGTTGGTGAGTGTTTTGGTATCATTACGAAACCATTATTTTGCTCATCACACTGTAAGGGAAGGAGCCGTAGAAAAGAAGAACGGGTACTCTGAGAAATCTCTGTGTTTCGGCTGTTCCCTTTCGGGATCGCCACCATCATCCGCTTCCATCCATCCGATTTGGAAATCTGTTTTGTGTTCCGCATATTGATTGGCAAACGTTTTACACCGGATGCCCATCCTGTCACAACCCTCCCCATTTATGTGGGCTTAGGCCCGGCACCAGAAGTTTACCGATTTGTGAGCCTTCTTGGCTGAGTATCTCTGAGAAATAAACTGGTTAAATGCTGCAAAGACACAGTTCTTACTTGAATTAAATAACTTCCCCTAGTTCTGATGTATATGAGAGCAGGCGTTAGTTTTGGAAGTAACTTAAGTCCCTTCATGAGCATGTTTGGCAGACAAGTAAATACAGAAACTGGAAGTTACGTTCGGAGTCCATTACCAGATTCAGTTACTGTAGTAAATAACGTGGTAACTGTGTCTGGTTACTATTGTAAAAGATTCATGACTCAGTTGTACTGACCTCGCTTTCTGGAATGAAAAACGCATCGTTTCCCCCATCTCAGGGTTAACAAACTCAATTACCACAAAACACGCTTTCTGGTATACCCCTCACAACTCCTGTGTGACTCCTTTCAATTAGCCCAGTGATAGCTGAAAGCCTGCCCACTGCTCACATCAGTGTGATTTCTGTCAATAAGCAGTAGTGATGACGGAGAGCCAATTTACTGGACCCATCAGTCCTCTTAATTATCAAATCATCCCAATTTAGAGAAACACGAATATTGTCGATGGAGTATTCATGATGTAAGGGTGTGCAAGATAGATATATAGATATATATATAGATTATATATATATATATATCTATAATCTACATTAATATCTTAATTGTCATTTTAACGATCTGCAAGATCATGTTATGGAGTTCAAAAACAATCAAAAATACACGAAGCAGCAAATGTGTCATGTAAAAATTAATTTTGTTTTATGTGAAAATTTTACATGGTAGAAAACCTCCTGATTTAAAAAAACAACAACATCATTTAAGAGAAAGGTGCTTCTCAACAGGCTGCAGTGATCATATAGATTTCCCTGCTCAGCAGCATAAAGTAGTTAGATTACCTTAACCATTAACATCTACAGCATAACAACTTAGGAGGTAGAACCCTTTTCATCCAATTGCTGCTCCGTTTACAGCCACAGCATGCTCCATAACATCTGAGAAAAGTCAAAAAAACAAAATAACTAACTAAACCAGCCATAAATATAAAATCATGTTTGACCAAACTGATGTCTGTCTTAAGTTTAAACAATTACAGGTTTTACATACTATCATTTAAGCATTTATCTTAGGACAAGTTAACCAAGCTACAAATGATAGATTTCTGAATGGACTCTGGCTAGTTAGCGTTTAGCTCTTTTAGCGCCAGCAGCTAA
The DNA here is from genome assembly GCA_037951165.1 of Lophius americanus. NCBI lineage: Eukaryota > Metazoa > Chordata > Actinopteri > Lophiiformes > Lophiidae > Lophius > Lophius americanus. The sequence continues at coordinate 550,583 of JBBDHG010000116.1, forward strand.
CTTTAGCTTCAGAGCTTGCGTTAGTTCTGACAGATGCTAGCTGTAGTCCGACATAATTCTTCAGTTATCACCTCAGTGCTTTTGTCATAGGTAATATTCGTTTGTAGTTTGATGCCGGTCTGAGGGGATGTGCTAGTGCAGCTAGCTTTTAGCCTGGCTGTACCTACCGAGGTCTTCTGGACGTGTCCCCGTTGTGTGATGGTCTTGCTGTGCCGCTCGTTGGCCACTTTCATCCGCTGAACCGCCGACATGTTTCTGCTGTCAAGCCAGATCCGGATCGGGAAGACGGAGAGCCGGGGGGAGGTGGAGGAGCGCCGGTGCCAGTGAAAATGTTCCTGCTGGAGCAGAATTTCTTCGTTTTACCGTTCCAATGAAAGGATAACCATGGGCTAGCTGCTAGCCATCAAAGCCAACGCTGAAGCGACTGACATTTCACGTGACAGAGGTCTGATTTTGATTGGCTGCTACTGCTGCTCTCTACTGGCGGGAAAATTAAGATGTAAGCCTTACAGCATCTTCATTAAGTCTTACAGCTAACATCAATCACTGTAATTATCTTACAGTGTAAGATATCTTACACTGTAAGATAATTCTAGAAGAGATAAGATAGCAGAAAAACAGTCAGTGGGAGGACAAGGGGGGCCTAATGGATCCATCTTCCCATATTAACATTAGATAGGATAAATATTCTCATTTTTAAAATGAATTTTATTACATTTTTATAATTTTTGTAGTTTCATTTGTTCATTCCATTGATTTCCCTTTTTGTGGGTTGACATTAGTAAACTAGCACATGCTGATTTTTTAACAAAATTTCTTTTTTTTTCACAATTTATCTCATTTACAGCCATATTTATGAACTTGTTCGTATTTACCATCCTAGGAAATATATGTTAAAAATTAACTATTAAATGTAAATATAAAGATATAAAGGTTACATCTTAATACAAATATTACATTTTAATGTTAAATTTAAATCAAAATGTAAATGTTGAACCCAAATATTTAGAACGAAACTAAATGTTTAGCTAGAAATACAAATTTACCATGCCGTCAGCGGATGTACCAAAATAAAAGCTCGATGAAGAAACTTAACTTAGTGTTGCCACCCTGGAAACGTAGAACAAGTGTTTTGGACCAACCAAAAGCCGTTTTTTTTCAAATTTTTCCTTCCAAACTTTATTCACCGATCACAACGCATCTACTCACATTCAAAAGATCAAACATCCATCTATTTTGTTCCACTTATTTGGGACCAGGTCGCGGTTGCAGCAGGCTGAGAAGGGATTTAAAAATATCCCCTTAAGATTCAAATATGAGCAATACAAATAATACGATGAAAATAATCCTGAAATGAATTCCAAATAATACAAAAAACATAGAAAAGGGCGTTTAATAGCAACCGATTTTTGTATGTCTATCTTATTTAATGTCTATCTGTATTGCCGATTAATACTATACACACTGACAGATTTAGAATTGGGCGACATTGCTCGTATCAAAAATCTGAAAATTGATTGATTGACTGATCAGTTTTCTATTCCTCATGCTTCACGTCATGCCAATCATAAGCATTTCAACGTTGGGATCAATGAAGCTTGTCAGCGTGGGCGCCCTTGTGAGGAGGCAGGCTCCTGTCTGCAGAGAGGGATACAACATTCAGACGCCGGAGATCGTTAGGAGCGGCCTGGGGCACATACCTGCTGCACCGCGGCGGCCCCGGAGAGGAGCGGACTGTGCCTCCTCCGGTCATATCGTGTAACTACAGTGAAAGTGAAACGGGAAAGCCCAAGTCGGGTTCAGAGCGGGGGATCATGCGCACTTGTTTGGACACTGATGCATTGATATGTCAATAATATACGACAATATTCCACTATCTGGCCAACTAGTAACTAATATTGGATATAATTACACACAGTTTCATTCATGATAATGTGTGCAGGTTGCAGCAAAATTACTAAAACACTGACTAACGTTACTGGTTTGATAGTCGGTGACTCCATAGAGTTCTAGTGCAGGGGCAGTCCTAGGGGTGTCTAATGGGGTGGCCAGTGCCCAGGGGCGGACAAAGATGTAAGTAGAGGTGGCCACCATACACCGTTGACATTTGGGCTCAGCCCGCAGAACTTTTTACATGTATTTACAATGTATTAGTAAATAATTAAAACAGAAAATAAGCTTTGTTGCATAAAAATGCATGTTGGTTTCAATTTTTTTTAATATTAAGAATATTATATATTAAGAATTAAAAATCTGATCTGGGCTAATTCTCAAATTAAAGCTAATACATAGTCAGATATGTGAGCAAAGCACTAAATATAAGTAAACAAATATGTATCCATTCTTGGTGTTATTATATGCAAAATCATAATTGCACCTTAGTTTTATAATATTTTCTCGACTGTCTTATTTGAGGTTATTATTCAGATATTTATGTTATTTCAATACATTTTAAACTTGGCCTATTTTAATACAATTTGGTTGGTGTGATCGGGGGCAGGTGGTTCTTGAAAATGTCCTCCCCTCTAAAGGGGGAATTACAAAAATCGTATAACGTATAGTATAATAGTAGTTGCATATCCTGGTAATAATAGTATAGAAATCATAATGCTATTCATACTAACTACACAGCTGCTTGATATACAGTATATGATCAAAGATAGCATCTATAGATACTTATGTGTATACACTTGGATGGATATATTAAACAAGTATGATAAATAGAATATAAACAAAATTGAATGTGTTGTAATAATATAATAGAGAAAAATTATGTATTCTTAGATATAGGTATATGGATCAATAGCAAAATAAAATATATTATCAGTATATATCATAAAGTGTAGTAGATAAAGTATAATAGGTAGAAAACACTTTATATTTATAGATATATATGTCATAGATTCAACTAAGCTCTTATACAAATGAACAGGTAATAACATATTGTGTGTAACTACCAGCATGTGTAACATACAATAACAGACGAGGTGTCATTTATTTTTTGACAGCATGTTACACATGCTGTCATGGTGTCAACATTCAGATGTTTTTTTAAAAATTCCATTTTGGTAGTTAAATTTTTTTTTTTTAATACATTCTCATGCCTTTGTCCTTATATTGAAAATATTTTCATTTCAATACATCATGAATAAAGTCACCTGTATTTTTTTGTCAGGGAGGTTGCCATGACACCTTTCAGTGGATGGGATACATATAATACCTGAATGAGATACTATGTATGTGCGTGATTCACATACAGTGCCTGGGAGAGACAGCAGCAGACATGCCTGATAAAGACACACCGTGGTATTGTATGTTGTGCAGCTGAAGAGGTTGTAGCTGAGTTTGATCAAGAGAGATTTGGGTTCCTACAATAAAGAAAGACTGAAAACTAGGACAGATTGAAGTTATTCCCTACAGTTTTCATTCGTTCATGTAAAAAAAAGACTTTAAATTTAAATGATTTAAATGGTATTTAAATGATTCTTCTCATCCTCCCGTAAAATGTGTGATCTAGCTGTTAAGGTATTTAATTCAAGCTACGTATGGCCATTTGTAAATTTTAAATGTTCATATAGTTTTGTTGTATTCTCTTTGTGTGTGTGCATGTGTGATTTCTTGTTGATTAAATTATTTAACGAGTCTTGCTGGCTTTTCTTGGATTGAACCGTCAAAGAAATGGGTTCACACTTTTACAAGTTTCAACAAATCATGAATCATATAGAAATAAAAACTGAATGAGTCTAAAGGAAATTATTTTTGCAATACTCAGAATTTAGTAAGTAAGTCAAGTAAGTCTAGAAATTATTTTTGGAATACTCAGAATTTAGTAAGTAAGTCGAGTAAAAATCAGAATTAGTAATGTTTTCAGAATCAAAATTTCATAAATGCTATAATATATATATTTTTGTATCGGGAAACACTGGGTGGAATCCTTCGGCCAAGTGCAGCTGCCTTACTGGAATTGGGCCATTACAGGCCCAGACAATTTCGGCTACCTGAGGGCTTTCCTTTTATGACGTTGCTTTAAAAACGTACCACATGGGGCTCTCTCATATACTAGTTAAATAAATGAAATATCTTCCTCAAAATGATTGTATCAAATGTCTTCAACAAAGTTTTTTTCTACACTGCTTGTTTGAAGACCTTTGAGTGTTTTACTCTTGATGTATGATGGCTCTGTGTATCTTAAAATTGAAGCCTTGGATCAAATAAAGTCTACTGAGTTTTAAATCTCGAAACATTATTTAGTATTAGCTAACATGAGCAAGCATTAGCCGAAGGGTCTTTTGAGGATAAAAGTATTGATGAATGAGTAAAACATGTGACAGCTGGAGTTTCTCTTATTTTATTGTGTCCTGCAGTCAGAATGCAGTTTGTCTGCACACTCACTGTCACACACACCAACACACGCACACATTTATCTGCATTTTTAACACATGTTCGTCAAACACAGACACAAACATAGTTCTGCTGGCTATGTGGTAGCCAGTGGTCAGAGGTCAGAGGTCGTTAGTAGCATTTCAGAGAGAATCCTGTCTCTCTGGGGTTTACCTATATCCACCTATCTACAGGTGAACACTTCCTGCACATTAGTCCTTCATTAGTAACTTTCCAACATTGGGTCTGACCGCTCCTGGAGGTCAGAGGTCATATTGCTGTGACATCACAAACAGTCTCAGAGGTCATCATCATGGTGGGCCAACAACCTGAACAGACGTAACCATGGCATGACTAACAGCCTAACCCACTGATGGAGCCGATACGGTCCATCTTCATCCCAAAGCATCCTCGCCCTCCGACCATGGACTTCCTGCTCCGCCTCTTTATCTTGGACTGTCGCCGCAGGAAGTCCAGGAAGAATTGAGGCACCACTTCCCGCCTGCTGGCCAATCCTCTTGCTGCTCCATGACTGATAGCCAGTTCCCTGGACGGAGACAAGGAGGAGGAATGGTGTCCAGGCGAGCCCCCTGTGATGTCATCAGAGGTGGGTGTGGCCATGATGAGAGAGGAGAGACGAGAGCCGAACAGGGAGTGTAAAACCTGAAGTAAAAGAAAAAGACTTAGAATGAGAAGGAGTGGCTTCCTTTTCTTTCGGCCGTACCCTTTCAGGGTTGCCAAATCGGATCATCTGTTTCTATCTTGCCATATCTTCTGTATGTTCCTCTGTCACGCGAACCAACTGTCCTCAATCACCACATCCGGAAAGGCCTTTGATTTTCCCCCTATTCCTCCTGCCCTGGCATCTCCTGCTCCAGCATCCTTCTACCAGTAGATCCAATAGACATTCTTTCCACTTGTCCAAACCAACTCATTCTGGCCACTCTTACTTTGTCTCCAGGATGTCTAGCCTGGACTGTCCTTCCGATGTCCTCGTTTCTAATCCTGTTCTAATCCCTCCTTGTCACTCCTAAAAAACATCTGAACATCTTCAACTCTACCTTCAGGCTATGTGTCCTATCTTTTGGTCAGTGCAATCCTCTTTAAACTGTACAGCAGAGCTGGTCTCACTAAACCTTCCCTTTAAACTTTCTGCTAATCTTGTCACAGATAACTCCTGACACTCTTCATCATTCTACCCTGCATGCACTCGCTTCTCCACCTCTCTTCCACACTCCTTGTTGCTCTGAAAAGTTTACCCGAGGTATTTTCTCCACCTATACTCCGTCCCTCTCCTCGTGTCTTGCTGCGACTGACTTTCATTCCTCTTCTCTCCGGTGCATACATCCATCTCTCCAGGTTTTGATCCACCTGCATAGTCCATGGAGACTCCTGCCTGACCTCATCTGTCACTTATCCATCGCTCCAGATTCTTCAAGCAATATCACAATTTCCTCCCCAGGTACACTGTCGTGTATGAAAGTAGAATATAACTAGTACAATGTGTGACATGGTAATGTGGATGACGATGATATTGATAGTGAAGATGATGATGAAAATGATGATGATAGTGACGATGACGATGATTGTGAGGATGATGCTGCTGCTCCTGGTGATGGTGATGTTGATGATGATGGTGGTCTCCACAGACCTGAGCGTCATCCCATTTAGGCGAAGGTCTTGACTCCACAGCGACAGCAAGGAAGAGGAGGAACAGAGGCATGAAATAGGATGGAGTTGAAGAAGTCATCTTTGTTTGAGATTTCTTTGTGAAGAACTGAAAAAGAAAGACAATAATTTCAGTAATGACGCATCATCACCATGGTAACAGATTTTTACCGGTGCTGGTAAAACTAGATAGATATATCCTATGACGTGGCGTTGATGGTACCAGAACAATACTTTTTGCCGGTGCGTAGCAAAGTGATAAATCTCAAAAACTTGCAAAAAAAGGAACTCCCACACATAGACTAGCTTACAATTATAATTTAAACTTAGATTTGCCTGATAAAGGGCCAGCACTGAAACGTTGTGTTTAAAAAATGGTTTATAAATAACCAGTGTGCTGGAATCCTCTTTTTGAAATAAAAAAGAATAAAATAGCAATAATAAATAATTGTTGGACAATCTGCCCTCGCCACCTGTCAGTCATTCATGTTTCTCACAGTTCATGTCCACTTCCATCCAATTATCCAATCAGAACTTCACTTTGCCTCACCAGGCCTGAGAGGAAGGTTTCCCAGACTTTTGGGTCTGGGTGACTTAAAAGGGGCTGAACTACGATACCGTGAGTAAGTAAGTAAGTTTTCATACATTTGATTTGTTATTGAACTGCGCTGGGAGACGCTTTCATTTTTTTGTTTCTGAATTCCTAGTTGGTTGTGAGAGGGAGCAGATTTTTGTTTTGACTGATCTTTTTGCATCGCATTCACTGGATTTGACTCTTGTATTTGGGGGTAAATGAAAAACACTGAAACTAATGTTTACCGGAACGGACGGCGCCAGATCTATGGGCTTCTCTCTCCCTCTCTCTCTCTCTTTCTCTCTCTCTCTCTCTCTCTCTCTCTCTCTCACACACACACACACACACTTCCATTCTCAACACTGGCTTGGATATTTTGTTAATACACTGAAAATCTGAAAAATGTTCTGAGTTGTGTTTTATTTGCTTGTGTCAAGCTGAAATGCTTTTTTATTGATTTATATTCATATGTTTAGTTTGTTGGGTATGGTTTGACTAAACTGATTTTTGTTCTTGTTTCTAATTATCTGTCAAACGGGACGGGTGCCACTCTTTATTAAAATTAGTCAAGCCCGGTACACAGTTTTTCAAAGATGACAAATGCAGTGCAAATAAACAATGCCATGTAACATTTTAACACATAATTTTCAAATTTTATACCTAAAAAGACCTGGGTTGATTTTAGGAATGGTCGGTTGTAAATGTTTGACATTAAGGGGGAGATTTATGGCCAATGGAGAGTCAAATCTTGTATATATCATATTTTACTCTAAAAGTTCACCTTTTTTCTTTTTCTTTTACAATTAACTCTATATCCAAACATTCGGTAACTAATAAAATATTTCATGGGTCATTTTCCAAAATGTATAACTAAATAGACCTTAATGTGAGGAAGAACTGGGTTGTCTTTGGGAAAGGCTGGTTGAATAGTTCCTACACTAGGGGGAACTTTATCTATGAACGTTTTCAGGCCATAATTGCTCAACCGTTGGTCCCATCTGGTAAATATGAATCAAGTCCAGGAGATCTATCTTGTTTAAATCATTTTTTACTCATTTTTAATTAACTAGGGGTGTTTTTTTTTGTTTTTTTTACGAAAAAATACAGTACCTGTTCAGAGAATTGTTGACAGAGAATAACACTTAAACAATCAAATTAGTAATTTAATTATTATGGATATGATAACTACTTTATTTATTTCTATCGATAATGATATAATAAATTAATTATTGATAACACTTTTTGATACATATGTAGAAATATTATCATAAATAATAGTCCATTAAAGGTGAACAAAAGAAAAACAGCTGTATTATAAATGAAGACTTTCTTTTTGAAATTTTTTTTATTTTGTTATGTTTTATAATTCTTTTAAATTTCAGGTTAAAGTTGTTATTTGTTTTTACAAAAACATATTTTTATTTTGTGATTCAGAAGTATACATTTCAGATGTATTAGTTTTATTTATTAATTTGTTTATGTTAGACATATCATATATTTTTGTGTTGGACAAATGTATGTGCACGTACACCTACACATACATACAGCCATTGGGTTGGGGGCACCAAAACTAAATTCCACTTCGGGCCCCGATTCCGACTAGGAACGGCCCTGCTGATGGTTTTTATTGTTCTGGCGTGATGATAGGTAAGTTTTTCATTTTTTTCTGTCATAATTGCTTGTCCACAGCTTAAGGAGTGCACTGTCTAAAAATTGCCTTGCCCTGGGTGCTGGCAACCCAAGCTCTGCCACGGTACATATCCTAAGATGCTTATTGTGTGCCAAAGCTAAGCTAATGAGCTCAAGCTAAACTGGGTGTCTGTCTACAGCAATATGCAGATGATCCTGTCCTGTTCCTCAACAAACATTCAGTAAAATAACTGACTGATGATGTAATTGGATCAGTTTAGACTGATGTAAATGATTCAGGTGAGCCTTATGATGTCATTGGATCAGATCAAACTGATGACATCATTGGAGAAGGTCAGACTGATGTCATTGGATTAGTTCATTATTGTTATTATTATTATATTATTTATTATTATTATGGATTTAAATTAGGTTAGATTGAGTTCATTAGACCAGGTCAGACTGATGATGTCATAGGATCAGTTCATTATTATTATTATTATTATATTATTTATTATTATTATGGATTTAAATTAGGTTAGATTGATGTCATTAGACCAGGTCAGACTGATGATGTCACAGAGATTAAAGACTTACTGGGATGAAGGACGGAGAGAAATATTCCAACAGTTATCCAGTGTTAATCCCAGGATTATCAGATGGTTCATCGATCAGTGGATCAGGCGGATCAATAACGTCACACAGATTATCGTCTCAGATCTGAGGTAAACTTCTCATGCTGGTCTGGGTCCTGTCTCAGTGTCAGGACGGGTCGGGATCTACATCCAGACTGCAAACAGAGGCTTTAATACTTACCCGGTTTGTGATGTCACACATTCTTAACGCTGTTACCCCCGACGACGGTCTCACACAGCCACCCACGTGCACACATACACACACACAAATATACACACATTGAATGGATGTGTGTGTGAGAAACATTGAACCATAGAAGGAGAATGAGCCTAGAATACCGACCAATCAGATGAAAACATTCAGCAAAAAAAGTTTCTTCACAAATGAAAAAAAAAAAAAAGAAATCACTTTTTAATCATGGCGATGTATGTGAAATACTGCACAGGTCAAAGGGTCCTGAGACAAGGTAGAGGGGGTCTGTGAGGAGGCTGAACAAGCTCCAGGACATCACCCTGCATCATTAGCGGAAGCTGATGATGAAGGAAGCTGATGATTGTGTGTGTAAGTAGAGTAAAACAGGAAGCTCATATGTTGACCTGGAGGCTGATGTGGTCTTTGAATGAGTTTTAGAGTCAATAAGTCCGTTATTGGAGTTCCAGAGTTCTGCTGATGTACAGGAGGTCATTCAGGGACCTTGTAGAGAGATGTTGTGGAAGTTTCTAGAGCCTCAGAAGAGGTTCCGGGTGTCCTTGACATGTGTCTCCAAAGGTTTCGGATCCAGTTTTTGGTGAGCAGCAGCCTCAAATCTTTGAGGGGTAATAAAGTTCTGAAATGCTACCATGTGGTTCTTGACGAGGGTCCTTGGGCCTGTTTCAGTTTTGAGGAGAATATTTTGTAGTTTTCAAACAGTTGTGAGACAGATCTGCACCGACTCTACAACAGTTTTGGGTCCGCCTTAAAACAGTTTTGTATCCACTGTGGATCAGTTTTCTGGTCTATGTGGCCCAGTAGTTTTCAGATCCATTGTGGCCCAGTTTTCAGGTTCATTATGGACGACTTTTCAGGTGCATTGTGGACCAGTTTCAGATCTGTTTTAGGGGACTAATAGATTCTCCAGGTTTCTTAGTTGCATTAGCTGCTAACGAGCACGAACCATCAGGTCTGTTTATATGGTTAACTGTGTGTGAGTGTATGTGTAGTATTTGGTATTTCTGGTATAACAACTTTTTCTGTGGTGTCCGTTCTGGTCCCTTTTAAGACTCGGTAATATCATTTGGTCCCTCAGAACCCGCTCAGAGGTGGTCTGGGTCACGTGTAAACTTATTCTTCGGGCGATGTGAACACTTAACGGCATTTTCCGAAACAGGAAGTACGAACAACAACAAACGGGTATCTGGTTCAGAAACCGCGTCCCACTTTGTAAATGGGACCAGCCTCTCTCTTTCTTAGAACCTCATGACCCCTGACCTCGATCATCCCGCCCCCTCGTAAACGGTCGCCACAGTGACCGGTTCCTTGTTACAAACAATTTCCTGTGGAAGGAGGCGGGGCTTCATCAGTTCACATCGTCCCATAGGTACGTGTGTGTGTGTGTTTAACGACCCCCCGTCATCTTTGTCCAAGTCAGACAAAACCATGCCCCCCCATTCAGCCTCTGACGTCATCGGCCACGCAAATAAAACACACACACACACAAACTAAAGAATAGCTCATCAATCACCTTATTAGAAAGAAAGAGGTCACTGATCACAAAACACAGCTTTAGCCCTCTGTGTGTGTTTGTAAGTGTGTCTTCTGACGCACACAACATTCTTGCCCCCCAAAAACTGCACACGCACACACAGGTCCTAAAAACTAGCCTAAACCAGTAAAATCAGTTCCTGGACATCCAAGTTCCCATGGGGAGACTCCAAAAGTCCTTCAGGAGGTTCCAGGTTCCATGAATCAGATCTTGGACCCCTGGAAGGTCAAAACTTGGGTGGCTTGTGTCCATGAATGCTTCTTTCGAAAGGTACTAGTGGATAGTAAGAGGGGCCTAGATTGCGTTCTGCAAGGGATGCTTAAAATCCCCACTAGGTTCTGCATTGTTCTTAATGGGTGACATGGTCGTTTACAAGGAATGGACCCGATATAATACAGTTACAGACCAGATTTAGTCGAGTTATAGACTCAATTACAAACCAGATTTGATCCGGTTGTGTACTAGATTACAGAACAGATTATGGACAGGATTTGATCTAGCAATGGACCATATTATAGGACAAGTTTGATCAGGTTATGATCCACATTATGAACTAGATTGGACTTGATTGGGGACCAGATTTGATCCGGTTTTGCATCAGATTACGGACCAGTTTTGATCCAGGGTATGAACCAGATAAGGAACAGGTTTGGTCCATAATGGACTGGATATGATCTGGTTATAAACCACATTATGGGCCAGGTTCTATGTGGTTATGGACCAGATTAAGGACCTAACTCATAACCCGTTACGGACCACATTTGGATCTACTCATGGACCGGGTTAGGACCAGATTATAGATGCGATTTGTTCCGGTTATGGACCAGAGTAAATTTTAATTCTGTGTTCTTTCTCTCAAATGTAATTCAGTGGTTGTCAAAGCGCCGGCCACTGAGGCACATGTGTACTGTTGTCTTTATCAGAAGTGAATCAAGGCAGCAGCTCTTTTTGATATGAGCTCAGTGGGTAGAGCGGTTGTCCCACACTTCAAGGACTGAGGTAAGATCCCAGTCCTTGACGCTATATACTGTGGGGTCCTTGAGCAAAACCCTGAAACCAAAATTGCCCACTGCTCCCTCAGGGATGGCTCGATTGCACTGAAAAAAATTTCGCAATGTTTTACATCTTTGACTGTGTGATCAATAAAGTATAAGTTATTTGTTTATTATTATTTAGTTTGTTTTCTTAGTCGTCCACATCTGATGAAACCATCATAGGAACAGTTTGAATGCTGTCCCATCTGCTCACGAGGAGTGGGCAGGTTTTATGAGCCGACAGCCATCCGTCTTCACTTTAGTTGGCCATCTCCAGAGTTGATAAAGTTGGATGGAGGCGTTGGGTGAAGTGGCAGAAGTGAGATGAAATGATTCAAGAAACATGGTGCGAATCATGAATCATTTCACGAAACATGGTAGCTCACTTTGTTAGAGATGTTCAGAACAAAGAACTTCAGTTCTTTGTTCTGAACATCTTCACACGGCTGCTGGCCATCACCAAGCAACGGGCTACCTTCACCCAGACTCTGACCAATGATGCATTGACGTCACAGTGGTCTGTGTGGGGCGTGAATAACAGTTCCCAGTGGAGAGTAAGCATCCCATCCTCACACAGGAACTAAAATTAGAGCAGAGGGTCTGACCAGACCTTCAGGATTTTTTGTTCTTTAGTTCTGAAACGTCCTCCATGCTCATGACAGCTGCAGCAGCATGAAGCAGGATGAAGGATAGGCCTACTGAAGAGAGAGCAACATTTAAGTTCCAACAGGTGGATAATTTAACACTTATTTACTCCTGCTGTTAAAGGCGGGACTGCTGCACCTTTACCCCCTCCACCCTATCCCCAATCTTAACATTCAGTGGAGACATGATGGGGGGACGACCTTCAAGGTAATAACACAGAAATTGAATGTGCCGGTGAAGTGGAGCGGGTGGGACCTTAAACAATGTATTTTCTGGGTCTCTCAGTTACCAGCTAGAAGTAGTTGACTGCTAGTAATAAACAGCAAATAGTAGCAGTTAGAAGTTGTTAGGAGTTAGCAGGTGTAGTCCGACCGTCAAGACGTGTATGCTTTAAAACATATTTTACGGTATCAGCTTTATAAATGCAACATTAAATTTACCCTACATCCTGTAGTTTGTACAAATCTAGACAAAATAATTTAACCTGTAGGTCGCCATTGGTCTTTACCTTGCAATGCATTCTGGGTAATGACGTCAAATGGTTGCACAGGGCGGCTTCTGAACCACTTATCCTAATTAAACAGCTAAAAATGTCATCTGACCAGCCTTTTTCAATTTGGACCGGATTGCGACATAAACAAGGACAACTTGGAAAACTTTACTCAAACCCAGCAAACACCAGAAGGCGATGAGAGACGTGATGAAGCGAGAGTGGGACACAACCGCCGGTGTCATTGTGTCGCTATGGCAACCATGAAAGAGAGTGTTTCTTGTAAAGAGCTCCGCTTTTTGTCAGCAGCTGTTCATGGTAGGCCCATAGATCATACTATCGTTGTATGATATCCTCAATGGTCCTAGTCGTGTCAGATGGTACGCTTTCAGAATCTGCATCCGTGAGGTGGTTCAGGTTTTAGCCAGAGAGCGCCCAGCAACTCCTGTCTTTGCACTGCGTTTACGTTGTCTCTCGCTTCTCAGTGGCGCTTAGTCTCCTTGTGTGGAAATATTGTAGGCCCTGCATATCGTTTGCTTTCGTTTATGACCACCATGACCACTAACCTCCTTTAGCAGAAATGGTCGGCTAAATGCTTCAAATGCATCAGGGGAGAAGAGACGGGAACACAGACGCGGGTCCTTTGGAATTTGTTCACGTCCACAGGCGTCTTCCCACTGTTTTCGTCTCTTCCTATCTCTGGGAAAGCTGTGAAGACTTACATCTCTTTCCATATTGCCATTCGACTGGAACGTACACCCAAAAGCAACACAATGCGGCATTATATCGTTTTTTCTCTCATCAATGCTACAATAACAACAACCAACTGCTGCGGCTCAGAGTGAAAGCAACCGTTTCTATATCATCAACCCATAATGCAATGCTCTGTTAAAGTAAAGGCAAACTGTGTAGGTCAAACATTTCTCAAACTTTGAGAATTTTCTAAAGTAATAACAGTATTTAATGTGTTCTTAACACCGTGTATAATTATGAAAAAACATTTATGGCATAATGATGCCTTAATGTCTTTATAGTCGGGGTTCCCTTTAACAGTTAGTAACAGTTAGCAGGTAATGTCTCATACCCGAGTCGCTAAGATGTGACCTGTGGCTTTCTACGAGGTTCCACCAATACTGTTTCACTTCATAAGCTTCCCTCACAATATACAAAGTAGCTGTTACCACAATGATGTCACCCGGGTGCTGACTCCGGTCTATCACAGCTGTGCCACCTCATGGGGTGTTGATTCGGGAAGGATGGCGGGCACCTGAAGTCGTCATGAACTTCTTCTCTACTTCCTCAATTTAGAACTACGTAGGATTTACGTAAGAAAGTGGCGTACTAACAAATACAGGATTGGTTGCCCAAAAAAAACAAAAAACAAATTGCATCACACAGGTAGTATCTGAGACACAGCTCAGCTCACAGCTGTTTTCTTTTCCTGAATGAAAAACTAGTGGGGGGGGTTGACGGAGAGGGACAACCATTCTAAACAAATACATTCAAGTTGAATGAACACACAAACATATTACGGTAGTAAAACAATTAGGACTCCATTTAAAATTCCATTAGGAATTAATTCATATTGCTGTACTATGTAACCACTATTTGTCATTACTCTATAAGTAGGCCAATGCTTTCATCCCTGACAACAAGGAGAGATCACTGAAAAGCCCCAAATCCCCTGCTTTGTACAAAAGAAACCCCGTTAGAAAACAATTTCTCAGTATCTCTCAAATAGTCTGTAGCAGGTCATCTCCCTTGCCTTCAACTTCAGCCTCTCTGTTCAGCCCACTGAGCCCCCAGATCCATCCCAAAAGAAGCTTCAAAGCAATCAAAGGAACACAGGCAGCAAAAGCAACATTGTAATGTCGATAACACGCAATAGCTTATCACTCTGCCTGTCTGTCTGTGTGTGAGCAGGATTACGGAAATACTCCAGGACAGATTTGCATAAAATGTTACTCAGCGGTCGGTTTTGACTTATTCTATAGGTAATTAAATTTGAGTGACGTTATGTGTTTCTGAAATTTAAAATAAAATAAAAAATTTGTTTGGAGTAGTGATGCCTAGATTGTTGCTGCCTTTGACCCTTTGATGTGTCTTTGGGGGTGGAGCTGGGTGCTCAATGGGCTGAGCAGTGACACTGAAGTGAGAAGATTTAAAGTGCGTTATGAATAAAATTAAATAATTATTTAGAAGCTGGCAATAACTCAGAAAATGGAGTAATCTGCATGAAACCTTTTGTAACCTAAGGTTCAGTTGTGGATAGGTAGAGGTTTGTGCTCTCCGGGTGCTTTTTCTATTTTTATTTATTTCAAATGCGGGAAAATACGTAAAATCACATAAATTTAATCACCACCAAGATATGCCGAAAATGTACTCCTGCATAAAATGTCTTGCAAATCTGTTAAGATTGTTTTTCCGCAATCTGTCGCACAAACCAAAAGCCGACACACAGGAGTGAACTTATCACGTGAGGTCACAATGTGGCTATGGCTGCATTTGTTCTTTTGATTCTGTGGATGTGTCCTTGGGGGTTGAGTTGGGAGCTCATTTTCAAGAGTTCCTCTGATGTTAACATCCAGTTTGTGATTTTTAGATGTAAGTTTGGAGAATATTATTCAGATAAATCATTAAATGAACGCACATTCAATCTGGGCCTCTAAGTCCTCTCCCAACGTCAATCTATTAACGTGACAAATGAGAGAGACATGTCACGTCTGACAGCTCTGCTTTAGTCTAAGAAGGAGGAGGAGTCAGGAACAACCCCAAGATTTTGGTGAAGTTAACCTATTTAAACCCCGGTTCTCACAGTCAGTTACGACTGTACCACGGTAATTGACTCAGAGTTTAACATATCCCTTTCTCTGGAACGGAAAACCCAGTTTCCCTCATCTCCGGCGTAACAAACTCAAGAGTTTCTTCTAAACATGCCCCCTGTAATATCCCCTTGGTCTTAATGTTCATGTTAGATGGTGCACAAGCCCCACCCACAGCCATACCTCATCATCAGGGATGCCCTTTTCTTAGAGAACGAAAAATGACCTTCCCCAAACAGATTTTATTTTAATAGTATTAAAAAGGCTCAAATAGTGACATTTTTCAGATTTTTTGTCAGATATTTAAACAATTTTAAATCAAAACATTCAATGTTTTACAGAAAGATGATGTGTCCATAATAAATACAACTGTGTGCGAGCGTTATTGTATGTGTGTGTTTGTGTGTATGCGTTGTTAAGCAGCTCGTGGGCTGTAGTAGGGCAGAGCTCTGATAAAGGCGTCCAATCGGCTGGTGAACAACTCGCTATCCAAACTGTTGGATGTGACGCAGACTGGGTTCTTCACGATGAACTCCACGTAAAGCTGAGGGGGAGAGGGGGAGAGTTCAAATCAGCATGATATCCTCAGGACCTCACCACGGGCTCATTTTAGTTAAGACAGACAGGAAGAAGTTGTTCTTCCTGTTGTTGTTTTTTTCTGGATACTTCATATCTGAGAAAAAAGTTAGCTGTCAAAATTAAAAATAATAATACGCTCCAACCCCTGCAAGCCTGAACAGGGTAAGTGTTTTAGGACAATTAATGAGAAATTAATTAAAAAGTTTAAAACTCCTAAACAACCTGATACTAATCTGCTTCTGTTAGTCTGAAAGTCACTAAACATTTAATTTCTTCTGATGTATAATCCCCATGATCCTCTCTGCCTCGCTAGAAGTGAAAACTGTGTGAACGTTCTGTGGGAGTCCTGCTGTATGCGACTTACGTTGCTGTACATTTCCTGTAGGGTCTCTCTGGCGTTGGAAACGGACAGATCCGTGTTCATGACAAACCTTAGGCCACTCGGTGTCTCGTAGTAGTGGAGGCGGTACTTACTGGTCTGAAAGGACAGGAAGCCGTCCTTTCTGAGGACAGAAGAGTGGTTAAGGTCCACACACAGACACACACTTTCTCTGCATTCACTACTTTTATGTAGAACTTGCAACAGGATTCTTCTGCAGTGTGGTATTCATGAGTACTTCTACTGTGGGAAAGTATCTGAGTACCGCAGTGAAGGATACAAGTCCAGAGGAGACATTTTACTGACGAAGGAACGGATGGAGAACAGCATTCCATACATCAGCTTGAACTCCTGTCGAGTCAAACACATGTTTAACTTTCTGTATAATTTTTTTTCTTTATTAGTTGTCAATTATACACAGATCAAAAAATAAAAACTCAAATATCAGATACAATTACACTGCAAAAATAAAAATAATATTGATAAATTAAAGTCACATATAAAGCCACTTCATCATCATCTTTCTGCAGTTCAGAGACTTTTGGCCAGGGACTTGGTGTGGTGTCCACTTTCATTATAATAGCCTCTAATGATGAATGGAGTCTTTAAAGATTTGGCCTTAGTGAATAAAAAAATGTGGCCAGAATGAGCAAACATTGGCCTTAAGTTTGAAGTTTTTGTCCTCCACAATAGCGCCCAAGTCAATAGCTTTAAAGTATATAGTAGGGATTGTCTTTGTTTTTCTATTTAACCATTCCAATATATTTGTTTCAAGAGC
Organism: Lophius americanus; assembly: GCA_037951165.1. Lineage (NCBI taxonomy): Eukaryota > Metazoa > Chordata > Actinopteri > Lophiiformes > Lophiidae > Lophius > Lophius americanus. The sequence goes on from JBBDHG010000116.1 coordinate 567,938, forward strand.
ATATGAATATGAGCGCACAAGAAAAAGAAATGTTCTGTTTTATGTTTTAACAACATTTAGGTTAGGTTAAGAAAACATTAACCTAAACCTTATTCACCCGAAGGATAGATATTATTAATTATTTTCTTACTTTTAGTGGTAGTAGTAGTACATGCTGAGGAATACTACACATATAATAAAAAGTGGACTAGTTCACTTTATCACGGGGTGGCTCCTAGCTGGAAGATTGGCAGGTCAGCGGTTTGAGCCCGGCTACAGTCAGGGCTGCAGCATAGGGCCAAACCAAATATCCTTCCTGGGCAATTCAGTAGTGGCTGCCAACTCACTCACCCTCAGAGATGGGTCAAATGCGGAGAAGTAATTTCACTGTATTGTACTGTGTATAACTATATGTGATAATGCATTTTGATTATAGGTTCAGTACAAAATAAAACTAGCTTTGATAAAAATTTCATATCCGTTTCAATAATACATTAACAAGGATATTTATGTTATCTAAAAGTGGGACAATATAGTAAAAATTAACTTGGGGTAAAGATTATTTTTCTATCGGAAGACCTTAGTACTCAGTTTATGTATTTTTTGTTGGTCATAAAAAGTCGTTGGAGCAGATCTCGTGAATTTGTTATAATATCCTGTCTAACAAGATCAAGTGTTGGTTTTGTTGATTCCTTCACCTCCTCCTTGGAGATGCCTGCCTGCTTCTTGCGGTTCCACTCATTATAATAAAGACAGTTTCCGTTACGGTCAAAGATGTACAAATTATGAATCGTCATCTGAAACACAAATAAACAGGAGACACATTCATAACAACCATTTATACACTCAACTGCCTTTGTAAACTGTGCCGAATTGAAGAGTAGCTCCCATTAAATAATAAAATCATTGACATATTTTGTAACATTTTGATGATTTTAGTTAGAATGTGTTGATATATCTTCGTTTAAACATCAGTTTCTTCATATGGATTCTGGTAGCGACTCAGTTCAGACAGGTGAAAATAGGAACTAAGGTCCGGTTGCTATTTTAAAACAAACTTAAAAACAAATGATATGACTACATGGATTTAATAAGTATGAAAATAATTAAAATAATGGCTAGACAGGACAAATTCAGTCAAGAAATTGAGTTTTAAGACGCATTTTGAGAAGCAGCGGCTGTATTTACCTTAACTTCCGGGTTCCTGCGGAGTTCAAGACCCCACTGCAGAGGTGTCCGATCAGATGCCACAACAAAAGCGGTTTACGTTGAGATTCCGTCAAATTAAGACTTTTGTAGAATGTTACACTCTTCCTGATAATATATACGTATGTACTATTTTGTTCTTAACTCACACTCAAAGCTATTATTTGTTTAACAGTGAGGTCGGTGTTCGATCAGACCCTCCAGTGTCAGCAGACAGTTATAAGACGGAATTTCAACAGCATCAAGCAATTTGATGATTAATCATAAAAAAAACCCTGAAAATAAAGCTTATTATTTTTCTGACAAATTTAACATCCACAAAATTACATTAAAAACTCCATACCATTATATTTAAAAACAAACAGTTCATTAAAATTCATTAAAAAATGAATTCTACAAACATTTTTGCATTTAAGAACATATAATAAAAAAGGGGCAAAAAAATAAAATGATCTAAAACTGTTAATATTCTAACGACCGACAATATCAGTTGGGATATGCTCCAGCTACCCAACCCTGACCGGGATCAGTGGTTATTGAAAATGAATATATTTATAACTATAAAAAAACTCAAGAGAGTGCAAATATTTCCAAATGCACAACAGTTCCTAAGGTAGACATTACTGAGATCACTTGTAGGAAATGATAAAAGCTATTTCTGGTTAAAATGTCATACAGTTACGTCTATTAATATATGACTTATTGCCCAAAAACTCAAAATAAAAAATTGTCTATCTATTACTACTATCTTGTAATTATTTAGAAAATGTTATTATGCCGACACATGCAGTCATGATGTAACGCCAAAAATATCTTTTCACAAAAATTTCTAGGACATGCCAAAGCCAATATCTAGGGAAGACAATTCATGCAAATCCATCCATTAGTTTGTCTGTAATCCTGCTAAAAAACAGACAAAGGTAAAAAAAAAGTAACAAAACCTCGGAAGCAGATTATGAGGCATTACTGGCTAAGTGAATATGAAATATTCTCCTCAATAAACGTGATAAAATAGAAAATACAACAGTGAGTGAATTCTGGTGGATTAAAATCATATGTATAAGATTTTCATCTATCAACAGGTACATTTACCTCTAGAGATGAAATGATTGTTTGTTTACCTTGATTGTAAACAGATGTTGGTATCTGAATAATTCTGCTTCTCTGTCCAGCTGAAATGATCAGAGACAAATCTTCAAGACCGGTCTAGTCAAATCACTTCTAAATAATTTCAACTATTATTTAGAAGTCAGGTGTTATAGATTAAGTTTTATTCTGTACCAGCCGATGTAAATAACAAACCATCATTATAGAAAAAAAAAAATTGACTCTGCAGGAGATTTTGGAACGAGAACAGAAGGAAGTTGAATAAGCACTCAGAGAGAAATATTTTCTATCCAAGGTGGACATTATTTTGATCAGAATCAATTCGATCACTTTATTCAAGAAAATTTCATGCAGAATTCTCCATTAATGTCTGACTTATTGCTATCCTCTAAATCTATGGATATCTCCAATAAACTCTGTCAGTCTCTCTCAGACACTCTGTAGCTGGTCCTCTCTTAAGCTTTCCAGCATCTCTGTTCAGCCCACTGAGCCCCCAAACACATACACAAGTACCTCTATCTCCGTTTCTTCATGAAAAATAACTAAGATATAACTATCCAAGCTGACATCGTTTCGCACAGACGCAAAGATAATGTTTGGAAAGACTTCAAAATGCTATAACGCTGCCACTGCACCAAACGGCTTAATTAGCAAGCTTATCGCCACAAGATGAGCTCACCTTTCATTTTTTAAAAATGCTGTGACACACGTAGCATGACCAAAACCTACAAAAATTTTGGCATATGCTCAAACTGGATGAATTTTCATGCAAATCTTTCCTGAGCTTTACCTAAATCCTACTCACAAAAAAACAGACACACAAACAAACTAGAAAAATCACTAAAAGAGCCCAAAACCTCCGGCACGTTTTTGCCAGCCTCTAAATCTACCGACAACAAAAAACTCTGAGTATCTCTTAAATACTCTTTAACCCCCATAGGAACATCAAAGGATTAAAAGGAACAAAGGCATCAAACCAGAAAAAGCACACGCAAACCTCCACCAAAGGCCGAGACTTACCACTGAACCGAAATGGTTTCTTCCTCTCTCATTCTCTTCATATGTTCACGACGTTGTAATAAATCTGTGCTCCATACTCTTAGACTTTGACCGGAGCATTTGTGCAAGAGTTTAGGCACAGGAAACGACTGGCTACAGTTGAATGCTTTTTCTAGTTATTTTATTTTAATTTATTTAAAAATATAATCATCCATCAATTACCCTTCCTGTGAGTTTTTTTTTTTTAAATACATTTTTCTTGTTCATTCCATAAGCAGATTACAATGAGCAAACACAAACATTAATATAACCAGGGGGTTATCCCGTAGAACCCGAACTGTATATACTCCCATGTTTAAGGACAAAGGGAAACACAGCGAACAGGCTTTTTGTGAGAGAAATACTTTTGAAAAGCCTGGGGAAAAAATGGTCTACATTTAGAGGATTTGCATTTACCACAGTTTCAAGAGACCGCATTACCAAATTGTGATTTGACTGCTCCAATTTTATTTTTTATTTTAAATGCTGCAACACACATAACTTTACCAATTATGTTATCAGATACTGGCGAAACATTCCTCTGGGTAAATGCCAAACCCGTCTTGTAGTTTTTCATAAATCCTGCTCATAAACAAAGAATCAGACAAACAAACAAACAAACGCACTGAAAACATAACTTCCTCCTTCGGCAATAAATTAAATCATTGTTTTCTTCCATTAATTCAGGGGCTCGCTCTAGTAAAGTAGTATCTGATGAAGTCCAGCAGAGAGCAAAAGAGAAAAAGAAGAAGAAAAAGACGAAGGCGAAGAAGAAAAAGACGAAGACGAAGAAGAAGATCGGTCACGTGATGTGACGTCATATAAACTTCCTGGTTTCCACGGTGATTCTGTTTGTTAGCCGCGTTGTGCTGTTTTAGACGGTTTATATCGTTTTAGTCTAATGGACGACCACCGTCTGAAGAACCAGCCTTACGACGAGATCCACGAAGTGGAGGAGTCCGAGATCCAGACCCCCCGCATCCAGCGATCGGTGAGACACGCGTCGTTGCCCTGTGTTTCTATAGGCGCAGGAGATATAGGCGCAGGAGATATAGGTTCAGGAGATATAGGCGCAGGAGATATAGGCGCAGGAGATATAGGCGCAGGAGATGAGTCTTCTAGAGATTATGGCGCCGGACAAGAGTTTGGAGGAGATGAGGGTGTGGAAGTGGTCACATCAGGTCAAGGTGATGTCCTGGTAATCGGTTTGACACCTAACTCTGTTTTTCAGGCAGAGAACAGAACAAGAATGAAGGGGCAGGGCCTGATGTCAGTCAACAGTGACAGTGATGACTTTGATGATGACCACAAGAGGGTCAACGAGCCAATCAGACGGCAGCTTGGCATCAGTCCTCATGAGGAGGATGAGGAGGAGGACGAGTCTGATGAGGAAGAGGAGTCAGACGATGAAGAGGAGTCCAGCAGAGCTCCAGAGGGCGCGTATGATGCTTCCGACTATGCCCACTTGCCCGTCAGCACAGAGATCAAGGAGCTATTCCAGTACATCACACGGTGTGTCTAAGGAGTCATCCAATAATGCAGTTATCCATCTTAATGAATGAACTCTTACTTATTACTCAAGTGCTTCTTTAGTAATCGATTACATTCCATGTCCAGTTGTTTTGTACTGAAATACGTCTGCTTCTGGTTCAGGTACAGCCCACAGTCCATCGAGCTGGACCACAGCCTGATGCCCTTCATCCCAGACTTCATCCCTGCTGTTGGAGACATCGACGCCTTCCTCAAAGTACACATACAGTCACACACCCACTTGTACACACAAACAACTATATACAAACACACATCTGCACACACACAGCTGCACACGAGTGCTACTCTCTGAGAAGCTAACCTGTCCGTTTCCTGTGTGGCGTTTTCACATGTCCATTTCCTGTCTGGTGTTTTCACATGTCTGTTTCCTGTACCGTACCGTAGCCATTGTTCCTGGTTTGTTTTTTTTAAAATACATTTTTCTTGTTCATTCTACACCAAATTATAATACAAAGTAGTTTACAAAGAGAAAACACATAAATGAACATAACATTCTATATACATTTACTGCTTAAAGACAAAGCGAACACAGCAAATGATATAAAAAGCTACATCAAAAATCTACACAACAATAACACGGAAAAAGAAGAAAAAATAAATACAATAAATAAAGAAAGAAAATGTACTTTTTTAAGGCACTATATGCAAAATTCAGAGCTCACTATATGAAGGGGAAACGACAATCACGTCAGCTCAGACTACAAAGGTTAGGGCTGAGACAGATATTGACAGTTTTTAAGGCTTTTTTATTACAGCAATATCTGAAAGTTTTTACTTACCATTTGAAAAGCATGAAAAAATGGTGTATGGTTTGAGAATTTGCATGTATACTGTATGTGAGTATTGTATGTGTGTACTGTTTGTGTGTGTACTGTATGTGTGAGTACTGTATGTGTGTACTGTGTGTGTACTGTATGTGTGAGTACTGTATGTGTGTACTGTGTGTATGTACTGTATGTGTGTATTGTTTGTGTGTGTACTGTGTGTGTGTGAGGGGCGGCCCCTTGCATTATAATCATGTGGAAGAGTTTAAGGGCCGGTTCTGGTGCTACTCCTTCACACTTTGTGTGGTTGTGGCTGACTAGTCAACAATAAATAATATTCTTATTTGGAATATATTTTCCTCCTGTTTAAACTACATTTAGCTGAATAGGGTTACCTACTTCTACTAATGTATTTATTTATTTTTTTAGATCAGCTGCCACATGGCCTATTGTTATTGAAGTCAGATTTTTTTTCGATCTCATCGGATCTGTCATTGATGAGTTTTTATGCTTGCTATCTCGCTTTTCACCTCACAGACCAAGGTTGAGTTCCAAGTCTCCTGCAGCATTTTACTTTGAACAAGTTATATACTCACTGTTGCCTGGACTAGCTCTTGTGTGTAGTCATTGGGGCTGCCAGCACATGTGGTAAGCGGCTTCCCACACCTCATGAGTTACACACATGTCAACGCTTTTTGCCCATTTTAAATATTTTTTTTTTTGCAGAGGTTGGAATTGGTTTCTTAAGCAGATAGCTGGTATAAAACAGCATAAAATTTATTAGGATATGGTTTTCTCTTCCAATTACCAATTCTGGTGCTCAACACTGTAAAGAGCAATTGTTTAGGCTTCCATTTTGGAAGACTGTTCCTGTGTGGCGTTTTCATCTGTGTGTTTCCTGTTCCTGTGTGGCATTTTCATTTATCTCTTTGCTGTGTAGCATTCCCAACTGACTGTTTCCTTTATGGTGTTCAGGTGCAAAGGCCAGATGGTAAGGGGGACAGTCTAGGTTTGCTGGTTCTGGACGAGCCTAGTGTGAAGCAATCGGATCCAACGGTAATGTCTCTGTGGCTGTCAGAGGAGAGCAAACAGCACCGAGCTGCCGAGGTAAACCCTTGTCTCTCTCAACTGTCTCTCTCATGTGCTCCTCTCCACACGTGTCTCCCTCGCCTGTGTCTCTCACCAGTCTTGCACTAATTGATTCTCCTATCACCTGTGTCACCCTCAACTGTCTCCGGTCAGGTGAAGGTGACCAGTGTCTCCAGCCCTCAAACCAAACCTCGCCAGGTGGACAGCTGGGTGGAGAGTATCAGTGCCCTCCACCGCTCAAGACCTCCAGCGAGCGTCCAATATGGCCGAGCGATGCCGGACATTGACAGCTTGATGCAGGAGTGGCCAGTGGATGTGGAGGAGCTGTTGGGCCGCATACAGCTGCCATCTGCGCACCTGGACTGTAGCCCTGCCCAGTACACTGACATCATCTGCAGTCTGCTGGACATTCCTGTTTCCAGCAACAGGATCCAGTCCCTGCACCTGCTGTTCAGTCTCTATCTGCAGTTTAGGGACTCCCAGCATTTCACAAACAGAGTGACATTACACACGTGAGCTGAGTGACATTACACGCGTGAGCTGAGTGACATTACACGCGTGAGCTGAGTGACATTACACGCGTGAGCTGAGTGACATTAAACGCGTGAGCTGAGTGACATTACACGCGTGAGCCGAGTGACATTACACGCGTGAGCTGAGTGAAATTACACACGTGAGCTGAGTGACATCACAAACGCGAGCTGAGTGACATCACACATGCGAACTGAGAGACATCACACACGCGAGCTCAGTGACATCACAAATGCGAGCTCAGTGACATCACACACGCGAGCTCGGTGATATCACACATGCGAACTGAGTGACACCCCAGACCTTACCTGGGGTTGTGATGATGTCACAGCTCAGCCCATACCCAGATTCTTGTTGACACTGTTGTTATTTACAATAAAATAGTAGAACACACCAAATTGTATGTTTGTGTTTGTATTTAATAAAATCTATATTAACAAAAAGGTGTTTTTCTAGATCAAATTTAATGGGACCAGTGAAACGTGTGGACTGGATCAGGCCGAGGTTTCTGTATGATTTATCTTAAAGAAGTTGAGGGCGCAGCTAGGACAAGGAGTGTCAGTTAATTCAGTATTTTAATATAAAATTATATCATTAGATGTCATAGAGAGCGAAAACATCCGCCAGGGCACAACAGTACACAGTTTATGAAAAATTCACTTAGATTTCTTTATATTCTTTATTCATATAATTAAAAAAATTGAATGGGTTAAAGAAAACTAGTTTATGGTGAATTGATATTTAATAACATTCTTAAAAACGGTCACGTCTCTGTTGCCCATAATGCACCGCACTGTTATCGTTCCAGCTAGTTGTCCGTCTGAAATGGCTGCTTCCGGCTGCATCTTCCACAGAACCCTGGCCCGGTCCAGGCCCGGTCGGAATCAGGTTTGAGCCGAATATTTATTTCTGAGAGGAGTGATAATTAGTTAATTTTTATTTTCATATCTCCGTTTGGTTTGAACCATATTAAAGTCAAACAATCGCCAATAAAAGCCCCTCAGCTGTCAGATCATCCTGCTGATGGTGTGGATCAATACCGGATGAGGAAGATCCGCCGTTCTGTGAGATCTGGACCTGCCGAATCTAACGGTTCATCCTATGCTGTAGAGCCACCTTCAGCTGTGATGTTAAAATTGTTAAATATGACTTGCTAATTCAAATGTGATCCTTGAATGGAGTTTGGCTGAACCGCTGCTGTCTTAGCTGTCAGAGCTAATGGTCTAACACTCATCGAACCTGTTCATTTGTTTGTGTATTTGTTTTGTGTAATTGATATGATAAGTACGCTGTTACAACTTCTAAACATTAATTTATTTTGCTATAATACTGAGCTAGACTCCTACCATTTTATATGCCTACCCTGTGCGTTTATATGTTGTTTCGTTTATTTGTAAGCAAGATTTCGAACAATAAATACTGTACAGATTTGCATGAAGTTTTACTTAGGTGTTGGTTTTGGCATGTGACAAAACGTGTTTGGCAGCGTTTAAAATCTTTTCAAATAATAAGCGGTTTTGAGGAGTGACATCACAATGTGGCTGTTGTTGCCTTTGTTCCTTTGTTTCCTTTGGTATTTCAGTGAGTTGGGTACTCATTTTAAAGAATGAATTTTTGTTCCTTTGGGGTTGGAGCTGGGGGCTGAAAAGAAACGCCGAAGTTTAAGATGCAGGAGTTTTGGTAGATTTAGAGGCTAGCAATAACTAATACATTAATGGAGTAATCTGCATGAATTCTTCCTAAATGTAAACTGTTGTGTGCTCTCTTAAATATTTTTCTAGTATTTATTGTATTTTAAATTGAAGAATAAGAATGAATTTTCTTGTTAAATTAACACCAAACAAAAACAGACTTAAATCAAATTCAAGATCATGTTTCCTGATTGTTTGATAAGTTGTGAAGACTGATACTAACTTCCAGGTTCTCGTGCTTTGCATTATGGTTAATGTAGTGGTATATGGGTTTATTTGTCTGGAATGATAAGTCTTAGGGGTTTCACGCTGAATCCACAGTTAAAATGTAATCCTTATTATTGGTAATAATTCATATCAACTATAAAAAAAACATATAATTAATTATTTTCCCTTTGTTTTGTCCCATCAGACGCCATCAAGCTCGCATGCTGTCTGCAGGGAGTTACTGTATGTGGTGGAACTGCAGCGCTACAGCAGAGACCAAGGGTCATCTGTCTACTTCCCACAGGCAGTCCTCATTGGTGGGACAAGACACAACGGGAAAAAAAACATACAGCCACAGAAATTCCTTAGAGGAAGATATGACATTATGAGTTTAAATAATATTTCATATGAACATCGTGGAATCCAGACATTTAAGATACTTAGTGTTCAAGCATCAGTTGTTTTATAAATATACATTAATTTTGGTTTGAATGACTCCAGCAAGCTGGGACATGGTGTGTGTCTGCAATTGTGTGACATCATATTATGTTTTAACTACAAGCAGACTGGTTTCCTCATTTTCCCAAGTTTTTTTCCTCATACTTTCCAGGCTTTTCCCTCCTGTTTCCCCCTTTTTTTGTTCAGTTTATTTCCCCATGTTTTCCTGTTTGTTCAAGAAAGTTTTCCAGTCTGTTTCCTTGTGGAGTAAATTCGTGACCATTCGATGTTTTATATATGTTCACTATTCACAAACACAAAATGATTTTTTTTTAAAAACACGAGTCACCATCAAATGCCTTGTGTTTCACAAATGCAAAATGTGTTCATCAAATAAACAAAACTTTTTTTAAATACACTAATATATACTAAGATTCAACAAAACAGTAACCCTAACCTTATCTCCGTTAAGTGTGACTCTACTTGCAAACAAATTTGGTCCTCAGTTGTTCAGCTGTTAGAACAGCAGGTGTCTATGTGACTCAGTAGATTAAAGATTTTATAGCCACTGTTTTTACCAGGCTAAGCTAAGTTTTCTCTTTCGAGCCAGCACAATGTACTGGTGTGGGTGTAAACTTATCACCTAGTTTGTAAATCAGTTTTTTAAAGTGCCTGATATTTAGTGGACTTGCACATACAGTCACCCACGGCCAGTGAACGCCTCATTTCCCCAAACAGTGTTGGTGTAAAGAACCATAAATAAATAAATAAAGTAGAAGCTCAGATGTGATTAAAATCATGGACTACCATTAATAGCTATTCAGTTTACTGGAGTGCAATTTCTTTTCTTTTTTTTTGTATTTGTAGTATCGATTTTTGGACTTAGAAATATCTTGGTATTTGTCTGCTGTGCTGGTTTGGTGTGACGTTAACCATGTTTTTTTATTTGTAAATCACATCGTGTTTGACAGGGAATCATTTTGCATTTCTAAAACGTGTTTTGTCTGCTTGATGAATGCAATTTGTATTTGAGAAACGCAAGGCATTTGTTGGTGGATTGTGTTTTGCACTTGCCAATCATATTCTTTTGTAAAAAGTGTTTTGTCTGTTTGCAAACTTTTGGCAGGAATCTATCTCCATATTTCCTCATGTTTTCCCACTTCTTACCTCATGATTTCTTTCTTGTGCCCTTCTGGTTTCCTTTTTGTTTCCTTGTGTTTTCCCTCATATTTTTGAGCTAGCCTCCTCATTTTTTTCTGTTGTTCCCCAGTGTCTGTTGCCTCTGTCCTCCTTTATCATGATACTATCATCAGTTACCCATGATCCTCTTCTTCTGTGGGCGTGTCCAATCAGACATTCTCAACTGTTTGCATCGGGGGGTCCCTGGAAGTTGGACTTCACCAATTTAATCAAAAGCCTGTTCTCAGAGTTTGCAGTGCAAGTGGAACAAATTTGAACTTGTTGACATCAGAAGGCGGTGGCAAAATAGAATAGAATTCATTCTGGTTAGATACATGTTAAGAAACAACAATGAGACGATTTTTTTTATTTTTTTTATTTAATATCATTAACAGAGTAAATAGCCGGAAAAAGGAATAGGCTGAAGCCCAAGACTTAGTTTTGCCAATTATATAGCAACCAACGAATAACCCAAAACATCATTGATGCCTAGCATTGAAGAATGAATTCATCTTGATTAAACCGACGTAACATTTGGGTCACACAGATCCCGTGTACAACACTTGCATTAGATCTAGTGGCGGCCTTCACTGAATGGACTGTAAATTGTGAGTACAACTAACAAAAATATTAATAAACAGCTCTCACCACCTGAATGGATCAGATGATGATAAAAGTAATGGTTCAAGGAAAATTTCATTGTGGTATAATTTATATCGGCCAATAAATATTCAGATTACAGTTGAAAAGATGTAAAGCAGTCAAAACTACAAATGAATAAACAATACTTTTACATAACGTCATTGTTCATTATCCGTAGCCATTTATCCTGTTCAGGGTCGTGGGGGGCTGGACGAGTCGTCAGTTGATCACAGGACGGACAACCACTCAGGCTCACATTCACTCCCTACCGCCAATTCACACACACATATTATCTCTACTGCATGTTTATGGACTGACCAGGAATAAAAGCCAGGAGAAGCATCAATATGCTGTCATGGCTAAAAGCCCATGGATGGGGCCATGACAGTGAGGAGCCTCCAGGGGGTTTATTTTTATTGTTGCTAGTTGGACTCAGGATCTCAGTCATTGGAGAGTAATGAAAGTATTAACTATATGTTGTACAAAGGGTCCGTCCGTGTCGCAGAACTTTTTACACCTCTTCTCAATCAAGATTAATTCATTTAAGTAATATTTAATTTTGCATTGTGTGATAAATATTTCTAATCTTTGACCACTTTATATTTAAACAATGAGCACAGGGTTAAAGTAGACAAACCAAGCCGGAGAGACAAGTGGAGCGTGCTTCTCTCCCTCATCCAAATCCTGGCTCATTTCTCTGGGATCCACCTCCTGAGTTCCATCCGCCATTGGCCACTGAACTCTTACATTTACAAGTTTGCTGCCGTTCCTTTTTTCTTCTCTTTTTAGCCTTTAGCTATCTTTCCAATTGCATTGCAGACTTCTGTGCCTTGTAATTGAGAAACGGCCCTGCTCTGATTGTTTGTGTCGGGGTATGCGGGGGAATGTCCAGGTGATGACTTGTATGACGTCACGCTGACAGACGGGGACTGTCGGCTCCGAGTGACTATGGATCCGGGTCTGAACCGGCTGGTGGAGAGGAACGTCCTGAAGTCTGGATCAAAGTTATGTAATGCCACATTCACCTGCGCCATGGCTGCCCAGCTCCCAGAATGCCCCGGGACCTCTGCAGACACGGACAGGTGGGTATTTTTATATTAATTTATTTATTTTTTAACAATCTCTATTGAAAGATAAGGGGAGGTGGGTTTGGGGAGTTAGACTGAGCTGCTTTGATGTCATCAATCAGGTGATGTTTGTGCTCCTGCAGCTACAGACTGCTGAGTCTGGAGGTGAAGATGGATGATGATGATGATGATGTCAGCAGGTGTGATGTAGAATCTCTGCCCTGGTTTGGATCATCAGAACCATCAGGTTTGTCTGGAACCTGCCCTCAACTAATCACTTGGGAGGATGGTATAGAAGACTGATATATTTTTTGGTTTGATTCACACAGCACCTTTGGTTCCTCTGAGAGCACATAGGAATGTCTTCCTCCCTTTGTGGAACAAAGTGGACCACTATGGAGAGGTGTGGAGGGAAACTCCACCCATTGAGGAAGAGGAGGACGATGAAGAGGTGGAAGGTAGAGACTCTGCATTGATATCCATAAGTATAGACTATCAAAATAAGACAAGACTGTCAGAATAACAGTTGACTATCAAGTAAGACTAGACTATCAAAATAAGATGAAGAAATCCTTTATTAATCACATACAGCCATACACAGTACCACATACTGACATTATTTCTCTGTATTTGACCGATCCCTGAGGGAGCTATGGGCGGCCCCTTTGAAGCGCCTGGGGAGCTAGGGTTTGAGGGTCTTGCTCCAGGACCCGACAACAAATAGACCCTGGTGGGACTCGAACCGGCTACCTTCCGATCTTCTGATTGGGAGCTGGCAGCTCTACCCACTGTGCAACAGTCGCTCGAGAATGTAGCACCTCCAGACTACACTATCAAAATAAGAGGAGACTGTCAATATAAGACTTGACTTTAAAAATAAGATGAGATTGTCAAAATATAACTAAACAATTAACAAATCCAGACCATCAAAATAAGACGAGATTGTCAAAATAAGATGAAACCATCAATATAAGGCTAGACTTTCAAATCAAAACGAGGCTCAATATAAGATGGTTCTATCAAAATAAGATGAGGCTATACAATGAGTATCAAAACAAGACGTGACTAGTAAAAATACTACAACACAAGCATGGTGGGTTATAACAGATTAGATACATTTGAAACAAATTAATTGTTATTTTAATTGTTAAAATAAGCTTCTGTTTTGACAGGACGACGTCCTGCTGCGACGGTGTCTGAGTTGCGTGACTCCTTCCTGTCTGGTCACCGCGGCTTTGCCAGTGGCACTGTCCCGTATGAGCTGATAGTACGCATCGTCAACAAATCACACCTGATGTATTATGGGAGATTAGACAGGAACTGTGACTGCCCATATAAGGTACGAGAACATTCCGCTGTTATTCAGAGGACCGAGCATGGAACACCTACCTCTGTTAACTCGCTCTCTGTCCAGGCAGTGCTGGAGGTGTGCGACCACACAGGAAGTGTGTGTGTGGTGCTGTGGAACAGTGTTTGTTTCAGCTGGTATTGTTGTCTGAAGCCTGGTGACATCGTCAGCTTGAGACGCTATCGAGTCAAACGCCATTACCAGGCGCAGAAGCCAGAAGACATAGGTAAACAAACAATATTTTTGTCGGGCAGAGTTGAAATCTGAAAATAAAACATGTCATATTTAGGTGTGGGGCTTCCCTCTGGTCACAAACTTTTTCATCATGGGAGAATTTTGGACTGTTTTTTGTGATGTTTTTGAAAACGAGATTGTGACTCGTTAAACATGTTGGACACGTCTCCTGACCAATCAGAACGTTTTTCTGCATGTTTTTACGTATGTGGCGATGAGTTGGCACACGCAAGAATAATGACCCTCTGATTCGTTCCAGAGATCAGCGTTAACAGCAGAAATCCTACTGCTCAGATCACCCTTCTCCCAGAATCCTCTGCTTCACTAGATTACCTACCATCTGCACCCACCTACAGCTTCTACACCAGGTAACACACACATATTCAAGCACACGCACACAAACTCAGAGACAAATGCTCTCTCCTACTCTGTTAGCAAGGAGCTGCTCCAATGCCCTCCTGGCAATGTGTTTGATGTCATTGGCCTTCTGACCTTCAGGGGACGAGGAGAACGGATCAGGAACAAGGGTGAGGTGGTCCTGCTAACCAGGATAATATTGTCATTCTTTGTCAATTTTATGTAAGCAATCAAGCGTCTGTGTGTGGTTGTGTGCTGGCCGGAAGATGGCAGGGGGTCAGAGCTCTTGGAGTATCACTGGTTGCGTTTGGAAGACGGGGCGAGTGAACAGCCAATCATGGTGAAGCTGTTCTCCACATCTCAACCTGAGTGCCATCGCCATCTCCACCCACGTGAGACACACACAACAGAATTATTTACTTATTGATTTATAGGACTTTATCATTTCTAACCACACATGGAATTTATGATTAATGTTCATTAAAGAAATAGTTGGCACCCAGCTAATCACCACCTTATAAACTGGAGTGTGGATCATCTGCCCATATCAGAAACTGTTATCTATTATATGAGTCCATACATGTAAATACCATTCATGTAAACAGGCGAAGGACATTGCAATGCGGAAAATTTAATTTTGATAGGAGAGTGTCCAAGGTAAACCAAACCATCTAAGTTTTTGAATTTGTTAAGATGTTAACTGAGATGGTTACCCAGATGTTAAAATGTTTTCTGAAAAGCTTATTGAGATGTTCGGATGATTACTCAGATATTTACCCAGATATTTATGTTCCTCCGTGTCTCCAGTGTCTGTGGTGGTTTGCACCAGACTTAAGTCAACCATAGCTGCAGAAGGAGGTGTCTACCTGACAAATACCGTCTACACACAGGTGTACTGCACAGGTAACACACTGGAATGAGCTCCTGCTGCCAGGAAGTCACATGACTCTACCTCGCTATAATAATTGGTCAGCACATATCTTTACTTTCCCATGATTTTTTAACCGGCAGGATTGGGCCACCACTCAGAAATGAGTTACCGTAAGCTCCGCCCAGTACAACACTTCCTCCAGTGGCTGAAGGGCCAGGATGAGGGACATGTCCTGAGCAGGGCTGTGATTGGAGGGTTCTTCCTCTACCCACCACCTCCCATCTCCTTGGAAACATACATGAAAGACAGGAGAGGTCAGATAACTAAACATCTAGAGTCGTTCACTGAAGGGAGTATTACCTGTAGCAAGTGTATGTGACTGTGTGTGTGTCATACGTATGTACAGGCGAGCCGGGTTTCATGCAAGGTGCAGAACTTCAGAAACATATGGAAAGGCTCTGTTACCGGGAGCGACGGACCTTCTGTATCCAGGCTATTGTTACCATGGTTACATACAGTCACAGAAGAAAGGTGAACACATGCGCTAGTGAATGTTGGTGAAGTTTTATGTAACGCCTATATTGCTAGCTAATGTAAGTTAATGTGTATTATGATAACTAGTGTTAGGTAGCATGTATAGTGCTAGCTAGTGTAGCAAATTTGGGAGGCTTTAGCTCAGCGGGTAGAGCAGTCATCCCTCAACCGGGAGACATAGGTTCAAACCTAACCCATGACGTAACATGCCATTGGTCCTTGAGCAAAACCCTGAAACCCTAGTTCCCTAGGCACATCAAAGGGGCCGCCCACTGCTCCCTCAGGGACGGGTCAAATGCAGAGAAATAATTACAATATGTAACATATATATAACATTAATAAACATGTATGTTGCTGGCAAAAGTTAGCTAACATTTATGATGCTAGCTGACAATAGTTGTCTTTTTCCCTCAGGAGAATCGTTGTTTGTTCTGGTTGGACCACGCTTCATCTCTGTCCCCCTCCTCCCCGTCTCCCTTGACCCCCTCCCTCTTGTCTCTCTCACCCCTCTCAACAACTCCTTCATCATCAAGACCGCACCCCTCCCCCTCCTACTCTTCCTCTCTAACATCAGCTGTCAGTCAGATGTCTCCCCGCCCTCTGGACTGGCGAGTTAGGTGAGACTTTAGAACTATGATGTCGTTACTCATCTCTCAGAGTTCTGATATAAACACGACAAATTGAGGGTTGTGGTTTACAGTCCGGCTGTTTCTCCAGGCCTTCCCTGAAGAGGAAGCTGATCCAGAGTGAGACGCCAAGTAAGAGGTGAGGTCAGAACATATTCCCCCCCAGATGACTCTGGCCTGGTGTCTTGATTGTTCCTTTAGAGGTTCATAAGAACCTATTCTCTTTCTCTTCAGACGTCCAGCCGCCACGTTCCAACCAGAGGAGAGCCGAAAGACGGGTAGAGTTCACTGCTCTCATGGGATCCGCCCTACAGCTTTAACTGGGTTATATGGGTTCAATGTGGTTTACACGGTTGTACTGGTTTATATGGGTTACACGTGGTCTACAGGGCTCTATGTAGTCTACATGGTTCTATGTGGCAGGTTTCTACAGTGTTACCGTAACCGTATTCAACCAGGGCTACAGGTTTCTGTAGAGTTCTTAAAATATTCTATAGGGTTCCACAGTATCTACAGATTTCTACTGGATTCTACAAGTTTCTATAGAATACTATAGTGTTCTGTAGTGCTCTACAACGTTCTATAGGGTTTTAAAGGATATACAGGTTTTTCCTGCATCTAATTGTTTTTACTGGGTTCTATTAGTTTGAGATGTTTCTAATCGATTTTACAGAATTATATTAGGTTCTAGAGGATGTTGTGGGTTTTTGAGGTTCTCAAGAGTTTACAGTATGGTAGTGGATCTACAGTGTTTTATAAGGCTCTATGGGTTTCTTATGGAGTCTAAAAATGTATTATTATTATTATTATAAAAGTCTCTACTGGTTTCTTGCGGAATTTAACAATATTCAGTAGGGTTTTACCGAGTGTAGGATTCTATATTGTTCTACTGGGTTGTACAAATTGCACCGGGTTTTACAGGTTCTCAATAGTTCAAAAGGTTTCTATAGTGCTCATTGGGTCCAAGTGGTTCTACAGATGTGTTCAGATTCATATGGTTACACCAATTAGTAGATTCTTTGGGCTTGCACATTTCTTACAAGTTAGAAGAGTTATACAGCTTCTACTGGGTAGTCAATGGTCTACAGAGATTCAAACGTTCTGCCGGCTTCTACTGGGTTTAACAGGATTCTGTAGGATAATAGGAAGTTGTTGAGCCGTATGACAGGCGTGGGGTTGTTGGCAGGTTCTAACTGGCCCGGGAGTAGATGGACAATAACAAAATGTGGATCAGAACCTTCTTCACAGATCAGAAAAGTGGAATTTTTTATTCAGACAGTTTTTTTTATTGGTTTACATGGTTACCAGATTCCCTCTATGAATATTTATCTCATATGAGGATTTCTGGGTCAGAACATGTCTCGACTCCTGGAGGGAAACCTCTATATAAAACAATTTAATTACAAATTCCTCCTCAAAGGTGCGTGTTTATTTATAAAGGGGCCTATTTATTAACCCTCATCCCCATGTTTACATCCAATGATTTTTTTAAATTGTTGTTGTCTTCAGTCGTTCTCTTTGATGCCTCCATGGAGTTTCTGCAAAACACAAATTCTAGTGATGATGATGATGAAGATGCCTCCTCCTTCGTCACCGCCCCCTTCCATCCCAGCTTCCCACCAATCGCTAATGAGACGCTGCCCATGCGTTATGACCACACCCACAGAGAGGAGCAGGCAGATGCTGTAGCGATTGGAGGGAGGGCGATTGCCATGCAGAAGTTTGAGGCTGTCCATGAGGATTACTACACCCTGAGACTTAGAGGTAATCAGATTACTCTCTGGATCTATAGTTACCAGAGATGTGATATTGATATCAACCCTCAGAGCCTTGAATCGGGGCCATCTATGTGAGGGCGTGGTCTTTCACAAGTGTTGTCTCTAGCTTTAACTTTTCTCTGCAGCTCTGTCAGATGGTGTGCTGGTCGATGCTGTGTTCCTCCCTCATTCCACCACCTCTCCACCTGTCAAACATCACTCCAACACTTGGACCGCCATCTTATCACACGGCGCCTTCTCCTCAGACACACTGCCGCCCTCACCCGGTGGGTCACACATCATTTACAGATGAAGGCGTTCTTTAGCATCAGGCATTTTAACCTTCCTCTCTCTTTGTCAGCTGACCTCATCGGCATGGCGGCCCAGCTGGCCAATCAGAGGATGGTGTGTGTCCTGGAGGCGTGTCACCTAGGCGGAGTCTTGACGGAAATGGTCCTGAGTCGAGCCTTTCACCTGAGCAACTGACTTCACTTATTTATGATATTATGTTATGATATTTAGTGTTTGCATTTTTCAGCAGATATCTGGACGCACTGCTGCTGGGACTTGTTTTTATTTAGCTTTTAATGGACTATATATATGTTTGGATGCTAAGTATAAGTGTGATTCTGGAATTTGTAGTCTTTTAACTGTTACTGGATGACAGTTATTTTTGAATGTCAAGTGTCATTGGAATGTTGGGATTTGTAGTTACCTCTGCCAAGCAAGGATGTTCTGATTTCACCCCTCTGGGTTGTTTTTTTGTGCACCCATAGTTTGTTTGTACCATAGGTGCACACTTGTAACAGTGAATGATGGTTCCTATGGTAGGGTTTTCATTTGACTTATAGTCTGGCAATAACTCATACAATAATGGAGGAATCTGCATGACATTTTTAATATAAAGTGATCTTATTGATTCTGATCACAGTAATGTCTACTTGGGGTTGTGTTGTGCCTTGTTACCTGACAAAAAGGTTATGTTTTCATCCATGTCCATTTTTTTTTGTGACCCGGATTAAGAAAAAAAATTACCCAAAGGTAGGTTTGGGTACATCCTAGAGAGGATTACATTTTGGGGACTTTATATGGATTGCAGCATTTAAATTAAAATGAAAGATAAGACTTGTTGGGAGTGGTGACGAGCTGTCCTGAAATTGCGTCCACAGACGAATTCTAACCGGAGATATAGTATTTTAAATGCATGGATTTTTAGCCAGAGGCAGGTTTTTGCATTTCCTAACTGCTAAGCTAAAGATGCTAACCTTAAAATGTTTGTAAATAACTGAGATGAATGAACACATTTTTAAAGAACAAGTGAACTATGAGGGCTTTAGCTGAACTGTCCTGCAGTTATTTAACTTGCGAAATGAAGTTTATGACAATAATAGCAGAGACTAGTGAGGCTTTGGTCAGTTACGTTAATTTTGGTCAAGTGGAGTTAGTAGAGGAAGCCGCTTAGCTTAAGATGCGAACAGACCAGTAAATGTTGTAAATGAATGGAATCAATTAACACGTTTCTGAAGAACAAGCAAATTATGAGGGCTTTAGCTGAATTAATGTAAAGTGAATTTTCCTGCAGTAATGAAATGAATTTGTGAGTGTAGTGGAGATTAGTGAGACCACACGTAGACGTAAAGACATACAGGAAATAACAACACACCTACAGGTGCAGGTAGATCCATTACATTATCGCGTTGTGTTCACTGACCCTGAGAGGTACTGACAGAGTTTGTTAGAGTTTTCAGTAGATTTAGAGGCTTGAATAACTCAATCATTAGAAAGAGTTTGAATACACCTGAAATATTTTTACATTTTATTATTGAAGTAAAGATAACTGGTTGATTTTACATTATGTGAGATGTAATGACTCACATCTCACATAATCTTTAAACCTAACCATGATTGGATGAAAATATCATCCCCTCATCAAACACTCATGGGGTTCCCTCGCCATCCGAGGAAAACACTGTACGTCATACAAACCAAAACAGTCATTGGTGGTTTCCACGGTAACTGTGCCATTTTATTACACATCATCAGAGATATAAGCAACTGTGACCAACAGAAATAAAACATGGGACTTTTCCACCATGTTTTTAGCTCTCAGTCAGATCTGTGTTGAAGGGGAGGTTTCAGCTTGTGGTTGGAGCCTGGCTGGTAGCAGTAGTGCGCTCAGCTATGCTGGCTGTGCCTTTGACAAATGTACCGCAGTCTCGTGGAGCAGTGGAGGTCGTTCAGACGTCCATCGTTGTGGAGGTGAGCGCAGTCTTCGTCCCCGGGGCCCAAATTATGATTAGTCCAGCCATCAGGCTGACCAGGTTTCCATCGCCTGGAAAACAAACGGTATGAAACCATGACAAGAATCGTCTGAAACCACGGAAACACACATGCCCAATAGGCTCAAGCCCCTGCGACCCCGAATCGGACCAGCGTATACAGATAATGAGTGTTTGAACACTATGTTTCAGACGGATGCTTTGATTGGTAGTTCCCTCATGAAGCGCTTCTGTTCTGGTGTTTGAAATAAGATATTTAATCAGTAAAGGTTCAGTTTGGTTGTTTAATGACAAATGCAACAGACATCTGAAACCACAGCCACACCATCATCCAACCATCAGGAAGTAGGTCCTACCTCCGGTTCATGACGTATGGCGTTTGGTTGACCCATTCCCACTTCCTGTCGTTTGCATCAGTCAGGCCCACCCAGTAGAAGATACCTTTAGCTACCTGGTTTACAAAGTCCTGAACCAATGAGACAAAAGTCAAGTTAAACCATGGAAATGTTCTAGTGGGGTCCTAAACGGTCCTGATCTAGGAGTGCGGTTGTCTCCACTGACCCAATCCTCATCGGTGTTGAGGATGACCAGGTGAGACTCATGGTTACTGCACCAGTCTTTGGCCTCGTCCCAGGATAGAATCGTCTTACTGAACAGGTAGCAGCTGGTGCCAGAGACCTCCCACTCCAGAGGGCAGCAGCCGTCGGCTACCGACCCTAAGGACAGAGAGATGCATCAGTCAGACATCTTGCCCGCATTCTAATGCAGAGTCTCCACCCACACCTGTACCTGTATGCCTACCATTGTTCACAAGTCGGTCCAAGGAACACTTGAGCTTGGCAACGGTCCTGCCGATGACATCCAGAGTGGACAGCTCCTTCAGGGCCTCCGACACTGGAAAAACAGCAAGTAACCGAGCGAGAAATGGTTACTATCAATACAAGCTTAGGTGGGCCGAGTCAGAAGTGTTTGTTCACCTGACGTCAGCTGGTCCTTGTTTCTCTCCACTGCAAAATTGAGGCGGTGGATTTGTTTGGCTGAGTCTGGGAAAGGGCCACAGGAGGAGGAGCATGTTTAGGCACTCGTCATAACTCTCAATCCAGAAGCCAACACACACACACCTGTTACCTGTAGTTAGCTGCTTGGTAAAGCCTTGCATGTCCGTCAGGTTCGAGACTGTTTTCCCCATTGACCAGAGTCGGTTCGTCATGGCCGAACCTGAACACACACGCATTATAGTAGTAATATGTTTACACATGTATACAGATGTGTGTTTATGTGTGTGCGGACGTGTGTGTGCCTGTGTGTGTGTTGTGTGTCCTCACTGCTGGCTCCCAGAGCAATAATCAGAACTAGAGTGATGGATGAGATCACAGCAGGAAAGAACCAACGCCTGAACCTGTAGACTCTGGAGAAGGAGACACGAGCAGGTTCTGACAGACAGGTGGTCAGACAGACACAGGCACGTGTTAGACTGACAGCCAGGTGGTCAAACAAACAGATAGACGATCAGACAGACAGACAGGTGGACAGACAGATAGACTAGTACCTTTGTTCCAGAAGGAACTATTGTCGTCTTCAGGCTCATCGTGGTATTCAGTCGTCATGGCGATGATGTCTTTCCTTTTCCTCACGATCAACACGGACGTTAGTGGCCAAACCCTAAACCACCGGTCACCGACCCTGAGAGATGACCTTTGAAACGGAAAACCAGATCAGAGGGTGTGTGTGTGTCTACATCAATGACAACTGGTGAGCTTAAATAGTGGGCAGGACAGAGAGATTTTTTAGTGAGTTACAAAATTTAAGTTTTGTTTTATTACAAGAGGCATTTATTTTGTGATATGCATGATCAAATGCTTGTGTATACAACAACTTTGTCACCTGTAACCTGACAAACACAAAACAACAATAAAAAAACCTCACTCGTAAACATGTTTAGGACTACAAGTTCACTGCTAAACTAACAAGCTAACTGTAAGCATTGTGTAATTAGTTGAAAACAATATGATGTAGGACTGGTCAATGTAAACCAAAATTATTAACCCACTGAGGGCTGGATTCTTAATCAAACTAAAAATCAAAGTGAAAACCTGAAATTTCAGGCTGATCCAGATGGTTTGAATTTGATCACAACAACAAAATGGTTTTCTCATAGGGGCTCATATTGTTAATTAACATTAGATTTTTTTCCCTTTTTCACCTACGGGAGCAACACTCCAGTGGTCATGGATGTCCTGTTCGCCAAACTTAGCTTTTGCATTTTTACTTTTTGACTAATTGTAATTGACTAATTGTAACTAAACTTGTAAACTTATCTTTTTTTACATTTTTACTTTTTGACTAATTGTAACTTGACTAATTGTAACTAAACTTGTAAACTTATCTTTTGCATTTTTACTTTTTGACTAATTGTAACTTGACTAATTGTAACTAAACTTGTAAACTTATCTTTTGCATTTTTACTTTTTGACTAATTGTAACTTGACTAATTGTAACTAAACTTGTAAACTTATCTTTTGCATTTTTACTTTTTGACTAATTGTAACTTGACTAATTGTAACTAAACTTGTAAACTTATCTTTTTTTACATTTTTACTTTTTGACTAATTGTAACTTGACTAATTGTAACTAAACTTGTAAACTTATCTTTTGCATTTTTACTTTTTGACTAATTGTAACTTGACTAATTGTAACTAAACTTGTAAACTTATCTTTTGCATTTTTACTTTTTGACTAATTGTAACTTGACTAATTGTAACTAAACTTGTAATCTTATCTTTTGCATTTTTACTTTTTGACTAATTGTAACTTGACTAATTGTAACTAAACTTGTAAACTTATCTTTTGCATTTTTACTTTTTGACTAATTGTAACTTGACTAATTGTAACTAAACTTGTAAACTTATCTTTTGCATTATTACTTTTTGCCTCCGGGCAGCTATATACAGAGACAAGGGTCTGTATTCCCTCCCACTACGGAGGGAATACAGAGAATATGGCATCTTGTTTTCACAGGGACTTGACTAAATAAACTCACTTCAAACTCCTGTGTTTCGGTGGAAGTATTCAAGCTTGTGCGGGTGGTCAGGAACACAAAAGACAGCGGTATGAGGAAGGGAGAGGGACTGGCGATGGTTGTTAACCACAGATGGCGTATGCAGGACACCTTACCATCAGGGAACAGTTGTCTTAAATCTTGCCGTCAGCTAATGCTAACAATGCCAGTGAAATTCTCACGTCTGCTGTGAGCAAGCTGCAAACCGCAGACCCACAGTCCCTTATCCTCTGGAGGATTCAACCAAGCTTCTCTGACCACCACCAAATAATATATGTCCAAAATTCAACCAAAGACCGTAAAATGGTGGATACGCTCGAGTTCGAGGGATACGGCTCCTCACTCCTTCCCCCGCCCTTGCCCGATCAGTCCCACAACCTGGTTCACCTTCAGTCAGTTTTCAAGCCTGTGGTTCTAAAACAACCACCAGACGGATTATGAAATGGTCTGATGAGTCACTGGAGGCTCTGAAAGACATTTCCGAAACCACTGACTCGGAAATTGACTGAAATTGACAATACCAGTCAATGTTTCAGAGACTATATTAACTTCATTGTTGGAAACACCATACCCACCAGGAACGTACAGTGTTTCTATAAAAACAGACAATGGGTTACTTCAGAGTTGAACGTGGTGATGTCTAGCACTTGGGCACCACATGGAACTGTACTGTCTCTTCCTCTGCACCCTTTACTGTAGAGAGACTTCAAATACATCTCCAGGACCTGTCATTTTGAGAACTTCTCTGACGATGCAGCCATCGTTGGCGGCGTCTCTCAGGATGATAAGGATGAATAATAAGGACTCATTCAGGACTTAACCATCTGGTATGAAAAAAACCACCTCCTGCTTAATGCGAGTGAAACAAAGGAGATGGTGGTTGATTTTCACTCGAACCAGTCCCAACCATCTGCGGTGAACATTCAGGGAGTCAAAATTGAAATTATAGACTCATACAAGTACCTGGGTGTTAACCTAAATCCTAAACTAGACTGGTCTGACATCGTAGCCGTCCGGAATAAGAAGGGCCAGAGTAGGCTGCATCTTCTGAGGAAACTGCATTCTTTGGGAGCCTGCAGTTCACTTTTGAAACCTTTTTATGACTCTATATTGGCGTCCACTACCCTTTATGCAGTGGTCTGGGGTTGAGAAGGTTGGGGATGCAGTGGTTGGGGTTGAGAAGGGGGAATGATGGTGAGAGACAAGAATAAACTGCCGTGGGATTCCCTCCCTCTGGGCTCTGTCGAGAGTGAGGCTAAGAGGAGGAGGATGATGATGATGATGACTGTAATCATGAACAACCGTTCTCATCCCCTTTGTGACACATTAAGTGAGCTTAAGAGGTCCTTCAGCCATAGATTAAAACATCCACATTGTGCAAATGATTGGTTCCAGGGCTCCTTTGTACCTTTTGCAATAAGACTACAACCATCTACATTGATGTGCAATTAAGAACATTACACATGTGCAATAAATGACACTCAGTATATATGTGCACTACATTAAGTATTCGGATTAGTGCGATTTATCATATTATTTACATCCTTAAATACCATATTTAGTATATTTTTTTCCTATCCTAGTGACATCTCCAGGCTCTTTTTTTGTCTAGACTCCGTGTAAAAGGATCTCATCTGTGAAGAGAACGGGGAGCCAATGGAGAACATTCCAATGGTGGTGTTCTTCTGTGGAACATCAAAACAGCTGCACGGTGCTGTGCTGTAAGCACAGGTCGCACTATAGGTTGTTGTTCCCTCTTACCACCCTCATGGAGTCTGTTTCTGATAGTTTGGTCAGACACATCACACAAGATATCAATTTAGAGGGCCCAGGAAGTGTTCCTCCTGTTCCTCCTGACAAAAAGGGGGAGATACATATCCTGGTTGTTCTCATTCTAAGGTCCTGTCCAGCTCCCATTGTGTAACAGACAGTTTCCTGATATCTCCCCCATGCCCAAACCTTCTTCAAATATGAATATGCAATCCTGAAGGAGCTGGACCACCTGTGCAAACAGAATGGGTTGCATGTATTACATCATGCTACCAGTAGAGACAATGACACTAACAAAATACCAAACTAGAGAAAAATCATTTTGCAAGGACTGTGGCCACTGGCCACTACTTGCAAACCCATTCCCCTTTTGGGGGTGTCTTGTTATTACCTCTCCTATCCATCTGTTGTCACTTTTCATTTACACCAAAGCAGCTGAAACTGATTCATAATCACTGACGCTTCCTAACTGGACAGATTCAGATCCAAATCCCAGAGTTTTTGTTGACTCTGTGATAATTAAGTGTTCCCTTCATTGTTTTGCAGTGTAGGGCAAGATAGAAATAGGTATCTTAGGGAAGGTAAATTGTCCTGCAGTTATTACATCAACCAAAGAGTCTTTTTCCACCACAGTGCATTTCTTTGTATTTTTGTGCGCAAGTTTGAAGAAAAACTACAGAATGGATCAGGATGAAAATTTACCCAGAGGTATGTTTTTGGCATATCCTAGAGAATATCGAATTTTGGTGACATTACGTCTGCCACATTATTTAAAACAAAATAACTAGGTCGTTTGGAGAGGTTGTTATCTTGTGGCGACATTATCTTTGTGCCAGGGTAAAATGGTAGCTGGGATATTTATCTTTGTTTTATCTCATGAACAAAAGGACAACGAGGTGAAGTAGTGAAGCTGAAGTAGAGGGTGCAAGAGAGCAAGAGAGTATTTGAGAGCTACTGGGTGAGTTTGTTGTAGTTGTCTGTAGATTTAGAAGCTGGCAATGACTTTTACATTAATGGAGGAATCTGCATGACCTTTTTCTTAAATAAATTCATCTAATTCAGTGATTCTCAACAGGCCCACTGCGGGCTTGTGCCTAGCAAAAAAAAAAATGTTTAAAAAAGAATCTTGTGCTTTTATTTGGAGATTTTTTTATTGCAGCGGAGAGTGTGTGTGTGTGTTCCCACTCCTTAACGGTACGTGGCGATAATGCCCTGTAATGCTAATTGACACCCGCCATTTCACAGCCTGGATTGAAGACTCCCAAATCTTCTTATCATACACTAATGAGCATGGAGAAATGCAAGTACGACACCGACTACCTGACATATGGATTTTCATACATTTGAGGACAAAGAAGGACAAAAACCTCAGTATTTTTTTCTCTGTGTTGGCAAACTGTGATATTCTGTACTATCTCAGGTTCAAACTGCACCATCTTTTCATTAAATAGATTTGGGTCGCGGCTTGTCATTAAGGGGTAATGGTGAGTCCCGAAGCCAGAACCGTTGAAAACCACTGGTCTGATTGATTCTTATCAGAGTAATGTCTACGTTGGGTACTGTTGTGCCTCGGCAGAGGTTTGCGCTCTGAGCACTTATTCTAGTATTTAAACTTTTATTTCTTTTTCTAAGTATCTAAGCGTTTCTTTGTATGTTTACTCTTAATATCACACTATCTTCTCCAAGGGTGTCCCAAAGACCTGTCTGATTATCACATACCACGACTAGCTATCATGTCATCTCAAGGATTATGTCAGCGGTTCAATAAAGTATTTTTTTACATTTAAATAATCGATATCAGACTTCATTGGTCATTGTATAAGAATTATCGTCTTTAGTGATGATGTCATCCCTGAGTGATGTTGTTGCTCAGTAATAATGTTGACTCAGTGATGATTTCATCCCTCAGTGATGATTTCATCCCTCAGTAAGGTCATCGTTGAAGTGGAGGAGGATGGCAGGGGTGAACTCATCCTCATCCAGTCGTAGGTCCTGGAGCTTGTGTGCGTCGTCGTGCACGCCGTTCTCGCTCAGCGTTCTGCTCATTTCCAGATTCTCGCCATCGTGTTTCCAGGTGTAGCTCTGAGCGTGGCCGTTGTACTGCAGGTAGCGCTGGAGGATCTCATCCATTGTCTCCTCCGAGCACACCTGTAATGTTAAGAATAGCATAAAATTGTCAGCTAACTTATGCTTATGATTTAGCAAAACATAATATTGCCCGCTGGCTTATGCTTGTTATTTTAACCGGTTTCAGAAGAAAACACTATTCTATTTGTTTATTTGACAGGGACAGCGCACGGCTTCTTAGCTGTGGCAGAGTTAGATATAGAATAATTTACATCTGTAGTCCCTGTGCAGGTGACAAACATAAACAATATTGTCAAGACAGTAAAAAAAAGTGATTTCATTTTTTGTGTTAACCCTCTGGGTTGGCAGGGTCAGTGGAGTTGTGTGCTCACCTGCAGGCGTTCCTCCTGTGATGTTAGCGTGTTGATGACTCGTATCCACCTCGTTTTGGCTGACAGCTGGCCCACCAGGTACCGGTCGTCTCTCCACCAGGGCGGGCTGATGGTGGTGGGCCAATCAGAACGCGGGCCGGCAGGGGGTGTGTGCACAAAACACCCTCTGGGGGTGTAGTACCTAAGACAATTGGTCAGTGGGTCGACAAATGTCCGCACCTGATGACAGACAATGACAGGTAGAACAATGGCGGCACTAGATTCTAATTAGTTGGTTATGTTGGTTCGATTTTTTTTATCTGTACTCACGTCTTTGGTCTCCGGGTCAAACCAGCTGCTGATGTCCTTCCCTGCAAACTCCAGGATGGGAATGAGGAGGGGGTCACCTGGACAGGAGCATGCCATCGGTTATCAACACACCAGCAGCACCGCCTACAGAAGCTTTAAGCGTTTGACCCAGGAAAAAGAAAGGGGCCCATATCGCAGAGAATATGTTTGAGCCTATGTTAGAGTGTGTCTGATTTTTTGCAAATTTAGGACAGTTTAATACAGATTTAATCCAGAGAGTATTAAAAGGGGTTGGGTTAGATTTCCAGCCAAGCAGAATTAAACGCTTTGCCAACAGAGTTGAATAGCCATCAGATCCTCATCTCGTTTACTTCAGTGGAGAGTGGATGAAGCAACCCCAAATAATACAATCAAGGGGTCTGGTTTAATCTGTGTGCCAATTATTGCCAAGAGTATTTTAAAAATGTCGCTCCAGAACCCACTAAGAGATTGGCAACTCCAAAAACATGTGTGTGTGATTTGCGGGCGACACACAGTTTGTGGGGGATTACAGTGTACACAATTCAGGCTCACATCTCCATAAATCTTGATTAAACTGGCTGTAGTCCAATTAACCCTGTGTATAATTTTAAATTGGAGAAGTCCATGGTGGTCCCGTTTCTTTGCCTTTTCCCAAATGTAATCTGATAGTCCCTACTCCAGTTCCTCATCCCATGCAGATTGCAGAGTACCTCTCAAACTAGGGATTGGCTTAAGAAAAGTATCAAAGTGTGTATGATGAGGAAGAGTGGGAAATCAAGGGCTTTTCCTACAGCCATAACTCCGGATCTGCAAATTTCAAAAAAGATATGTCTGAGGAGGTTGAATGGTGCTGCAATTTTCTCAAAGGAAGCAAATGTATTATTAATATATAGATCCCTAAATGTTTTAATGCCAAGATCGTGCAATGAGAAAGAGGCATTATTGACCATAGATGGGGGGAAAGCCAGTTTGGAGGTTATCGGAGATGAAAAAGATTTTGCTTGAAAGCCAAAACAATGTCTGAATGATTCCAGATTCTCAATGTCACTTTCACACATGTACTTTGGCAAAAGAAGAATAGATGCCTGTCACAGAGGAGCGAACCAGGGCAGGCAACGTTGGGTCGGTTTAGAGTTTCTGTGAAATCACCTTTCAAGAATGCAATATTATACATCTCGAGTAAAATAGGAGCTATCTTGGGAAAAAAGCTTTTTTATCAAATGTGGTTCAGGCCCCAGGCTCTTCCCAGATTAGACAAACTTAACAGCATTTAATAACTCATCAACAGTAAACGGTTGTTCCAATTCTTCCACTAAATCACAACAGTCCCATTGTTGAGCTGATCTGTAAGTCATATTTTGCTTGTAAGATCAAACGCCCTCTGTAAATATCTGGAGATGGCGACGAGGCATAAAAACCATCTAATTGAGCAATACACTGTGTTAACATAGAAGGGTCTCCTTTTTATATTTCCCCTCATATGCGGAATAAGAAATAATTTCACCCATGACATAAGCTTCATGGCCTCCCACAATGTGGATGCAGAAATATCTGGGATACTTTTGCAGCTAATGAAGAAATCGTTCTGATAACAAACTGAAAAAGTTCTCATTACTAAATAATTGTGGATTCAAACGCCACGGCGGTCGTCTTCCATTCCCATTTGGAAGTACTACTTCCATAGAGACTGGGACATAGTCAGAGATGAAAATCAGATTATATGAACATGAAGATATGGAATGTATAAGTGTATCATCCTCCAAAAAATAATCAATATGTGGAAAAGTTTGATGAACAGGGGAGAAAAAAGAGTAAACCGTCCCTGAGGGATTATAAATATCCCAAGCATCTGAGACTGCATATCCTGTCAAGGTTCGAATAATTGTCCAAATTTGGGGTTTGCAGGAAGTACGTTTGTGTTGAATAAATTGCCATTAATAATTACATATCTACCATTAGGATCTGCAGTCACATTAGAGAATGGGAAGGGAACTGATTTATGACACAAAATGTCTCCCCCTCTTGCCTTACTTTGACATGAGGAATGAAACACCTGACCCACCCACACCTAAGACTGTAATTTTGTGAAGATGAGTTTCTTGAAGAAAGATAATGTGAGCAGTGAATATGATGGAATATTTTGCTACGTTTAATTGGGTTATTTATGCCACTGCTATTCCAGATAACAAAGTTAAGGCATTTCCCCCAGTTGGGCATAGAATAACAAGCTGTGTCATGTCTTGAAAAAGGACGGATGAGTAAAGGGGAAGGCACAGTGAAAGGGCAAAATCCTAGTCGACCTCAGGAGTGCATGTTCAAAAAAACAAAAGTTATACAAAACACCAAATATAAAAAACGATGTACCCCGAGGGAGGGAAAAAGGTCCTCCCAAAGAACTCCTCTTGCCTCCCCTGAACTGAGGTTCGGGCAAACCCAGAACCCTTAATGTGAAAAAAAGTCTAGAGTACAACATACTCCACCATCACTCTCCGAGACAAAAGAACACATACACGTAATAATTAGTCCCTAAGAGTCTGAAAACAGATATTATCATTATCATGTAAACAACCAAATAGTAGCCTTCTAAAAAAATAAAAAAGGAGAAGAAAGTTCAACTTCTTAACAAGCAATAACCTCAAAAGAACGCACCATCTTAAATCACACTGGAGGGGGGAAGCAACCGTTACAAACAACTACATAGAGTCAACTTAGCTTCTCCAACGCTAGTACCACATGTAGCCTGCAAGCTGCGTTAGCTAACCGGCCCTGTGCTCGAGCGGTACAAGAGCTGTCCCAAGACTCCTACGATAAAATCAGCTGCTATTACTGGGCCTTTGAATCTTTGCGTGGAGAAGTTCGGTAAAGTCAGACTTGGAATTGCAGCATAAATCAAGCCAAACCTCACGCCTAGCTGGCGCTTCAGGTCCCCGAACCTAACTCGTCTCTTTGGGACAGCTGTGGTGTTTTGTTCCCATGAAGCTTCCCATAATCAATCCAGTTCTTCCTCACACAAAGTTCTATGGGGGTATAATATTTGAAAAAGATCCTTGGAATAGTGTTTGAGTTATTGCACTAACACAAAGTATCTGCAAAGGATGCGGCGGTGGCGATGACGATTCCCTAATATCCCCGACTTTTCTGGGATATAATTATACTTTTGTGGAAAGAGTAAAACTGCATGCATGATTAATTTTACGATGAGCACTTTTATATTGATTGCTTCATTAGAATCACTGATTGAGTACTTTTACTTTGAGTAATTTTATTTTGAGTACTTAACTACTCAGAGTAACTGAATATCTTATTTTACTTTAAGTACTCTTACTTTGACACTTAGTATCTATGAGTGAGTACTTTTACTTTGAGTAGTATTACCCAAAGAACTTGACTACTCTCACTGCATGTGTACTTTTACTCTCAGTACAGTTAAATTTGCTGTATAATCCAAAGTATTTTCAGTTGTATGTTAATCTTTTAATTCTTATAAAGTATCTGATTACTATCCCCCCCTCCAGATGTCGATGCTGACCTTGGTATTGGCCCATCAGAGGCGTAAGGTCACAGACCTTACCCAGAAACGACACCCACAGGTCAGCGGTTGTGTTGTGGGCGGAGACTTCAGCAGGGGTGAAATACTTCGGTCGTGCCATATAAGAACCTTGATGGTAACAGGGACTGGTGTTATTGGCAGGGCCTTGTGTTTCTGGACCCTCCCACTCCTGCTTCTAGATGGGGGGGACAACATAAATGTTTATTCATATTCATCTAAATTAACACGTAAACATGATAAAAACTAAAAACCCTTCATGAAGCTGCAGTTATGTGATGTCTCAACAAATCACAGTTCCAATCACGGTGGTGCCCAGCAAACAGCAGAAGTGAAGTATAGCACAAACACTTTGACTCAATTTCAATACAGATGTGTGAACTTTCACATTTTGTAAACATCAAGTTATTTTACATCACGGTGTGTTTTATGACATTACAATTGAAGGAACAGAAACTATCATAAGAGATGATCAATTAGCCGGAATACCAGACAGCACTCGTAAAACAAGTCATGAGATGAAACTGACAGAAAGTGTGAACAAACCCGACCACAAAGTAAAAGCATGAACCCAGTTTTTCTGTACATGATGGTCATACATGTTCTGTGTAAACCCGGTTGAGGTGGTAACAGAGGCAACTGAAACATTTAGAGAAACATGAGGCACAAACGCAAGATGTGTATGGAAGGCTTTAGTAGACTAAGGTGTTAGTAGCACTGAGTAGCTGGTAGACATTAGCAGCTTGTAGAAGTTCAGAACATATAGCAGTTAGTAGCTGGTAACAGTTAACAGCAAGCTGGTTTTTAATTTGCTTTTAAAAAAGGACTTAGAACTTTCCTTTATAGCAAAACCGATAACTTTTAATTAACATTGCTGCCTTTTGGTCATATTTTTATATTATTGTTATTATATTTTTTATTGATGCCTTTATCTGCTTTTACCTTGTAGCACAATGAGATTTGATCAAAATATAAAGTGCGAAGATGCAAAATAGGACAAGACCTGTCTGACTGTCAGGAGACAGACAGGGCGGCTGATCCATCAAAGACTGAATGTTTTCATATTATGCCATTAAAAAACCCTCAAACAGTATAAACAAGTTAAATTTGTCCCTCAAACACATCTGTAGTCTGTAATACCGTATCAGTTACCATGGCTACCACCGTACGTTATTATTAATCCACGTGTGTCTTGCCAGGAACAAACACAAATATCTCTAGTAGATTCTAAACGTCATCACGACACTACTGCTGTCATGACCTACCGAAAAAAAATTAAAGACTCACCCCCTGACTGCCTCTGGTCAGATCCTGCCACTGGAAACACGAGTTTAAAGCGTGCTTTAACGATGACGTCATATACAGCGGACAAGGCTTTCGTGTTGTCAAAACAGTTACTGTGGCAACACTGTACAAGGAGGCGGGGCTTATAATGTGTACGCCCAGAGACTTTTTTAGGAGTGCATTAATGATTAAACTTCCATGCATGTACTTATATTTTATTATCATTTCCCTTTTACTATTAGATTGTATTGTCTTTCTATGTGTTTATGATTTGTATTTTAAGTTTTTTCTACATCTCTATTTTACTACTTGGTTTTCTTTGGATTGAACGTAGCATCTCTGTTAACACTTTTGTTGTGAAATTGAATTTTATTAAATAGTTTGGTTTGAGCTGGGTCTTTTTTTTACATATATTTATTTCACTTGTATCAAGGATAAAATTGTTGTAGAGATACAATAATTATTGGACATGTAGAAACACTGTTCCACCACAGGACCAGTTTTGCATGGATTGTTACCCAGATATAGGTTTTGGCATATCCTAGATGTGATCAAAATTTGGTGATATTTTGTAAACCGCAGCATATAGAATAGAATGAAATAACTACTTAAAATAACTACTATTTAGATTTAGATTAAACATATAGATATTAAATTTAGATTTAGATTTTAGAACTAAATGTGACAAAATGTGGCTGTTAAATTCAGCATGTGCTACTTTTACAAACAGTGACCCATAGTAGTTTGTCCGTAATCTTTGCTCACAAACAGTCCTACAAACCGCCAAACGCCCAGTAGTGAAAACATGACCTCCTTGGCAGAGGCAGTAAGACATTTGGAGATGGGATCAGTGGACTGAACAGAGACGCTGAAATGGAGAGGTACTCAGAGAGTTTGTTGGAGTGGCAGTAGATTTAGAAGTTGGATATTTGTCAGACATTAATTGACAAATCTGCATAAATCCCTTTCTAAACCTAGGGTACAATTGGGCCTTGGCGTGGGTTTAACTATGTGATTGTTTTCTTTTTGTTTTTACTATTAAAATCAGATTTATTTCTTGCAGAGGATAACCTACAATGCCTCTTCTCCACCTCTGAAGACTTTCAACCCTATCCCTGAGTACTGGAGGTCAAAAGTGGCTCCGTCCTCAATCTACTTCCTCTTAACATTAAATAACAGAAAAGACTTCCAGCGAAATATAAACAGATGCTCTGCTCTGACTTGCTGATTTTCTGATATGAGGTTAAAGAAATAGATTTTAATAATCGGTCTAGGCATTTTGACAACTTGTTTTGGTGTTTTTGATAGATATAAAAATACCTTTAGAGTTCGATCCATGTTTCTGTTTGATGTCTCTTTACTGCTGAGTGATTGCTGGAGATGAGCTCCGAGGTAAATCTGACGCAAAGAGTTATTTTCTGTTTATTTGTGCACACTCCCTGATACAACCATAATGATTCTATCCTAATATCATATATCTATTGGTATGAAATACTAACGGTTAATATTGCTCATATAATGCAACTAAAAGTAACATATAGTGAAACCAAATAAAAACACACTTTGAATTTGAGGCTTGCCAAAAGTTTACAAAAAAAACACATTTTATAGATACGCTAAGATACATTAACAAACACAATGGGATTTGAAAAATTAAAGACTTGATTAAAAACAAATACTTTCTTCTTTGTAAACATAACATTTTCTTATCAAACTAACACCAAAGATATTTTGAACACAACATGCTTCAGAAACAGCTACAGAAGTCTCACAAGAATAAAAAAGTCAAGTCAAAAATCGAGTGACTTTTGGCACAGTCTTTCTGCATGATACGTGCTTCTACTTGCACACAAATGTCTGCAGATTTTCAAAAATCTCATGTTTAGTTCGCCTGTTACTGAAGTACTTGTTGCTTTGCCGTGACATTGCCAACCTGTAAACTGAGTAGCAATTAACTGTAATCTATATTATATTGATCAGAATAGTAACACCATAAACTGTGGTGTGGTGTGATGTTATGAAACTTAAAGAAAAACTACCTCTTTGACTTTATCATTGTATCATTTAACGCATTTGTGTTTACACTTAATATCAGGCACTTTAAAAAAAATAAATAAAAAAATCAGTTTACACTCGCACCAATAAAATGTGTTGGATAGAAAGTGAAAGATAAGCCAAGCCTGGTTGAAACCATTGATATAAAATCTAAAATCTACAAACTTACTGTTGTAACAATTGAACTACATAGGACATGTGCGAAAACAGGGCATGCAAACAATACATACTGTTGAAAACTAAAGCATTTCTTAAGCGTACAAATGAGCAATTTGAAGTAGTAAAAAATCTGTCCTACAAATACACAAAACGAAAAACCCTAAAAAAAACCTTTTATATTTGCAAATCATATTGTGTTTGTTTGTAAATCATGAACATTTGTAAAAATGTGTTTGTATGCAAAACTTATTTTTATAAACTCATTTACGAATTTAATTACATACATTTGGTAAACGGGAGGTACTGCTGTTTAAATGAATTTTAATAATTACAGGTAAAGAAAATAAAAATGAACAGGAGCCACGTCTCTCTGCCCCTCCCTCTCTCAAACGCATCAGACGTGGCAAATATTCGCTCTCCATTTTCTCCAACTTTCTGCAGCCTAAGGCTATGAGTTAAATCACAGCCCACTCATTTCCATTTTCTCTCTACTGATTGGATCATGTTGGTCCTATCTGCCCCTCTGGTTGGACTGTAATGCCGCCAATCACTGCACCTATTATTGTCATTGGCTGCCACTTAGTGAGAATTTCCCAGCGTCTGCCTTCCTGACGTCACGTCTCGGGTTGAGTGCTATCGCGAGATCTGAGCCCCAAATACGTGCTGATGAAGTGAAGAGAGATTGAGAATTTTTGGAGATTTTAAGGTTTAATATGAAACGTCAGTCGTTTTCAACAGCCGTAATGTCCTCTTCCGGAATCAGTTTCTGTCTCCTTGCTGCCTTCTTCCTCCAGATCTCTGTATCAGCCGACCAGCGGCAGCTGGCTGTAGGTAAGTTCGCTCTGAAGGGTTTCCTAGCCTGCCAGGCGGACCACTGTGTCCCACTGGAGCTGCTGGATTTGTGACCTAGTTGCTGCTAACAACACCCCTAGTCACTGTTAATTTTTATTAAACACTGATATTTATTAATAACATGTTACATTAATAATTAATTCTTGTTCTTTGTAGTAAAACTTAAATAATACTGTTATGAGTGCTTAGACACAACATGCTTAGCTTAGCCTGGAGTCTAACAGCGTTTTTCCCCCTCTGGCTGTTCTCTTCAGGACTCTCCTCGGCGTATAACCTGTTTCCATCTTCCTCTGTCCTTGACATCTTCCTTCGTTCACACCACCTAAATGCATGTCCTCCGTCACCACATCCAGAAAAACTTCGGTCTCTTCGGTCTTCCCACTTTTATCTCCTGTCTGGCATCTCTAGCTTCCTTCTGCTAATATATCCACTAACCCACCTAAGAGTCAGCAGGCCGGCTGTTAAAATGATTTATTTTTATAAATGGTCTGTGTTTTGGTACAACTGTATCAGATCAGGAAAGGTTGAATCAATAAAAAATAAAAATATATATATAAAAAATATAGAATATTAATAATAAAGTAAGGTACATATTTTACATAGAATCATAAATAACTTAAAAATTAAAATATTTATATTTATGTGTCTAGATATTATATTATTAATTTAATCAATACAGAATCATTTTTACAATATGGGTTTATAACAGTAAATACATTTTAAATAAAAGGTGTTACTTACAATAAAATAAATGACATTTTGATATAAAAGATATAAATATTATTTAAAAAAACACGATTCCCATACATATAGGCTTAACATAAATTTACATTAATATATAAATACAAGATACAAATATATGGTATGAACGTAGAATAATAGATATATTTTTTAATTAAAATTTGTTAATAACAGTGATAATATACCTTAATATAATTTAATATGAATTAATATTTAAATATCATAATACAAGCCAGTATAAAGTAAATACATAGAACACATATATTTACATTAATAAATATATAATATAAATATATATTTTAGCACTTTGAGATTTGATCCAAATGTAAAGTGCATTATAAATTAAATGTTTTATTATTATTATTATAATGTCTAAATATATAATATTATTTTTAGAAATCACCTACATAACATGTAGTGATAACATGAGTAATTTAGAATCTGGTGGTGTATGATAGTAATATTGACGATTAGATAAATACAGATTTGCTTTTTGTCTCATAAAATTCAGTTCAATTAGCCTTATTAATTATTAACTGATTCCGTTAATGATAGTTGGAGATATGAATAATCAACTCAGAACTTATAAACTTCCACTCTTCATCATAAACATGATTAAAATAAGTTCATACAGCAATGAGGTTTTAAAGCGACACTTTATTTAATATTAAATGCTATTTCTATCTAAATAAGAAATATACATGTTTATAAATGTAAATATTCAGTATTAATCTCTACTGGATCACATTTGTTATTGTCTGTAATAAAATGTGGAGAATGAAATTTTCTGGCCCACATGATGACAAAACTTATTTTGATCATGGGGTGAACAGAAAAGTAGAAATTTTTACTATTTATGATACATTTGTTCATCATTTCCTGTTTCTCTCTAGAATAAAACATCAGAGGAACAAAGACATCAAAAATGGACTGTATAAAACATTAAAGCTCCAAACGGCTTATCTTTTTTTCAATTTTATTTAAATTTTAAATGCTGTGAAACATAAAAGCTCAACATAATTTCAACCCACCTCTGGGTTGGATTTCATGCGGATCAGTTCATTAATTTTCCAATAATCTTGGTCATAAACAAACAGGCAAACAAACGCACAGGGGTGAAAACATAACCTCCTTCTTTGGCAGTTGGAATGATTCATGTTTATTTGTCAGAAATATAAATGAAACCAGTTTTTCACTGATTTGAAACAATCTGCATTGACAACATTATACTACATGATGAGATGGGTGTAGTTTCAGACGTTAGGATTGGTTCTCATTTGTTTATAATGGGGAGAGGATTGAGTTTGTTCTACGTTACATGATTCCTCTATTTTAGCTGCAGTATCAGGGCGTTTACCTGAAATTGACACCCTTCATATGACCTAGAAATATACATCCCTCACAGAGCAGAGATGGATACATCAGCATAGTTCAAGATAAAACAGATACAATGTAGAGAATTAAGATTAAGAAGACAAAAGTACGCCCTAATAATCACAGTTATTTAATGATCTTAAAGTAGAATCCAACATGGAGGCATGAGGTGTAGTGATGCAGCTGTGTGTGTTTGTTGTGGGAGAATAATGGTAAGTCCTGATGGAGTCAGTGGCCATCCAAAAGTTAAGCCTAATACTAGTTTAAACGATAAGCTAGCATCACCTAAACCATGAGAGACCACAAATATCTCTGACAACAATTTATCCAGTGATCTAATAAACACATGATTGAGCATAGTCGGTTATTTTTCTCTTAATACGTACCAAAGTTGAAGAGGATTTCAGATGTGGATTCACAAACTGGAATTTTGGCAGTTTTGGAGGAATCACATTATATGAAACTAACCCTCCGGACCCTTGAGAGGAAATTACAAAAAAATAAACAGCTTTGGCAAGGGCCATATTAGTTCATTCATTCATTAACAACTACTGACAAAGTAATTATTTCTAACAGCAACAATCAGCCTAGCCCGAAGTACAAAATGTTTGGCTGAAACAAATACTGGCAGTTGTTATCCTCATAAACCTCATGGGTGTTTGAAGTTCAGTCTTGCCTGAAATATATATCCAAAATAGACTTAAAATAGGTCCACAACTATTAGGTTTATTTGCATAATCTTGGTATCTATGGACAGGTAAGACCTTAAACAATTTATTTTTGGTGTCAGTAACATTGTACCTAATATTATGTGTGAATAACTTTTCATTAAACACAAAAACTCTTTTATTTCTAATCCTTAGAAGGATTTTCCATTTGGCACAGTTAGTCAATAGACCAAAATGTGCCAAACACTTTGCACATGTTTTAATTGCACGTGTTAACAAACAATATTTGTGTTATATAATATATTAACTGCTGTATTATGTTATGATCGTCTCTGAGGTACATTAATCAACTAAACTCCACAGCAGCATTGGGTATCTTTTTTTGTCAGGATATTACTTCCTACATCTTGGGGCTTACGGTTTTTTTTTTGTTGGATCTCTAACAGTTATGCTGTTCAAAGTCATTATAAAAACACCAAATAACAATAATGCCCTTTGGTTGAAAAACTGGCCTTTATTTAAGTACTGCTTTGCCAGAAACAGAAGAAATGAATAATATAAGTCTTTTCCTTTGGGTTTTCCTCACTGCTAAAATTTTCAAATGATGATTCTTTTCCAGAGTGCGCTGAGTAAATTTGGTGAAGTTCTTCTAGAACTTTGAGTATGGTGTCAATCCAAGAAAAGAGCTATTTGTCCATGTCTGCTGATCAAAAAGAGCAGTTAGTAGTTAGAAGTGAAAACATTTGAAGAATCTAGCAATGGATTCACAGGTCATCCCCTGCTGTGCTCACCTCGTTTAGCCCTCAGCTGTGCTTTTCAGGAATTCCACTCCACATTCCTCCACAGCCTGTGGAGAGGGGGAGGGGGGGTTCAAGGTGGAACTGTTCAGGACCTCTGAATATACAGATCTCTGCTGTGCTGCAGGAAGACCCCCTCCCCTTGCCTCTACATTGCCACGCTCCATTCACCCTGGACAGAAATATTGGGGTGTTCTGTTTGTGCTTAACTCTGTTCTTCTGTTTGTTTTTTATTGATGACATGCTTCATCGTATGATGTCATTACCAAGCACCTCTGTTTGTGTAGAAAATCTACTGGTGATAACTGCGGCAACGGAAGAGACGGATGGCTTCAACCGCTTCATGAGGACGGCCCGAGAGTTCAATTACACCGTGAAGGTAACACACAGAGACACACACAGAATCGTAGCCAGTGTAGACGTCGTGTCATGATGATGATGATGACGACGATGGTCTGCGCAGGTCTTGGGTCTGGGGGAGGAATGGAGAGGCGGAGACGTTGCTCGTACAGTGGGTGGAGGTCAGAAGGTTCGCTGGTTGAAAAAGGAGCTGCTCAAACACTCTGACAACAAGGACATGGTCGTCATGTTTGTGGACAGGTAACACACAACACACTGTAGGAGTAATATTGCTGACAGACGCTAACAGCAGCTACTGACAAGAGAAACATGCACAGAAAAACATCAGACTTTTCCTTTTCTCTGGTCTAATCAACACGGTCAGGATCATGAATGGCCTGGCCAACTGTATTATATTAATTAAACACCACAGAGCATGTGGACTTTTCAACTAGGGGAGCCAACAGACTGGGTCTAGCCTCTACTATCATTAAGAAGGTATCCAAGGCAGCGCAAAGCAATTCAGGTATGTCGTATCCCCCCCACAGTCACATGCCACAATGACTACCAGCCAGTGGTACCAACGTCAATCATAATAAAGTGCTGCTTCAGCATAAAACACAATTATATCCCCCAGCACTTGGCCTGCAAAACTAGTTCTCTAGGCTTTGGTACATCCATCTGCAACTGGGTACTGGACCTTTTAACCGATAGACCACAGTCGGTGAGGGTGGGGAGCAACACCTCAGCCATCGTATCGCTGAGCACAAGCTCCCCCAGGGCTGTATTGTGAATCCACTGCTCTTCTCCCTGATGGCCCATGACTAATGTGCCAGATCCAGCATACAGAGAGGAAGTGAAGCACCTTCTGGAGTTGTTCTCCCCCAACCGTCTGGTCCTGCAATTATTTTAAAACAACTACATTGGGAACCCTTTTATTTTGTTTTTGATTAAAATCTTCCCAATAACTTATCTACAGCTTTTTGCAAGCCGAAGATGCCTCCAAAAGGTAAATCTGGTAGCAATTGGTCGACACAACTCCAGCTGAACAGGCTACATCCTCAAATACCCAAGATCCCGTCCAAAGTTCAAATTTAAAACCGACTTTCATCCCATGATGTTTCACTGGACACTGAAGTCAAGGCTGCCTGGGAGGGTGATTCGGGGCTTAGCTTAGACAATTATTGGTGGGAGGCCACTCTTAATAAATTCACACAAGATAACCCTCTGCTCGTCTCACACTCATACAATTTAAGGAACTATTTAGGGATTCATTTTTCAAAAACTCAATTGTCAAAAATGTAATCCCAATGTCACCGACCGCTGTGACAAATTCACGATTCAAGATTTTATTTGTCAGTTTTACTATACGTGCAGGAACATACAGAAACTCGAAATAACTTTTCTCTCTCCTCTTAAGAAATAAAAAATAAAATAACCCCTGAGAAATTTAATGTTATAAGATGAAAAATTAGAAAATGTCACGTCATGCCTCGCCCTGCAATTAACTTATATGTTCTATTCAATTTCGTCTTTATTTTGCTTTTGGCAGAACTACTTTGACACTCTGTCAAACGTTCTTGGTATAACCATAAATGTCTCTCCCCATATTGCCGTATTTGGCTTTCCAGAAGACTACAAATGATTTTCCTCTAATCTTTTGGATGTGATAGCTTTTACCTCTTTACTGGCCAAATGCCATCTTCTCCTTCGTTGGAAATCGAATAAAAAGCTCCTTCAAGTGGTCAGTTGCTGAGTGATATAATGTCCTTTCTAATACTGGAGAAGATCAAGTATTCGCTTGAGTCAAACTATGAAAATCAGTGATTGGCCATGAAAATCGCAATCGTTGCACCTCTGCTTGCCATGTCATGGCCATTTTACCAGGTCCCACTATCCTGCATCCTTTAGACAGAAAAGTGCCAGACATATCATAATAAAAGACTTTAGAAACATAGTGGGACAAAGGGAATTTTTTTTTTCCCCTGTCATCATCTTTTGCCACAAATCACTTAGTGTAAATATCTAGAAAAACTCCTTTGGTATGAAAATCCATTCTAGGAGAGAAATGCTGGGATCGGAAGTATCGACATTTTAACATCGATCCACACACCAGTAACTGCAACGTCATTTCGTTCTGCTGTGACCCTGTCAGGTTCATAGTCTGAATGCCAATAACATTTATCTTAAACCTTGAAGGTGGACTCTGAACCAGATCAGGTTTAGTCCTGGATCTTTGGTGGTTCTGTTGGTGTGGTTCATTAACTACAGCTGAAGCTTTTATTTTGGAAACCTTCTGCTGTCTTTGCAGTTACGACGTGATCTTGGCTGCTGGTCCACAGGAGCTGCTCTACAAGTTTTCCAGTATCGGTCACAAAGTCATTTTCTCAGCCGAGGGGTTCTGCTGGCCCGACCAGAGGCTGGCTTCCAAGTACCCAGAAGTGCATACTGGGAAACGATACCTCAACTCAGGAGGTAATACAGCTCTAGATAGGCGTGGCACGATGAGGTCCGATCACGTGAGTAACAGCGTCTGTGTTCCAGGATTCATTGGCTTCGCTTCAGAACTCAGTACCATAGTCCAGCACTGGAAGTACAAGGACAACGACGACGACCAGCTCTTCTACACCAAGATCTACCTGGACAAGAACCAGAGGGTAATTTCAGTTTACAATTATAGTCTGTGACATCTATGACACCATCACAACATCTTAATCCCACCGTGTGATGTCTCCCCACAGACAAAGTTCAACATGACTCTGGACCACCGCTCACGTATCTTCCAGAACCTGAATGGAGCAGTTGGTGAGATACACACACACGCACACAAACACACACTGTTTATTTTTGTGCAGTATGATGACCTCAGTGTTTCTCCGTCCATCAGATGAAGTCGTCCTGAAATTTGAAAGGTCAAAGGTCAGAGCGAGGAACGTTGCCTACGACACTCTTCCTGTTGTCATTCATGGCAACGGACCCACAAAGGTGAGCAACACATTTTCCCGCAAAGCTGGGTATACACTGTACGATTTGATCCATTGTACTTGCGCCTCACGCCTGCCGGGCCGTGTTGGGCGTTGTTTGTCGTGCAGCATAAGTGGCCGTGTCGGGACCGATCAGCAGCCTCTGGACGATCCCCGGACGGTCGGATGGTTTTCTGACATATTGGAAATTTTGGTCGACCGACTAAAACAGTGTCGCTCCCAGCGCTAGTCGGAACACGCAAGGTCTTGCCTTTAGGCCCAGGCCATTAGTGCGATAGTATTAAACTCAACTAATTAGAAATGAAGAAAACAAACTTAGAGCAATATTTTGTCGCCTTCTGCGGCTGTTCAGTGCCCAAATACCACTTTAAGCCGAGGTTCAGCAGAGCATTTCTGAAACACTATCAACTCAACTGCCCCCTCGCTACCGCCCCCAAATTACATATTTTTAAGTTTGTGTTGGAAAAATCTTCTTTTATTTATATTTTTTTGACTTTTGGAAAGAACATTTATAAATATTCCTTTAATCATATTAACTGTCCTGTTTTGAGCAAATCTTTGAAACATAGTCTGGGAGTCACGTTGATTTTAATCTAAACATTGTTTGCATTGTTTAACAATAGAATAAACCTTTGGAATTTGGTAACATTGAACTTAAGAAACGAGGGTCAGTGTGGTCATGAGGAAATGGCTCATTTATTTGTAATAGAACTGTTGAATGTGTTGCTGTTTTAAAGGTTGATCCACACGGTCAGATCTGTAAGAATGTATAAGTGAGCAATTACTTATGTAGAAGACCTGTAATATATCCTTAGATTTGAAAAAGATTGCTGATACTTGTACATGTTTTGTATATGGCATATTAA
This sequence comes from Lophius americanus, assembly GCA_037951165.1. NCBI lineage: Eukaryota > Metazoa > Chordata > Actinopteri > Lophiiformes > Lophiidae > Lophius > Lophius americanus. Next base: position 611,695 of record JBBDHG010000116.1, read on the forward strand.
AAACAACAACTTCATAACAGACGGGTGATGAAGCCTCAATACTTCTCTGGATCTGACCGACCAGACGCTGTGATGGCGGGCTGCTCCCCCCTGCTGGTTGGGTCTAGGTTCTGTTCTATATGGTTCTGCTCTGTTGTTCCAACGGTGTGTCCATGTCTCCAGCTGCAGCTGAACTACCTGGGGAACTACGTCCCCACGGCGTGGACCTACGAAAATGGCTGTGGGATCTGTGACGACAACCTCCTGTTCTTTAATGATGTTCCCGTAAGTATTCTCCTTACACTGCTATTGATCTTTTGATGTTGATGTATTTTAGACAATCTTTGCTTCTTATTTGTATCAAATGGGATTTACAAGATTCAAATTTGGGTCCTGTCCTCTTCACAATCAACATCAACTCATCAATCATATTACATCCACCCCATCCATTTGTTCATAGATGATACTATCCTTAATTGCCTTTGCAACACGGTCCAGTCTGCTACTACAAGTATTCAACGCACTTTTTAAGATGAAAGCGATCCTGAATCTAAACAAAAATAAATAAGTATTCTTCTTTCGAGCCAGAGACATCGTTGACGACATTTTGCACATCAACAGTAAGACTGGACAGAGCATTGACAGTCTCTTGGTCTACAAATACCTGGGTATGTGGTTGATGAGAAACTGACATTTAAATTTCATATTGACACTCTGGCCAGCAATATCAAGACAACGAACTGGGTATCTACACAGGAACAAAGCAAATATTCCCATATTCAGCAGGAAGGATATAAGTTAAGCCTACTTCTTGTCTTGTCTGTGATTTACGTCATCAACAGACAAGACTCTGATTCAGTTCATTATTCTGCTCTACGATTCATTACATGTTACAGTTATTCAACATTCCTTACTGTATGATAATGTCTGCTCGCCACCTCTAGCAGTGAGATGCAACTGATTTAGCAACAAACATAACATCAATCAAATTCAACACAGTAAATCACTGTAGTAGATAAAGTGAATAATAAATCAAGAAATAGTAGATATTTTTATTATTTATGGTTATAATATGTGTAAAACACACATTTTACTCACTACGCCAAAACTAATGGAAAAATATTATAATGTTATAAGCAAATCGCTACCCTATTTATATTATTTTGCATGAATGACAGATTCTGCTGGCATGGAAACTTAAATAACCAACTTTAACCATTTAGCAATAGCACACCATAATTGTTATAAAAATAAGAGATTAAAAACATGATGTCTATTTATAAAATAATGAGGATTTCTATGTTAAAAGAAATATAATTTGTTTGTTTTTTTGTTTGTTTAATCTGTCGTATCCAGCAGACTTGGCATGTAGAATGAAGATCTGGGTGCCTGACAGATTTTACTCTGCAAAAGAAGAGACTTTCAAACTCTTTCCTCCTGCTGCGCACACTGCATTTTATTTATTATCAAATTAGATGAGGCGACCGGACCGAAAAAGGGGCTTTGGGCGATAGGAGAAAGAAATTTGGAAGATGGGAGAAACAAAGTGGTTTGGTGAACAGGGGAGACAGCCTTTGAAATGTGTAATTTATAGTCATTTTATGTCAGTAATTATGTAACTTTAAACAGGCTGACGTTCACGGAAAGATTCTGGCTACCACAGCTGCCAATATGTTACCGGAAATTACACAGTTTTTTGTTTAAAGTCACGATCCATCTCGTTCAAATAAGTCCTGTGTTCAAACTCTGAATCTGGAAAAACTGCTTTGGTTTTTGTGCTGCACAGGTGTAGCACAATTGACAAAACACATGACATGTATTTAGGTTAATTTAACACCATGCCAAGAGACAACACTGCTTTAGATGGAACTGAATTGTGTTCTACATTTTGTTCTCTTGTTGATGCCATATTTATTCTGTCTGATAGTATTCTCCACATCATTGAAAATGAGAGCATTCCCTTAATGATTCCTCCTGATTTAGATAAAGGTTGAATAAACATGTGGATGCTGTGGTTTCAGGATGAGGAGATGCCTCTAGTGTATGTCGCTGTCTTCATCCAACATGCCACGCCGTTCATGGAGGAGTTCCTAGACCGACTGACAACCCTCAACTACCCGACAGCCAGGATCCGCCTCTTCATCCACAACAACGTAAGATGTAAACAACAACAGAAGTCGTTCCGCTGAACCATGTTCTGACCCATAAAACCTGTATACGTGTGTGTGTGTGTGTCATCCAGGTGGTCTACCACGAGCGCCACATCAAGAGTTTCTGGGAACGCCACAGGGAGCTTTTTCCAGACGCCCTGCTGGTGGGACCCGAGGAGGCCCTGCAGGAGAACAAGGCCCGGAGAATGGCTGTGTGAGTGGAGACGCCCATCATCAGATTTATTTTTTTATTTCAAACTTCTTGTAAGTAGGTTTTTGCCAAATACAGCACAAATAAAGATACAGCATCCACATTTCCTCTAACATGAGGGAAGATTATTCGTAACCTCAGGAGGTCTGAAGAACACGCTTTACTCTGTATAATGAATGAATAGTTTTGGAATAACTTTAAAGGTTTAAACATAATGTTTCATCAGATTAAACGTTGACTGTGTCCCGTCAAAACAGATAAGTTAATAAATATGTACTCAGGTGACTGTGGTGACAGATAGATAGAGACAGACAGACATCAGAGGATGGATAACATCATCCATCAATAAATGTTTTGATATGTTCATGTTCAGGGAGGCGTGCAAGAAGGATCCACTCTGTGATTATTACTTCAGCATCGACTCCGACGTGGCCTTAACCAACCCGGACACCCTGAGGATCCTCATCGAGGAGAACAAGTAATCCTTGTTGCCTACATCTTAACACTACACTTCTACCAACCCTATACCCTACCAGTACAATTCTATCTACCCTACACCCTACCAGTACAATTATATCTACCCTACACCCTACCAGTACAATTCTATCTACCCTACACCCTACCAGTACAATTCTATAAACCCTAAACCCTACCAGCACCCTTCTATGTACCCTACCAGTACCCTTCTAAGTACCTTACAGCCTACCAGTACCAATCTACGTACCCTACACCCTACCAGTACCCTTTTATGTACCCTAAACCTCACCAGTACAATTCTATCAACCCTACACCCTACTAGTACCCTTCTATGTACCCTACACCCTACCAGTACAATTCTATCTACCCTACCAGTACAATTCTATCTACCCTAAACCCTACCAGCACCCTTCTATGTACCCTACCAGTACCCTTCTAAGTACCTTACAGCCTACCAGTACCAATCTACGTACCCTACACCCTACCAGTACCCTTTTATGTACCCTAAACCTCACCAGTACAATTCTATCAACCCTACACCCTACTAGTACCCTTCTATGTACCCTACACCCTACCAGTACCCTTCTATGTACCCTACAGCCTACCACTACCCTTTTATGTACCCTGGACCCTAACACAGTGGTTTCCAAAATCTGGCTATGAGATTTTATTTGGGTCGCCAAATAAAGTAGTTACTTTAAAGATTTTATTTTACTATTGTTCTCGTATAATATCTGCAGTACAACTTTCAGCCACATGAGAGGGCATTTCAGGCTCCACCACACATGGAGCTCTGCCAATCACAGCAAGAAGTTGGAGGCCAATCAGGCGCTGTATTGTTCAAAATTTGTTGGGATGGACTGAATGTTTCACCCGAAGCACCAGATTGGACCGCAATACTAAGTATCTGCCCAATTACATAAAACATAGCGGGCCTAATGAGGGGTCTGGTTAAAAACATTTGATTGACTCTTTTGATTACAACACTAGCAGTAATTACAAAAAAAGGTTCTGATAATAAAAATGAGCATAAAAACTTCAAACAAAGAAGTAAAGCCTATTTTTTGATAGAACTGCATGTTGACTGAGACTTGCTCATGTTATCACAACATTGGATCTAATGTGAGAAACCAGCATTGCCTATATCCTGTTTGTTTTATTGATGAGAGGGAAACACGAGTCAGTTCCATCAATATGCACTAAATTTGTCTCCTATAAAATAGTTAAATGTGTATTAATCTACTGATGAGGGCCTGACGCTTCGCTATAAATGCACTTAATTTGTCTGTTTTTTCAAACGGATAAATGTGAAGATTTTTCAACGATGTGTCTCGATTACTAAGTTAAAATGCATTTAACTTCTCACGTAAAAATGTAATCATCTTTCAAGGAGTGACTGTTAATTCAAACTTAATGCATTTTCTCATTCATATAGTATCTCATTTAAAATGCTTGTATTTTGATCAGAGAAGATAAAAACAAGGAGATACCACACTCGGCCTAAATGATCTTATTTTTTCGTATCTATAAAGTATTTAACATTTACAGTTTATATATTCACTAAGCATACCGTGTAGTTGTAATTTAAATGTATGGCCCATCATTTTGAAATGGCTGCTTTATCTTTTCAGGATAAAAAAAACGATGCAGACAGCAGTAAAGATGACCAGGAATGTTAATTTATGCACAAATTGTTATTAATGCAATTTAGAGATGTGCTTTCATGCAATTTAGGTCATGATGATTTGTCATTTAAAAACGCGGTTCCCCAGAGGAAACGTTTGGGAACCACTGCCCCGACCAGTAACTCTATGTGTTCCCTACACCCCAACAGATACACACCAGTAACTATGTGTACCCTACACCCCAACAGATACACACCAGTAACTCTATGTGTACCCTACACCCCAACAGATACACACCAGTAACTATGTGTACCCTACACCCCAACAGATACACACCAGTAACTATGTGTACCCTACACCCCAACAGATACACACCAGTAACTATGTGTACCCTACACCCCAACAGATACACACCAGTAACTATGTGTACCCTACACCCCAACAGATACACACCAGTAACTATGTGTACCCTACACCCCAACAGATACACACCAGTAACTATGTGTACCCTACACCCCAACAGATACACACCAGTAACTATGTGTACCCTACACCCCAACAGATACACACCAGTAACTATGTGTACCCTACACCCCAACAGATACACACCAGTAACTATGTGTACCCTATACCCCAACAGATACACACCAGTAACTATGTGTACCCTACACCCCAACAGATACACACCAGTAACTATGTGTACCCTACACCCCAACAGATACACACCAGTAACTATGTGTACCCTACACCCCAACAGATACACACCAGTAACTATGTGTACCCTACACCCCAACAGATACACACCAGTAACTATGTGTAACCTATCCCGTCATCCTCTGCTTCAGGTTGGTCATCGCACCCATGTTGTCCAAACACGGTAAGCTGTGGAGTAACTTCTGGGGGGCTCTAAGTCCTGAGGGATTCTACTCCAGGTCTGAGGACTACATCGAGATCGTCCAGGGAAAGAGGATGTGAGCACACGCACACACATACACAAATACACAAACGTCTCCGGTGTGAACAGGTGAGGTGAAAACTGTTTCCTGTCATCCAGAGGTCTGTGGAACGTCCCGTACATCACACAGGCCTACATGATTAAAGGCAGCGTGCTCCGCTCCAAACTGTCCCAGGTGGACCTGTACGTGGACGAGGACATGGACCCCGACATGGTGTTCTGTCGCAGCATCAGAGACCAGGTACTATGTCACCTTAAATATCCCTAAAACTACGCTCTGGTACCCTTCAAAATACCTTACAAGTACACCCTAGTATCTTTCCATATACCCCCCACCCCAATAAAAACACACCATAGTACCCTTCTATGTACCCTACACCCCAATAAAAACACACCATAGTACCCTTCTATGTAACCTACACCCCAATAAAAACACACCATATTACCCTCCTATGTAACCTACACCCCAATAAAAACACACCATAGTACCCTTCTATGTAACCTACACCCCAATAAAAACACACCATAGTACCCTTCTATGTAGCCTACAACCCAATAGATATGTACAGTACTTTTAGTTATTTACACTTTATTTAATTTTTCCAATTTTGGTTACCCAGAATTCTTAAATATTTGGACAGTGCCAGAGAATAATAATAGTAATAGTAATGTTCCCTCTGAGTTCTGGCATTTCTACAGGACACTGTGTGTCCAAGACCTAATGGATGTAATCTAGATGGAGTGCAGTAATATCGATTTAGGCTCTTTAATTGATTGGTATTATATCTCTTGATCATTTCCATTGGCTCTGGCATATTCTGTCCCATTCTGACTCTTCCAATGAGAAGTTTGAATCTTTCTTCCTGACATTTTTTCATGCTGTTGGAACTGGAGTGGCCTGACAGAATATATTACAGTAGTATTTATAGGCTTCATGGCCCAGATCTTTTAATACATTCTGAAAGAAGCTTAGATTTCTGAGAGAACATTCTTGGATATCCAAGCACATTTTACAAAATTGTCTCATTTGGAATTAGAAGATCAAACGCATGGATTACCCAATCAAAGGATTTCAAAACATTATTTTTAAACAAATCTCCATATCCATCTATTAATCCATAACTTCCACACAAATGGGGCTCTGTCATTACTATGTCATTAAATACTTGACTGTAAATTGATGTAGATATATCATATATATCTATAGATATAGATATATCTTTTTCCATACCCGCTGCAGATGAGAAAGGATTGGGTGGGACTTTATCTCAGATGGTAATCCAGGAGATAGATCTGTTAATGAGTTTGGGGGGCAGGCACAGATCTCGTTCAAAATCGGCCCAAGGGGGCTTCTTTCCGGTGAAAGACACAATCGGGCAATGAGACGTCGAATTGACGATTGAATGCATATTGATTGAATAATAGTTATGGTAATTCCATTACCCCTTTATCCACTGAGAGAAAACATTATGACGACTGTACAGGGGACCTACACATACATATCAGCCAAAGCATTATAACCGTTTTAACCATCTTTTATACATTTTATTCAACAATTTATAAAATAAAAATTAGCATTGCAGACTGGCTTCAGCTTTTTCAGCAGAACTTCATATAATTCAACATCTTTCATTCGTTACCATTTTTATTAAACTTTTTATTCCATTTCTTAACTGTTTAGAGCATTTCAAATTCATCTTATTCATGTTTCGTCATAGTCTTCCTGTTTCACAAACAATTCCAATCAGCTCTTCAACATCCTGTATTCACACTCGCAATTTTCTAGTTTTACTAATTTCTTTTTTTAAAGGGTGCCAATAACTCTGGGGGGCACTGTATGTACACAGATAAAGAATCAACCTCCAAGTACAGATTCTGCAGACAAGTTGCAGAAATAGGATTTTCTTTGCAGGGAGGCAGATACAGGATTTATTCCGAAAAATAAACCTTATTTAAGTGTCTCTATGTGGACAACGGTCTCAAAGTGTGGTTCGAAAAAATAAGTTGTGATTAAAAACAATAACTATTAATTATATTGTGACCATTTGTATTTCAACTCCTTCAGTAATTGTGACTTCAGGAATATTTTATGTTCATTATTTACCATTTGAGAATATCTTAAGCCTGGATTTGCTTAATACTACTTTAAGTCCAATGTCGACTTTCAACTGCGGCTCAGTCGGTAGGGCGTTCATTCGCTTATCCGAAGGTCGGGTGTTCCGCCTACATGTCCAAGTGTCCTTCAACAATAAACTGAACCCGTTATTGCTCTCACTGGCCGCCCCATCCCGGTGTGAATGATGGCGTGAATGGTTGTCACTCCTGATGAACAGGCGGATCCTTGCATGGCATCCTCTGTCACCACAGTCTGAATGTTTGTGTGAATGGGTTGAATTCTGGCTTGTGTTTTGAGTGGTCGAGCAGACGAGAAAAGTCTTTAAGTATAGTCCATTTACCATTCAAGCTGAGTTAAATGAGACTGAAGTTTAAGGGTTTGCACAACTGTAGGTGATGAACAACAGAAGAATGGTTGAAACATGTTCTCACAGAGAGAGTTGATATAAATGGAGAACAGCAGTGGTCGCAAAGTTGAGTCTTTGGGACCACCCTCTGATACAGGGAGAATAGAGAAAGAACCACTTAAGTATCCACACATTGTTCTATCTGAAGATTAGTAAGAGAACCTAGCAACAGCATGTTGAGATAACCCAATATTATATAGTCTGTTCAACAAAGTGAGATGGTCAAGTCACACGGTCAAGTCAGTAGAAAGAGCAGCATTTTTTACAGTGTAGTGCCTCATAGACGTTATTTATTACTTGGACACAGTGGTTGTTTCGCTGTGGAGTTTTCTAAAACCTGACTGATGATCTCCTTAGTCATTCCTGAAAAGCAGAATCAAGAGAAGATGGCTGAGAGACCTTCTAAACGTATCTTGTCTCTTTGGTCCACAGGGCATCTTCATGTTCGTGTCAAACCACGATGAGTTTGGGCGTCTGGTGACATCGACCAATTTTAACATGTCCAAACTCCACCCAGACATGTGGCAGATCTTTGACAACCCTGTGGTCCGTCTGACACACATTCACACACACACTCCCTTACATACAAACGCACACAACCTGAGTGGTAAATGATGGTGTGTGTTGGTTCTACAGGACTGGAGGGAGAAGTACATCCACAAGAACTACTCCGGGATCTTTGAGGATGAAAAGAGTTTTGTGGAGCAGGTAATGAATCACCAAACAACCACCAGCTCCATTTGTAACACACCAACAATGATGTTCTGACATTCCCCCCTCAGCCCTGCCCAGATGTTTACTGGTTTCCAGCCTTCTCAGAGAAGATGTGTGATCACCTGGTGGAGACCATGGAGGATGATGGTGGATGGTCTGGAGGATCTCATAAGGTAAGGTGTTATGGGTCTGTGGTTAAGACCGGAGGGTGACAGACGTCTGAGGGTTTTTTTGTTTCTTCTTTGATTCAGGATGAGCGTCTGGCCGGAGGGTATGAAAACGTCCCAACGGTTGACATCCATATGAACCAGATCGGCTTTGAGAAAGAGTGGCTCAAGTTCCTCAAGGAATACATTTCCCCCGTCACCGAAAAACTCTACCCAGGGTATTACCCCAAGGTAAGGACCAGACCAGTATCCCACAAGGGAAAGATCCAAAGATCCACGTCTTAAACCACAGAGACCCAGAAATTTTAATACCCAGAACCTAACTGGGCCCATCTGCCATCTGTAGCTGGGTTGTGGGCTGATGAAAAAACGACTTTTTTGAAATCAACTTTAAGGCTAGTTCCTTTTTATACACCCTACACTCCATAGAATCCCACAAGTACCATAGTACCAGCATATTCACCCTACCCCCTACCCACAAGTATCCTCCTAGATACCCTAACCTTTAAAGTGTACCCATTAGTACCCTTCTTGGTACCCTACTCTACCCTTCTACGTTCTAACATCTTGTTTTCAGGCTCAAGCCATCATGAACTTCGTTGTTCGTTATCGTCCTGACGAGCAGCCAGCTCTGCGGCCGCATCATGACTCGTCCACCTTCACCATCAACATCGCTCTCAATAGCAAGGGCCTTGATTACCAGGTACACAAACACGCACTTTCTGGTTGGTGCATTATCATGTGACATCTTCAGAGCAGTGAGAATCCATCACTGGCATGTAAAAGAAGGGACATACGTCCAAACAGGGAGCTACCTAATGTGTGTGTGTGTGTGTGTGTGTACGTGCCACAGGGTGGAGGCTGCAGGTTCCTGCGTTACGACTGTAGGGTAGAGGCTCCGAGGAAGGGGTGGTCCTTCATGCACCCCGGCCGTCTGACGCACTACCACGAGGGTCTGCCCACCACCAACGGAACCCGATACATCATGGTGTCCTTTGTTGACCCGTGAAAGGGGGCGGACCTAATCATCACAAGGAGCAGGGTCTCATCGCAGGGGGCGGAGCTTTTCTTATTGATGACCCTGACATCATTGTCTCTCACACCCATGTTAATGTTTATTGTTACTGATTGGATGACCCACCTGCACTCGTTTTTCGCTGTGATTGGCTGCGACCAAAGGGTTTTGTTTGCGAGAGGCACTCCTGAATGCATCTTAAGACATTTCAGAATAATAGTCACTTTTATAGCCTTCATTTAAAGACAGATTTCAGAGTCTGGTGAGGAGGTTACCGCGCTGCCTTTAACCAAATCTATGCAGAAGACACTGCGTGTGTTTGTGTGTATGGAGAATAAATGAGAGAGTGAGAAACATTTAAAAAATAAAGTTTTAAAAATATTTTTATGCCTTAAAGTTTATTAGAAGTTTAGGAGGTGTTCTTTTATTTTCATTTTTTATTGTTTTAAATTAATTCTTTGCCTTTTCTATTGGTGTTTCCATCATGTAGTCCATCTTCACCATCTCGGCGTGAAGCCGCTGCCTCCATTCAGGTAACCTCTGAGGTACATGTGGGCGGTGTCCTCCTGATGTTGCGTTTAGGTTCTGAGCCTGTCGATAGATTTCAGCTTTGTAAAAATACAGCTTTAAATTATTTGATATTTACTGAATAATAAAGTTTTAGATTGTAATAAACCTGATGTTGTCTGAGTCGATCCTTTTTCATGACTTTTTTTATTTTTATTTTTATTCTTCATTAAATCACAACTGATTTTTTTTTATTTTTATCTTTGCACATTATTGATCAGTATAGAAACCCAAAATATAAATATTGTCCCGATGATAAGTAATAATTACGAGATACAATGACAAAATTATGGGACAAAAAAATCCTGAGATACAAAATGCACAAGTGCTTTAAGAGTGCCGCCCTTTCTCCCCAGATCCCTTCATCATCCTGCAGGCGCACTGGCAGATGAAAAACTCCATAATAAGGCATTAACAGGTGAATTTTGTCAATGTTAGATGTTTTATATACGCTACCCAAAAAAATGAAGAACATGTAATCCCAGTGGAACTCCAAATCAATCACATCTCCGGGACATCCACCTGTTCAATCAGGATGCAATAATGATTGGGAATCAATTTGCCCTGCTGTTGTGCAAATGTGACAGACAACAGGTGGAACGGAGAGGAAATTAACGACACAACAACAATTGAGGAATGGTTTTGCAGGTGGTGGCCAAAAACTATTTCCCTCTCCTCATCCTTACTGGCTGATTCTTGACTAGTTTTTTGCATTTTTTTCTGTGCCCTGAAAAAACACACCATACCAGACCGTAGGCTGGTGCAGTGGACCCTGGGTTCCTTCTGGTGCATGACAATGCTCGGCCTCATGTGTATTGAGTAAGTCAGCAGTTCCTGAAAGACGAAGGCATTGATGCTCATGACTGGCCCGCCCATTCCCAAGACCTTAATCCAATCGAGCACCTCTGGGACATCATTTTATTGTTGCATCCACCGCCGCCACGTCGCGTCCAGGAGTGGACTGATGTCCAGATCCAGCAGACCGTCTGCTGTTTCATCAGGAGCATGCCTAGACCTTGTAGGGGGAGCATACAGGCACGTGGAGGCTGTACAAACTACTGCAATTCCCAAAAGTTGTATCAGCCTGGGATCTAATTTTTCCACTTTGATTTTGAGTATAATTATGAATCCAGTTCTCGAAGGGTTTAGGAAGAGTCCATCTGCCTTAAGAATCACTTTGAATGGCCCCTGTTGCTTAAATGTGCTATATAAATGAAGTTGCCTTGCCTTGAAGCTGCTTTGATGATGATTTTCTCATCAAAGAGTTTCATCAGAGAATAAAGAACTTTCACTTTATTGACTTGACTAAAGTCTGTCTTATAAGAATGAATCAGAAATGCAGACACGTTCTTTAATATCCTTCTACATATAGTCATCGCCCCCTCTAATTTAATGTTTAACTAGCGCTAACAAAAGCCCAAGACAGCCTTCTATCCAAACATACGTTTAGCCTTTTTCTGAACATAATGCAGATAGAGTACAAGACATTTATTGACATATTAACATGATCAAGTAAATCTTCCTCGTTTTGACAAACTATATGATACAAAATTGATGAAAAAAAAATTTCCTCTGATCATTTGAGGATAAGGAATTAACTCGAGGAGTCTCGAGTCTAGATTTATGGGGTTTATTACAGGCAGATGTGTTATCACAGAGAAGATCCTGGAGTCTCATCCCATAATCGTTCCACTCAGCTCCAGCAGGACCATTACATGGTTACAATTTATCTGCTTTTACCTTGTAGCACTTTGAGATTTGATCCAAATGTAAAGTGCGTTATAAATTAAATGTATTATTATTATTATTATTACAATGTCGAGGCTAATCTACCAGGTCAGACTGGTGTTCAGTGTGTTCGGTGTTTTATATCTTGTCTACTATTGACTTGAACAGGTGAGCATTTCGCTGCTCATCAAAACTGCCAAGCAAGCATATTTAATATTAATATATAAAATTCTCCGTCGCTCCAGGAATGTGCTTCTGACGCTGTGTTTAAATATCCGTGACGTCACTTCCGGTCTGTGCTCCGATGTGCAGCTTTCAGAAACCAGTAAACATGGTGCTGGAGAAGAAAACTTCCGGTGAGTTTCTACCTCATTTTATTTAAAATACTGATTAAAACATGACTAAAGTACATCCACGATGGTTTAGCTGTTTGGTTAAATTGTTGAAGTCGGATATACGAGTTAATTGATCTACACGTGGCTTTTCATCCGTTTGTCCATATTAGCAGCGCGTAGCAGTTGCGCTAATAACACAACATCAATCAAAACTAGAATCACTGAATTATATTACCAATAAATGCTGCTACTCAATTGATGATTGGAATAAAATATGAACCATATTTTATTTTATCTCTCTTATCTATATATTCGCCGTATATAGATAGGAGAGACTCTGGGTTTGTCAATCCTGAGATGAGGGAAACACTTGAGATTGTTAAACCTGTTGTGTTGGCGGTGCACATAGGATTGTGTCCTATGCACCAATAGAACAGGAAAAACCCGACCCACGAACAAACTCGTGCATGTTATGTTGAGCACTTTATTAATGTGTCCGCTGTGCAACACATAGCATACATTATGACAAAGGTTTCAACACATGTAGTTCACCTTTTACTACATCCTACCTTTCCAGACATAGGACCTTCCCCATAAAAACACATGGAATTGTATTCTATCAAATAGCAAATTCTAGATTACTCTATATAATTCAAAACTGCATATAAAGTAACATTTCAACAGGAGGTGCATCAATCGCAATTTTCTTGGCTGATCACTAATTCTTATTAAGTCTGACCGGCTGCTACCAATTTCGGCTGATTCCGATTTTTTAAAATTAAAATCATAATGAGTATAGTATTTTAAGTGCTCTTATTTTAAAGGATTACATTGGAAGTTAGGCTGGTCCGCATTGTGTACGTATGTATTCTGACCTGTGGAAATTATTGTACCGTGCGTTCTTAGATTGAAATTTCCAAGTAAAAAATAAACTTTGTAAGCCTTGTTCCGTCCAATATATGTTTTATGTTGGCTTTTGTCAGTGACTTCAGTGCTCTCGGCAGGCTCTGTGCTGTCGATAGCTTTAGCCGCTCTGCCAACGATTGCTTCTTGAAACTTGGGGTTGGTGGAGGCTTTTTCATCCCGAGGAAAATGGCAAGTTCCAGGAAATTATCGTTGGCAGAGCGGCTAGAGCCAGCGACAGCCAGCCACGAGCCCTGACGTCATTAAAGTAAGAGAACAAACCCAACATATGACCTTATAATGGACAGAACAAGGCTTTCAAAGTTTTATTTTCACTTCAGTCATGCAATTGGTGTAAGAAATGCGGTTGGGAGGACGGTGGCTACATTAATTTCAACAGGTCACAATACATACACCTCAAGCCATACTTCTATTTTAATCCTTCAAAATAAGAGCACTTAAAGTAAAGTATTAATTACAATTTTAAAACTTCAGAGTAAAAAATCGGAACCAGCCAAAATATGTGATAGGCGAAGAAAACTGCAATCCGTGCACCTCTACAAAACTGTGCATATCAAAAAATATGTTGCCTTAAAAGTGCAAGTGAAACTATATTTTAACTTAAATAACAACAACAATAAATAAATAAAAATATTATTAAAACACATCCCACATCAAAATAACTAAATGAATAGTACAAATAAATAAAGTCTCTGCAAATAAACAAATGAAGGATTGAATGTGTTCCTACTTTGGAATTTTAAATGTTCTTTTTAAAGGACGATCAGCTTATCAACATTCTCAGACAGAAGTTGAGATCTCTGCACTTTCACAATGTCCCTTGTGGGGAAAAAAAACTTTCACTACGTACACAGGTGATTGATATGGTGAGGTGTGCTTTTTCTAGAGGGGAAAGCTGTGGGTACATCTTAGCATTCGCCTTCCACCACGTGAGTGGAAAGCGTTTTAGGGAAATTAATTTTTCACTTCTCAATTATCCATTTCTGCCCGAATCCCACTAATGCGATTGGACTGTGCTGCTGGTTTTTAGCAAAATTCCGAGAGACAGAGGGAGAGAAATAACTAAGTAAATCGGTATAACAGAGACAGGGCTATAATCTTATTACAGACGCAACCCTTGCAAAAGGGAAGAAATCTATTTAAAAAAAAAACTATAGGCCATAAACCAAGTTGTTAAAATCAATGCATGTACATTGAGAGAAAACACCCTCTCTATTTACATTAAAAATTCTATTATTGTTATGATCAGACAGAGACAGTAACATGAATACCCGGTAGTAACGTTGCACAGCGTTCTCCCCTTCATCCTGGTGCTGGTTTTCCTATTTATGAGGCAGGGCTCAGAATGCGGGGTCTATTGCATTGTACTCCAGCAGGTAGTTTCGTTCCTCAGCATATCTGTCTGCTCTCAGGATTCTCACGATGGGGGACCCGTCTTCATTGGGTGCTATCCTTTGCTCGATCTTGTGCTTTACGATCACAGTGAAAGACATAGTTAGGGTTTTTTCATCAGTCCCCGACAGCCATCACAAGTGGTTGTCTTCAGTGGTTGAACAAGACTCACAATGTCTTCAGCACCATGGATGTCTGCGTTATCCAGTGTGTCGATTTCATGAACATTTGGTCAGAAGTCTTCCCTGCCGAGAGCGTTACTGAGAAGATCTGAGCTTCTCACTATGGTGTGGGGCTAAAGTAATCGGTTACTTTAGGAATCGAGTATTCTATCGATTATTCTGGCGATTAATCGAGTAATTGAATAAGAAATATTGCACACAAAATCACTTTTCTTTGTTCAGCGGCAAGAGTAATACACAAAACAGAAAATACGATAAGTCTACTGAAATAACAACCAATTGTTCCCCCTTTTTTAAAAACACGTTGCTTGAATTGCGATAATAACTGTCAACAGCTATCATCAACAGCTAAAAAACTCTATTTCTTGTTGTTAGATTTATCCTTAAAACCTGCAATGTTTTCCAGCGCTTTTTAATTTGTTCCCAACATCAGTCTATCACGGCTCCTGAGGGTTTTCTTGGACGTGTTTCTAGAGTTCATTGTTTCTTACTTTTGCATTTTTTTTTTTTTGAAAGTTTTTATTTAGAAAAACTCTCCTGTGGTCTAGATCAAAATTGGAAAGAGAATCTAAAAACCCTACAGACTATCTTATCTTACCTTATCTTATCTTATCTTATCTTATCACTTAGATGAGAGAAACTCCGGGTTTGTAAACCTGAAATGAGGGAAGCTTGGTTTGTTAAAACATTTTCTCTGCAATAGCCCCCATGATTCCATGCCCACCCAAAATCATAAGAAGAGTCTATCTAGTAGTTAAAACCGCTCCGGTCCGACCCGTATCTCTAATATGCAGTTGTGTGACCAGCTACAGTTAAGTTAAGGCCGTTATTCATGAGCAAAGGGCTAAGATTCCTCAGGAACCAGGTGTTTGTTTCTGTACCCCTCAGCAACTCAGTACTTAGTAAGTTCTTGTAGATTTATTTAGGGTCTGAGACGGTTCTAATGTGAATCTGTTATTGTGTGCCAGCTCGCGTGGAGGCGGGTCAGCGGCGGGTTCTGGACGAAGCCACCAGACAACGGAGACTGAGCCGACAGCTGGATGCTCTGGAGAAAGACAACTTCCAGGTGAGTCCGTCCGACACCCTGACGTGATGATGTAGCTGATGACGTTAGTTAACGGGAAGTAATGTTGTGATGTTGTTTCCAGGATGACCCTCTTTCCTCCCTTCCTCCCCCGGGTCCCACGGCCCGCTTACCTGCATTCAGTGAGTCAGAGGAACCAGGTGAGACAGGCGATGTCATGTTGGTGTGTTCTGGGTTGTGACTTAGGTTTTACACATCTTTCTTCTTCTTCTCCTAAACCTTGCTACGTGCAGAGAAGAAGAAGAGGAAGACGAGGGGCGACCACTTCAAGCAGCGCTTCAGGAAGAATTTCACTACGCTACTGGAGGAGGAGGTGGGTCATTGTTCTGCTTCCTCATTGGTCCTCAATCTCAAGGGTGGGTCTAGGGATTTTTTGATGGGGTTGCCTAGCCGCAGCAGACACTCTCTGAAGGGCGGCATATTTTAATAATGTATAGAAAGTAGAACAGTAAAAATTAAAATGAGTACAAACTAAGCAACTTAAATGTGCTATGAAATAAAAAATACTCTACATTCACGTACAATTTATAGCATGTAGGCCATAGTAGATACAGGACAAAAAGTGAGATGTTTCTCCACTGGATAGTTTTGCATCACAATTTCATTTACAGAACAAATTAATTGAAGGAGTAGATCTTTGGATACGATTGGATGAGATTCACACCAGACATAATACCACACACGGTAAAAAAAAAAAGAGTGCTTTTCTTTTTTAACATTTTCATTATTAATCTCAGAATATAATTAAAGACACACTGGACAGTGTTGGATCTGAAGAATGCGGCGCCTCCTCTCCTAAACTACCACTGCTATCAGTCTCTTCTTGGGCCAAATCTTTATGATCCATCTGGTTACGACCAGGTGAAGTGTCTGGTCACACAATGGATGATTCCGTTATTGCATCAAAACGTGAGAAATCAGTTAAATCAGTGTTTTTTTCTTATTCTGTAAATGTTTGAGTAAACACATTCCATTTATTAATTGCAATAATTGATTAAGTAACAGTATTAATTATATATAAGACAGGTGATATAGAAGAAGATACCTTTAGTTGCTGAATGCTGAACTACAAATGATGGTGCTTCATAGTCATCTCGACCTTCATCACCGAGTTCCACAGACAATATGAGGAAAATCATTCAAAATGTTTACTCTATTTGTAGAGTACTCTATTTTCTATTATTTTCCTCTCTATTGTTTTCTATATCTCTATATTTCCTCATCGAGCCAACCTGACTTGGCACTACCAACACACTACCCATCACAGAAGTACTGGCGTTAGCTTGTTTAGCTGTGCGGGTCTGTTAGACGGTAACTTTTCATAGTCAACGCTACACAAAACAAAGTCCGGTTGAGTTTCCTATATGCTTATTCTCCTCTCCTGGGCCAGAAATGGTCTAAATAAAGTTGGTTACAGGTGTCTTTGTCCATCCACCGTCTCACTAACTTGGGGTCGGTAACAACATGTTGCCGGCTGTCTAATTCCTCATCGTTGCGGGTTATAATGTCAGGTGCTCCACAACTACAACAACCACAGGGTCAAATGCAGATGTGCTGGATGAAATTGAATATTGATAATTTTGCAGGTATCAAAGCACGGTAAAATATTAGTTTTTGTTAAGATAACTACAGCCCCGCCCCAACACAGTCTGCCGTCACCTGATTTCTGCTCGCCACTCTGATTGACAGAACCTATCAGATAGGGCAGAGCCGAACTACCTGTCTGCGGTGGCCCCGCCCTCTTCTCTGCCCCCTCGTCACTTCTGCTGCGTCTGCGGGTTTCCTTCACACTACACCTGCACCACATGTGGGGGACGCTACTGCAGCAGCAAGTGTTTGAGTACGCACAGAGAAACAAGGTATGCATTAATCTATCATTCATCAGGTATTCATTCATCAGGTATTCATTCATCAGGTATTCATTCATCAGGTATTCATTCATCAGGTATTCATTCATCAGGTATTCATTCATCAGGTATTCATTCATCAGGTATTCATTCATCCATTCATCACGCACTCATGTTCCACTTTTCACCTTCCATCTAATTCATCAGTTCATCACTCATTCATCTTCCATCCAAACATCATTTATTATACATCAATTCACTCAGTCATCCATCCATTCATCACTCCATTGTCCATCATCACTTTAATGAAATAATGAATGAGCGAGTTCTTAAACCGCTTGATTTCCAGACGTATTTGAACTCATTATCTCTCTGCAGGTGCCTGAAGTGGACGCTCTGACCTCTGACTGTCTCCATGGCAACGATGCTGCTTCCTGTTCTCTACAGCGGGATTTGAATCTGTGACCTGAGACCCGACTGAATGACTTTAAAATCGCCTCAGTGATGTCACGAATGAGGAACCTGCGAGCTAGCATGTTTATGTAATGTGGTTTTTTTAACCAGATTGCTGATGTGACGTAGCTTAGCATGAAGATTGTGAACTCTTGTGATCGTGGCTCAAGCGAACCACAGCACCACAACAGGAAGTTCTCCAACATCATCCACCCTAACAGGATGCAGAAAAGGTTTTATTATTTACAGTAAATCTTAGTCACGTGGCCAGTTTCCAGAGAAACAGGATTCTTCACGGAGGCAGATAATTATCTTTGGCCACTTTATCGTGATAACGAGGTAATTATCTCGTTGTGGCTCCTCCAAAAATAAATGGCTGCCTCCGTGGCTGTTTTCAGCTTCCAAAATTTCAAACCTAACCCTCCCTCTGAATCACTGAAGAGCAGAGGCCCCGCTCTGTAATCCTGAGCCCCACCCCTACAAAGAAAGTTATTCAGCCGTGGGTAACCGTAGCTCAGACATGTCAAACTCTCAAGGCCAGTGAGACTCATCCTGCCTGCAGAGCAGTCAAAAGCTCCCTGGTAGACAATACCTCATTTCTATAATAACTGGGCTGCTAGTAAAAGGCACAAACACCACTGACACTACAAATCCCAGATTGCATTGCAATAGCTGCTACATCAAGGAAGAGCTGCACTTTTTTCAGTGCTGGGTTCAAAATAGGAAAACATGAAGTTGCTTACATTTCATTTACATTTTCATTTTCTAGTATCTGTTACTGCTTCTGGCTTCAGTAACGGATAGTAGGAGCAACGAGCAACGGCCTACATCAGTCTACATCAGTCTACATCAGTCTACATCAGTCTACATCAAACTACCTTTACCACTTTTGCACCAAAGTCAGTTTCAATTCTTGTCATTCATTTATAAAGAAAATTTCCCGCTCATTGCATTCATATCAGATGAACAGGAGAGGCAAACAGACGTGTTGGTGGCCATAGAAGTTGGAATTTATAGTCAAATATAAATTTATATTTTGGCCTGTATATTTGCCTGTTATTTGGTCTTTTTTTTTTAAGCTTAATTACTGCATCAGTTGATATATTTAATTCATGAGAACAAGAGGTTGTAGAACACATTTCATGTTCAGTGATTATTTCTTTTGACAGAAAAGTACACATAATAAAAATGATAATTTATTATTGGTGTAATTATTTTATTGTTATAATTGTTTTTGATGATAATATTTAATTATTGCAAGGATAATGACTGTTTTTAGTTTTATAAAATAAAAATATCAAAATAATGGATCATTAGTGAATAAAACAAAAACAGCTGGTTTATATATGAATACATTTATATATATTTTATAGGTTAAAGTTACTATTTCTCATTCTGTTATATAATTGCTGTTTGTGACCATAATATAGGAAAATAGGCAACAGAGTCTGAGGAATGGCCATTTACAAAAACCCTCTGCTCTGTCACACACACTTTGCAAATTTCCAATCAAACAATGCGGCTGCACTGTTGATGAAAAGTCTCCTAATCAAAAGTCTGGCATGAGCCTGCTGCGTTTCTGAATATCTATGAAGGTTATTCAAAATTAAAAATTTCGCATCCAGAACCCCGATTCCTTCCTGGTATGCAAATTGTACTGGATGAATTGTACCGTGGATGGCTGGCTGAACACTTTTTTTTTTTTAATTCTCAAAGATTGTCACGATCAGTGATGTTAAAATCATTAAGTTTGGTGGTCTTTGGGACGGTAATTACAATTGAAGATTTACAGATCGCAGGGAGATACTGGAAGCGTTTCACAGACCTCCATGTGTTGGCCAATGGTATCAACTGCGGTTAGGTCCCAGTAAGAAATCTGAGATGCATTGTCAGAGCTTACACTGGTGCAGTGGATCCTGGTTTCCTCCTGGTAGAGGTCAATGCCCGACCTCATGTGTCCAGAGTCTGTAGTTAGTTCCTGGAGGTTGAAGGTTTTGATGCCATCGACTGGCCCCCACATTCCCCAGACTTAAATCCACCTGAAAACCTCTGAGATGTTAAGAATCAGTGCATCAGACACCAAAGAAATAAATGCCAAAATCAAGGAACAGGAAATAACATTTCACAAGCGAGAAGTTGTTCTACAATGTTTTACTTCTTTAAATTTGTGGAATTTGATATAATCCTTCTTTCGATAACACAATGCCAGGCCTGATATTAAATTACGCCAATGCTAGTTTATGCCTTGAATATAAATGCATTGTTAAAACTTTATAGTTGTGTTACAGTGTATGTAAAATGTCACTGTTTACCAACAGTAAGGAACGTTTTCGTTCTAGATGATTGACAGGTTGTTTGCAGTGATGAACAGCAGAAATCCATGTACAAAGGCTTTAAAGCTCCACTAGTTGTCCTCAACTGGAAAGAGACATTAGAGTTCATGACAGAAGCCCAGCTTTACTTGGCTAAGGCTGAATGATGGTTCACCCTTTCATCGCCCAAAAGGTTTTTGGTTTTTTTCTCGTTTCTGCTTTCATGATTATTGTAAAGCCATTATTAGACCTGTCAGAATCTTTATCTGAATACATTTTAACATTTTAGTATCGCGTTGAGTCATGACACCGACCTGTCCGCCGGTACCGGCAGAGGACGGGCTTAGCTCCGGAAATTGACTCTCCGTATTAAATTCCTGGTCCTGGTCCTGGTCTTGGTCCTCCATCCTGACAAGAGTTCTACTTATAATCTCCGAGCTCGCGCTTAAGGCTGCCTTCCGGTCCTGCGGGGTTTTCGTGTTCTCGCGATAACCTGACATTTTATTTTTTTAATATTAAGAGTACATCATTTTACTTTTTGAGAATGTTTTACCAGTTCATTTTTGAGGGTTTAACAAATTGTCAGCCCAAAATACAGTTACTTGTGCACATTGAACAAAGACATGCTCCAGTGTTTTCCAGACATGGTTACAAAAACAGCATCCGTCTATAGTTGGGATATTTTAGAAATAATGGGAGTTTAGGGGATAATATTTATGTAAAATCTTAAAGGCTTCACCCTTAGTTACTGTTGCCAGGGGGTTTATGAACAACTTGCATCAGTTTCCCGCCATCAGATATGTGTGAAGGAGTAAAACATAGCAGATCAAACTTAATGATTGATGGACAGAAACATTTCTTACCTTCACACATTGATGCTCTCATATATTTCAGGATTCAACTCTTATCCACATTATTCATAAAAGTTATTGATGGAGATTAACCCTGAAAACCAATCAGGTAAACCAATAGTTTACTGGTAAGCTTAGCTATATAGTCTTAAGAACATTTCATCCCCTCCTGGTAGAGATCGGCATCCACATGGAGCTGTCCTCATGCCCTGAATCACAGTAGGTCTGTGGAAATCTGGATCAGATGAGATTGTACCACTACCTCTCAAAAGAATTCATCACAAGCCCTTCGGAATTTTTAAATCCTGTGGAGAAAATATTGATGGCAGAGTCACATGACCTCCGCAGGGACTGTCAGGTATCATAAGCAAGCTCCTGACTAAAGAGGAAGACATCACGCATGATACAGACGTTTTATTCAAATTAAGAATCCCAGGTTAGAAATGATGCTCAGTGGTGACATCAACAATGACATCATCAAACAGTTGGTCCATTCTCTCATTGTCGTTATCGCCGGGTGGAGACATCGTCATGGAGACAAATCCCTTTGCTCCTGCAGGTGAAAACATTGTAATATCTTTGTTAACGGCCACACATAATGGTGATTGTGATGGTGATGGTGAATGATTCACTAAGCTTATCTATGACAGATAATATTACCTGACTCGAACTATGACAAATAATATTATTTATGATACCTGACATTAGCTATGACAACTAACATCCCCTTCAGCTTTGGTCGGTGGTATCATTGAACGCTGATCCACCATGAATATTCCCTACAATCTTTGTGTTTAGTGAACATTTACTAATATTCACTAATACTACCACGTTATGCTAATATGAACATTTAAATAATATACAGTACATTGGGAAATTTATAACTGGTACACATCAATGTATTAGCATTGCCATTGGGTTCATGTAATATGGTTGTTAGCATGCTACTGTTACCATGCCTCTGATCAGAAACGTTCCCAGCAGGCCCGTGGAGATACAGCGATACCAGGAGGACGGTGGAGATGCCATACGGGAAGATCACCACAAGGCGGTACAACACCCTCAGTACGTGTAGGTTTTGACTTGTTTTGGACCTAAACGTGCCTTTGGCATCTACAAAAACAAACAGAACTGATCACGGTTAAGATTTTTCAAACGTGAACACAACACAGTCTATAGCTAAAGGCAAGTTAGCAACCATTAGCAGGTAGCAGATAGTAGCACTTGGCAGGTAGCAGCAGTGTTTGGCTTGGAACTTAGCAGCAAGTTAGTAGTAAAACTTAGTAGTTAGCAGAACTCACCTCTGACAAAGAGCCAACTGGGTGGAGACTCTCCCAGCCCGATGATGTCACACTTGTAGACGCCTTCATCGGACTTGGAAACAGAGCGGATGGTCAAGTTACTTGTGGGCTCAGTTCCGATGAAGTAGCCATCTTTGTAGAAGGCAGCTGGGCGGGAGGAGTGCTGGCCTTTGATTCTACAGTGTAGCGTGATGTTATCTCCCGTTTTCACTGGGGAGGCGGGACTCTGGAGGCCCGCTTTGGTATCTGAACGAAGAGAGGAAAAGATTTTAACGGGAGGTTACGTTTCAGTGGTTTATATTGGTTTAGCTCATACCGTAAACGGTGAAGTTGACCATGTTGCTCCGCCTCCCGGTTTGAGTCTCACACCAGTACAACCCGCTGTCAGGCTTCTTGGCTGTCTGGAGGAGGCAGCCGTCGGGGGTCAGAACCCCCCATCTGGGTCCGCAGCTCTGCAAACTGAACTGGCCTCCAGAGATTTGGGTACTGATGGCCCTGATCACCCTCCAGCCATGGAAGCCGCTGTTTTCACCGCAGCTCAGAGACACGTTGTCGTACTCCAGCAGCTGGGACGAGTTGGGCTCCACCTCGAGCCAGACCGGGTCCGGATCATCTGGGAACACAGATACTGTCTCAGGTGCAGTTCCTCTAATGCCATTTATATCCATGTCCAGTAAAACCTGGACACGTTCATAGAGCTGAGTTCATCCAAACAACATAAAATAGTCAAATTTGCTCCCATCATAATCGTTTATGACTGTTGTTTTTCTAAAAAGGTTCATTTGTGATCCTTTGCAGTTGAAGGGTGACAAACTAAATTCCATTGCAGTGACTACAATGACAAATAAAGTGTCTTGCACAAAACTGATAATAAACAAATATAATAATATATATGTATAATTTACGATTAGAACTAATTTTGTATCGTATATAATACCATACAAAAATTAGTTCTAATCGTATATTATTCTCTTTCTGTCTTCTGTTCCCTTTAGGGGTCTCTACAGCACATCATTTGTGTCCATCATTTGTGTCCTCTGCATTTTCCTCTGTCAAGCCAACCAACTGGATGTCCTCTATCACCACTTCCACAGACCTCCTCTTTGGTCTTCCCCTTTCTCTCCTGCCTGGGAACTCCATCTCCAGCCGCCTTAGATGAACAGCAGAGCTGGTCCCACTACCAGCTTGTACACCTTTCCCTTCATTCTTGCTGCTACTCATATTCCCCCCATTGCTCATAACATTTGACAAGTACTTTAACTCCCGAACCTTCTCCATCTCTACTCTGTGCATCTTCACTGTTCCACCTGTCTCCCTTTCATTCACACATGTTTATTCTATCTTGCTACTGCTGACCTTCATTCCTCTTCTCTCCTGCACACACTTCCACCTGCTCCCTGTAGCTGCCCATAGTCCACAGGAGAAATGAATAAGGACACCTTTTGTCAAACCTGTCACTCGCCCAATCAGAAGCTGTCACGTCATCAACCCAAAGTGACGTCACAATCAGCGGATTCTCGCCTTCTCGTCCAATCAGAATCTGCAACGTAACCAGAAGTCTCGCCTCAATGAGGAAGTGTGAGGGGACCCCCTCTAATCGGTTAGTTTAAGCCCCTCCCCCAATCAGCACCTGCCATGTCATGTGTTGTGATGACATCATCACAGTCAGGTGATTCATACCATGGTCATTTCTGGCAGACACAGCATGACCTTGAGTTTGGGTTGTCTTGACATTGTGAGCTGTCGGTATGTAATCCCTCGACTACCTTTTGGAGATCTGATATATAGGAGAGACGGTCAAGGTTATATAAGTTTTCTTTCAAATAGTTGAATGAGATGAAAGGGGAGAAGATGGTGGCAGCTAGAAGCAACAAATGCTCAAACAAAATAATATTTTGAGTTAGTAGGGTTAGATTAGTATTGGATCAAAGGAATGCTGCTGCTCTAACCCTGCAGGCAGAAGAGTTTATGGGCTGAAGGAATTTCAGATGGAGAGGCTTAAGTTAACTAGAAAAATATTCATCATGCTACATCTTCCTCCTTAAGTGAAAGAGGTGAACTTAGAAAAATAAATAAAATTAAAATAAATAAAAACTGACTACCCGCTTTTCACACAGGATACCATAACATTTGGAAAATCCATCAAAGATCTAAATTATGACTTCATAGTAAACCCTTTATTATTGTGGGGAAAGTTATTTATACACAAATGAAGATATCTTAAATATAACTAAACACTGTATAATCGTGTGGTGGAACGATTGAAGTTCTTCAGTAAGTCTCTAAAAAGATGAAGTTGAAAGGCTTTAAATTATTCCCATTATTTGATTGGAGCATTGAATTACTTTATAATTACAGATTTTCTCTATCAATAACAAGCATCGGTCAAACCTGTAGCCAGTTATTCAAAACTGTTCGTACAGTCTGCATCACCAACATTCATCTTCACCAAACAATTAAGCTCACTTTCAAAACCCATTCAAACCGCCAAAACCTTTCATCAAACCACCTATACCCTTCATCAAAACCCCCCAAACCACCTATACCCTTCATCAAAACCCCCCAAACCACCTATACCCTTCATCAAAACCCCCCAAACCACCTATACCCTTCATCAAAACCCCCCAAACCACCTATACCCTTCATCAAAAACCCCCAAACCACCTATACCCTTCATCAAAACCCCCCAAACCACCTATACCCTTCATCGAAACCCCCCAAACCACCTATACCCTTCATCAAAAACCCCCAAACCACCTATACCCTTCATCAAAAACCCCCAAACCACCTATACCCTTCATCAAAACCCCCCCAAACCACCTATACTCTTCATCAAAACCCCCCAAACCACCTATACCCTTCATCAAACCCCCCCAAACCAGCTATACCCTTCATCAAAACCCCCCCAAACCACCTATACCCTTCATCAAAACCCCCCCAAACCACCTATACCCTTCATCAAAACCCCCCCAAACCACCTATACCCTTCATCAAAACCCCGAAACCACCTATACCCTTCATCAAAACCCCCCAAACCACCTATACCCTTCATCAGAACCCCCCAAACCATCTATACCCTTCATCAAAACCCCCGAAACCACCTATACCCTTCATCAAAACCCCCCCAAACCACCTGAACTCTTCATCCATGTCTGAAAATAAGCTGCTTGGACTAGAACACTGGCATCGGTCGTCACTCAGAGAACAAACATTGTCACTTATTACACCCTGAGATCAGGTAGTGTTACATAAATGAACAGCATTCCTCTTTGAAAGACAAAACTGAGGTCTTAGATTTTGGAGTCAAAGAGTAGAGTCAAAGGTCAGCGCTCCCCTTTGATCTATCTGTTAATGTTAAAATCCACTAACCAAGCCAGAAATCAGAAATTAAGACCTTTACAGAGACGCCTACTATGAGCTCAAGAATACATCTATGATCTTCTGCTATGTTCTGAACCATCCAGACGTCTCAGGTTGTAGGGATCAGGTCTACTTAGCGTCCCCAGAGTAAGGTCCAAACATGGAGGAAAGTTGTTCAGTTTTTATGCACACACAACAACAGTTGCCTTGAGGTGCTTTCCAGAAAGAGCAGGTCTATTATTATTATTATCTACAGGACCAACTATGGTCGCTGGTGTCGCTAACTTCACGTTCCGTAAAATAGAACTGCTACTGACCAGAGTTGGTTTCTCAGCAGGTGTGTTGCTGAGTGCGGAAATTCTGTTTGAAACATGAACGGGCTGGTGGTGAACTGTGGGCTGGTGTTTCGGGCTAGGCCTTCTTCGCACAGTCTCCCAGACTCCCTGTTTTCCCGGCTGCTCAGGAGCTGCTAGGGGGCGGCTAAGAGGAGCTAAGACAGGTCGGTCCGCACCGGCTACAGGGGGCTGGCTAGCTACAGAGGCTAGTGGGGTATTTTCCATGGTGTGGAACCGCGTCTCCAAATCAGTGAGCCTCGCCTCCAGGGCGACAAATAAATTTTATTTATTACACTTATTAGCATTAAAGGAGGAACAGGAGTAGCTAAACATATGACACACAGAGCAAGAGAGAGGAGGAGAGAGGGAAGCCATATCTTAACTTATAGATTTAGCGGCTAACGGCTAGGTGTTTCAAAAACAAAGCGCAGATTTAGCAAAAATGTCTAAATATGAGTGGGTAGATGAGTGCTTCAGTTAAATTACTCTTGATACAAGGGAACTTTTGAATAAGTCAGCCTCTAATTTGTGACGACTATATCTATCATATCTATCATTAAACACACTCTTGTTGACAAAACAGCAAACAAAATGTCCCCGATTGTTTCCATTTTTCTCAATCCCTTTTCCTAGGCGGGCTATGAGCATGAAACCTAAACCGTAACAAATGTTCTTTGTGAATGCGGAGCGCGGTGTGTGCACAAATGTCTTATTGCACACTATTGTACATAAATGCACAAGCCGAACAATCGAATGTTAAACTAGCGCTAACAAAACCCCAACGCTATCCAAACCCCAACGCTATCCAAACCCCAACGCTATCCAAACCCCAACGCTATCCAAACCCCAACGCTATCCAAACCCCAACGCTATCCAAACCCCAACACTATCCAAACCCCAACGCTATCCAAACAGCCCTTCAACCTTTTCCTGAGCATATGAAGATGTTAAACCACTTGTTGGATATCCATGCAGTTGCCGAGTGTCCAGTGGGAATTGTGTATGTCCTTTTATTAATTTGAATTGAACAAGTTAGAAAAAATAAACACATTAAATCACACCCATACATAACTTGTGTATTTTTCCATTTACTTTCCAAGAGGATATACAAGTTACAACAGGTATAATATTCCAGGACCGTGTCTGCCCAAAATGACCAAATATGGAAGACACTTCCGGTCATGGCGGGAAACTAAAAAAATGGAGGATGGTAGGAATCATGTGACTGAGATGATGTCATCACAACACATGACGTGGCAGGTGTTGATTCGGGGAGGGGGAGTGGCTTAAACTCCACTATTAGAGATGGGCCCCTCACACTTTTTCACTTTGGCGGGACTTAATGTTGAGGTGGCAGATTCTGATTGGAAGAGAAGGCGGGCATCCGGTGAATGTGATGTCACTTTCGGTTGATGACGTGGCAGCTTCTGATTGGCCGAGTGACAGGTTTGACGAAAAGGTGTCCTTATTCATTTTTCACAGGGACTCTTGCTTGACCTCATCTGTCCGCCTGTCTATAACCATAGCAAACAAGACAGGGCTCAGAGCCGATCCATGATGCAGTCCCAACTCCACCTTGAAGCCATCCGTCACCTACTGCACAAGTCATGCTGCTCTCATCTCCTGTGCAACTTACCATACCTCTCTCACGCCAATCTTCCTCGTGCAATACCACAATTTTTTTCTAA
Source organism: Lophius americanus (assembly GCA_037951165.1). Lineage (NCBI taxonomy): Eukaryota > Metazoa > Chordata > Actinopteri > Lophiiformes > Lophiidae > Lophius > Lophius americanus. Next base: position 639,869 of record JBBDHG010000116.1, read on the forward strand.
ATCCACAAAGATACAATGCGTCCGGACTAAACATTGCATTTATAGGGCTCTTGAATTAAACTGTAGTACTGCTCACAAATTTTCATCCCTTTTCTTAACCTTGTCCCTTCATAGTGTTGCTCAGCTTTATACAGGAGGACGGACGGACGGACGGACAGCAGGACACACAGACAGACAGATAGAGCGATCAATAAATCTACCGTCCAGATTCAGCCAGGCGGACGGAGACTCTCCATGGTCCTTTATGACACAGCTGTAGACGCCTTCATCCGATTCAGAGAAATTACGGATGGTCATGTGATTTGTGGGTCCCTCGCTGATGACTGTGCCTTCTTTATAGAAGGTAGTGGTGGGGATGGAGGAGGGGCCATCTACTTCACAGAACAGAGTGACATTGCCTGCTGCCGCCGGGAGGGTGGGGCTGTGGAGGATCGCTGATCCCTTCCCTCGACAGAAACACATTCAAACCATTTAAACAAATATAAACAAAGAATAGAATGTAGAAGAAGAAGTGGGCGTTACTGGCAATGGTGATGTTGATAGGCTCGCTGTTTCCTCTGCGTGCAGATTCACACCAGTATGAGCCGCTGTCCAACAGCTTCACTGCCTGTATCTTGCAGGTAGAGGAAGAAGTCTGGATGCCCCATCCTGAGCCACACCGGGAGAGAACTGGCTCCCCACTATCAACAGGCACATCCTCACTTTCAGAGACTGAGTGTGGTCTGTGGTGGATCATAAAACTAGGCTTTAGAAGCACAGGAGTGTCCAGAGGATGAACTCAGGAACCTAAACTAGAACTAGAACCTGTTAGGGATTGACCCACTAACCTGCTTGTGGTGTACCTCCACACCGTCCATTCATCAGTGTCGACTTGCTCACAGCGCACAGATACTGTCTCGTATTCCCAGAACTGGGTCCTGCTTGGAGAGAGCGCCATGTAGACTGGAACCAGGAGAGAGACACGCCGTTATTCTGGTGACATCACAATGTTCTGTCTGGTGATCACCTGGTGATTAATCTTGGAAGTTTGCCAACATAACGGACTTGATCTGGATCTGGTGCCAATCCAATCATCTAAGATACGTAGACGAGGCTTTTATGTGGTCACACCCAATGTTTGTTTCTCGCCTGCATCAGAGTCCATTAACACTCTTTGGGTACCAAACGGGTTGCCACCAAGAACCGGATCATCAGACGTTTTTTCCCAACCCTGATACAGATTTAAGTTATAATAATACGTCATAGTAAGATATTTTACAGAGGAAGGCGTAACAGACCATTACAGTTGCTTTCTGGTGGTTCTAGCTGCCAGTAACTAGTTAGCTGCTACTAGTTGTTACTATCTATTGGCAGTTAGCATGTGGTAGCATATCTTTCATGGTGGTTGTAGATTGAATGTCGAGATCTTATGGACCATCATGGTTAAACATCGGCTCAAATTCACAACCAATCTTTGTTGTCATGGTTATGATAAAATTTGCTATTATTGTTGTGAACAGAAAGTGGCGTTGTTTCCATCTATTTGTTGTTACACATCAAACACGTCGCGTTTATTCAGGTTGAGTGTAAATTTGAACATTTCTAACTTCCTCTTTGATCATACAAAACTAGTAAATACAGTGTCCTACTAGAGGGCGCCGTCGGCCTTCCAACTAATTTTTAGTTTAGTCGCCGTCAGTCTTCAAATAGACAGGAAGCAGTAACAAATCACAGTATTTTTTGGACCCATAGGCCTTTGAAAAGACATCTGAAGAGTGACAGGAAGCACGGAGAGAGAGACGTGGAGGTGACATGCAGCAAAGGGCCAAAGATGAAATCGAACATTTGGCGGCTGCGCTATGAGTACTCAGCCTCTCTACATGGAGCGCCCGCTCTTCTAACTGAGCTGGCCACACAACTTACAGTAGTTAATAAAACCAAATGATATAATCAGTCAAACGATAGTCTGTGGTATACAAACATGAGGACTTGAACTCACCACGCCGCTCAGCTGATGTCTCATAAGCCATCAGAAACACTGAAATACAAACTTAAACACCAACATTCTTAGTTCATATTTTTATTTATGGATAAATTCGAGGGACCTTTGTGTGGGCAGATATTTGTCTACTTACAGATGGCAAGAAGAGTTGTCTTCATGGTGCCTGCAGGCTGAAGCTTCATTGACCGTCAGACGTTGACTTCCTGTTAGATAAACAAATAAAGCATAGGGGTGGTGAGGTGTCGGGGGTGGGGTATCTATTGTCTGAACCTGTCAGGAAGAAGAAGAAAGTTTGTCTGCTCAGATGTGAGCTCATCTCTTCTCAGGAAAATCCTTTTTCTGGCTTTTATTTGGTCACTAATAGCAGCGTGAACCGGCGCTATATCCCAACAATCCGCTGCATCCGATTAGCTTGTTGACCATTAACCTCAAGCTTTGGTAGAAACTGGTTTGATGGTTTCTGTTGAATCAGAAAAGCATCCGATCTGACTATACAGTATGTCCAGTAATTTGACAACAAATTACTGGACATACTGTTCCCAAAAGTACTGGAATCAACCCCTCTCTTCAGTTCCTCACCAATAATCACGGGATTTTCTCCTCATTCTTCCCCTTTATCTGATTCAACCCGGTCCAGTAAGACAAGGGTCAAAACTGATGCTTAGTGGCACCACACAGACTGGACCAATCTCAAACAAATGCTCATCGGCTTATGTGTCCATCACAATCGGTCACATCTGACTCACTGGCATGAGGCGGACCTGTACAATACTAACCGGTTTGTTATAATGTAATGGCTGATGGGTGTATGTAGGAAGTGGTTATTAAGTTCTTTGTTTTATTAAGATATAATGTGAAAAACTACTTGTTTATAAAAGTTCTGCAGACAATGTCATACTAGTTTAAGGATTTAAGTTAGCTTCTGGATTCAAAGTAGTTTCTCGGTTTAAATTAGCTTCTGGATTCAAACTGGTTTCTGGGTTTAAATTAGCTTCTGGATTCAAACTAGTTTCTCGGTTTAAATTAGATTGTGGGCTCACACTGGTTTCTGGGTTTAAAATTAGTTTATGGATACAAACCACTTTTCTTTCTTTAAACCGGTTCAACTGGTTTAGCTGTAGTTTCCGGCTGCCGTGCGGTCTGAGGTGTGAGGATGTCAGCCGACGAACAGGAAATGTTCACAGCTTCAGCTCGACTCTGTCATGGTTCTGTTCTTTATCTGTGTTATTTTGGAGTTCAAGGTTTTTTATTTTGAAGGTTTTGTTCTGTTTAATTCCTTGTTTGATTCTGTTTTCTTGCTGACTTCCTTTGTTTATGTTTTTGTGTTCCATTTCCTTCCCTCCTATCTCTTTGAAGGTGTGTGTGTGAATCCTAAGGCCGAGTGTTTCTCCTTGATTATTGAATGTTGTCACCTGTCCCCGGCCCTCACCTGTTCCCTATTTTCTTCGTTACTCAGTGTTTTTAAGTTTGTGTCTTCATTCCTGTCTTTCAGAGGTGGTTTTTTAAAACTATGTTTGTTTAGCATGCCTGTGTGATGGCTCATGTTAGCGCATTAGCTCCTTGAAAACCTGTCCTACATTTAGCTTTTTTCTCATGTTTTATATTTTGGTACTTTGATAATTCTGATAATCGTTTGCTACTATGTACTTTGGGACAATTTTTTTGCTACTTTTTATGTCCTGTCATTTGTTTTGGAAGTTTAGTTTTATGCCTCGTTTATAGTTCTGGAAAATCAGACTTTTTACAAAAATTTATTTTGAGCATGATTTTGTTTTCTTTGCAGTTTTGTCCTTTATTTTGAACTTAAACTTAACATTAATTCCACAGTTGAACTAAGAAAGTTAATTCACTTCTAAAACCTTTTAATTTGAAGCAGTTAAACATTTTCTTTACTACTTTGTCCTTCAAACTCCTCCCACAGATCTAACCAGACAAACTTTTAATCTGCTTGTTATCATGGCAACCCCTCCAGGATGGGGAGTTATTCATGTAGGGGTTCCATTCAGGGATGTTGACATGGAAAGGCAATCTAATTTTACATTTAATGTGAAACAGGAAGTTGTGATTACTTCACCATCCGTCCCCCAACAGGTCTCAAAGCACGTCACCTGATAGATCAGAGTCCCACCCTGAAGATGCCTATCAGCTTTAATTAATGCTAGCTCGTTAGCAATGGTGGTTGCAGTATGTACACAACTGCTGGCTAATAGAACAGCATGCAACATAAGTAGTAGTAAACAAATGTTTAGTTTCACTCTGAACTCATTTGTTTCATTTCCTGTCTGAACATCATACGGCAATGGTAGCTAGTATGCTAACCTAATGCTAAAGTTCACAAAGACTGTTGATTGTAATTAAGTTTTTTTATTTGTTTACAAAAACCTTCCTGTTAAACCACCTTGTATCTGACTTGTTAGCATGCTAGCTGACCTAACTGTTCCCCGTCTATCAACTACAAGTAAAATGATGAACAAGCTAAAAGTGAAGCTAAGTAGTTCTGTGATTTGTTAATGTTATCATGTTATGTGCATATTAGCTAGTTAGTTCATCACAGACATGTTGGAACCGCCATCTCCAATAAGATAAATCCTATGGCTTACTTTACTGTTTATTAATATGAACTGAATAATACATGTTGACAATGGGTTATTAAACATTTATATGAATATGAAAGTTGGGTTTATTCTGTGAAAAACAAACCATTATGAACAACATCGGCCAATAATCCGGACACTTAAACAGGTTTGAACAAAACTGTATGATTGACTTATGGGGAAACTAAATATTATACACAACAAATGTATGACAAAACATGTTTGTTATTTTGTATTTATTTTACAATGGAAGGCTATTTATGCCATAGTTAAATATAATTAAAAAAATATCATGTATTATTTGGATTTTTTTTTATTTCCACAATGTGAACATAACAGATCTAATCAAAATTTTACTATGTTTTGTTTTTTGTCCCCCATCATGAGCTTTTGAAGGCGTGACAGGATACCGTTATTCAGCTGTCTTTTTCGATATATATGGTTAAATGTGGTAAATGTATAGCTTCCTTTGGTTCATCCAATCACCAGCCTCATAGCCTGCTCTCAAGCGTCACATGGTCTTTTCCTTGGCCAATCACGTTGCTGCTTGATGTTATGGCTCCGGCTTCATCTTCTCCTGAGATGAAAAATATCACATTTTATTAAATAAAAACAGAATGAATATATAATCAATATCATATTCTAAATATGATATTGTTACGTATGTGTGGAAGACAGATCTATCTACGTATGTACATGTATGTATATGAATCTATGTATGTATATGTATATATATGTATGTATAATGTATGTATGTATATATATATAAATACACTGCTCAAAAAAATGAAGGGAACACTTAAATCACAGTCCGGATCTTGATTCAAAAAACATACAAGTTGAGAATCTTTATTGACGATTGATTGACATAGCATAATTTCTTTAGAACAAAATTACTCAAGAAAGATCAATGGAAAACAAATTCACTAAACCATTAAGGTCTGGATTCTAAATTACACCAAAAATCAGAGTGAAAAACTGAAATCACAGTTTCTGATCAAACTCAACAGCTCATAATGTGACCCAGGAGTGTGTTTGAGCCCCACATGCCAAAGGGACCGCCATGGATCAGGGCTCCTTGACAGTCTCTGGTCATATGTGGTGTCGTCTAATGAAACGATATGTAACGTCTCGGAGGTTTACAGGGGGATTCAGGCTCGGGGAAGGTGATGACGAGTCAATGGCATCAATACCATCATCCTCCAGGGACTGCCTACAAACTTGGACTACATGAGGCCGGGCATTGTCCTGGACCACGAGGAACCCAGTGTCCACTGGACCAGTGTAAGGTCTGACATTGGGTCTGAGTTTCTTCCTGGTACCTAACAGCAGTCAGGGTAGCGTTCGCTAGCCTTTGGATGTCCGTGAGACCACCCAAGGATCTGTCTCCCCAGACCATCACTGACCCACCATCAAACCGGTCCTGCTAGATGATGATGCATTTTTATCTGCTTTTACCTTGTAGCACTCTGGGATTTGATCCAAATGTAAAGTGCATTATAAATAAAAATGTATTATTATTATTATTGATGCAGCAGCATTAAATTCTCCACAGTGTCTTCAGGCTCTGTCAAGCCTGCCACATGCCCTCAGTTCGAACCTGCTCTCATCTGTGAAGAGAACGCGGCACTAATGGAGAACCTGCCAATTCTGCTGTTTTCTGGTGAACACCGATTCAGCGCCACAATGCTGTGCTGAGGGCACAGGTCCTAGTAGAGCACAGGTCCTAGTAGAGCACAGGTCCTAGTAGAGCACAGGTCCTAGTAGAGCACAGGTCCTAGTAGAGCACAGGTCCTAGTAGAGCACAGGTCCTAGTAGAGCACAGGTCCTAGTAGAGCACAGGTCCTAGTAGAGCACAGGTCCTAGTAGAGCACAGGTCCTAGTGGAGCACAGGTCCTAGTAGAGCACAGGTCCTAGTAGAGCACAGGTCCTAGTAGAGCACAGGTCCTAGTGGAGCACAGGTCCTAGTAGAGCACAGGTCCTAGTAGAGCACGCCGGGCCCTCATGCCACCCTCATGCAGTCTTTGGTTGACAATTTTGTCAGAAACATCACACCAGTAGCCCACTGGAGGTCATTTTTTAGGGATCCGTCAGTGCTTCTCCTGAGAAATGGATTGTGGCCACCACCTACAGAACCATTCCCATCTTGGGGGTTGTCATGCTTTTGGCTCTCCTTTGCACCCGTTGTCACTTTCATTTGCATCAAAACAGGTGAAAGTGATCCACAATCACTTGTGCTTCCTAATTGGACAGATTGATACCCCTGAAGTGTAACTGGCTTGGTCTTTGAGGACCACCATAAGTTCTGAACCATAGAAGATCTTTTGTTTGGACCTCACGATTTTAAAAACACTGATAGCTTAGCATTGTTGTTGGCAAGCATAGAAACATGTCTGGTATGAGTGTGTCCACTGACCTTTGACCTGCCGTGCCAGGAGGCGTGGCCCTGCCAGTCCGATACTCAGAGCGCCGATAGGAGCCGTGGTCAGGATGGCTAAAACAGCTAGCGTTAACACGTCTAAACCAAACTTAATGTGGGACTCATTGCCCTCCTCTCTCGCCATGTCCAGTGCCTTTGAACCAATCGCAGCCTGACAGGAAGTAAACAAAATAGATCAGAGAAACACGTTTGAATTGAAAAGGGTCCAATGAATAAATGAGAACAGACTCTAAACCCCCATCCATGTCTTCACTGAGGAGGTTCCACTGGCTCTTTACAAAGTTCTCTCTGATGATCAGTGATGTGGTCATGTAATTCATGTTGCCACTGCAGAGGTTCTAGTGGTCCGTAAAGATGTTTAGAATGTCAGGAAGTTCTACTTTTTTTTTTTAATACAGGGTTCTGGAAGTAACTCAGGTTTAAATGAACATTTTATGTCACTACACATTGTCACTCAAGAGGTTGCAGGGGTTATTGAGGAGGTTCTAGAGGCTTTCTTCAAGGTTCTAAAAGTTATTATCTGAAGATTAGTCAGCAAGGTTGTTTTTTGATTCGGGTTGCCACTGAAGAGTAGCTAGTTGTCCAGTCAGATGTTGTAGTTGTGCATAAAGAGGTTAAAACGGTGGGTTCCTGATGTAACTAAGGTTGTAATAGTCAATGAGGAGGTTTTGTCATCGCATGTTGTCACTGAAGGACAACTAAAAAAAAGTTATTTAAAATTTTAGTGGTGAATGATGAAGCTGTAGATGTCATTGTGAGGTTGTTGTTTTTTTAAAACCTTTATTTTACCAGGAAATATCCCATTGAGATCAGGAGTTTTTTTTGCAAGGGTGATTGCCAAAAAGGCACCAGCACACAGCATTCTACTTTCCCAGACATTGTGAGAGAATGATAAAATCCAATATAATTGAATGAACCCTTTAAACTGATGGAAAACAACTACTTGAATAGTTTGTTTCCATCCCTTTCTTGATTTCTATTCATGTTTTTATCCCTGACTGCTATCAGTGAACTCTCATAAGCAAGCATAGATTTTTTTTTTACCGTATCAGATTGCTCCATCGCGGTCCCTGGGTGAAACGTCTACGCTGGTGCAAGAAACTATAAAAGAGAATGCCTCTGCAGTTGGAATAACTGGGATGATTTTCTTGATTGTCATATTTTTTTAACAGATTTGTCATTCAGGGCGTGGTCTTTTACATGCCAGGGTATGCTCGGTAGGCTTGCGTGCGCAAGCTCGTCCCGTATCAGTGTTATGTTTTTGGAAAAGGCAGGGAAAATGCTGGCATATCGGTTGCTGCTGTGGTGGGAATGAAGTCCAGATTCAGTTTCTTGGCGGTGCCAGCACGCCTGATGGCACGTATATTATGCAGACGGAAACACTGTTGAATGTTACTTACATTTGATGCCTTTTTGTTTTCTTGGTGCTCTTATAATGATGTTGAACCTGTTTTTATTAACCTTTATTACATTAGATAAATGTCACTGTCTCTCTGAATATGGGCTGTTTTTTTAATCTGACAGCGGCATGTGTCTGTAGAGTAACTGTGAAGGTATTTGAAGGCAGCTTCATTGGAGTATAGAGCTGAAGGCCCACATGGAAAACCCACAGCCTGCTACTGCAGTTTACACATAAAAAAAACTCATTGTACAAATACAATAAATATGGGTACAAATAGTAATAAAAAATAAAATGACGGAGGCTTAGATTTCCTAGGAGGTTCTATGAATGATGTTCTTGGCATCCTATAGATGGTTCTAGTGATCTTATCGAGGAGTCCTTGGCGGTTGAGGTAAACTATTGGTTATTGAGAAGGTTATAATTAAATATCTAGGTTTGTGATCTCATAGTCATATAGGAAGGTTTTAGAGGTCCAATGAGTTTTTTTTCTGGTCACTGAGGAAGTTCTAAATAAATAATAATAATAATAACACTTTTAATTTATGACACACTTTAAATTTGGATCAAATCTCAAAGTGCTAAAAGTTCTAGTGGTCTTTTGTAAGTTCTGTTAGGCTCTTGATCACATTTGGGTATTTATAGGAGTAATCAGAGTTTTAGAGGATGAAAAGAGGTTGTTTTAACAGTCCTATGATGGTCCTCTGGTCACTGATGACTTTCAAGGGGTCCTATAGGTAGTTGTAGAGATATTTTAGAAGGTGCTTGTTGTGAATTACAATGATCTATTGGTTCTTTAGGTGGCTGAAATGGCTTAAGTGGTCCTTTTGAGGTTTATTGGGCAATTCATGAACTTGTACCCCATCAGTGAAGGGAGTTTAGTAGTCCTTTGTTGGGTTAAAGTCCCCATCCATACGGCTCTAGTGAGGGTTTATGGGTAATTAAGGTGTACCCTGGCAGTGATGAGGTTCTACTGGTGTTGTGTTTGTGGTGCCACACACAGACCTGGACAGTGGCTTTAGGAAGCCAGGCCACAGAGATGAAAAGTTTCTCCTTCAGGTTGAAACCTCCAAAATGAACCAGTAAGAAGGTGACAAGCAGGCGGATCACCAGACCGATACAGACACAGGCCAGCCCCAGACCTGAACAAAGAGTCCAATTGTTACCAGGTCCACTTGATTCCTTGCGGAGACCAGGTTCCAAGTGTGTCCTGTTTGTTTTGGGGTTCTTACCTACTGTACTGGGGCTGAGCTTCGTTATGGTGATCTCTGCTCCAATCAGACCAAAGAGGAGTGGCTGGAATATGTCCCAGGAGCGACCCATCATGGCTGCCACCGGGACCTGGATCGGATCAGCCAATTCAGAGAATCAGGATCTGAATACAGGAGTTTAATTCAGATGAATGTGTTCCTGATGTTACCTTATCTGACTTCCAGCCCAGAGCAGCCAGAAAGGCGAGAACCAGGGTACAGAGACCACCAGCACCAGCAAAACCAATCACATGGCTGAAGAACACCGAAAATACAGAGAGTCCCAACAACATGAGTGTCCTCATCAACACCAGTTCCTCCTGTGGGAGACAGTAAGTGACACTTAAAATATGTTACCACACATGACCTGGCATCAGATAGATTAGGACGGTCAAATAGTGAAAAATCCATCAAACCCTCCCCCTTCATCCAATCACAAATGCCATGTCATCATTGGATTACGCATTATCACAATGGTTTTCTTGTCTTCTGCCCTCTTGTTCGATCAGAAGCTGCCATGCCACCGGATGTCCAAACCTTTGTAGTCTCATGGGTGACCTTAAGGGGGGCCTCCTTTTTTAGTCCTTAGAGGCATCCCCCATTTTGAGTGAACAGAAGTTTTATCCACAAATGGGCATTTGGTATTCCGGCCTTCTGGCTTCTGCAGCCGTTATCTATCAATCACAATAAGTTCATCCCCGCCAGTTGGATGGAATGGTGGGGATGGTCTTATTGTGATTGATAGATGGATTGAGATGGTCAGTTATATATTTTTTCAATATTTGAGTCTGGAACCAATGAGATGGCGGTGGAGCTGGAGGTAAGAAACACGTGTCCATAGACTCACACACCAACTGGTCATCTTTCAAACTGAATGTCCAGAAGAATGTTTCTCTCTCTCTCTCTCACACACATATATATATATATATATATATATATATATATATATATATATATATATGTGTGTGTGTGTGTGTGTGTGTGTGTGTGTGTGTGTGTGATAACACACGCACACACACACACACGGCCTCTTCATCTATATGTAAAAGCAGCCTGGCTCCGGTGTCAAATTAGACTATTTCTCTCTCCGTCTCTCTCTCTCTTTCCATGAATCTATCTCTCTCTCTTTCTCTTGGTCCCTCTCTGTTTCTCTCTCCATCTCTCTCTCTTTATCTTGGTCTCTCTCTCTCTCCCACTCAGTCACACAACAGGGCGTAAGTTATTTTTCAAATTCTGACCATAAAAAGTTTTAATCTCATCCCAAGATAATGTGAATGTCTACAGAAGGTTCTGTCTGGATGGAAGTTGAGGTGTTAGCGGAGCGTCCTCAGAAGCTAAGGGCCGACGACGGAACGATCATTCTCTTGATTGAGGTAGAACATTACCATACAGAGTTAAACTGCAAAAAACATTTGGTTTCTTTGAAACAAAAAGATCATGAGAGCAGACTATAGTCTCGTCCTTCTGTCTTAAAATAAGAATCGATTTATTCCACAGTTGGGAAATTCTGGTGTGACAGCAGTAAAGAGCAATTATTAGAAGTACGGTATGAAAAAAAAGATAATGGAATAATATATAAAGAGTGCAGTATTGCTCACTATTACTATGTACAGGTTTTTATCCGGAGTCAGCATATTGTAGAGATGAAGGTTATCATACAAAGGTGTATTATAAACTATTACTAGATAGATATGTTGTACCTACACAGTTAAGTATATTGCACTGATGACAGTTGTCTTGGAGGCTGCCTTCAGCAAGTCTGTCTGTCGGCTGTAGACACAGTTTAAAATGACAAAGATATGCCCATTTTATGCTTTTTTGTAGCCAAATAGGTATGTGAAAGACCAGGACACCATTAATCCATCCACTCTGTCAGGTCACCCTCAGACCAGATGTAGGTGTCAGTCAGTGATAGATAGATAGCATGTTGCCATGGAGTCAAATGGCAAGAAACATTTGGTTTCTTTAAATCAAAGAGGTTGTGACAACAGACTGTCTTCAGCTAGTCTGTAAGGCAGCAGAGACAGTTTACAGAAATGTTTCTTTGAATGGCTGAATCTGGAAGGTTTACTTATTTGTGTGTATGTGCGTGTGTGTGTGGATTTGTGTTTCTTCAACTCGCCATTTCACTTGTAGGAGATTAAAATATTTGAAAAAATATAGAACTGACCCTCTCAATGCACACGGGGGACGGACTTACAGTGATCTACAGATAACGGCTGCAGAAGGTGCAAGCTGGAAATCCAAACCGCCCACATAAGAATAAAATATCCGGTCACTGAAAAAGTAGGACTACAAGGACTACAAGGACTACAAGGGAGGCACCCCTACAGTCACCCATGAGAGTCCACCAGTGGAACTACAAAAGGTGGGAGTTCTGGTGAAATGCTAGCTTCTGATTGGACAAGACGACGAGACTTCCGGTATAAAACGGTGATGATATGTATCATCTGATGGAGCAAGGGGGGCGGGTTCGATGGATGTCCTTCCCAATTCCTTCTGGTATCACTCAACGCCCTGCCCTGGTGTTTCCATGGGAACCAGCACAGGAACTGACCTGGTCTTTGCTAGGGAACCAGCAAAGGAACAGACCCAGGATCAACCCAACTATGATTCCTCCGACAACCTCCAGCAGACCCTTCAGGATGTTCATCCATGTCGAACCTGCAGCACACAGAGGACATATAAGTAGAAACAAAAGGAACCGAGCAGAACAGGATGAGATAGAAGATTCTATGGAGACCTGTCGAAAAAGCGATTCCCAGGCAGGTGGAGAAGCCGGTTATGGCAAGTACATCGTCAAAACTCCCAGCAGCCATCAGCAGGGTGGGGATCCCCTGAACCACAACAAAGTAGACACAGAAGGTGAATAGAGCAGAACATTAATGGTTCATCATTAAACATATTGGGATCCCAATGGTGATTCTAGTTTAGGATTATAAGGATCAGAAGCTGCCAAATCAATCCCGGAAGTCACTTCCAGGAAGGAAGGTGAACCACACACTCACATTCACACACACACACAAACACCATCTCTCTGTCCCACACACACACCATCTCTCTGTCCCACACACACACCATCCCTCTCTAACACACACACACCATCCCTCTGTAACACACACCATCTTTCTGTCCCACACACACACCATCACTCTGTCCCACACATACACCATCACTCTGTCCCACACACACACCATCCCTCTCTAACACACACACACCATCCCTCTGTAACACACACACACACCATCACTCTGTCCCACACACACACCATCACTCTGTCCCACACACACACCATCCCTGTGTAACACACACACACATCCCTCTGTAACACACACACACCATCCCTCTGTATCACACACACACTATCCCTCTCTAACACACACACACCATCCCTCTGTAACACACACACACACCATCACTCTGTCCCACACACACACCATCCCTCTGTAACACACACACACCATCCCTGTGTAACACACACACACATCCCTCTGTAACACACACACACCATCCCTCTGTAACACACACACACCATCCCTCTGTAACACACACACACCATCCCTCTGTAACACACACACACCATCCCTCTGTAACACACACACCATCCCTCTGTAACACACACACACCATCCCTCTGTAACACACACACACCATCCCTCTGTAACACACACACACCATCCCTCTGTAACACACACACACCATCCCTGTGTAACACACACACACCATCCCTCTGTAACACACACACACCATCCCTCTGTAACACACACACACCATCCCTGTGTAACACACACACACATCCCTCTGTAACACACACACACCATCCCTCTGTAACACACACACACCATCCCTCTGTAACACACACACACCATCCCTCTGTAACACACACACACCATCCCTCTGTAACACACACACACCATCCCTCTGTAACACACACACACCATCCCTCTGTAACACACACACACCATCCCTCTGTAACACACACACACCATCCCTCTGTAACACACACACACCATCCCTGTGTAACACACACACACATCCCTCTGTAACACACACACACCATCCCTCTGTAACACACACACACCATCCCTCTGTAACACACACACACCATCCCTCTGTAACACACACACACCATCCCTCTGTAACACACACACACCATCCCTCTGTAACACACACACACCATCCCTCTGTAACACACACACACCATCCCTCTGTAACACACACACACCATCCCTCTGTAACACACACACACCATCCCTCTGTAACACACACATTGCTCCTCAGCATGAAATATTGGATAATGTTTCCTAGTGTGAAAGAAGGCTTCATGTAAAGACGTGAGGGAGGGAGACTATCCTTTTTATACAGAGTACATCAACTCATCAACAAATTGTCCTTGTTCTGAGTAAAAATAAAATATCGGCTTTCCACAGATCCCTTTTGTTCTGTCTGAAGGCACACATCATGTGTATTACTCACGCAGTGATACCATTCCCTGGCTGAATAACTCATCAACCTGCTGGAGACAAACAGGAGAAACTAACAAGATGACACACTATCGCCGCTGTATGTATCAACTGCCTCTTTTGTTTATTTAAATTTTTTTTAAATTGATAGATAGTTCTAAACTTCTTGTATATTATAGAATTTACAGTTTGCACAGAGATCCATTCTCCTTAGGTGGAGCCAGCCTTTACCATTTATGTCTTTCCTTTTTAATCTGTTTATAAGGTTGTTTCAGTTTATGTAGAAAATTAAAGCATAATTTATTTTTCCTTAAGAAATTGATGAAGAGCAGCTGGGAAACATACTTTACACCATTAACCTACAGGGGGAAAACATCTTGTAGCTACCACTTATCTCGTGGGAACGAGTTATTAAGTCATGGCCACGAGATCAATTTGGTTCTTCAATGTCACCAGAGGGGTTACTTGGATGTAGTCCACCAACAAGAACAAAAATAAGAATTAATTTACAGATTTAATAGCGGCACCAGAGAGATGACTCCGCAGGGGAAATCAGTTCCATAATGAACCGGATTCTGGTTGTAAGAAGGAGAATCCAGCGCTGATATCTCCATCAGAGAGTGAGCGCTCTCCTGTCAACCGTTTAATGTCAAAGGGCCCCAGACCCGCTACGACCTCGCTGCCATCCAGACCGAACCTTCTGCTGTCATCGACTGCAAGATGATAAAACTTTTTATGGGGAGTTTGGTTCCGATAACAGTTCACGCATCGGCTGCCTTCAACATTTAAATGAAAAATTGACTTTACTGCCTGCTGTGTGAATGAGCGGGCGAGGGCGAGGGAGAGGGAGAGGGAGAGGGAGAGGGAGAGGGAGAGGGAGAGGGCGAGGGAGAGGGAGAGGGAGAGGGAGAGGGAGAGGGAGAGGGAGAGGGAGAGGGAGAGGGCGATAGCTTCATTAGGCCATCATGAGTTTATAAACTTCATTCATAACAGACGTAAGTTTGTAGGACACATTAAATAATCAGGAAAATGTGGACAGAAAAGTACAACAAAATCTCTTGACTTGCAAATTGTATACAATAAAATTTGGGATATGGATTGAAAACTGAAATTTGTATTTCATAGTAAACTCTTTATTATTGTTAGAAAGATGATATTACAATATTATTTTCTTCATATTCATTTCTTATATGGGATATGACTATGGCTTCCATACGATCATAAAAATATTTATTTAAAAGGCAATTTAATGAACTTTTGAGTTGATACGCTCTTTTTTTTCTGTGGCAATCACCACATCCATCCATCCATCCATCCATCCGTCTATCTATCCATCTATCCATCTATCCATCCATCCATCCATCCATCCATCCATCCATCCGTCTATCTATCCATCTATCCATCCATCCATCCATCCATCTATCTATCTATGTTCATCTCCTTCTTTCCCTTTACAGTTTGACAACATGGATCATTTGTTTCCTTTTTTCCCTGTCCTCTGCATTCCATTGTCTTGCCATTCAGATCCAGGAGGGTTAGTGTGTTACAATGTCAGCACAGCACCCCCCACTGACAATCGAAGGTGCTGCTGTGGTGAGGGTGAGCAGCACCAAGTTCTTGGTGAGTGCACATCTCTGAGGACCTCTCCTGGACCGACAACACCACATCACCGGCCGAGAAGGCTCAAACACGCCTCTACTTCCTAGCACGAGCCCCTCCCCCCACCATGTGCTCCTTCTACCGGGGCAGCATTGAGAGTGTCCTCCCTGGCTGTATCAGTGTTTGGTATGGAGGCTGCACTCCACGGAAGTCACTGCAACGCATAGTGGACACAGCCAGCAAGATCATCGGTGCCCCTCTGCCCTCCCTCACGGAATTATCCACACCCGCCTCACCGGCATAGCAATCAGCATCGCTGGAGACACCTCCCACCCCCAACTCCCTCTTCTGTCTCCTGCCTTCGGGCAGATGGTACCGGATCCTTCGGGCCCACTCCACCAGACTGCTGAACAGCTTCGTACACCAGGCTGTCAGAATCCTCAACTCTGCCCACTATCCCCTCCCTCTGCCCCCGGCTCTGGACTGTGACACACCCACCCCACCTCAGCTGCTTACATGCACCTTTAACTGCTGGTTGCACAACCGACATTGCACTATAGTATTTCTACTGCACTACCGGCACTGTTGTACACAGGTAGATTTGGGTATTGTGTACATGTATATATATATTTATATTTATGTTACTTATCTATTTCATTTTTTTATCTTATTACATTTCTCAGGGGTATTATATATATATATATATATATATATATATATATATATATATATATATATATATATATATATATACATATATATATATATATATATATATACATATTTAAAATCAAATTCTTAAGGAGAGAAAAAAATGCCATTTTAATTTTCTGTATGTCCTGCACGTATAGCAAAATTGACGTATGAAAATAATAAAAATAATGAAAATAATATAAGGCTTACTCAAAAGTTTTCATTTGTTCTGCTGGTAAAGGGTTATGTGTGTGTATATATACCTTTTCCTACAATAATTAAGAGTTTGGTATGAAGTCCTAATTTGGATTTTCAATGCATATTCCGGCTCCGTCCCTAAAAGGAACATCAAAGGACCAGATGCATCAATAATGGACACAGTCTCAAGACAGCGTCTTAATAAGTGTCTTATTATTTATTTTACTTTAATAGGTGTGAAACACGTAAGGTCACAAAAATTGAATCACCTCAAGGATATGCCAAAATCTACCTCTGGGTAAAATTGTTCGCAATCCTGCTCACAAACCAACAAACCAACAAATAAACAGACAAACGCACAGGAGCGAAAACATACGTAACCGCCTTGGAGGAGGAAATTAAATGAAAGAATCAGAAATACTATTTTTATCCCATGAAATATAAAAATATCTTTTCTTATAAACCAGATGTGGCTGATGCGAGTCGATGTTAATGGTAGCCAGGCCACTCAAAACTTTTGTCTCCTTGATGAGTGGATGTTTGTCGTCATGAGTTTCAATTTTGAAAATCTTTAAAATCAGCAGGCAGTAAAGTAAAATTTTCATTGAGATGTTGAAGACAGCAGATGTGTGAACTATTATGGTAAACAACCCCCAATATAAAGTCTTATCATCTTACCCAAAATGAGCTCGATGACTGCAGAAGTTTCCGTCTGGATGGCAGCGAGGTCGTAGCGGGTCTGGGGACATTTGACATTAAGCGGTTGACAGGAGAGCGCTCACTCTCTGATGGAGATATCCGCGCTGGATTCTCCTTCTTACAACCAGAATCCGGTTCATTATGGAACTGCGTGATTTCCCCCGCGGAGTCATCTCTCTGGTGCCGCTATTAAATCTGTAAATTCATTCATATATCTTTTCTTGTCAGTGACATAAATCTACGGAGCACCATTCATCATGAATGAAAGATGTGATCATGTAAACACCCTACCATCTGATGGTGTTAAGTAAAAGTCTCCCAGCTGCTCCCCATCGATTTGATAAGAAAAATGAAATTAATATTTCCTTATTTACATAAATTGACACAACCAAACAACAGATTAAACAAGAAAAGAGAGAAGAATTTTGTTTTATTTTTGTTTTTGGAGGGGTTTTATTCGAGTACCTGCCTGGGAAAGGCCGGATCCAGTCAGGAAAAGTGTGGGAAAAGGATCTCGGTGCAAAGTGTAATTTCTATAATACAGAAGAAGTTAAGAAGTTTCTGTCAATTAAAAAGAAACTTGAATTAAATGAAAGAATTGGTTGATACATACAGCTGGCCATAGTGGGTTATCTAGGCAGTCACTTCTGTTTGTCTCCAGCAGGTTGATCAGGTTTCTTTCAGCCAGAGAATGGTATCACTGCCTGAGCAATACACCAGATGAGAGTCTGACAGGCACCGAGGAAAAACAACCTTTTTATATCTAAAAACAGCAGACTACTCAGGACAAAGACACTTTGTTGATATAAGAGCTGATATATTGTACTTTCAATAACTCAGCTTAACAAGACAGCAAGAAAGTCTCCCTCCCTCAAGTCTTTACACAAGACCATTTTGTGTCACCCCAAGAAACATGCAGAATATCCCAATGCTGAGTAGCAATTTGTTTTTGTGTGTGTGCTGTAGAAAGATATGGTGTGTGTGTGGATGAGGGAGAAGTATGACTTAGGTAAAGGTATGTGTGTGCAGGTATGTGTGTCTTCCTGCCATTTCTGCCCCCCATCTCCTCCTTCCCAGTAATATTCTCCAGTATATTAGAAAAAATATACTCTATAACGGTCATTTCCTCTGGACTTGCTGTGATTGACAGAGAACAGCTGCAGAAGGTGGGGATTCCAGTATAGGATGATACTTCCTATCACTCAAAATGGAGGAGGAGTCGGGACTTTTGGTCCTCCATAAGAGAGGACCTACTTATGGGACCTCCATGGAAGGGGGACTTCTAGTGGAAAACCCCTTAATGGGGTGGGACTTCTGGTGATGATGTGGCAGCTTCTGATTGGACAAGATGGACAGGGTTTTCACAGGTTTGAAGAAAGATATATTCATAATCTTTCTAATCTTCCTTTACAAGGTTCTAGAGGTTCTTCAGAGCATTCTAGAGGTTCTTTAGGTGATTTAAGACCCACCAGATATCTCTGGGTGAGGAGGTTCTTGTTGGCCCAAAGGGTGAACTAGAGCTCCTATAGGTGTTTTTTTGACCCACTCAAGGGTTTTTTAGGATACCCTCGTTACTGAGAGGAATGTAAAGTAGTTTCAGGGACAGGTGGTCTTAAGGGAGGTCTTATAGGTAGTACACACTGAGTAGGTTCTGTGGCTCCCATATCCGTATCTACATATTGAGTCGTTTTAGTGGCCATCATGGATATTTTAGAGATCCATTGTCAAGTTCTTTCATCATCTAAGAGGTACTGATGGTTCTTTACAGGGGTTCTTGTCACTAAAGAGGGTCATGTGGCCTTCTAGGAGTTGATTGGGTAGCTCCAGTGGTCCTTAAGGGATTTAAGTTGCCCCTTAAGAAGTCTTTTGGTCATTTAAGATTTTCTGATCGTCCTTTAAGAAGGCTCCTTCACATTACGTATGTGGGTCCGGTAATCGTCCGGGGCTCTACCAAGTAGTTATAGTGTTCGGTGGTCTTATAGGTTATCAAGAAGTTTGGGGGATCCAGCCCTCCCCCTCCCCTACCAGTATCCTCTACAATGTCCTTCACTGCTGACCAGCTGCAAAGTCAAACTCCACTTAAGCAAAGCTTTTGGCTGTGTTGGTGTCATCCCCAGGTAGGTGACAGCCTGTGGCCCCCAGCTAAGTGGAGCGCTTCTGCATGTCTTCAACATGAGCCTCAGTCTCCAAAGGGTCTTATTGCTGCAGAAGACGTCCTGCGTCACTCCTGTGCCAAAGAAACCACATCCCAGTGGTACTAAAGAATACTGGGAACAGCTCCAGCCCTTGGTTAGCCAACATTTGGACCCCCTCCAGCTTGCCTACCAGCTCAGACTAGGAGTTGAGGAGACCATCATCTACGGTCTGAACCACAGCAGTGCTCCCCTGTACAGTCCTACCAGCAGTGTGGGAGTCATGTTCTTAGACTTCTCCGGTGCCTTTAATATCATTACGCCTGCGCTACTAGGTATCAAACTGACAGTGATTGCAGATGGATAATAATAATAATGCCCCCCATCTGTAATCATATATATATATATATTGATGAATAAACAGAAATAAATAGAATGAAAAATTAGAATAATTAATGAATAAAAGAGTAACTTATTGTATGGTTTCTAACAGTTTTCAGGAGAAACTGTAGCAAACCAATGTAACCCCATGGATCGAAAAAAAAGTATTTCTGATTCTGGTACGACTGGTCTATGCTGGAGTTCTACATGTCCTTTAAGTATAAGAAACAAGAAGCATTTTTTAAGGTGGTTGTATCGGTAATACATTCATAGAATGAAAAGGTTCTTAGAGTCTGGGAGTTCTAGTGTGGCGTTTGAAGACTGAGATTAAGACTGAGCGGCTCGCCTTCTGCCGCCACACCCTGGTGGTGGTCCTTAGGACCACCTGCGTGTTTGTTGTAGTTTACCTTCTCCACGCCGTAACCATCTCTCTGCAGGAGCAGCATGGACGGAACCACAACAGCCGGTGATACTGCTGCTAAAACAAAGCTACACACACACACACACACACACACACACACACACACACACACACACACACACACACACACACACACACACACACACAAGGGTTACTATTTCATGTATTCTTCTGCAGATATGTATGTGTGAGCCTGCATATGTGTGTTACCCTAGGATGAAGCCCCACACCCACGGCAGACCCAGCAGGAAATGAGAAACTATGGCAACGGTGCACGCCTCCACCACACAGGGTCCAATGGAAAGACGCAGACACAGCGCTTTTAGACGACGCAAAGCCTGCAAGAACACACACAGAGGAAATACTTCTCTCAGTTAATGTGTGTGTGAGTGTGTGTGTGCATGTGTGTATATATATATATATATATATATATATGCTCACTGAGGGGTTGAGGCCCAATCCGGCTCTGGTCAGGATGATTGACAGGGCGATGTTCTTTAGCGCTGCCGACCAGTGAGTGTCGATGAAAACGGCGTCGGTTACATACGGAACGTTACGTAACAACAGCCCCGCCAGCAGCATGCCTACGACACATTTATGTTTGGTATGATTATATTTAAAATAGACAATACTAGTCTACATTAGATTGCCTGGATCATTAGATTAAATATATATGACCCCTAGGCCTTTATTGATAGGACATCTGAAGAGTGACAGAAAGAGATGGGGAGGCGACACACAGCCAACGACCCCAGGCAGGATTGAATCCATGGCTGCTGCGCTCTGAGGCCGCTGTACATGGGTCGCCTGCTCTCCCGACTCAACTAAACAGCAGTTTTATTTGATTCATTATATTAATCACATTAGATTGATTAAATGAATACGTGTGATTAGATATATTTGATTATGTTAGACCAGTTTTAGATGTTGGGTTGTACCAAGTAAAGGGGGGAAGGGTGGCAGTGTGGGCAGTTGGATCATTCCCACCAGCTTTCCTCCAAGGACAGAGCAGATAAAGAGGATCACGATCCCAAACAGGTTCCCGCCAGGCAGACACTCACTACCTGTGATGGACCAGACCACCCCGAACAGGAGAGCGAAGAGACACACTATATACACACACAAACGACCACACACACACACACACACACACACAAACACACACACACAGATCAGAGATTCAACATCAGACCAGATCTGAAACAGTACAAGGTTAAATGTTCCAACAAACCTTTAGTGATGAGAACGTTTACGAGTCCCTGAGGTGGAGAACATCTGTCCTTCACACAGACGCAAGACGACCAGCAGGAGGACGAGTCGGACACCGCCATCTTTAAACAGACGTACATAAACACCCATCCACAACAAGGAGAACTTTAAAACCAACAACACTAATACAACTTAACAGACAACAGAACAGAGACAACCACCAACCACACTGCCACCACCTAAACACAACTTGACAACCAACCACTACGAGACAACTTGACAACCAACCACTACGAGACAACTTGACAAGCAACAGCAACTAGACAACTTAACAACCAACAAAACAAAGACGACAATCAATAACACTGAGACAACAACCAACAACATAGAGACAACAATCAATAACACAGAGACAACAATCAAGAACACAGAGACAAAAATCAATAACACTGAGACAACTTAACAACCAAAGACACAGACACAACAATCAATAACACAGAGACAACAATCAATAACACAGAGACAACAATCAGTAACACTGAGACAACAATCAATAACACAGAGACAAAAATCAATAACACTGAGACAACTTAACAACCAAAGACACAGACACAACAATCAATAACACAGAGACAACAATCAATAACACAGAGACAACAATCAGTAACACTGAGACAACAATCAATAACACAGAGACAAAAATCAATAACACTGAGACAACTTAACAACCAAAGACACAGACACAACAATCAGTAACACTGAGACAACAATCAATAACACAGAGACAACAATCAAGAACACAGAGACAAAAATCAATAACATTGAGACAACTTAACAACCAAAGACACAGACACAACAATCAATAACACAGAGACAACAATCAATAACACAGAGACAACAATCAATAACACAGAGACAACAATCAGTAACACTGAGACAACAATCAATAACACAGAGACAGCAATCAATAACACTGAGACAACTTAACAACCAACAACACAGAGACAACATTCCATAACACTGAGACAACTTAATAACAAACAACACTGAGACAACTTTAGAACTACCAAGACTTACATAACTTTATAGCCAACAACGCTGAGATAACTTCAGAAGCAAGAACACTGAGACAACAGCAAATAACATAAAGAGACACAACCAACAACCAACAACAACTTAGGTCTTCTTTCCACATATGTTTGATTAAATCTGCTGTGTTTGACCAGCTCACTCACCCCTGTGTTAACGGCCAGTTGGTCCGTCTTCTTCCCCGGCACGACGGTGATCCCCCTCTCCTCCTGATCAACCTGACCTTTAGTCTCTCGCTTCACCACAGACAGGAGAGAGAGAAAGAAGAAGTTGCTGAACTTAATTCAGTGTTGTTTCCTGATGTGTTTTTGTTCTTCTACTATTCTATTCTACAGACCAAACATCACGCTGAACATCATGAGGACAATAGAGTTCTCTGAAGTTCACGCTGCAGAGTGGTGGCTTGTTTCTGTCTCCTGACACAAAGCTGTGTCCTTCGCAGCTTTGTGTCAGCATCAGTCATTTTCAACACAGTCAACATTTTTCACACCCTGTTCCAATGTTGTTTATGTTTCAAACATTATTGCACTTATCTGTGCATAATCATCATATTTCCAACCACCTCACCAAACAATTTATCTGATTTAGAAACTACTTACAAACACCAACAGCTAACTATTAGCTAACAGCAAGAAGCCAGTAACAGATACTTAAAGCTAACAAACATCTAGCACATTTTTTATACAAAACTTAGAGCAAAGAAACAGCTAACAAAGAGCTGACAGCTATCACACTATAAAAGAGAGTGAACGGCTAACGAATAGCTGAGGCAGCTAGTAAAGATATAACATACCGCTAAATGTAAACAGCAAACACAGAGCTAACAACTAATAAACTACTCAGAGAGATTTAATGGACAGCCAAAGTTTGCCCACAGTTAACAGCTAAGAAACAGCCTAAAAGCTGTTAGACAAATAAAAGCCAACAGATAGTTAACTGATAGATAATGGTTAACAGATAACTAACAGATAAATAAAAGCTAACTGGTGGTAACAGACAAATGTATATCAGCTAACATAGCTAACAGACTGACAACAGCTGTCAGTCAATTTGTAGCTGAGTGCAAGTGATATGTTACTATGAGTTTTTCAACCATGAGTTGAGTAGCTTCAGTTAAGAAGGGTTAACTTCTTGTTGTCTTTTTTTTTTTTTTTTAATGTTTGTACATCTTTTTTTGATAGTACGTGTAACACTTAACACATTTCTTTTACTTGGGACAAGTTTCGTATATCTTTTCTCCCACAAAATCCTGCCACTCCGGTCAGGCTTCCCAAATAGACATATAACAACTAACAGTCAACTATCGGATAGCTAACAAACATATCCGCCAGCAGACTGCTAAAAGATAGATAACAGCCAACAAACAGCTAACATACTAGTAACTGCTAAAGGATAGCTAACAGACCAATGGCAGCTACCCGATAGCTTGCAGCGAGCTAACAGCTGCCTGCTTATACCTGTCTGTTTTGTTCATAGAAAGAGCTTGATGTTGTTAGCTGTAAGTGCTAGCCAGTTTGAGCTAACTGCCAATTTCTGAATTACATTGTTTGCATTCAGAGAGGGGTGTGGGCTTCAGAGAGGCCTTAGAGGTTTGAGGCCTGTGTTGGAATTTTCCACTTGCTGTTTTCCCACACCTGAGTTTGTTCTCCGAGCCATCGTTCTCTCCGTCTGTCACTTCATGAAGAATTTATTGTTTCAGGGCAGTAATCATTAAACGGCTCGCTCACCTCACACACATCATGGAAATACTACACACTTCACAACCTATGATCCTGTGATAGATAAACTGAGAGGGGTCAGAGGTCAGTTAAATCAACATCAAATATTAATGATTAAATATTTATATCATTAGAAATGATCGGAAATTACAGGATCTAATTTATGGGATGGGTCCCATGTCAATAAACTGCTTTGAAGTTTTGCAGTTTTCAATTTTGTACCACATCTTTATGAGGTTTCATACATTTTATTCAGTACCGGCTATAGGAAAGCAGAACTGAGTACCCATCAGAACCGAGTAGAAACAAACACAACCATCTAGCACTGATCAGAACCGAGCAGAGTGGAGACGAACTGAGCAGAGCGGAGCACGAAGCAATTCAGCTGATGAATCTCCTTTTGGAGTCCTTTATCCTGCACAGACTTCATGAAGATCTGGATTCGCCTCAGATTTGGTGAAAACAACTTGGAAGTCGACTATTTGAATGAAATATGTGAATTTCGGCGTTTCAAGGCGTTGCACTTTAACAACTACTCCTACAGTTTTATCCTGATCAATACCAAACTTGGTGTCTGACATTTTAAGGCCGTTAAGATTAAAAGTTAGAAAACATTTCATTTTTGATGAATCTTCTGGACTGTTTGTGGTGGTGAATACTGATGTCTATCCTAAGACACAAATTTGTCATAGCTCCACTGTCCTTGGTCCAATCTGCCCCAAGATCCATTCAGGATAAAAGTCCCGACCTGAAGAGGCCCACAGCAATTTACAGTTAAAGTTATACAGCCAGCTGCTGGCAAGATAAGATATGGCCGCTGCGACTAATATTCAGTTTTAGATCATTTTTTTATGTTGAGGTCTTGACATCATGTTCTGGAACCAGTATTTTTATGACTTAATTCTTGTAAAAGTTATGAGTAGAGACTAAAATGACTACTTTATACTTGGAAAATGACTTTTATCTTGTAAAATGATAAATTTCTTCTTGTAATTTCTAACTTTTTTCTCCTAAGATTACAACTTTAATCTTGTAATCTAAATGTTCTCATTTTTTGTCAATGATCGTATAATCCATTGCAATTGTCTATGTATTGATTTACTTTTTATTGGACTATTTATTTGAATTTTTCTGGTTTTGCACTACGTTTGACTCTCGTGAAGAACCAATCAGATCAGACTCACTGTTGCCACAACAACACTTGTCCGACAGTAGCGCTTGGTGGCTTCTTGGTCCATCATCTAAAACAGACAAACACACAAGGAGGTAAGGTCTTCTTTCTGTAAAGGACTTCACCTATAAACTCAAATATTTATCATAGGTTACCCTACCCACATCAATCATATAATAGAGAAACTACACACTATTACTAATAGTGAAACTAATCAATATTTGTTTACAACATTTGCCAATTATATAGGAATTTAAATATATGTGCTTCAAATCAAACGTACTTGAAGAACAATAAATAGTAAAGTTAAGAGATTGAAATTAGTTTAATAATTAAAAATGAGTGAGCAAGAAGCTAACAGCTGGTGACTAGTCACTGCTCTCCAAAAGTTGGAGCTCCCATTGATGCTATCTTTTGCAAAGTAGATACGAATACAGTCAAACTGAAATACAGTTCCACGACTGATTACTAAAAAGCAATAAGATTACTTTGTGATGTGTTATATATCAACATTTAGACTAGATTTAACATCCTCATGAAGAACAACGTCCTCAGTTTAAGTGGTAACGAGGCTTTAGGTCAGTCCTTACAACGTCTCAGGACCTGCAGTTACTCCAATGTCATTATTTCCCTGCTAATCTATTACAAGTTACAGTAAAATAAATTAATAGACTTGATGAATTAGAAACCATCGGATTATTTCCTGCAGCGGAAATTATTTATAGTTTCAGAAAAAGAATTACTTTCACAAATAAATTATTATTTGACCTTTATTTACTGCATTACTTGAAATTTTATAATAATATTATATATTAAATATAGATAAAACTAAGTACTCAAAATGAATCAAAAAACATGTTTGCATTTAGATAAGACGCAACAATTAAAAAAAAAAAGATTTCGATAATAATTTTTCATTTTCAAGAAACTATTTGTGATACTTAATTCGAACATTTTTGATAATAATGGCCACACAAAAAATTAACACAGCTTAAATCTGTCCATTCAAAATACACAATTGAAACTTATGTGGAGAAATAAAGTAATAAGATAATAAATATATGAATGAAACTTCATGAACATTTTTTTTTGTCCTTATTTTAATTTCCTGTTTTTTTTTTTTTTTTAAATGAGCAACATGCAAAATAAATGTTATCCAGATACAGCAACAATTGATCAATTTTGAATAAACAATAAAGTTCTTATTCATCCATGATTCACTTTAAAGAATAGATGTTGATTCTCACCTCCAGCTGACTGATGGTGGCTCGACTGACTGGAACAAAGACTTTCGGAGGACTTTAGTCACCAGCAGGATGGAGCCTTTTTATAACACTCGTGATGTTTGTCACCAGCGTCTCGTACGACATCACACACACTGAAGCGTGCAATTATGCGATGGCAGGCCTCTGTCAGCTGGATTATCACACACTACTGAGGATCAGATGTGCGTTCATGATCGCCTGTAAATAATCAGACATCTAATTATCCTTAAGATAATAGTAGGTCATTGTCTCCGTGACAAAACTGTTCCACTGGAACACCTGATTGACTCACAGGGTCAGATCCCTCCATCCATCCAGCCATTCATTTATCCATCCATCCATCCACTTTCACCCACTTATCCTGGGTAAGGGGGACCACTTTGCAGTGGCAGGCCAAAAAAGGGACTCCACACATCACTCTCCCCAGCAACGTTCTCCAGCCCACCCTAGAGGATCCCAAGGCATCTTTACACAGCTTTATGTGTTGTCTGTCCAACTTCCCCTCCTTCCTTTCAGGCTCTGCTCAGGGGTTTGTGCATCATGATTGCTCATGAGGTTCACCTCATGCTTAAGAAGTTAATAATAAAAAAACTGGTTCCAGCATCAGAGAGCAGAGACTTCTGGATAGTGACTAATGGTTGTGACGCCTCTCATCCCGGGATTTTTGACTGTGGTCTTATGACCGGTCTTATTTTGGCAATCTTTGGCTAAGGTGTTTGCAAATCTGTGTTAATAAATTCTATGGATTTGGCCTTTTCCTGTTTTCTTTCCGTGATTGTTTTGGGTCAGAGCTGGATTGTAAGCCACATCAGGCCATTGAAGTATGGGGCGTTACAGTGATCAGATTCCGTGATCTCACTACCAACTTGGTTCAATTCCCAGTCAGGAAAGGTATTTTTCCGTGCTGCTAAATTCCTGACCACAGTTATCTGACTTTACGCACTGCTCCGCAGGAATGAGTGAAAAGCGATAAATAAATGTTCTTTTTCTTGTTAGCCACTATCTACTAAGACGCTAAGCCTGGAAACTTCTCCAGAAAAGTCAGCTGGTTGGTACACTATGATCCAAATGGCCTCCTTCCTGTTGCGTTTGTTTCTTAAATCCAGAAGGCTTTTTTACAGATCGTGATGTCAAACACGTGCAACAACTTTAAAACTAAAGGAGAAATGCTGAAGTCTTTATTATTATATTAGATTTTTTTAATATTATTAGAAATTAGATTAAGTTTTAATCGACTGAGAACTTGTGTAATTTCTCTTTATATTAAAACTTTAAAAAAATCTTTTCTGTTTTGAATGAGTTTCTTCTATGAGACTTCCTCTTCATTATTTTAAGATTCAGAAGAAGAAGAGGGTCAGATGATTACAGTAAGACTGGATGAGAGGAAGTAGAAACAGACTGGAAATAAGTCATTCCATCGCACAGGCTGTGAGTCTCATTTTATTGGCAGGATACGAACCAAATATTTACGTCTACACAAACATCAGCGTTTAAATCCACAGGGACAACCTCCTTCATCATCATCACCATCGGCCCTAATCTCGGCATGGTTTACAAAAAGCTGTAGAAAAATACTTGTAAAAAAACAAACAACAACAACTATTGGAATGTTCTGATCTCAGACCTTTGCGTGGCGACTACGGCGGCGCTCTGCGAGTTGGCTCAGACTGAGAGACCGCAGGTTTCATAAATATCCACGAGATTAAAATGCTAAAATAATCAGCAAATATAAATGACTTATGTTTAATTTATCCAGCCAATAACGGTCCTTTCATTTGACAGTTACTATTTTCAACGGATTTAAAAAATAATTTTGATGTTAATTTTCATTCACTTTTTCAGCAAAATATATGGAAAAACTTTGAATTACATTAATTTTATTAATTTATTACAATAAAAAAACAAAAAAGTCTGACCAAAACTCTGCAGTCTGTGGTGTTTGAGTGTTAATGAGCAGTTAGCTGATAGCACCCTTACAATATCACTAATTTGACAGCTACTTGTCTATTATTGGAGAATGCTAATTAGCCTTAGTTACAAACTAATCAAAATGGCACTAACACATTTGGATAATGTAGTTTGCATATATAGAAAAAGCTAATGTAGCTTAATGCTAACATTGGCTAAGTTCATGAAAATAACAAGCTTTTCTATGTTGCTATATTTGTGCTTCACATTCTAGCTAGCACTAATAAGGCAGTTCAGTATTAGTGAGTCTGATAGCTAATTTAAGCAAAAGGGGATTTACTAGAGAAGCTAATTACAAAATATGGCAACAAAGTCGGTAAAAAACTCTCCTGTTTGTGGAGTTTGAGTGCTCGCTAGTGATTAGCAGTGAGCTGATAGGATTCGTATATCGTCATTACTTTAAAGGCTACTCTGTAAGCACAGCCTGCCAAAAAGCTTAAGCAAGAGCTTCAATTTAGTCAAAACAATGAAAGAAGAACAAAATCGTTTGCATGGAAAGCAAAAGCTAATGTAGTGCACTGCTAACATTGACAAACATCGTGAAAAATACAATAGCTTTGATACAGTTGTGCTTCATATTTTAGCTAGTGCTAATCTGGCAGTTAAATTATAGTTAACATTTGTCAGTTAGCTAACTTTAGGAAGAGCTAAGTTTCTAAATTGGCTTATTTAAAAAATAAATATGGTCGTTAATCGTTAGCTTAAGGTACCCAATTAGTATGATGCTAATTGGTTGATGGTATGCTACAGTTAAACGTCAACCTGATATTTATATTTATAGTTTTTTGTCTTTATACTTATTAGTCTTTGTCAATTCAAAATCAAATTAAAAGATACATTTTGAACAGAAGATGTGTTTCTTTTTTTTAAATATTTCATGTCATTTAGGAAATAATGAAAATCCTAAATAAAAGCACAGGATGACAAAAATATTCTAGAACTACATCCTGTCAACTGTTTTCTATCAGAATAAAATCCTCCTTTGCGACGTTCAGGGAATAGTCGCCGCCGTGTTCAGAAGCAACAGAACCCTAACTCCATTTTACATACACATTGACATCACGCACTATGACATCACACAGGGCACCACCGCGAGGCACTATAGAGTGAAGCGTTGTGGGAATTAGCAGAAGCTAGCAGCATTCAAAGATTCAATGGTAATAACCTGAACATCATGTTTTTAATGAAAAAACTTTTTGATGAAAAAAGTTTATAATGAAAAAAGATTATTTACATTAAAAACATGTTTAACGGAGCAAAGAAAGGCCAAACTATTTATGTTATTTTAATTGATCTTAATGTTTGTTTGCCACTGAGGCAACATCCTGGAAAAATGTCTCTTTGTGTCGTTATGAAGGTTATTTCAATAAATCTTTATTTTAGCTCAAACTCTGAGAACGACTCAGCAGATACGACTCAGCAGAAACTTAGAAGATTGAGTCACTATGATCTATATCATCTCAAATGACGACATCATCCCACAAGATGACATTATGACACACGTCATCATCGCATAGAATAACATTAGGACTTATGACATCATCCCACAGGAAGACATCATCCCACAGGATGACATCATCCCACAAGAGTACATCCTCCACAGGATGACATTATGACACCGATTGACACCATCCCACAGGATGAAATAATGACACAGGAGGACATTATGACACAGGAGGACATCGTCCCTCAGAATGTTATCATCATATATAATAATGACATATAATGACATCATCCAACGGGAAGATATCATATGAATGTGGCACCAGTCCATGCTGAGGTGGATTACTTCTCTAATTGAAGCCAATGGGGTCACACTGATGTCACGCAGATGATAGGTGATTTCACGGTGATGGCTGACGATGTCACCTGAGATATTAACATATTCCTGATTAAATTAAAATGCTACTTTGATACGAACAAAAACTAAACTCGCCACGATGGGCTTTATTCCAATCAGTGGCATCCATGTTTCCATGGCGCCGCTGTGTTGTTGCAAGTTATGGCTAAACTATGTATTACTCTACAGTATTTTGGCCTTTCTCTGCTCCTGTCTGTAGAATT
Organism: Lophius americanus; assembly: GCA_037951165.1. Lineage (NCBI taxonomy): Eukaryota > Metazoa > Chordata > Actinopteri > Lophiiformes > Lophiidae > Lophius > Lophius americanus. The sequence goes on from JBBDHG010000116.1 coordinate 670,602, forward strand.
AATACCCATGATGCTTCAGTGAAGGTAGATTACTTTAATCCACTCGCGAGCTAGTTAGCATCTGTAGCACTAGCTAATGCTAGCATCTGAAGGCTATCATTACGGATGTAGGCACAGGTTAACGCTTAAAGATTACATCACTTCTCCCTGGAATGCTGCAAACCGAAAGTGGCCTGCTGGCAGCAGGAAGTGCGGGTGTCAATCGGTGAGGTACGTGTGGATATAGATCTGTTGTTGGATCCATGGTGTGAAGTGGGTCACGTTGCTGTAGACGCCAGGTCCCAGAGCCTTAGAAAAGCACACGCTGCCCCAGGATGTCAGGCCAAACAATGTCCAGCGTCCGCTGCCATCTGAACACACCAGTGGTCCTCCGCTGTCACCCTAAGCACACACAAACAAACACACACACACACACACCCACATAGAGTTAGAAATGCAGAAAAGACAGCAACAACGGTTTAATTGGTCGTCGTCAGCATCCTGTGTTACCATGCACGAGTCGACGGTTCCAGCATCGTAGCCAGCGCAAAGCATTCTGGGAGTAATGGTCTTCATGTCGAAGTAAGACTGACACTGAGACAGCGAGATGATTCGGACCACACCTTCCTGCAGCTTAAAGGGCACTGAATACACACACACCAGCACACTCGTGAGCCTGTATCAGCCAACATTGTGAAAATTTGCAAATTTCTTCAAGTTATATCAAGTTGGCTAACTTGAAACGATCTGGATAAATCTGAGATGGCCAGCTGACCTATCCAGCATAGTCCATGCTAGCAGCTAAGTAAGAGCAATAAAGATAACTCTAAACTAGGGCCTCATTTTGTAGATTGCCGATTACGTCTGTGCTATCTGACCATCTCTGAGCTAGTTGCCTAACTTTGAACTATCTGACTAACTCTGTGCTATCTGGATAATTATGACCTAGCTAGCTAACTTTGGCTTTGCTTGTGAACTTTGGGGTAAATATTCACATTGTTTCAAGCTTCAGAAACTTAACAGTGACCCCAAGACTGAGTGTGGGGCGCTGGCTTACCCGGCGCGTGTGTGTTTGTGTGTGTGTAAGCGCTCACTCCTGTTGCCCATATGACCCCAGCCGGTGATATAACAGTAGGAGTCCGGAGAAGGAAGATGGCCGACCTCAGGCAGGCAAACCGGTCTGACGAAGTCTGTCTCCTCAATCTGAATCACGATGACATTTATCATAATCAACCATCAATAAGCAACCAATTAACAATAATCAACTGTCAATCATCAACAATCAATCAATCAGGAATAGTCAAACATCAATAATCAATGATCAGAAATCATTAATAATAATAAAAAGAAAGCATTAATAACCAGTAATCAGCAATCAATTACCAATAGTCAATAATCAGTCACCAGTAATAAATAATCATTTATCAATCATCAGTAATCAATAATCAGTAATCAACAATCAATAATTAACAATCATGAATCAATATTCAATAGACAGTTACCAATAATCAGTAATGAATAATCAGAATAGGGTCAGCGTCTGACCTCAGAATCCAGCTGCACCACACTGATGTCATAGTCGACCACTGCCCGGTTGTATCGCGGGTGAACTATGATAGAGTGCACACCGTGGCTCTGGCTGTACTCCCCAGGGTGATCCAGGTTGTTCAGACCCAACAGCACCCGCCACAGCTCGGCGCTCTCCCGCCTGGCACCCAAACACACCATCGTCAGTCTGCGTCAAAGACGAGCCAATGTCACGCCCTGGTTTCCTGCTTACCCTTCAAAGCAGTGGGCAACGGTCAGCACCCATCTACGGCCAATCAGCACGCAGCCGCAGACATGACCACTCTGACCACTCTGCAGCGAGCACTGCCACGGCCATGACCCCTTCCTGGACACCCGTCCTCCAAGAATCCTCTTCTTCCTGTGAGGGTGAAGACCCAACGCCAGACGCCGACCACACTCTAAGAGACGTAAAGAGAGAGACAGAAAGAGAGAACCAGAAAGAGAGAGACAGAGAGAGTTTGAAAGAGAGAGGGGGAGAGAGAGTTTGAAAGAGAGAGGGGGAGAGAGAGTTTGAAAGAGAGAGACGGAGAGAGAGTTTGAAAGAGAGAGGGGGAGAGAGAGTTTGAAAGAGAGAGGGGGAGAGAGGGTTTGAAAGAGAGAGGGGGAGAGTGAGTTTGAAAGAGAGAGGGGGAGAGAGAGTTTGAAAGAGAGAGGGGGAGAGAGAGTTTGAAAGAGAGAGGGGGAGAGAGAGTTTGAAAGAGAGAGGGGGAGAGAGAGTTTGAAAGAGAGAGGGGGAGTGAGAGTTTGAAAGAGAGAGGGGGAGAGAGAGTTTGAAAGAGAGAGGGGGAGAGAGAGTTTGAAAGAGAGAGGGGGAGAGTGAGTTTGAAAGAGAGAGGGGGAGAGAGAGTTTGAAAGAGAGAGGGGGAGAGAGAGTTTGAAAGAGAGAGGGGGAGTGAGAGTTTGAAAGAGAGAGGGGGAGAGAGAGTTTGAAAGAGAGAGGGGGAGAGAGAGTTTGAAAGAGAGAGGGGGAGAGAGAGTTTGAAAGAGAGAGGGGGAGAGAGAGTTTGAAAGAGAGAGGGGGAGAGAGAGTTTGAAAGAGAGAGGGGGAGTTTGAGAGAGGATTTTAACTCAATCAGATGGTCGTTCGGTTGGATGTTTGGTTCATTTGTTCTTCAGGTGGTTTGGTTGTCTGGTTGGATGGTTGTTTGTTCGGTTGAATGTTTTGGTTGACTGTTTGCTCCGATTCTCCAGACCTCCGATGTTCAGGTGTGAATGAGGTGTGGGAGTTGTGGGAGGAGCTTATCGTAGCGGTACGACATCACTCGACACACTTAAAGAGATCGGAGGAAAGTGAGACGTTCGGATTTACTGCAGTAAAAGAAGCGTTTACCTTCTCTGGTGCAGACGACTGATACCCTCCTCCTGGAGTGACATGCGTGACTGCAAAACAGACCACAACTAATCAGATCAGAGCAGCACTGAATGATGTTGTCATAGCAACCTGCTCATGTTTCAGAAACTGGACCAGGACACTCCTACCTTCTCTTCTCCAGTCGGGCCTGCAGAGCTGACCCATTCCTCAGGTTCCAGTCAGGATGGACGTGTAACCAGCGGCGACGGCCCGGGACCCCCGGCTGTTCGCTTACCATAGCAACAGAGGAGGGAACTCTGGGAAAAATAAACCAATCAAGTCTCTATGTGAACCAGGTCTCCTTCTGAACCAGGGTTTGTTTCAAGAAGCGGGTTTAGTGAAAAACTCTAAGTTGGTTAAGCCTGAGATGAGGGAAATCTGGGTTTTCCGTTTCAGAAAGCGGGATAAATTGAGCTCTGACTCCGTTACTGCGCTAACTTATTCCTTGAACCTAACCTGCTCGCTGGCAGGCTTAATTAAAGGAAGCCCGAGCTTGCTCAGATTGAATCTGCTTTTATTCTAAGATTTATCCAAATGACATTCTCAAACATCGGCTGAATAATTTATAATAAAGCTACTGAAAACAGTCAGCGACTGATATCATAAGTATTTTTAAAAACAAAGTGAGATATAATGATGAACCTATCTGCCATCCATCAAGTTTATTCGGATAAACTTGATAACTTCCCTGCTGCAGTAGCATCAATCCCCGCTGAGGTCACGAATCCCCACCCCCGGTGTGATTCTGAAGCATTCTCAGATTAAATATAAAATCCCTCCAGTGAATTCTGTGTCCATCCAGGTACTAGTTGCTTTCGCGAGCGCATTCCTCCACCTTGTCACACACAATATTCAAAGGAAATGTGGTGAAAGTAGTTGATACATTCCCTTAGCCAACAATTCCCTCCCGCGCCAGTTTCCTCTCCTTCTCTAATGAAGTCGCGTGTCTCTTTTTTAATACATATACTTTCCTGAAAGCATTAAAACTCAGCGTGAAGCACAGCGACCACAGCGTTTGACTAATCACCACGATGAGTCACCGTATCTGAGCTCCATTGATGATGACGTCTGGTAGTCCGTGCGCACGAGTTCAACTCGGCGTTAACCAACTCTGAATTGATAAAGACAATTCCTGAAGATTTCCCGAGTTTCTCATCTCAGGCTTGGTCAAGTTTGAGCGCAGACACTAACTCAAAGTTAGTTCAGCCCGCTTCTTGAACCCCCCCCAGATCTCTATTTCCCTGTGCACACCAAAAACAACCAGGAGCTGGTTCCGGGCTAGTGTAAGAACCGGCCCGGTTAGAGGACCTGATCATTGCATTACTGCTCACGCCTTGGATACGTCTCTGCTGTTGCACTGATACCAAAACAACAATGGTGGCCACATCTCCTCACAGAAGCTGCTGTTGGACTTGTGTAGGTATGTACCTAACACATCATGGCAATTTTATTAGCGCTGAATGAAAAAAAGATGCTAAAGCTAGCCTGTAAGCTTCAGCCCACAACTAGCCATAGCATCGACTTCACCTCAGCCGATCACAATATAATTAATCAAATAAATGAATGACACACCAATGTTTACCTTTACAGGTAGTCTGACAACTGATGATTGTAATGACCTACCGTGTCTCCAGAGCATCTGTGAGGAACGCCAAGACAATTTCACTGATGAACAGTCATGTAATCACTCAGTGTTCTGTTTGGGCATCATCACATTATAGCTTTTTTAACAGACTACTTTTAACAGACACTAGAGGGTTGATTAATGGTCAACTTTTACAGAGGGGGTGAATTGTTTGACAGCAACACTGCAAGTTTTGTAATACAACCTTTTTCTGTGTTTGTATTACAAAACATCTATACTATAAGTACTGTAATATGTTTCTATAAATTCAGAATATAGTGGCAGACATTTTCATTCACAAAATTTGGTTTATTTTGGAAAAATAACTTTCTATACAGTATCAAAAGAGGATTACAAAAGTCACAACAACATAAAAGTGTACAGTGCTGTCTAAATATGTGCATTTTTTTTTAACAATGTAATGAAGTTTTTGATAAAGAATCTTGACACTTCAGTGTGGTCGGTTTTTTCCTCAGCTGTGCCTCAGGAATCTCTCTTCTGTACTCTCTATAAATCAAAGCAGCTCCTCATTCTTGTCGAATCTTTTTTCCTGTGCACAAGGTTAAGAAATAACACTTAAAATACATCCACACCACACACAAAACCATGTTATATTGATGTACAATAAAGTATACAATGGTATCAATACCAGACCCGCTGGTTTAAAGCTTCATCTACCTCTCTTTAGAGCTTCATCTACCTCTCTTTAGAGCTTCATCTACCTCTCTTTAGAGCTTCATCTACCTCTCTTTAAAGCTTCATCTACCTCTCTTTAGAGCTTCATCTACCTCTCTTTAGAGCTTCATCTACCTCTCTTTAGAGCTTCATCTACCTCTCTTTAAAGCTTCATCTACCTCTCTTTAGAGCTTCATCTACCTCTCTTTAAAGCTTCATCTACCTCTCTTTAAAGCTTCATCTACCTCTCTTTAAAGCTTCATCTACCTCTCTACTTTAGCCTGTTTGTTAGTCTACCTGTGTTGAAGATAAAGATTGTTGCGCTCACAGCTGAATGTTGGTGTTGATGAGCTGCAGTCCAGTGTTAGCTTCATCTCTACATCATGGCAGAAAACATCTATGAACAACAACGAAAAAGAAAACAATTATTTAAGAATAATTGTATAATGTATAGAATGTACAATAATTGGACATTGTATCATGTGTCATGGACCCATGACACAATGTAATCCTACATGACACTAGGCGAGACACTTGTCATGTTATCAGGAAGGCCGCTGATTTTAGTTACTATTAGCTAGAGGTTAACTGCTGGTAAGGTAATGTTATCCAAACTATCTAAGTTACTGATTTCAACAAGATGAAATATGTGGAAAATCTAACCTACCAGGTTCTGTTGCTCTTATGAGAAGTGTGTGATCCACCATCGTCTCCTGCTGTTGTTGAGTTCAGGTCTCCCCAGATGCCGGTCTTTCACCAAGAACCAGGTTTAAACTTTAAATGCTGGTTTCGGTCCTGCTGAAAGTTGTCTCGTGGTCCTGAATGGGTCTCTGTGCTCATTTCCAACATCTTTAGTTTTTTGTTAATGTATGTTGTTGTTCCTCTCACGCCATCTGTATTCCACTATTGACATGTTGCGCTTTATATACCTCAACCCGACTAAATGGAGAAACATGCTTTTCTCCTCTACTACCACCAAACACCACTTTTTTCAGGTAGACACAGCACTCTCTCTAAGGCTTTGTAAACATGGCAGACAAAGAATTTTGGTTTGCTATAATAAAACCAACCCCAGGCTCGAACATCATAGTTCATAGGTCATTTCAAGCACCTGTTGATAGGGGCCAGGATCAGTTTTCCACTATTGGAGCAGCTGAGAACTGCTTACAACTTAGGTACTGGCCCTGAATTTGCCCAGGAACCACCTTGGTGGGAACAGGGCATATATAAAGCAGATCTCATTGTGGACCAGGTCTCTCTATCTGGTCCCTCAACACCCCACCCTTCCTGTATTTCTTAGAAAAAAAAAGCACTTAAGCATTTCAGTTAGGTCTCAGTACAATCAGGGCTTCCAATGTAAAATATTGTGCTTGCTGCCATCTGGTGGCGTTTGGACAATACTACACACTGATGACGCATTCAGGTTCTGTCAAAGGTGGGGAAAAAACAGCTCCAGCTCACCTGAAAACCTGATCTAAACACATGCTCTTGAGCGTCCATGTGTGTGTGTGTGTATATGTGTGTGTTACTAACCTTACCCTAGTCCCAGCTGGTTGCAGGTCAGGACACTCAGGTTGTGGTTCCACTCATCGGCACAGACCTGATAGTCTGCTGCTGTCTTGAACACCGTCAGGACAGAACCAGACCGGTTGGAGAGAGACACTGGAAAGAGAACAGACCAGTATAAACTGTGTGTATGCGTGTGTGTTTGTGTGTATTTGTGTTTGTCTGTGTTGTACCACAGTTCCACTCGTCAGAGCTGTCTGAGCAATGCTTCTTTCCGTCGCACCACAGGGTCCGATGAACGCACTGATGGTTGTTGCAAGACAGCTCGTTGTCTCTGCACGCCGCTGCGGACATTATCACACGATCAGGGGTCATATGATCAATACCTTATGGGTGGATGTGGAGTCAAACGATGTATGAGAGGGAGAGAGAGAGAGAGAGAGAGAGAGGGAGAGACTCACAGCAGTTGAGCTCGTCCACCAGCTGGGGGCAGTCTGGGAACCCATCACAGATCATACTGGTCTTTATGCACACCTTACTGTTAGGACACTCCCACAGAGCGCGCTCAGAGCAACCTGCCGGACAAATACATTTAATTAATCAGCCAAATGACATTATTAGTCTTAGGACACTCCCATAGAGTGAACTCAGAATGGCTGACATCATCAGTCAAATAACACCATCAGTCGTGTGACTCCTCTGCCTTCAACAACATCCACGCACACAGCCACAGTTTACAGTACTAGTAGTACTAGTAACACTACTCCTAGAAGGAGAAAGAGACTACTACTAGCATTAACAGTAGCACCAGAGGTATTATTACTGATAGTACTAGCAGTAGGATTAGCACTAGTAGTTCTGGCAGTAGTAGCAGCAGTATTATAACTAATAATAATCATTATACTAAAAATAATACCAATATATAGTAATTATGTAGTGCGAGTAATATCATTGGTGGAACATTTAGTACTACTTCTAGTAGTAAATAGAGCACTACGAATACCAACATTAGCACTAGAGCAGTGGTTCTTAACCTAGGTTCGATCGAACCCTAAGGGTTCGGTGAGTCGGTCTCAGGGGTTCGGCGGAGGTCAATACACACCCGACTCATCGTGTCAATTCGTGATGACGCCCCGCTTGGCCATCACTGGCTGCAGACGATAACGTTACATTGCTTGGCCAATCAGTGCTGCGGGGAATTTAGTGCGCTCAGTAGTCAACGTGTGACTGTCGTGGTAGTACGTCGTGTGATTTCTTTCTTGATATTTGAATCCATGCTAACTATGTCGAGCAAAAAAAGAAAGTGGTCGGACGAATATGTACAACATGGATTCACATGTATCACGGAACGTGATGGGACCCAGCATCCTATCTGCATGATTTGCAATGCCAAGTTGAGCAACTCTAGTCTCGCACCGGCAAAACTAAAGGAACACTTCTCGAAGCTGCATGGAGATGGGGAATACAAGAACACGACGCTTGCTGAATTCAAGGTGAAGAGAGCAAGATTTGATGAAAAGGCTACTCTCACAGCATCGTACGAAGTTGCTTACCTGATCGCAAAGCAGGGCAAGCCACACACCATTGGTGAAATTCTCATAAAACCAGCTGCGTTAAAGATGGCAAATCTGATACTCGGAACAGCGGCCGAAGGTAAATTATCCCAAATTCCTCTTTCAAATGACACCATCAGCGACAGAATAGAGAATATGAGTAAAGACATCTTGGCTCAAGTAGTTGCGGATCTGATTTCAAGCCCGGCAAAATTCAGCCTTCAACTCGACGAGTCCACAGACGTTGGTTAAATCTAAGCCAGCTTGCAGTTTTTATGCGCTATGTGAAAGACGACATGATAAAAGAAGAATTTTTATTTTGTAAGCCTCTTACAACAGCCGATGTGAAGAAGCTTGTGGATGACTTCTTCAGAGACAACAATCTTTCCTGGGATATGGTTTCTGCAGTTTGTACGGACGGAGCTCCAGTCATGCTGGGAAGAAAGTCTGGTTTTGGCGCGCTAGTAAAAGCAGATGCACCACACATCATTGTTACGCATTGTATTCTGCACAGGCATGCGTTGGCAACAAAAACCTTGCCTCCAAAAATGGCAGAAGTATTAAAAACTGTAGTGGAATGTGTGAACTATGTGCGAAATAGTGGTCTGAGGCACCGCATCTTCAGTGAGCTGTGTAAAGAAATGGGCTCTGAATTCGAGGTACTACTGTACCATTCTAATGTTCGGTGGTTATCCCGGGGACAGGTGCTGAATCCTGTTTTTGCCATGCGTGTGGAATTAGCCCTGTTTTTGCAAGAGCAACAACATTGTCATGCAGATAGCTTCAAAAATTCTGAGTTCATTCTCATTTTAGCATACATGGCTGATATATTTGCAGCTCTCAATCATCTCAACCAGCAGATGCAGGGCGGTGGAGTCAACATCATGGAAGCGGAAGAAAACCTGAAGGTTTTTCAAAAAAAGCTACCGTTATGGAAACGACGAACAGAGAACAATAACTTCGCAAACTTTCCCCTTCTGGACGACTGTGTAAGTAAGATCGAAGATGTGTCTGGAATCGGAGACATTTCTGTACCCATGGAACTGAAGCAAACAATTGCTACGCACTTAGATGAGCTTGCAAAGTCTCTCGACGGATACTTTCCTACAAGAGAGTCATATCCAGCATGGGTGAGACAGCCGTTCACGTTTGCTGTTGAGACAGCAGATGTCAATGATGAACACCTCGACGAAATCATTGAAATTCATTAGAGCCAGGTTCAACAGCAACTCTTCAGAACAACAACGCTCTCAAAGTTTTGGTGTCAACAAATGGAAAAGTATCCAGTTATTGCTAAGAAAGCCTTGGAATATGCATACGCATATCTGAACTGGTCTCTCAAAGGCAACAGCAGAAGTCACACTGATTTGCAGGTCTGTAATTTGTTGTGAGTTCATGCACTCTGAAGAATGCAGATGCCTTCAAACATTTGAGTGAATGCGTCTTCTGTTAATACAAACAATCTGATATTCAAACTTTTTAATACTTTTTTTCCCCGGATTTGTTATGTTGGGTATATTCTTTGATACACCAGGAGATTCTGGCGTGCCTAAGGCTGCTTCAGAAGCACAGATTGTGAAAGCAGTTCATTCCAATATCCTCTGTCCAGCTGACACTTCTGTCTGCAGAGAGGGATACCAGACTCACAGGCGGGAGATGGTACACCTGCTGCACTGACGGCCCATCTCCGTCTTCTGAGGAACAGAATGTGTCTCCTCCCGTCATATTGTGTGATTAATGTGGGAAAGCCCAACTGGACTCGTCGGCTCGGCCACGTCAGGGAAAGCCCAAGTCGGGTTCAGAGCGGGGGATCATGCGCACTTGTTTGCACACTGATATGTCAATAATATACGACAATATTCCACTATCTGGCCAACTAGTAACTAATATTGGATATAATTACACACAGTTTCATTCATGATAATGTGTGCAGCTTGCAGCAAAATTACTAAAACACTGACTAACGTTACTGGTTTGATAGTCGGTGACTCCATAGAGTTCTAGTGCAGGGGCAGTCCTAGGGGTGTCTAATGGGGTGGCCAGTGCCCAGGGGCGGACAAAGATGTACGTAGAGGTGGCCAACCATACACCGTTGACATTTGGGCTCAGCCCGCAGAACTTTTTACATGTATTTACAATGTATTAGTAAATAATTAAAACAGAGCAATAAGCATATATGCATGTTGGTTGGTTTCAAATTATTCAGAAGTTTTATCATTATGTCAGCTAATATTAACGATATTCATGTTAAATCTATTACATAGTCAGATATGTGAGCAAAATACTAAAGATAAGTAAACTAATATGTATCCCATTCTTGATGTTATTTAATGCAAGGTGATAATGCAATCGCATCGTGATGATATTATTTTCTCGATTGTCTTATTTGGGGTTATTACGTGGTTCAGACCTCGATGTCATTTCTATAAACTTTAAACTTATTTTGAGTTTGTATTTAAAATGATTTTGTTACCATTTTGTACGTGGGAATGGAAGAGGTGGGGCTTGAAAATGTCCTCCCCTCCAGCGTGGGGAATGAAAGGGAAAGTTAGAGAACCACTGCATTAGATAAATGTTACCGTGACAACAGCCTGTGGCTGTAGTGTCATGGGGAAGTTATTTGTGTGTAGCTTAATTGCGCGGCGTAACTGTAGGAGTTTGGCACTGGTGGAATATTGATGGCCTGCCGCTATTACTGTAGCTCGGTGGGTAGAGCGGCCATCTGCCAATCACAAGATCAGACGGTAGCCGGTTTGAGCCCCAGGTAGTCTACATGTCATAGGGTCCTTGAGCAAGACCCTGAAACCACGAGTCGATTTGAAGGGGCCGCCCACTGCATCCTCAGCGATGGGTCAAATGCTGAGCGAGAAATAATTTCACATGGTTGTACTGTGAATTACTGTATGTGATTAATAAAGGACGAGTGATTATTATAGTAGCAAAACTACTACTAGGACTAACAGTGATAACAGAGGTATTATAAGTAATAACACTTTTATTACCACTAGTAGTACTAATAGTATTACTAGCAATATCATAAGCAGTACTTGCAATAGTTCTAGTTTTTTAATCATATAGAGCCGGTACTATCCATATTAGTGCTAGTAGTATCATAAACAGTAATAGTAAAAGTAGCAGTACTAAAACTTGTATTAATGGTAGTTCTACTACTAGTAGGAGAGACAGTATTAGTTGCGGTAGTATGAGTTTTGTTGGTAGTATTAGTATTTGCAGTAGTAGTACTTCTGGCAGAAGTACTAGTAGCCGTATTATTAGTAGTGGTAGTGACAGTAGTAGTAACAGAAGCAATACTTCTAGCAGTAGTGCTAGTAGCAGTATTGGTAGTTGTAATAGCAGTAGTACTTTCAGCAGTAGTACCAGTGGCTTTACTAGTACTACTAGTTGTGTCATACTGTAAACTGTACTGTAGTAGTACATTGACTCTTGTTTTAAAGGGTTTTACCACAGTTTTCCTCGTCGCTGTGGTCGTCACAGTCCGGGTGTCCGTCACAGCGTTTGCTCGCCAGGACGCAGCGGCCTGACCGACACTTGAAGTGGCTGGGGGAGCACTCTGTCGCCACGGCAATACAACACAAACGGGAAATAACATAAAACTTGATGGAGCGTCAATGATAAAGTTTATGTTGGCGAAAGAGTGTTTTCTGGTTTGTACCGTCGACGCCTGCCTCCGGCAGCAGACACGTTCTGTTCCCTCCCTCCTCTGGAAACTGGCTGCAGTCTGAGTCCTCGGGCCACTGCAATCCCACAATGCCTAGCACAGACTCACACTTTGCCTTTGCATTACGACACAGCGACCTGAGGGTGGACAGATGAAACCAGTGACAAACAAACAAACATACAGATTGTTGGAGGTGGTGGGAGCCCTGCTGATTGACGGGTTGATAAAGGAACCAGGTTTTTACCTGCAGGGTGGGATCCTCTGCAGCGTGAGTGGGTCACATTTGGGCACCAGCAGTGTGCAGGCGTAGAACATGAGGTACTGGTAGCAGCCAGTTTGGACCAAAGCCGGGAACAGGGACGACTCCCAGGACACAGAGCTCTCTCTCTGAGACTGGTGGCCCAGGAAGTTTGGGAAACTGGTCAGGTTATAGGGCAGGTTCATGCAAAGCTCCAAGCTGATTGGTTCACAGCGAGCTGTCGGTCAGAGATGTTGCAAGAGGGAGACACCTTAGTCCGGGGACATTCAGTAGGTACAGATACTACAGGTACTACAAATACTATAAATACAACAGGTGCTACTCAAACGACAGAAACTACAGGTACCACAATTACTACAGGTACTACAAATACTAGATACTGCAGGTATTAACGACACAAACAAATAATACAGGTACTAGAAGAAGTGCAGGGCATGAATATTACAGATGCTAAAGTTGCTAAAGGTACTTCATATACCTTTAGATTCTCTCCAGCACATACCTCCACCTCTCCACATTTTCCTCCACCTGCTCCCTGCTCAACACTACGGATCACAATGTCATCTGCAGACATCATAGTCCATGGAGACTCCTATCTGACCTCATCTGTCAGCCTGCCCATCAACCATAGCAAACAACAAGAGCCTCAGGGCCGATCCTTGATGCAGTCCCACCTCCCCCTTGATCCCATCCATGGCTCCTACAGCACACCTCGCTGCTGTCATACTGCCCTCATACATATCCTGTACCTATCTAACATTCTTCTCTGTCACTCCAGACATCCTCATGCAATACCACAGTTCCTCCCTCGCCACTCCGTCGCACACTTTCTCTAAACTGACGTATCCCCAATGCAACTTCATCTGGCCCTCTCTATACTTCTACATCGGCGCTTTGGAAGCAAACATCTCATCTTTATTACTCTTTCTAGGCATGACACCAAACTGAAACTCACAAATGGTCACCTCTTTTCCTAACCTTGATTCCGCTATTCTTTCCAAGATCTTCAGTGGGTGGCTAATCAGCTTATATCTCCGTAGTTGGTACAGCTCTGCACATCACCTTTCTTCCTGGAAATCTGCACTAGTACCCTTGTCCTCCATTCCTGGGCATCCTCTCACTCTTTAAGATAGTGTTGAACAATCTAGTTAAATACCTCACTGCCATCTCTCCTAGACACCTCCATATCTCCACCGGTATGTCATCAGGACCAACCCCCTTTTCTTTTTTCATCCACAGTTGAATGTAGTACAAGAATCTAAATAAGTACTTCAGTGCAGTACCTGAGTAAATGCTTTATATTCACATGAACAACACAGTTCCGTTCAAACATTCTGTCGTCTGCTTCCTGCTGCAGAGTGAGAACTCACTGCAAGTGTTGTTGGTTCGGGCGTCACAGGTAGTGCTGGTACCGCCACATGCTGATGGACAGGAAGTGGAGATACAGCCTGGCTGACCTGGAACACACATGCCCTGAGCTGGAACATAAGCACACACACACACACACACAGGTGATTAGAATGAAATCACAGAGGTGAGGACAGATGGGATTACTAGGCGAGGACAGATTACTAGGTGAGGACAGAGGTCTTACTCTGCTCTCCGCTGCAGTGTTCCTCATCGCTGCCATCTTTACAGTCGTCCTCACCGTCACAGCGAAACGCCATCGGAACACAGTTTCCGTTCCTGCACTCCAGCAGACCCTGACTCTTACAGGCTGCAGACACACACACATAAACTGTTGATTATTCATTACAACATTTCTGCTCCTTGGTTATTTAAAGATAAGTCTTGGCTGGAGTCCACAAAATGCAAATACAAAATAAACTTAAAATACACTGAAAAAAAAAACAAAAACGGTTTAAGTCATGCTAAAATACTGGCACTTGCTCTGCGTTGTCAGAATTTTGCAGTTAAAAATACCATGACCCTGTAGAAAACTCTTCAGTAAATTACAATGAAAAACAAGGACATAACATAAAATGACCAATCTAAAATAATTTCAGACTTTTTATTTTAGTTTGAAATACACATTATTTCACAAATATATACCATGTTTCTAACATCTTCTAACCGCGGAAACAACGGTATGCTATTACTAAATGGTATAAGTAGGTTATTTAAGTTTTCACAGGTGCAAAATCTGTCGTTTAGACTGAATAATATATTTACAGTAATTATTTGCTTGTGACCTTACACTATTTTTCTGATAATTTGACCACAAATTTGTATTTTCATCAGTAAAATTCTGTTTTCCAACAATTCTGATCGTAAAATGTATTTACCATCACTTTCTTTAAGATAAGGAACAGAGGAGAAATATATAATTATGAACCCTATAAGTATAAATATAGAAAGTCAATGTTAATATTGCACAGATATATAGTATAAGACAGAAAATGGAGATATATAGGTTGAAGCCAGTTATGACTCACAGCAGTTCGTCTCGTCACTCTTGTCCATACAGTCATGGTCGCCGTCACACAACCAGTCTCTGGACACGCAACGGCCGTCACCACATCGGTGTTCATGGGCCAGGTCACAAACTGGACACACACACACGCACACACACACACACACTGATGGTCATGTTGCAATGAGGGATCTTCAGCACAGATGATGGGAACGATGGACCGAGGTCCTGGACTAGATGATCCACACTCTTCCCTCACCACAGTTCAGTTCGTCGCTCAAATCTCCACAGTCATCGTAGCCATCACACAGCAGGGCGGGAGCGAGACACCGACCCGTGTTACAGCGGAACTCTCCGTCAGAGCAGACTGGAGAAAGAGGGAGAACACATTTAATTTCCTTATTTCCTACTCTTTTTTTCTTTAATATCATTAAATTACTTTCTTTTTTATTCTTTTTATCTAATTTATTTTTTCTTTCTTTCTGAACATTTCATCTTTAATGTTCTCTCCTCCCTCTCTCTCACTTCTGGGATGTTTTCCTTACGATTCTCGTTTTACAACTGTTTTTGTCCTTTTGAATCTTGGACTGCATTAACTTCCTTTCTCATCAAAGGTCAGATGTCAACCACATAAACTCTGTCTCTCTTTACATTCCAGCCTATAGTCTTGTTAAATCGCCACGACGACCACGTCTCTGTCCCAAATACACCCATAAACTTTCCAATCAATCACCTGCCAACCCATCGCCATGGCGACAGGATGAAATTCCAGCTGTGTGTGTGTGTATATATGTGTGTGTGTGTTTGCTTGTGTGTGCGTTTGTGTGTCAGGGACAACTGGCAAGTTTAAAGTTGGGGGACGGAGAGATTTTTAACCACAGTAGACATTAATTTGTGATATTCATGATCCAATAACAACAAATGTTAAATATCCTTGTTACCTATAACCTTACAAACACATCCAATCATTTTTTTTAAAGATTTTGGCCATTGCAAATACACCAAGTGTTTTTATGTTTCCTGTTACCAAGCAGTTGTCTGGTTTGTGTTAAATGCTCTTATTTTGAAGGCGTAGAAAAGAAGTTGAGTTGGCCGGTGTGTTGTGAGTTTTCTGCTATGATGAGAAACTAAAGTACGAGTGACCTTCCTCATATTACACTTCATCACCTGCATGTTTTATTATTTTGTAGTTTCAAAGTATAAGCTTGTATCGTAAACCCTCGACTATACATACAAAAATAAAAATATGTGCCCAAGCCATTCTCGCCGGTCAGCTGTTCAGGGCTTCTAGCTCATTGCTAAGCTAACAAGCTTGTCCAATGAATGCTTAAAAAAAACAAAGCTAAAGCTAAACAAATAACATTTATTTGCCTAAATATAATATATTTTTTAGTTGAATTTGAAAGTAACTCGCAGTTAATCACTCGTTAAAAGAAGTGCATCACACCAAAGCGCCTAACAGTGGTGTACAATTGTAGTGGAAATCATATTGTATTCTGTTCGTTGATTGGTTAGGGAGGACGTCTTCCCTTAGAGAATAATTTCCCCTGTTTTGGCCAATATCAGATTAGCATGAAAAAAGGATATACATTGAAATACATGAAATTGATCTAGGAGACCCTTGCTCCAGTGGAAGATAGGCTAAGTCTGTCCTACTCTGCTCGCTACTTCAACAGACTTACCTTTAATCTTACCTGCCCATAGGTGCCGCTGTTGAAGCAGAATCTAAATTTCAATAATGGATTTCTCCAAAGAGGAGCCATGGATGTGGCAGCCTGTTGCAGCAGCTTGTGATTGTCTTCTTTTTCCAACATTTGAATATTTTTTGTATTGTTTCTAGTCTTGATTATCCCCTAACCACAGCCAGAGGCAATAGGCGTAGTGTCAGCCTGAAAATCTGATTTTACTCCTTCGTGGATATTTCTTCTGTCTCTTCATCACTTGTCTCTCTCATGTAATATTATTCTGCTGAAAAATACGGTAATTTCCCCATGTGTGATGAATAAATAATATTTTCTTATCTTAAACAGTGCTTCATGAATGACACAGAAATTTCTCACCACAGTGTGTTTCATCGCTCCAGTCGTCACAGTCATTGTATCCGTTACACACCAGTTTCTGAGGTACGCAGATCCCTGTCGCACACAGGAATTGAGCCATCCCACCGCACACGGCTGCCAACCAATGAGAGTGGTTATAGTGGTGATGTCATCACAGCAACACCAACATGTGTATGTGTGTGTGCATTTACTCACAGGATGTCCCCTTGGTCTGTCTGGGTGTGTAACAGGCTGGAGGGCCGGAGCCTAAATTTGATGTAGTGACGTTGCTGAACTGGGAGCAGCGCAAGAAGTCAGGCCAGGAGGCGTTAAACATCTGGAGGACGGGTTCACAGCCTTCCCTCGCTGCCTCGCAGAATGACAGGCAGGGCAGGACAACCGATCTGAAACCATACACGCGCACACACATGCGTTTTCCACAGCAGTAATAATAACCATAAGCCTTGCCAGAGAGGTCAGGCAGAGTTGAAACCGATGAACAAGTGTGTGTTCTCTGATTTCAGGGTGTGTGAGGACGTTATTCCTGGCACACACACATGGTGTGAACAGCTGAGATTCACAAGAATATGTGTATGTGTATATGTATGTGTGTGTGTGTATTTTTATGTATGTCTGAGTGTGTATCAAAGATTTAAGCATCTCCGATCTAAAATGTGACTCCCTACATCTCCAAGAATGACTCCAGACATGATCACACACCAGTCCTACAGGTATCCATGCTGTCCTATAGCTGACAATAGGACTAGATCATGTGACCGATGAGGTCATGAGACTGTTTTTATAAAGATTCCTGATATTCAAACTGGATCTCACTGTGTTCATGTATTATGTTCACTGTTGTGGGTGGGCTAGTTCCATTCTGGGTCACCCACTTAGATCTGGGAAGCTGGGGTGTGACAGCTGAATTGCAGCTTGAGATGTGATGGATGGACCGGTATCTTTGTGTTACCCGTTGTGGTGGCTGTCGGAAGCGATGCACTCTGGCAGCGCCAGCGAGCAGCCAAACAGCATGATGTGTCTGTAACAGGAGAGTCTGTTGAGGTAGCTGAAGAACCTGTGAGATAGAACATCACCAGTCACAAACTTAAAGATACCACAACCCTCAGAATGTTTGAGGATCTAATGGTCTGATGGTCTGACTGACCTAAGCAACATGTCGACCTCTGAACTCTTCACCACGGCTACGGAGGAGGACAGCCATGTTTGGTTGTGGGGTAACATGTGACACTGAGGCTCTGTGATTGGCTGACAGCTAGCTGGAGACACAGTAGATCAAAAAAGACATATAAGGGAAACAGACATATAACAGACGACTTACACAGACACACATTAAGTCTAGTAGAGGGCGGTCGGTGTAGCAACCATTTAGAGCAGCTCTGTAAACTTATTGTTTTATTTACAATGTTTAAAACTCGTTTGTATACCTACAAATGTAAGAGTCCATGAAACATAGTTTAATATGGGAATACTAGGAATGTAGTTAAACATTGGAATATCTGGACTGATAAACTGATACCTGATACTAAGGTTGACAGTTTCCATTTGGTGAGTGCGGATCAGAACAACAAGGACAGTGGAATGAGAGGAAGAACAGGAGGAATCACGGTGTTTTTGTAGAGGAAGTGCTGCAATCCATGTCAAATTAGTATAGCTGTGTCCTCCAGACTCCATTACTTTGCCCACCTTCAAACTGTCTGTCAACTGTCCAACCAGAGAATATAAGATACTGTACCTGCTGTAAGCCAAGGAGACATATAAGTCCACTGCCAACATTTGCATTATCAGATCAAAATCTGGTTCACCTCTAGCCCAAGTACAAACCCCTGATTCCCCTCTGGCACCATTACAAACCCTTGGTTCACCTCTGGCACCATTACAAACCCTTGGTTCACCTCTGGCACCATTACAAACCCTTGGTTCACCTCTGGCACCATTACAAACCCTTGGTTCACCTCTGGCACCATTACAAACCCCTGATTCACCTCTGGCCCCAGTACAAACCCCTGGTTCACCTCTGGCACCATTACAAACCCTTGGTTCACCTCTGGCACCATTACAAACCCTTGGTTCACCTCTGGCACCATTACAAACCCTTGGTTCACCTCTGGCACCATTACAAACCCTTGGTTCACCTCTGGCACCATTACAAACCCTTGGTTCACCTCTGGCACCATTACAAACCCTTGGTTCACCTCTGGCACCATTACAAACCCTTGGTTCACCTCCGGCCCACATAAAAACACTGTTCCCCCTCTGGCCCCAGTATAAACCACTGGTTCACCTCTGGCCCCAGTACAAACCCTTGGTTCACCTCCGGCCCACATAAAAACACTGATTTACCTCTGGCCCCAGTACAAACCAATGATCCCCCTCTGGCCTCAGTATAAACCAATAGTTAGCCACTGGCCCCAGTACAAACCACTGATCCCCCTCTGGCCCCAGTACAAACCACTGATCCCCCTCTGGCCCCAGTATAAACCACTAGTAAACCACTGGCCCCAGTACAAACCACTGGTTCACCTCTGGCCCCAGTACAAACCACTGGTTAACCACTGGCCCCAGTACAAACCACTGGTTCACCTCTGGCCCCAGTACAAACCACTGGTCCACCACTGGAGCCAGTAAAAACGACTGGTTCAACTCCGGTCCAAGTACAAATCACTGAATGTCCAGGTGGTCTGGTGACCAAACAGCATCCAATCAGAGGACAGGACAGTCTGACACTCATTAGCATTCACCTCCACTCACCATTAATAGAGAGAGGACGGCGGAGGAACAGAGACGAGGTGAATTTAAAATAGAATGATTTATCTCACACACACAAACACACACACAGACACACACTCAGCGTCTTGCAGTAATGGAGTCTAATCGGTTGTTAGTGTCTGACAGTGAAGGTCGGCTAGAGAGGATGATGATGGTGGCATTTGTAGTTTTGGGAATGTGACAGCTGTTTAACTATCTTCATCCTCCTCTTCCTCACATCACTTTATTCAGTCTCAACTATATTTTGCATTATGCCATGATAAAATAAAATAAATTAAATAGTTATTTATTTTTATTATTATTATTTTATTATTTTGACATTTTTATGCCGTCAAAGGCTTCTTCCATTTGTCCCAAACAATTACAACTAATTATTATTTTTTTACAGTTGTCAGTAAAATCTTTAAGAAATTAAATTACAACAAATGTTTGTTTTTAGAAGAGTACAACCTTTTATTACACTGTTTTCTCGAAAAATTCATACTTTTTTCTCTGATAGATTTTGACACTTAATAAAGGCTTTTTTCATTTTTAAATGAAGTTTTCCTTCATATAAAATCGGGACGTTTCCTAAAAAGGTATTGTAGTTGTTAAAATTGCAACTTTTCTCTGTAAAGAATTGTTTCTTTTTATGATATTTTTGTTAATTTTAATTCATTACAAATAATTATTTCATTGGTAAAAGTACTACTTTCTCCTCAAATAATGTTTTTTCCCATGATGCCGTGCTGCTGGTACCTGAGTCCGGTGCTGAGGTGGTGCTGGTCGACCATGCAGTGCTCAGTGAGGTCACAGAGGTCAGCCAATCAGGGGGCTGTGTGTAGCTCTGTGTGGGAGGGGCCTGAGAGGAGGTTGGAGGAATACTGGTGGTAGCACCAGGTGTGCTGAGTTCGCCCCTCTGTGTGATGCTGCGGGTCGGTGAGGCTGCTGTCATGTTCTCCGTCTCATACGTGGAAGAGGTTGCAGGGTTTGTGCGGTTGTCATAGTAACCAGGGTCTCCGTCTGCAACGGGCTCAGGGGAGGGGAGGTTGCTGGGGTCCAGGAGGTTGCTACCGAACATACCTGCAGACAAAGACGACAGCGTGGGCGGGGCAAAGAGAAGAGAACGGCGACTGAAGCTCAGTACCTCTGGAGGACAACAAATTGACTACACAACAAAGGCGAAAATAAATAGCTTTGTTGTTTGTGTTGGCTAAAAGTCGTTGCTTCAGCATTTGACACACATGTTTGAAGTGTTTATCAGTTCTTATTGTATGAACTGAAAATATGTACGGAACTTTTTGGCTCCAGAATAATAAAATCAGCCATGATTACAGTCCACTAGAGGGCAATGTAGAGTAATTTTCTGGAGAGGTCAATGAAAACGGAGGTCAGCGAAGCGAGTAAGAGGAAGTTATTTGAAACACATCTGATTGGATAAAACACATGTCGGAATTTTCTCTGTTGGGACAGAAAATAAGATAATAAATCATAATAATATCACAACAAATATCATCAAAACACACAGACGAACAAAATGTTTAAAATCAGAATGATAGCTTCTGATTGACATGAGTAGTTAAAAAATTTCTGATCCACGTGTGAGCAAACAGAACTAACACACACACATATACAGTACACACACATATAGACACACTATGAATAGCCATTGATCCAATATCATCCCTTTTCCACCAAAAATTACCTGGTGGTAGTTCGGTACTGGTGCCAGTGCTTAGTTGGTTCAGCTCACGTACTTCCTAAGAACCTGTTTGCCATTCGATTGGCAAGGAGCCAATTCAGAGCCACGCCATTACGTCACCATATAGGGCTGTATACATTTACTCTCTCTGTAAATATATATGTGGTAAATTTCCACACTGGAACATTAAACTTGTCAGGATGCCTCCATGGCGGCATTTAAATGTAGACAGTTGTTGCACTGAGCACTAACAGTGTAATACAAGTTCTTATTTTGCATTATTCTTACAACATTTTAGGGGGCTTTAACATGCCAGAACACTCATGAAATCTTGCAAACGCATCAGTCCTTGGACAAATTTATGTATATTATCAGTCCCATCAAATGTGTGTCATAAAATAGCTCTACAGCGCCCTCTATATTACTTCAGAAATTCAGCCCTTGGTGACTGTTTGGCCTAGAAGTATGAAACGTGGTTAACGCGTTTATAAAATCCAGATCGGCGAAAAAGTCTTGTGGTTCATAAACCTAACAGGAGGTCAGCCATTCTGGTTTAAATGGGAATATTTGAGGTGTTATTCGCGGTTTCCGGATGTTGCACTTTACAAACTCGTCCCTGAGATTTGATCCAATCGACATGAAATTTGGTCTAAATTATGTGACCGCATTAAAGATGAACGTTATCAAATGTTTTTCTTCTAATTGAAAAGTGTGTCCATTGCAGTAGAATGAATTTGATCCCTCGCCATGATAGTGTTCTCATGACATCACTTTTCATTGTCCAATCGGGGCCAAGATTGGACTAGAGTCCCGCCCTTAAGACACCCATAAGAAAATATTTACTTACAGTGAGTTGACAGTGCCAACTGCTGGCAACAGGAAATAAGCCTAAAGTGATAAATATTATTTGAATAATTGGAAATGTATGCAGTGTGAGTAAAGGTCAGATGAAAGGTCAGACCCGTGTTTACACGACGAACCGCGGGGGTCCTGGATGGAGCAGACACCGACTGGAGGTCGGTTGTGAGTGCCCTACAAACGCTTGTAGATTGAATTTGTCCTTGCTGAGATATTTACGCAAAGTTTCTTGTAAAATATCTGAATCTGTTTATTCTGCTGAAAAAAATGTGATAACCATTTATATACACCCATCAGCCATAACATAATAACCACCTGCCAAATATATCCAAACCATGATGTAGCAGATATTTGTCACCAAATGTTATTTTAGATAATAAACTTTCAGTTTTGTCCTGGTCATTCTTCCGTATATGAACTCCATCATGGTTCCCACTAGAGCTGCACGATTACACCTATAGCAATCGACAATCGCGATGTCGGCCTGTGCGAATACATGACGGCTACAGGTGACCACCTATTCTCTGTTTGTGTGCAGCCTGCTCATTGTCCACGCAAAGTTTCTTGTAAAATATCTGAATCTGTTTATTCTGCTGAAAAAAATGTGATTACCATTTATATACCCCCATCAGCCATAACATAATAACCACCTGCCAAATATATCCAAACCATGATGTAGCAGATATTTGACACCATCGCGATTGTCGATTGCAATATACAGGCTGCAGAGAGCCTGTATATTGATATATGCCCCTATCTGAGGAGCGCCAGATCGCTATCAAAACAGACAACAGCGTGAAAATTGTTCAATGCATCTATTTCAAAAATTTGAATTTTATTAATTTTATGTGGTTGTAAGACTGAGGGTTTGCAAAATACCAGCTATTTCTTTTTGTTTTTGTTTGTTATTTTATCTAGTAAATTTTAGTTATTTTGAGACCTGTACTGTACAGGTAGTTTAGTCTTGTATTTTGCAAGTGTAACTTGTAAAGTTTAACTTGTACTTGTATGTTTGTACTGAGAAACACACATTTGAAAATAATCAGTGATGTGTGCATTTTCCTTGATAACCACTATATCGCAATCAAATCGCAAATCGCAATATCGTTCACAATCTTCCCATTATGACTATTTCGCCAAATCGTGCAACCCTAGTTCTTACCAGTCATGGTGAGGATGAGCAGCAGCACACCGCCCAGCAGGCTCGCCGTGGGGACCAGGATGTAGAGGAGAAGTCTCAGGTGATTGGTCGATCCCAGTTTGTGGGGACATGTTGCCCCGCCCATTCTGACTTCGGGGCCTGGAGTCTGGAATTAACAAGGACACGAGGTCATGGCTCAGGTGATGACATCAGCAGCCTGGGGTCTTATGTCATGGCAGGAGGTATAGATCTGTACAGTCTGCGGTCAAACGCCAGTCTGACCCTCCAGGTCCTGGTTAAGCCCCCCCCCATAACTCACAGCAGGTTATTTTTACTGGGAAGAGGGCGGTGTGTGGGAGGTGGGGCTGGGGAGTGGGGGGTTGTCCTTTCAGACTTTCCGTTGGACACAGGGGAGTTATTTTTAAGAGACACTCGACACCACACCTCACACCCACCTCAGACCCTCCTCTTCAACTACTGCTTGCTCTACTATTCTCTCTCTCTCTGAATCTCCGTTCAATACACTAACATGTTTGACTCTTCTGTGAATACATATTTTAAAGTTGACGGCAATAAAAAAAATGTTATTCTTGTAGTTGGTATCCATCTATTATCAGCTTTTTCCCAATTCAAACTTCAAACATTCATGTACCTGCCTTAAGATCCGGTGTCACACCACATCACGTCAGTATTGAACCCGAAGTTACTGACTAAGTATTATTGACTTTACAGTTTTCACGTTATTGTCCAGGAGGAGGAATTGAACAGGAGGAAATCATTAAATACAGTCACACAGCTAACATAAGCATATCTCGAGCCACTACAGCAAACGTTAGCATGTCCGCAGCCAGTGCTAAGCATCTTTACAGCTAATAGCAGCTAACGTTAGCACGTTTTCAGCCAGTTATAAAGCTAACCCAAGCACGTCCGAAGCCATTGCTACAGCTATTATTAGCACATATTTAGTCACTTCAGTTAACATGAGCACATCATTAGCTATGTTCGACATTAGCATGTCTGAAACATGCACCACTATCTCTCCAGTCGAAACCGCCATGATAACTTTAGATGAGTCATTGACAGCTTGATGACATCATCATCTAAATAATCATATAGTTAGATAAAATTTTAATAGATATTTTCAGCTAACATAGCTTAAGTTAGCAAACGTAAACTAACATAGAGAGATTGAGGTGAAATCATCTATTTATCCAGGATTAACAGCTCCTAGTCCTCAGAGAGCTCGGGTAGAAAAATCTATTTATCCAGGATTAACAGATCCTGATCCTCAGAGAGCTCAGGTAGAAAAATCTATTTATCCAGGATTAACAGATCCTGATCCTCAGAGAGGTTATGGTTAAACTAGACCTATGCTGTCGTCAATGACAGCAAGTTTTTATCTCCGAAAAGTCCCCAATGCACTGCGCTATTCAAGCAATCCCCCTGATTCAACTCCTCAAATTAAATGTTAAATTATTTGTCCAGTATTTTTTTTTTGAAACGCTCCCCATACTGAGTTAAATATTAACTTTTAGAATAAAGTACAATATATATGAGATAGATCTCCTTGAGTTGAATCATACGCCTAAAATTTGTACTAAATCAGAGCAAGGGTTGAGAAAGATTCCCCTCTAGTGAGTAAAACATGTACTATTAGAGTGAAACAGAATGTATTCTAGATGGAGAAAATTTGTACCAAATTTGAACAAAATCAAACCCAACAGTTAAAAAAATATGGCCAGAAAAATCTTGGCGATAAAGCTACCGCTAATGTCAAAAATATACAACTGACCTTTCCCAAAATCGCTCTAGTTCTTCCTCACACTAAGGTCAAAGTGGGTGTAAAATTTGAAAATGATCCATGAAACAGTTTTGAGTTATCGCATTAACACGAAGGATCTGCAGCGGACACGGCTGAAGAACGGAGGATTCCATAATATCACAGACTTTTCGAGGATATATAATATAATAATATCTATTTATCTGAGATTAACAGATCCTAATACTCAGAGAAGTTCAGGTTTAATTATTTATTTATGCTGAATGAACAGATGCTCATGCACAGAGAGACACGGGTTAAATGATCTTTTTATCCAGAATGAACAGATAACCATCTTCAGAGAGATTCAGGTTGAACCGCCTTTTTGTCCAGTATTAACAGATCCTCATCGTCAGAGAGATCCAGGTTATATTATCTATTAATCTTGGATTAACAGATCTTCCTCTTCAGAGTGATTCAGGTTAAATGAACTATTTCTCCAGGATTAACAGATACTCATCTTAAGAGAGTTTCAGGTTAAATTATCTATTCATCCACGATTAATAGACAGATCCTCATATAATCAATAACAGATCCTCTTCAAAAATCATTCATTATTGACGATTAATAAACACAAATTATCTAACAGTGACTGATGGATTTAGTTAAACTGGTTATTTCAGCTCCAGTTGAGGTCATCTGATTATCCCGACCGGTGCAGTCCTGACCCGTTACGTCCTCAGACTCCCGGTAACCGTAAGACCTTCAAGGACACTCACCGTAGCACGTGCGGCTCCTCTCAGCTTGGCGCGCAGGCAGGTCTCCAGCTGCGCGGACAACATGACCTGAAGACCGGCGAGCGCGAGACCATCTCTCTGACTGCTGCCCGCGAGGCTCCGGTAACTCACGAGCAGGAGACCAGCTCGCTCCGCCCCCTCCGGCTGACCTCCACACACATCCTTCTCCCCTCCTCTCTCTCTCCGTCTCAAGTCACTGGCACTCCACCATCCTCTCTCACTCACTGCTACCCCCCCGTCTGTATGAAGGAAGGGTCGCTCTACCACTCTACCACTCTGTTTAACGACACATTCCACACTGATTGAGTATTAATATCTGTAGCACTGATAATAAATACAATCTGGGTACAAACAGTTCGCTGTTTGAATCAATTTATATGTTATTCACATGACATTTTATGATAATTCTGTGATCAATTCCCCCTGATTACACTGGGGTTAGTCGTCAATCCGACTTTATTAAAGTCTTCACACATCTCCGGAGCGATTCATCTCAAGGGGGTTTATTCTAACAAATAAACTTATACCTCAGATAATCATGTCATCATCTTTACGCCGTGTCCCCGACAACACACTGATGAAGATTGTTGGATATCCATCACGTTAATCTTCTCTAGAATCACTACACTGCGAATGTCTGACAGAAACCAGTCAATCATTTTTCAATCACTTCATTTTATTCAACCGAAAACAGATTTTAATTTCCCTGGATAAAATGAAGACTCATATTTGTTCCAACAGACAGTTTTTATATTATATATGTTGAACAAAGGTGTTAAAAAATGAATATAGCAAATATGGATCTTGTTTTTTTTAATCTGTTCTTCCTGTTCATGATGAAAATTGGAGATTATTCACTATCGAGAAAAAGGCGTTAACTTTTATTTGGTTGTGAAGGAGAGGACATAGATTAACATGGACCGGTGTGGGTCACCATGGTAACCAAAGCTGCTCGCCTCCCAATTCTAAATAAAGCGTTCTCCAATAACTAATCATGTTAGACAAACGTCATTTAGAGATTAGTCCCGCGCCTCTTTAGCACAATGTTGCTGGACAACAAAATAATCACCAGCTTAATAGATGCATGAGGAGGAAAACAATTTTAATTAATTAAAAACACTTAGTCCAACAATTAATTGAAAAATGATTTCCATGATGTGGTGTTTTTTTAGGAAACTTAGGATAACTTCATATTTGTGCTATTAAACTCAAACTTTTAACAGGAAAAAACTAAAACCAGGTAAGAAAAAAAAAATCAGAATCATCAAGCACGATCCATTGGTAGTTCAGGGCTTAGTCAGGAGGTAGTAGGCAGCGACCGATAGCAGAGCACCTCCCAGCGGGACGAGGATGAAGGTGGTGCACCTCCTCCACCACCTCCCCATCCTCCCCCCTTCATCATCCACCTCCTCCCTCCTCCCCCGTTTCTTATTCCTCCGACCTCCTCGCTGCTGACGCTTCTCAAATGCCTCCAGTTCCTCCTGACATACAAAAATGCATTTCATTACACTATCATCAGCTCCTTATTTAAATATTCAGTCATATGATTCATGATGATGTCACTGACCTGAAGACGCTTTAGCTCCTCCTCCTGAGCAACTTTCAGCTCTGCTTCCTTCAGCTAAACACAAACAAATGAATCCCAATATGCTTGACAGGTGTGTAATTCTGTGTGTTTAATAGAAGTGTGCATGTTACCTGGCTGACTTTCTTCTGTTGGTCTCTGCAGGCGTCGTCACACTGGACACACTGGTCTGACAGGGAACACGGGAACTCCTGCACACACACACACACAACATAGGGTCATTTGAAGACTCTGTCTGAGGGGTATTTAGGTTGAGGCTGGGGTCAGAGAACGAGAAACAGAAAACAGGTTATTGTCAAAGAAAGTCACACTTATAAAGAATTTCAGCTGGGATCTTACTGCAAAGCATGCAGTCACAAGAATCAAAGCATCGGTAAAAGAGGGAAAAATTGACTACCATGAATAAATAATATATAATAGAGGAAGGTACAAGTGGATGTGCAATGATGTAATTATGTTTAGGCAGTTGTCTGAGGAAGTTAAACCTCTGCTGTGCTTTTTTGATTAGGGAAGCTAATGTTCAGCTCCCATTGAGGTCCAGGTGTTCTCCAAGAAGCGAAAGGACTTCATGATGACGAAGGGGGAGCCATACATGGTGAGGGCTTGAGGGCGGTTGTGCGGTCTTCCTGAAGTCCACAACCACACCTACTGTCTTCACTGCGTTCAGCTCCAGGTTATTTTGATTGCACCAGTTTATCAGGCTGCTAACCTCCTGTCTTTAGGCAGACTCATCCCTATCTGAGGTGAGCACCATCAGGGTGGTGTCATTCCAAAAAATATGTGGCCGGAGGTGCAGCTGTTGGTGTGCAGTGAGAGCAGAGGGGAAAGAACGCAGCCTTGGGGGGAGCCGGTTCTGATGGTCAGAGACTCTGAGACCTGCTGCTCACACTCTGCTTCCTGTCAGACAGGAAGTCAGTGATCCATCTGTAGATGGAGTCGGGCACGTTCAGCTCAGACAGTTTGTCTTGGAGCAGAGCCAGGACGTTGGTGTTAAAGGCAGAAGTCCAAACACAGGATCCTGCCGCAGGTTCCTCGGGAGTCCAGGTGCTGGAGGATGATGGGAAGGGCCATATTAACAGTGCCGTCTACAGACCCGTTGGGTCTGTGGGTAAACTGCAGTGGGTCCAGGAGTGGCTCTGTTATTGTCTTTATGAGAGGTCAAGTTGTCTATGTTTCTCAGTGCGTTACCTTTTTGATCCTCCTGCAGGGACACCTGTGCTTGACCTTTTGCTGACACTTCTCATCACACACACCCGGATGACAGGTCTGTTTACAGCGATGACCACAGCTCAGCTATAAACAGACATACAGACAAACAAATAGACATCTCTTAGTGACAAATTCCCACTGATCTATAGAACAAGTGGATTATCAAATGAAAAATGATTGCATGCTGTGATGACCTTTGACCTTCATCATCTAGCTTACTATAAAGATCATATTCATCTCATCTGAAATAATCTATTTACGAGAGTCTTTTGTTGCTCCTACAGGAAAGCTAAGGATTACTTATTAGGATCAAGAGAGATGAAGATGACTGGAGGTCACAATAAGGTCAAATGATGGGAGGGGTGTTGGACTTCCTGCTCTATAAGAGTCCACTTGACTTCACTTCAATTGTCTGATAAACAGGTCCCACGATGCACCGGGGGCATGTGCTCACCTCTTTAGGACACTGGTTGTTACAGGAACCCAATGCCATCTTCGTCTGGTCATCGGCCGATGTCAACTTCCTGCAGACAAAATCAATCAATAAATCAATAATGGCGCCTCTGTGGGAACGCCATTGTGATGGCAGGATGTAATAACTGGTAAATGTGCGCGTACTGACGTGCACTCCACGTAGAGCAAGCTGATCTTGCAGTGGCAGCGTTGGCGGATCATCTGGCTGCAGGGGGGGCAGCTGCCTGGATGACAGGGACGGGGACAGGTGTGGGGGCAGCCAGGGAGGCGGTGCTTCGAGCACTTCTCCTCACAGACCACACACTGCAGAGAGAGGAATGAGTTCATGTGAGCTCTAAGGCGGAGATGACATCCTCAGTACAATATAAGATGTCGATGACATCACCATGTTATTGTTGTTAACCAGGTGACACTCCCTGCTGCAGCTGTGGTTCCCGCAGGTCAAAGGTTTTCCACAGGGTCGTTTGCAGGAGAACCGGCCCTGGCGATGACATGGCACTGGGCTGACCTGAGCAGACCAGACATCATTAAAGGCGTCTGAAGATGGTGGCATGCGTTGAATAAAAAGCAACACAGCGAGACAGAGTAGGACGGAGAAGACGGATAGAGGACATGGTTGGAGAAGTCACAACGATAACAGATATTGTTTGGTAAGAAAACAGCAAGCAGAATAGAGGAGAGGAGGGAAACATAACTCTGAAACAGGAAGTGGGAAAGATGTAGGGGGTCTTACCTCATGTTCTCCAAAACAAGCCCTGAAAGACAAACACAGATGACTGAATGTCCCGCCAACTATCGTCATTCATCCAATCAGATAGCTGGAATAACTATTTAAGGAGCAGATCCAGGCATAGACCAGGTTCACATGTTTATCATGGAATGTCATCTTCAGACAAACCCATTGTAACATACAATGAGCTGATCTGCACTTATGACCCAATTCTTCTTCCGTTTTGAATCTGTCCACAAACATGAAAAATGCAAACAACTGCTTAAACAGCCACACCTCCTCCCCGAAGAAAACTAATGTTGGAGCACCTCAAGGCTGCATTAGCTCACCTGTTCGGTTTAGGCTGTATGATGCTGATTGCTGAGATACACCACTGTTGTATACCAGTTACTCCTTAAATACTGTGAGGTCTCCACCTTACTGTCTCTACTGACGGAG
Organism: Lophius americanus; assembly: GCA_037951165.1. Classification (NCBI taxonomy): domain Eukaryota; kingdom Metazoa; phylum Chordata; class Actinopteri; order Lophiiformes; family Lophiidae; genus Lophius; species Lophius americanus. Next base: position 700,708 of record JBBDHG010000116.1, read on the forward strand.
TGATGAGCCCAGACAGTACCAGCATAATGTTGACTGGCTGACTGAATGGTGTGGAAAAACTCTTTATCATCACTAAGACTGTGGAAATCATTTTTGCCTCCCCCCTGATCATCATCAATTGCCTCAAGTTGCAATCCGCAATGTGGAAATAAAAGAAGTATCTTCATACAAATACCTGGGTGTTATGATAAGATGCCCCCAATCATGAATTTCTTTGTTTGAAGATACAGCAGCACATTCATTTCCACAGCAGACTTCGATCATTTAGAACTAGTAGAGATATTTTCATTTCGTTAAGGCAGTGATTCAGAGTGTCTTTGTGTACTGCAGTATAGTCTGGTAAAACAGCCCGTCTGTTCAACTTAAAACCAAAACAATTTAATCAAATCCATGTTTGCTCAAAAATGATCGGTCAACTTGTACTACAACTAAATTTAAAAAAAAGATATAATTCTCATTTAATTCTAATAGTTTGAATAAATTATTTTCAATTTGAAAAACATTCACATTTATACATATATACACATATACATAAATATACACATATGTATGCATATATATAAATATACATATACATACATATACATATATATAAATATACATATATAAATATACATATACACACACACACATATAAATATACATACACACACACACACACATATATACATACATATACACACACACATATATATATATATATATATACATATGACGTGTTTTTTTCAGTTGCAAATTATTTTTGGTTCCAGACTTCTTTTTTTCACTTTCAGATCTGGCTTGTGGGGAGGTGCATCAACTGAGAGTGGCGTGGGATTATGAATGACAGCATAACAAAGAAGGCTCAGGGTGTACTCCAATTATGTTGTCTTCGGGACTCATGGGATGAGTCTGTTGAGGTTAAAAAATCCTCATTGAGATTAAAACACTCTTTTATAATGACAAGAGCAGCAGAGAATTTGTTACAAAAATAATACATACATACAGTAATACATAACCTAGCCATGATAAGGTCACAGGTCAGTTTAAATCTAGTGCCAAACCCAAGCCTGGTTAATTTGGAAGGGCTGTGTCAGGAAGGGCATCTGGCAATGGAGGGGACTTCAATAATGGTGAAGGACCCAGATAATATGGGGTGGTGGGTAGGTAGAGTGTTAAGGAACTTCAAACTGACAGATGGTGGTGATTTTGCAAAAAGGATGAAAATGGCCGTGGTGAACACGCATTTGAAGATAAGGGAGGAGCACAAAGGTGGACTTCATTCACTGTACTAACAAAGGTTCGGGTCTTACTCCTACAGGAGGCGTTTGACTCCGCCGTCACTACTCAGCAGGATGCTGGAAAAACAAATAATAATACACAATACACACGGATTGTTAACCTCAGGGTTAACCATCCATGACAGGACAGGAGGAACCACATGTTGAAAACAAAGAATGTTTGAGAATTCCATCAAGCTGTGACGTTGGCCTGTTTGCTTTTGTTTTATTGTAACCACTTATGTCTACAGTGGTGGCTTCTACGGGCTGCTTTGAGTGGTGTGATGATGTTGTAGTGTTTGGCATTGAATGCGTGTCAACCTACGTGGGTATGGGGACTTTACATGGTGAACAGGGCAGAGCTTTCTTGATGAAGGCTGGCTCAGACGGCTGTTCCCACGGACCCGCTAACTGCACCTAAAATCACATAGGAAAGGGAGGCAGGATCAAGAAATATCCCGCCGCGTCAGAAAGTGTTATAGGTTCAACAAACAAAATTTATTCTGAAAGGAAGGAGGAAGTCAGAAGAACTGATGAAAGCGATATGAGGACCAGATGCAATCTCTGTCAGGAGGTCCAAGATCAGGTCAGAACTTTGGTCACATTGCAGGCGTGGACTTCAACCTCACAACATGTATTCTAGACTACCTCAACAATCGACCACAGTATGCGAGGATATACGGCTGTGAGTGCGACAGGGTTGTCAGAAGCGCTTGGGCCCTAGAGCGAACAGTCCTGGCCCTTTTTCTCTTCACCCTCTACACTGCAGACTTCTCCCAAAAATAAACAAACTGTCACTGTAGAATCTCTCTGAGGACTTTGCAAACATCACTGATGGGCACACGGAGTAGAGGGGAGTGACAAAGATTTGCAGACTAGCGCCAGCAGAACCACCTCATAGCTGCTACATGCTAGTAACGCATAATTGCTACTAGCTACTGACTGCTGCTTGTTCCTGACTGCTACTAGCTGCTAAGTCAACAGCTAGTATGTGATAGAAGATAGCCGCTGATTGAGGATATCTTACATGCATATAAAACCCACCATACGTTTGCTTAGCACCAGCTCACAGAGAGTCTGGACGCTCCCTCTCTGAGAGAACTGGAACCCATGACATACCTGCTGGGACTTCACTAGAACCTGGTCGTGACAGGAGTCAGGGCAAGCGTGACTACATTTGGGCCGCGGCTGCAGGCAGGTCTGCCTGCATGGGGGGCAAGGCCCGAGGTGACAGCGATGGGGCTCTCTCGTGGGGTGGTGGCAGGAGGAGGGGCACCTGGAGGAGAAGTCAGTAAGTAACGCTTGCTGCCGGTGAGGGGTTTAAAGGGGGGGTTTAAACCCTGTGGTTTACCCGCAGCTCTCTTTGCAGCGTGGCGGTCTGGTGGTGCGTTCCCGCCCACAGGGGACAGTGAGAACCGTGGCACCGCAGGAACACTTGACCTCCATTGACTCCGTGCACGGATAGCAACTTCCTGCAAGACATGGTGAAATATTTGTTTAGGGAGATGATTTTCTAAATAAAAACCTCCTCAGCTTCAGAATCAGCAATGGACAAATTTCACCCTAATCAACATCAGCAGATGTTAAGATGTCGACCAATAGGAACACAGCTCACTCGAACACTGTCTCCTCACCTTAATAATCACTGAGATTGAGGGAAACCCCAGACTGTCGCTCCTTCTGTACGTCCTGTTGAAGGCGGGACTTAAGCGGCTGATAAACCATCATTTGATGCAGCGTCAACCCGTCTGTTGTGAAAGATTTTTACATGATGGCGGCAGTCCCATCTTTAACCAGCTCTAACCAGCAACATCAGGTTCTGATATGAATAATCAATAAATTAAATAATTCAGATCAGCAATCTTCAGATTATCTAATCTAATTATTTAGATTCTAAATAACCACCATCACAAGAGGTTCTAAAAGAGGTTCAAATTTAATTCTCCGCTAGCTGGCCAACTCTGAGGTAGCTAGATAACTCTGAGTTAGCTTGCTAGGTTTGAGCTAACTGGCTATCTCAGGGCTAACAAGTTATCTCAATGGTAACACTTATCACTGAGCTAACAGACCAACTCTGAACTAGCTAGAAGACCAGGACGTTTGCTTTAACTTGTCGTCTTTTTGCCAGTGACGGGGAGTTTTGTCAGCTGGGTGAGAAAGTTGATAGTTGTTGCGAGAGCGGCTATCGTATGTGGAGATGGGAATCGGCTGTGTGAAGCGGCAATAGGTAGCGGTTGTAGGAAGCAGCTGTATGAGAAAGCAGCAATAATAATAATAAAACATTAAATTTATAACGCACTTTACATTTGGATCAAATCTCAAAGTGCCAAAGTAGGAAGCTGCTGCAGGAATCAGCGGTGACCAAAGAAAGTCCACAGTTTGACACAAACAGGACTCTGCGTTAGCGGTTATCTGTGCGCAGCTGCGTGACATTCTGTTCTGTTCCACATTGAAAGGTCAAAGCAGCCAATCAGCAGGCAGCGGCACAAATAATTAAACTTTGATATATCAGCAAATCAGAGGGTGATGAATACATTATTCTTTATCGTCTCGTCATGGAACAGAAGACATGTCATTAATGAAATGCTGTTTGACAGGAAATGGAGGTCAGCATGTTCCCGCGTTTATCTGCTCTGTCCTATTGGCTAGAATAAATGTCAACAAACACTCTCTGTAGGACATGTTATTTATATAAATACCTGACCTCTGACCTCCCACCAGCTGTGACTCCCTCACAGACTCACATCAGCTCTTGACAGATGATGATGTGACGAGGCGTCCTGGCAGAGAACGATGGAAACGCAGATAAACCTTAAATACCTCTGGCTACTATTCAATGCCAACATGTTGATGAACAGCTTCCACATTCAAACCCAGTGCTGATCCAATTGAAAAGCTGTATATAGCTGTGGCACTAAGCTAACAGGGTTAGCATAGCACATGTCGTTAGAGGAAAATGAAATTGATGACATCACCAAGAACGTCTGAGGTGAGGGAAACTCTGGGTTTTCCGTTCCAGAAAGAGAGGTAAGTTAAACTGTGAGTCGACTACCATGGTCACTTACTCTGTGAACCTCCCCCTGCTGGCTGGGTTTTATTCATCAACGCCCAGGTTGTGTCTGACTCCTTCTGAGCCTGAAGCAGAGCGGTCAGACGTGACGTGGCCATCTCTCATTTATTATATTATACATTTCCATTAGGAGAAGACTGGGAGACCCAGATTGAATATACTTTCATTCTCTGATTTATCTGAATGATATTCTCGAACCGTACATCTCAACCCTCGCATCAACGGATGTGCTCACACATCTGGTCTAAGTCTTTGGTTTGCACTCTTTTTTTTCCCCAAACAGAAGCTTCTTCTACGACATACGTAAATATTTGGTATTAAAGCTATCGAGAAAATGGCCAGTGACTGATATTATAACTAGGCCTTTGCTGTCCTCGATAACCAGGGTATGAGCCAGAAAGTCTCCAATCCCCTGCGTTGTACAAGCAATCCCCTTTATGTAAATCCTAAAATTAAACTAAAGTTATGGCTACAGTATTTTTCGTTATCAGTAATCCACTATATCGCTCCGTTCTCTCACGGGAGCTACAAACCCCTTCACTGGTATCAACGTGGAGTTACGAACTATACAGCAGATACCCGGCAGAAGCCCGGCCGGTCTCAGGATTTGGTCACGATAGCCAGTTTAACATAATGCTTTCGAGATAACGTAGTGAAAACCCAGTGTAAGAATAAAATAAAAGTAATAGATCTGTTCTCTGTGTTGGCCTATTTAACTTTTCAGTATTGGATTATTTTCTTTTTCTTTTTTTTTTACATGACATTGCAATCTGCCCCTGAACGCAGCACAGGATTATCAATTCCTTTTCCAGCGGTAAATTCTCATGTCGTAGCCTAGCTTAAACCATGAAGGAATTATAGAAATACAAGTATTCAGTAATGTTTAAAACTACTGAAAGCAATACTGGGAAACCAATAGTTTGGAGGGATTTTGATTTATTTTCTAGTCTGAGAGTCAATGGTAAGAATCCGGTTGAAGTATATTTATAACTTCTGAAGACAATGTGTAACACCAAAAACACCAGTTATGGGCAAAGAGCTAAAGACAGACCTTTTTAAAGTTGTTTACTCTGCCGACATGAGTAATCAGGGTAACTAGACAAGTGGTAATAATGGTAAAACAACTCTGCGGTATTGTAAAAACTCAGTGCTTCAGCCAGTGTTTACTGTGTCGGACCCGGTCGTGTTCGGACATGAAAACAGAAGAGTGCGCAGTATAGCCTTGGGAGTTGACCTTTTAATGCTCCACCACAACTGTGTAAAACACAGACAGCACATGGTGCTTTATTATTTCTCATGTAAATAAAATGCAATATGACGTTAACTGAATTTTAAGATTATGGAGGAAATCACAATCTCAATTCTAAGCAAAAAAATCGGCGATTCCCCTTCTCTGATGAAGCCACGACTCTCTTTCTTTAATAAATATTTTCTCGTCATTGCATTGAAACTTCCAGTTCAAATGACGTGAAGCATGGCAACTATACGATCTCAGTGCTTGCCATGGTGAATCACAGAATATGAGCTCTGTTGATGATGGTATTTCATCAGCCTCATGCATTATTGTAACTCAGGGATAACCATCTGGAACAGAAAATTCCGAATTTCCCATTTCAGGGTTGATCAACCCAGAGTTCAGGGATAAACTGAGTTTTTAAACCCACTTCCTCAAATACACCCCAGGATTCACCAAACTCAGAAAGGGTATGGCAAGTTAAAGTTAATCATGGGACTGTGACAAAACTCAATTTTGACTATGCTGTATGTGTGGTACATATTGTGTTATTGACAATAGAGTTCATTATGACTTTTAGGCTTTGACGTTAATCAGGTTAACTCGGCTGAGACCTAAGCTTTAGCTCCACTGAGGTTGTTTGTGCGTTACCTTGGTGACAGCCAGAGGGACACTTGTGGTTGCGACACCCCAAAGTTCGACTGCATCTCTGGTCACATGGAGGGCAGTTACCGGGACAACACTGAAACACAAGGCATGATCGGAAACAGACCTTATGCAGATTCCAGTTTTTCCTGTGAAACACCATCAGTTGTCTGATGCCTGACCGTCAACCTTTACCAATCAGATTAGATCTGAACGTAAGGGTGACATTTACCGAGGAACATCCATAACCACAGCGCCGTGGCGCTTAGACAGATCACATGAGGACGGTTTGACATTTGAATATCATTGACAAGAAGAAACTCTTTGAAAGATTGTGTCTCCTCTTTTAGACATAAACACAGGTGTAATTTATTTATTTTTAAACTACATTGTAGTCTTTTGTTGTCAACAACGTCAATGTACAGTAACATTAAGAATTTGATGACATCATTATCTGGTATGAGTGAGAATACATCCTCCATCACAGCTGACAGGAACCGATTTAAACTAGTCAGAGTTTATGACTGATTAGCAGTCAGTGATCATCTGTGATCCATAATAATTAATAGTGATCATTACTAATGATTCATGATCAATGGTAATCACCACTGATCAATAGTGATGATCCATGATTAATAGTAATCCCCAGTGATCAATAGTAATCAGTGATCACCGATGAGCAATATTCATCATTAAGGATCACTGTGGATCATTACTGATGAGGGATCATCAGTGATTTGCGAGAATTGTTCTTTCATTCATTATCAATAAAAATCTAAGTCATCAGAATGGATTAAAAACCAATGCCCTGAGTCTGATGACCAGGGTGTTGTTGACGGGGGTATTAATAATGGCGACACTGACCTTCCTCCTGCACTGGTGTCTCTGGCAGCTTCTGGTTTTTGGACATTTGGAGTCACACAGGTACTCTTTATGACACGGCATCAACTTCCTGTATTTACCACAGCGGCACTCCTTCTCCACCTCCTGATACACAAACCGATTCAGAATGTTTATGTGCGAGTGTGTGAGAATGTTAGTGTGTGTGAGAGTGTGTGCTGTCTGTGACCTGTCTGCAGGTCTCACAGGTCCCTCGGTGACACCTCATTGAACAGGTGTGTTTTCCACATGACAGGCGGCGGTCACAGGTGTCGCCACATGGTGACACTTCTTCCGTGCATGGCAGAGATGACTCTAGACACACAAACGCATGCGCACACACACACACACACACACACACACACACACACACACAAACGCGTATACGCATTTAGAATAAAACAACAGAAAGATAGACACCAGAGAGGTATTTCAGAAAGCGGACTTAGTGGAAACAAAATAAGTTAAGCACTTTGTCAGATCCATGGTAACTTACTCAGGGAACCTATCCTACTCACTGTCAGGTTTACTTGAACTAACACTGAGTTTGTTCTCGACTCCGCACCATTCTGAGTCCTAGGTAGGACCGTCAGGCGCAATGTGTCTGTTTTTCATGTTGTATGATAGATTCACTTCACGTTTTGATTACCTGACTTGTCTGAATGAAATTCTCAGACCGTGTAAGTCAAACATCGCACACTGCTGTTATCTGCCGAATCCAAGCAAAGACTTTGCGTTGATTTCAGTTGTTTTTTTTAATGAAAGGGAAGCTTTTTTAACAACCTGGTTGAATACTTGGTATTGAAATTCTTTCCTCCTGTGCCAGTTTTCTCTCTAATGATTTTCCATTTCTTTTTTTTTGATTACATTTATTCTCTTGATCGAACTAAAACTTATAGCTTAAATGGCGTGAAGCTTGGCGACTGGGGTCAACTCAGACTTCAGGGTAAAACAATAAAAGTTTATTTAACCGGCTTTCAGGAATAAACATATTTGTGTGAAAGTGTGTTGGGGGTCTCACTGGTTTTGCCACATGGACAGCTGCGGCTGACGGAGCGAGGACATGGAGGACAGACTCCATCGTGACATAAAACTTCACAGGTGTGATTCCCACAGAAAAGGGCAGATCCACACACCTGAGGATGATGACATCACAGTTAATGAGACACATAGTGGCAACATGTATCAAGTTTTGATCCTATGATCCGGGTGGTTTTACCTGTTGACAGGACCACTGAGGGCTGACACACGGTCTCTCTGCTGTCTCTCGACCACACACACACCTCTGGAGGCTGACCCTCGGACAGGGGGAGCACTCTGACACACACAGACACACAAACAGACACACAGGGGAGTTAGTCAGCCTGGTTTACCTGTGTGCGGCGTTTACTTGTGTGCTTCTTTACCTGCATGACAAAGTTGTTTACAGGTGTGCTGCTTACAGCCTAACAACCTTCCACACAGCTGCTGACATGACCAGGGCTGGAGACACACAAATACACATACATAAATCTGTAAATCACCTTAGAGCATTACTGACTGGGGGATTCCCCATGTGGCAGAAGAAAGGTAGGGATTACCTTGTTGCTACAGCGACGGGGGAGGGCCTTGGCTTGGCCACACATGCAAGAAACAGACACCATCTTTGGACATGGAGGGCAGGGACCTAAAAAATGTAAAGAAAAATAAAGATAATTCCCATTCCTCTTTGGAGAATTAAAGAAATGTAAACCACACCTCCATTTCGAAAAATTAAAAAATACCAGTCGTTATAACAAAGCCAAAATCAATTTGTGTAACTGAGATTTGTCAGCTTGCACTGGAATTTGTTTGTGCTCCCCTTTTGGTTCCTCGTAGTTTGTCTAATTAAACCTTCAGTCAGATTACTCCCTGCTTATTGGTCCATAAATCATATGAGAGGTCAGGTGTGGTTACCAGGGTGACAGAGCAGCAGACAAGTGTGACCACAGGTGGGTTTGAGCTCTTTCTGACAGACACCGCCACAAGAGTGAGGAGCCAACCAGGGATCAGCAGGAGGATCCTGTAGTTTCCCACAGAAACACATGTACCTGAACCCAACGAGATGAAGAACAAATGTTTGCAGCATTACTTTCTGTTAATTCCTTCATCTGAGGCATATCAGAATAAAACTAAAGAACAGACGTTCTCTGTCCGTCCGTCTGTTCGCCTTTTATTCTTCTTTTTTCAGGTGTTCCCTGCAGGATTCGCTAAAGGTGTTTCTTTTTTTTTTTTTCATCTCTCCCTGTCCTCTGGATCTTCATCTATCTCAACTTCCAACTGCATGTCCTCTCTTTCCACATCAATGAACCCTCTCCTCGGCCTTCCCCTTCTTTCTCCTGCCCGGCAGCTCCATCCCTAGCATCCTTCTACCAATACCAACATTATAAAACCTTCCACCACTATGCCTCCTTTTCCCGTATCAGAACTATCTCAATCTGGCTTTTATTAGGATTGAAAATCAGAACTTTGAAGTGACCTTGTCTGAACTGACCTTCAGAACACTCTTCTTTTGAAAAAAACCCACCTCTGTCTCTTTCAAGCCTGACCTTTATACTGAAAGTTTTAGCTCTGTATGAAGGATAGTAACCCCCCCTGGTGGACAGCAGCTCTAGTGTCACATCATTTCAGACTGACAAAACCTTATCATATTTATGAGAAACTGTCCCTGGTTGACAGAGGCTCATTTACCAGAGTCTACAGGGACGGATCTACCAAAGTTCCCTCGTGGTTCCAGGTGTGCTGCAGTTATTCTAACATCAAATTTGCTCCATGAGTTGAAGGTTCTGCTCCATACCTGTTGGGGGTGGCGGTGGGTGGGTATTCAGCGCGGCACTTTGGACTGTGGAGATAAAATGAATACATTTTCTACATTAAAACCTCTGACCGCAGAGGTGGAGCTTTGACTCCTAATAGGTCAAACTGAAGCTCCATGATCTTCTAAGATTGATCATCATAATAAACGCATAGAAAAAGTTCTCACCAAGGCCACGGATGCTGCCTCTGACCAAAGTCTTCATCTGTGACTGAGGAGATGAGAAAGACCGAGTCTTTTGCCCACTTCTGGATACACGGCAGGTGGAAGAGAGAGAAGCAACTGGAGCAGCTCCATACCTGGACGAGAGAGAGACACCTAATGACATCTAGCTTACATTATTTTATATTTGCAATGACATTTAGCTGATTTTGCTTTTATACTTGTAACTGCACATTTGAACTTGAATACAGTAGTTATCTCTACCACCCTTTCTTTGTGATATATTGTGATATTAGTTTGTGACTCGTGTTCTTTATCTAATCACATTGTGTTAGTACCTGAATCGTGAATACTTGTAAAATGTGTTTTTGGCCGATTTTAACTCCATATATCTGCAGCGCTGGTTGAAGACATGCAAACGTTACTTTTAGCATACGTGGGACCAAACAGTGAGGATCAGGTGCCAGGCCTGAATCCCAGGACTCTGTTCTGTGGTTATAGACCCTTGTGTTTGGATCTGTCCTTAAGGCGGTGATCATTGATTGGTGGATTCCATCATGAGATGCCGATCGGTGAATGGTGGATACAGTCATGTGACTTACCACCTGTGTCCTCTTGACGGAGGCAATGCAGATCAGACAGGTGAGTGCTCCAGACTGGAAGAGGTCACTGACGTACTGGCCGGTTCTGACCAGACCTGTGGCATCACCACCTGGAGACAGACACACCCATACAGTTAGGAGTTATGCAATGTGGCGCTGCCATCGCTAGGGTAACTGCAGGCTCACCTGTCTGATTGGTGTATGATGTGAAGGTTGATGCTAGGATTTTCCCTCTCTTTCCATGCTCAGGGTTTACATCATCATCGTCATCATCATCATCATCAGAGGAGGAGGAACTAATGTGGCTCTCCATCAATCGCTGAACAGCAGCCTGGTTGGACTTCTTGATTTCCTCAAATTTTAACTGAACCTCCACACCTGTCAATCACAGTGGCACAGTCAACGGACCAAGAGGAAGTGTTATATGACCTGCAGAAGGGTTCCACTCTCACCCCTCAGAGGTTCAGATGTGGACCTCCCTCCTCGTCTTGACTCCCCTGCTCCTCCGGGCCTCTCTTTTACTTGTTGCAGAGGATGTGACCTTTCACCCTGACCGTCCTGACTACTTCGGCCACGCCCCCTTCCTTGCTGTCGCCAGGCAGGTTCCATGGCAACCACCACTGAATTCCTGCAGTTGTGGGCGGAGACATAATTTCTTTTCAAGATAAAAAAAAAAATCTGGAGTGGAAGTGTAATTGAAAAAGACAAACACTTTAAGCTGGTTCAACCGAATTAACACCTGATTTCAACTCTTTAAAAATTGAGTTAACATGATTACCAGCTGAGTTGACCTAATATAAAAAGGAAGATTGTTTGAGCTTAACAACCCTTTACAGACATTAAATGTTAGATCAACCGACATTTTACGTCACGCCTCACGGGGACTTGTCGGCTAAACGCGTGTTTATTCCGTATAAACGTCACACACCGTCATATTAACGGTGAACTGTTGTTACCCGGCTAGCTAGGCTAAGCTAACTCACGCCAAAACAAGCTTTAAAAGGAGCTGAAACAAACGTCAAAACTAATATACGTCATTATCACAGTATAATTGTCCATCTGGGCTACGATGCAGGAAGACTTGAAGAAAAAGACAAATAATTAAGTAATTTAAGAAGCTTTATGTGAAACACACCTCAGCAGCTCGGAGCTGCAGTGAATTCTGAAGCTTCGCTGTCAGTCGCGCTAGGCATGCCGGTACGTCTAGTCCTAAAATACCGGTATGTAGAGATCTCTAGCAGACGAAGGACTACTAGTCCCACAATGCACACATCGTAGAGAGTGCGACGTGTCAGCGACAGAGAGGTATGCTTCAGTTATAGTCCGAAACAAAAAAAAGAGAAAAAAAACCCTTCCAATAAATAAATAAAACATATTCATAGCTTAAGTTTTTTTTGTGAAGTTAAGCAGTGACTTACGTAAAAATGATGAAAAAATGTTTGAGAAATTTTGCTGTAAAGGCAAATACAAATAGTATAATCCTGTCTGATTTTGAATGTTAGGATTTCATGAAGGCTCATTTTGAGTAATTCGTTTTCATCGTTAGTTTAATCTTTATTTTAACCCAGATATTTGTGACCCATACACTGATTTGTGAAGGGGTCCCAAAAATGGATAAGTAGGAAGTAGGAAGGATTGTGTCAGGTAGGCCATGCGACGAAAAACCTATGCCTCAATATGCGGCACACAGAAATGATTCCAAACAGTATCTGTTGGGGACCAGGCTTATAAAGACCTCTATTAACACTGTTAGCCAGATGGATGCCGGTAGCAACTTTTGACAGAAACAGGTGATCCGCTGTGGCAACCCTGTAATGGAACATCCGATGGGCAAAGGAGTTTTCGTCTTCACTTTGAAGTCTTATATTGAAAATTAATTTATAAGCTTTAATGTGAAATCTTATTTTGAAGGTTAATAGATGCCGTGGGTCTGGACTTCCTTGTCGGTTTTAGTTCAGCTTTGGGAGAATAAAAGAAGCAGGTTCTGATCTTCCATATAAAATACCTTTTATTTTATTGTGACACTTCCTGATTCTGATAAAGCAGTGATGTGATTGGCTACAGAAGCCCTAAGATGTAAACTTACAGGAGGAATCTGATGACCTTGGACCTTTGCTGGCTCTAAAACAACTCTACAACCTGAGGTTGTGATCATTACAAGAACATCAATACATTCTCCCTCTCGGTCGCCCTCATGCAGGAAGTGGCATCGTTGTTGACCATGCCTTGAATGAGGTGATCTCATGTGATGTGACATCATAACCAGGCACCCCTGTCCTGCTCCTTTTTGGGGTGGCCTACTATTTCTTCTCCCCCTCTTTTTCGGTTGTCTCAGGTGTTGCCTGGGGCGGAGCTTCTCCTGGTGGTGGTTGAATAAGCCTCCTTTCCAGCCACGTGACCCTGTGTTTGAGTTTGCTATGCGTAGCCTCGTTTTCAGCGAGCAGCCGGGCGTAACGTGTTTGCAGGGCATCCAGCGTGCTTGTCATCCGCTCCACCTTTTCCTCTATTTCTTTGGGATCGGGGCCCTGCGCTGCCACCTACAGGACCAGATTGGGTATTACGAGAGAGTGACAGTTTGGATGTTTGTGGGGGCATCAGGTCACATAACCTCACCTCCAGGTCCAGCAGGCCATCCTTCATCAGGATCTGCCTCCCCTTCTCCTCCAGCAGAGCCTTAGCATCCGGATACTCTGTTAGCGCCTCCATCAGGTCGTCTTTAGAGAGGCAGAAGAGGTCGGAGTAGCCAATGCTCCGTATGTTGGCAGTCCTCCGGTTTCCTGCTTTACTTCCTACCGGAAGGTAACATGGTACAACTTAAATGGACTGTACTCCCAAAAGACAAACACTCACAAAATGTAGCATTGAAGATATAAACATTACCCGGCATGACATCCATCCCTCCATCATCCATCAATTAATTATTTCATACATCCGTCCATCCATCCATGCATCCATCAGGATGGGAGACAGGGGACAACCTTGATGGATTCAAACATAATATGTATGGTACTGTAGTGACAGGGCCGTGATTGTCCTGGTACCACATCTTAACAAGTACTTGATTTCATCTAGCAGTACCCATGTATGCTAACGCTTTTAGGGCGACAGTGACTCAGTTGGTAAGCGGTCCACTTATCTGAATGTCGGTGGTTCTGTCCCCTGCCACTGAAGTCCACATGTCGAAGTATCCTTGAGCAACATACTGAACCCTAAGCTGCTCCCTAAGGGTCCTTTAAGGGTGCTGAAGTCATCAGGGTTTGACATTTTACCTTTGATGGCCAGGATACTGATCTCTCCAAAGTAACTTCCATCGCTCAGGACCACAAATTGCTTGATCCCGTCATCAGCTACCACTGCCAGCTTCCCCTCTTTGATGATATACATCTCGCGGCCGATGTCGCCTTTCTTGCATATGTAGTCTCCTGGACTGTAGACCTGAGGCTGCAGCTTGAGTACCAGCTCCACCAGCAGACCTGCCTCGCAGTCTGCGAAGATCTGGACCTGCACCAGGACACAACACAGTTTTTACAGGTTCAGGTTTAGAACCAGGAAAACTCCACGTTGTGGGGGCAGACCTTCTTGAGGGTGTCCAAGTGAACGTTGATGGCGATCTCAGCTCTCAGTTTGTCAGGCAGGCACTTCAGCACCTCCCTCTCATCCACTGCCTTCTTATTGGTCCACAGGAAGTCAAACCACTTGATTACCCGCTTCTCCAGGTCCTTGGTGACCTGCAGGGATGGGAGCACAAGGGGTCAAAGATTACAATTAAAGTGCAACACCTGTAACCTGCAAGAAATTAATCCTTAATTCAGGACTGTGGGATTCTGGGTTTAGATTATAGCTTACTTCGTGTTGGGTTTAGGCCTTAACTAACTTCCTGTTAGTTAACTTCTTTTTGCGACTCACTGACCTTTCGGAAGCTCATGTACTGCTTGATGGCATCGATACGAGCCTGGAAGTCGGCTCTGGCAGCGTTCATGTTGGTGATCATGGAACCAACGTTACCAACAATGGTTGCAAAGATCAAAACACCCACCTGGAGAACAACAGAATAGAAGATGAGAGGGAGATGGAGGAAGGAGGGACCCGCACCACAGTTATCACATAACCAGATTAGAGGAGCCCTCTAACCAAATATTATTACCAAGACACAACGTCTCTTCATTCATCGCTGGACAGCATTGGTTGGTTGGTTGGTTTGCTGGTTAGCTATTTAGTTATTTGATTTGTTGGACGGTTGGTTGGTTAATCGTTCAGTTGGTTGGTCAGTTGATTGTTTTACTTGGTGTAATTTGGTTATAAGGTTGGTTGGTTTGTTGGTTACTTGTTTGGTCTAATCTTTGCCTTTGACTCTTACTTCTTCTAGATTATGTATTTGCCTACTCCACACTGGATCATTTCTTCATCTTGGACTTAACCGTCATTTTCTTTGTAGCGTAAAGTTTGTATTATTGAATTCCTGATCCTGCACCGGAACACGACTAACCTCTTGGTTCTGTATTTGGGTCAACTCTGAAACATTGCTTCCATGGATCTTTTATTGTGTAAAGCCATCTTATCCACAATTCCATTTAACAGGAAAACCAACCATGAAGCCACACCCACCAGGAAGTCGGTGACCACAAACAAGTACTCGGAGTTCTCCACCGGTGGCGGAGTCTCTCCTATGGTGGTGAGGGTCAAGGTGGACCAGTACATGCTGTAGGCATACTTCCTCACCAGACGCCCAAACTCTGGATCGGATGGGTCAGGATACACAAATCTGTCAGCACCAAAACCTGGAGGGACCAGAAGAGACAGGCTTATTTAAAGATCGGATCCCCGGAGGAGTGGAGCTAAGTCTAAACCAGGACCACAAGGCTCACCAATGGCCTTGGAGAAGGAGTAGTAGAGGCAGGCGTTCCAGTGGATGATGATGACGATGTACATAACCAGGTTGGAGATCCGGAGAGCGTTGGGGTAGTTGGTCCTGGTCTCCGTCCTCTGGAAGAACTCCAGCATCCTGTGGGTACAGGATATGATGTTTTATGGTTCAAGTTGAATAATGCTAGACAACGTAAGCTATGATAGCTGAAATTAGCTAACGCTAGCTATGATAGCTCAAATAAGCTAAAGTTAACAACAATTGCTGAAATTAGTTAGCTGTGATAGCTCAAGTTAGCAAATGTTAGCTATGATTTATGATCTTGGCTAATGCTAGCTATGATAGTTGATGTTTGCTAATGTTGGTTATTATAGCTGAAGTTATCTCATGTTAGTTATGATAACTGAAGCTAACTAACTCATGTTAGCTATAATAGCAGAAGTTAGCCAATGTTAGATATGTGTCATTGTGGGAGTAGCCTGTTTCATGCTGTTGAGACTCCACCCCTCCTGATGACCTGAATGAGGGTCCACCAAAGACTTCGCCCTGGTCCCTGGTACCTGTTAAACCTGAAGAGCTTGTTGAGGCGGATCTCTGGGTATGAAGTTCCGAAGACAAGGAACATGAGATCAGTGGGAACCATGGAGGCCAGGTCCAACTTGAATTGGAAGCTGGTCATATAGCGCTTACGGAGCTTCTCTTGGTCCTTCACCAGCAGACCCTGTTCCAGGTAACCTGGACAAACACACACACAGGTTCTCATGTGGGCTCAGTGATGCGTGTGAGGTGTAATCGGTTCTGACTCTTACCGGTCCTGGTCCTGAAGATCATGTCAGCGACATAGCTGAGATCTGAGAGAAAGTCTATAAAGAACCAGAAGACCAGGTAGTCGCTCTGAAGCTCCTCAAAACACGCCCTAAAATAGAGATAAAGTACAACATACACCTCTAGAATTGAGTCTGACAGACCCGGTAGTCAACCAGACCACTGACACTGATAGAACCAAACCTGGTCCACCAGACCCTGACATTAATAGAACCAAACCTGGTCCACTAGACCCTGACATTAATAGAACCAAACCTGGTCCACTAGACCACGGACATTGATAAGACCACCCTGGTAGTCCAGGGTTAGGTTTAAGTTTCAGGTAGATCTCATGTGGGTCGTGTGTAGGTGGTACCGGGCTATGATCAGGGTCCAGTTGTACATGACGGGGATGGTTATGAAAAACAGCCAGTAGTAGTAGGTGTTTCCAGCGGGATCTATGACCGTGATCTCCTTCGGACTGAGGAAAACAGAAAAACATCTGGTTTGTCTCCGTTGGAACTACAAACAGAACCTGAATTATCCAAGTCATGGGTCAACCTACGGTTCCACTTTGGCCTTCTCTTTCTCTTTCTCTTCTTTCTCTTTCAGTTTCTTCTCCTTCTCCTGCCTCTCCTTCCTGTAAGAGAAGAACCATATCATCTCCATCAGAACTGAGTTTCAGGTTTTAAACAATTCATGATGATGTGGGTTGACCTTTCCGAAGTCAGGCTCAAAGGTTCAGATGGGGGCTATTGGGTCAGTGGTTTGGAATTGCTTCCTGTAAAATTAGCATTACACTAATATCACGGCCGTTATCATAACCCGCTAATGTCAGGACGGTCATAGCATGCCATACTAATATCAGGTTGGTGCCACCTTTTTGCGCGTATGTTGGGAGGGTGCTAGCACATTGTGCTAATGTCATAGCAGTGCTAATATGCCATGTTAATTTCAGGATATTTGTAGTATGTCATGCTAATATAAAGACAGTGCTGGTATGCCTGGCTGATATCAAGATGTTATTAGCATGTGGCACTAATATCAGCACGGTACTGGCATGCTGTGCTAATATCAGGACATTGCTAGCATGCCATGCTAAAACATGAAACCAATAGCATATCATGCTAAAATCAGGACAGTGCCAGCTTATTGGGCTTATGTCAGAACGATGCTAGCATTTTTGTAATAATGTCAGGATAGTGCTAGCATGTCATGCTAATGTTGGGAAGGAGCTACCGGATTCTGCAAATATTGGGGTGGTACAAGCATGTTCGACTAATGAGTCCGCTGTTTATACTTTTGTTTGAGGACTCCCTGAGCTTCCAAATTATCATAACCAGATCTAGCAAAAACTTGCAAGCTTACTGAAAAAGGCTTTTGCTAGAATGCTAAGCACTTGAAAAAAACCTAATGCTAACATATCAACCTGTTGAAAAAAGCCAACGCTAACTTACCGTTTTCCCGAAAACAATGAATGCTAACATCGTATTTTCCTGACACCTATTAATGCAAACATGCTTTCCTCCTGAAAACAACCAATTTTAACATGCAATCCTCCAGGAAACAATGGATATGATATCCTCTGAAAAGAACTAATGCTAAGATGTTGAAAAAAGCCAATGTAAACATGCTATCCTCCTGGGAACAGCTAATGCTAACATGCTAACCTGTTCAGATCAACCACTGCAGACAGATTTAAAAACTCACTCCTTCTTCTCTTTCCTCTCTTTCTTCTCCTTCTTGCTCTTTTTTTTCTTCTTCTCCTTCCTGGATAACAAGGAGAATATTTAAAATCAGAGGTCAAAGGTCAGACACAAAGAGAGGTTACATGGTCTTACTCCTCATTATTGTTGCTGTTGTTGACGTTGAAGAGAACTCCTCGCCTGGTTTTCTGAGTGGCTCTGAAACAAAGATCAGAAACAACAGTCACTTTTAAGCTTAGACTGAGCTTCAGCTAGAACTTACAGTAACTACTGGGTCAGTTCAAGAACCTTGTGACCTTGTGAAGAACCTTGAATCTGCCTCAATGAAATCTGCAGCTTCTCAAGGACCAATAGAACTTTATCAAGGATCGCCAGAACATCCCCACGGGCTCCTCAAAACCCCTGAAACCTCAGAAATATATATGGATCCCTGCAAGCCAACGATTTACCATAAAAAAACACTTTAAACATTCACAAGAACTCAGGATCGTAGGATCTCATAAAGCTAACCTACAAACCTCTACTTAAAAGCTTAAAACTTCCTTAGGAACCAAAGAAACTTCAAATTGACATGTCAGACCTCTTCCAAGACCCCAAGAACCTCTTCAAGAGCTTCTCTTAATACCTTTCATTAAGTTAAAGGAAACCCAACAACCATATAATAACGTCTAGAGCACTTTAAGCGCCCTTAGTCAAATGAAGTACCACCAGAACCTCATAGAGGATCCTTCAAACTACCTTAAGTACTGCAGAAGCACCTCCTTGTCCTCTCAAGAATCCATAAAACACCTTTAAGTTGGCATTCGAGCTCCTTAAATACACACAAAACCTTAAAATAAACGTCAAGAACCTACTTCAAACAACCTGGAGGACCACAAGAACCATAGGGAATTAACGGTTCAAAAAAACACAGCACTATTTAAGAACTCTTGATCCTTTAAAGGAACTCAGTAATCCATAGTAAAGCTCAGTACGTCAGAAACTCTTGGATCCATAGAAACTTTGCGGAACCACGTCATGTAGCCTGATCCTCGTCAAAAACATCAACAATCACAAACACAAAACCAGGTGAAACTCTTCAAGGAAGCATCGAATAGCTCACAGATCTCTGGATCCGTTCAAGGACCTATAGAACCCTTTCAAGAGTCCTCAGAACTTCATTAAGGAATTGTAGATCATAAAAAGAAGTCTTGAACCTTTTCAAGATCCCACCGAACTTCCTGAAGGAACCGTGGATTGATTCATTGAATCTCCCCTAAACCTCCACATGAATATCTACATCCTTATGAAGAACCTCTTCCTTGGCTTTACCTCATGTTCTGGCTTTCTGAGTCTTGATGCCATGATAACTCACCTGTCCCCCTCGCTGACATCACCTGGTTCCCCTTCCCTATCCTCAAGAACGATGGCGGGCGGTGTTAACGTGAGGACAGGGGGCAGGGCTGATGGAGTAACTTTTGCCATGGCGATGATCTTTCCTCAGTTTTTCTGTTCACACATGAGGGTCAGTAAGAAGAACAATGAATTTGCGATCTTCTGGAGACATTGACTAGAAACCAGCTTCATAAACCCTTTAAAGCTCCTTTAAACCTTAGATCTTTTAATAGTCATATAGAAGTCCCTAACCATTACATGCACCTCCTTTCCTCTCCCCTGAACAACCTCTTCAACAAAGCGCTTGGCTAAACTGGTTCAATCTATCTCCAGAACTCTTGGATCCTTGAACAAATCCAAAATGTCCACAGAGGTTCTTGAATGAACCTTCAGAATAACCCTCAAATCATCTTCAAGGGATCATTCATTGTCCGAATAAATACACCTTGAATCTTTGAAAGACAAAGGAAACATATTCAGGAACCAATTTAAGATCATTGAGGAGCCTTAGATCTTTTGAAAATTCCCAAGGACCACCTTGCATGCTTTCAAAAACTCATCGAGAACATCTGCAACCTCATGAAGGAATGCCAGAAATTCCTCAGGCATGAACGACTTTTGCACCAATTTAGCATCTAAAAAAGTTCATCAGGGACACTTAAATCATTTCAAGGAGCACTAAAAGTGCATCTTCGGTATTTAACCCACTCAGTGTCAGCTCATCAAGCACCTCGGATCGCTTCAAGACCCTTACAGCCCATATCTTCTCTAAGAAGCCTTAGATCCTGTGACAAACCTTTAAAATCCACAGAAAAATACCTGACACCTCACAAGGAACCACCAAAACCTATTCAAGCATCTTTCATACTAACTCCAGGTCCTGTGGTTCCTTAATAGGAACCATACGAATCCAGAGGTTTCTCATTAAACCCACACAAAAACATCTTCAAGAATCATCTCACACCTCTGAATCCTTAAAATGATTGCTGGACTCTTGATGACCGAATAAGAACTTCCATTTGGGAGGCTCTGATCTTTTGAAAAACCTCTGGAATCTCCTCAGGGACATATGAAAATCTCTATGGGTCCACCAGAATCTTTTCAAGGATGTATCAAAATGACTCAATGACTCGCGGATCCTAGAAAGGAACTTACATTTGTTCATCAAGAAAGTTTAGGTCCTGTATCTAAAGAACTTCCTTCAGGATTAGTAAAGGTTTATCTTATCTGTGAAGGACCTTTAAAACATCCCGGGCCACATCAGAAGCCACTGAACCTCCTGAAGAACATCACAAACCTCATGAAGACCCTCTTCAAGGATGCATCAAAATGCCTCAAGAACCTGTGGATCCTCAAAATGACTCATAGAAAACATATTTAAGAACCTCTCTAGTCTCCATCGTCGCTGTGACTCACCTGTCGGCAGATGACCTTTCACCCTTGGTTATGTGGCCTAGTTGAAGCTTGTTGCCATGGAAACTGAGGAGGCTCCTCTATATGAGAGTGTAGAGAAAGAGAAGAAAATAGAGAGATAGAGACAAGGAAAAGTGGAGGAATGTCTGGAGGACCCAGCAAGAGAGTCACCCTGACTAGGATAAAGGGATTAGAGGAAGGATCATATTCTCCAAAATCTCAACGAACCGGACCGCAGGCCGGTCACACATTCAGTTACACCGCTCGAGAAAAGGCACACAAGTAAAAGTAATCGGTTACTGTCCTAAACAGGGAATTGTGAATGTTTTATCGTTGATTATGAAAGTTCTCATCAGACGATACTGAGAGATTAAAAAGATCCCCCTGAGTCAGCGTAGTAACATTAATCACACAAACACACAAGGACAGATCTGAGAGGATTATCAGGGCTTACACTTGGGTGCATGTGTGTGTATGAGTGACTGAGTTCATTCTGGATCTCCCTTCAACTTGTGGAAGGAAACATTTATTCATCACTCCCATGATGCTTCGGGTGGCAGTAAACCAGAGGCTAGTTATAGCAGCAGGTTTGAATGACAGTTGTCAAATTAAATTGTACACCTGCTGCCTGACCACCAGAGGGCGCCATAGAAGGGTTTGAATGGAGGGCAGGACATCTACAAATGACCTATCTTCCTTAATATATGCTTAAGCAATTATGACACACAATCTTCATTTTCCCTTAGTTTCCTTACATTTCTTAGTCCTAATTTGATAACTTTCCTTATTCTTTTATTTCCCAAAGGGAATAAATTAAATCTGCTGCGGAGCACCAAGACATAACAAAGGTAATATCTATATATGAAACAAGTCGGCGAGATGTTTTATTTTTTCTGGTGTTTGATTTATATTCACAATCGCAACATGAATCAAATGAAACAGAAAATGTAACCTTTTGTTTTTGTTAGTATATAAACACAGAAAGTAGAAATCTGTGTTCAGGATTCTCACAACACTGTTCAAAAAGGACTGAGGAGAGTAACCTAGTGATTTTTCTTGGAAGAGACATTGCACTTTATCATATTATGTCTATTATTAATATGTGTGGCTTACAAAGACTAAAAGACGGGTTTATTACAGAAGTGTCCCTTATGTACCAACTGTAAAGAAATGCTAATATTATGACTGCATTACAGTAATATATTATCAAAAGTATCACTAGTGTTTTATATGCACACAAAGTTAAAATACGCATTATAATAAGACAAACATTTGTTTATAACATCTAACAAGTAATATATATGTTACAATTTGCATACAAGCTCAACTCAAAACTTAGAGCGGTTCACATCCATAACGTTGGGACTGCCTGAAATTGTTTTCAACACTTTAGCATTAGTTCATTTGAAGAGACTAGCATATTAGCATTAGTTGTTTTGAGGTTAGCATGTTGGCAATAGCTGTTTTTCACAGGTTAGGAATTTTTATTATTAACAGGCTAGAACATTATTTATATGAACATTATATTGTAGTTGTAGCATTAATATGTATATAATAATAATAATAATAATAATAATATCTTCAAATTCTTAAGACGGTGAACATAGAAACAGAAGTCGTGTTTAGGTCGGTTTGTTTATTGAAAAGTGGAACCAGATTACATCCAGTAATGACACAAATGTCGGTCCTGTTGACTCACAAACACACGGGCTAGAAAAACAAACAACAAACAACTGGAGGGACAACAAAGAAGATAATGGGAGATGTAGGATTTAAAAAAGTTTTTAAAAATGTTTTAAAAGAAGTCGAGGTCTTCAGGAGCATCCAGGTCTCTGTATTCGATGATGGAGCGGGGGTCCATTCGCATGCCTCTGAACTCACAAAAACAGTGATATTAATGAATGAAATTAATGATAAATAAATAAATAATATCTTGATTCATTAATCGGTTTGTTACCTGTTGTTCCTCTGTTTCCCTGGAAAGCCCCCTCCTCCTAAATTACCTCTGAAGTTGTCATAGTTACCACGACCAGCCCCAAACTGGTTGAGGGGATAAGGAGGCCCACCTGGAACACAAAACACACCAACCAATCAGGACCAAACTTGGACTGCCTTAACAGCAAATGACACAGCATGAGTCTGGGAGCAGCTTCAGACTGTAGAAAATCTCAGACAATAACAAATACAAATAACAACCTAACAAATAGGTACGCCACCTAAACCTGAACTGTTACGAGGTGATTGTGCGTGTGTATGTTGTACCAGGGAATCCAGGCATAGGAGGTCTAACACCAGGTGGATATCCCAGAAGGCTTTGCTGCTGTGGTGAATGACCAGGAAAACCTGCCATACCAGGGGGCGTGGCTAAGAGACAGAGATATAGATGATGAAAGATGTCAGATTGGACCACACTTCAATGAGTTCTGTGGGTGTGTCAGTCACCTTGTGCTGGCGGTGGATGGGGCTTGTTCTCAGGGAGGGCCGGTCTCTTGGCATCCAGCAGGAAGTTGTTGAAGAAGTCGACTTCCTGTCTGACGGCAGACACCTTGTCTCCGTGTTTGTTTAGGATGTGTTTACGCACAAATTCTGGCGCCTGATTAACAAGAGCCAACGTTAGAACGGTAACCAGTCACGCTTCACCTGCACACAGATGGCGGCTGGACTCACCTTGAACTTCTTCCCGCTCAGAGGACATAGCCATTTGTCTTTGCTGAGCTCCTGCGTGTTGGACGTCAGGAACTTCTCCACCTGGTCACCAGTACAAAATTACAGCTTCAGCCATTCGTTTATATAAGAAGTGGAAGTAACGGAAATCTAATCATAAAATTGGATGTGATAAAACTTGGCAAGAACTGAAAAATTAAATGATAAATAGAGTGATATATGGTCATTTGATAAACATAAGAGTTTATTTTAAATAGTGTTACTACCATCCAAAAAAGCACAATTCCTGTTAAACAAATCCGCCTGGGAGGGGATGTATCCGCAAACTGGCCCCACAAACTGATTGCACATGTGAAGGTCTCCAATAACCACAGATTCACCTACACCAAGACTAGCTGTCTGGGAGGACACAACAAGAACCTTCAGTGGAACATTGTGATAAGTCAGAAAATGACAAAGTAGAGCTTTTAGCAACATCCAAAACGGTCGTGACATAGCACTTAAGAAAACCAGGGAAAAGCCCATCATACCCACTGCAAAGTCTAGGTGGTGGATCTCTGATGCTGTGGGGCTGCTTTTCCTTTCAATGGCATTGGGAAAATAGATGGTATCATGCACACCACCAAATATTAAATGAAAACCCAATATCCTCTGACAGGAAATAAAGTGGGCCAGGGTTGGATTTTCCAGCAGATCAATGATCTGACGCACATCTTAACATCAACCCAAGAATGGTTAAGAGATCAAAAATAAAGGCTTAGACTCCAATAAGCTCATTATCCATTGCCATCTTTTGTCAAATTTATTCTTTTGTAACCTTTGGTAGTAGGTTATCCGTTTTATCACATAAATATCCCCCATAGTTTGACTCCAGTAGTTATAAGAAGGGGTTGGGGCTTTGACCATTTGATTGTACTGCATTTTAAAGATGCAGTTGGAAAAATACGTAATACATATTTTGTAGCTTTTCCCTCTATGCCTTCAGGTTTTACCCCAAAGAGCCATCAGGGGGTCTGGAAGGATGTCATTGTGGAACACCCCCTTAAGTGCTCGATAAACACCCTCCCAGAACGGCCGGTTGTGCAGTTATCTGAGGTGTTCAGAAGTATCTGGAAATTACTTCCTATTTGAATTTTCTAAAATTGTTAGCTCTGGTCAACACAACACTACCTGGTGGTGAATTGGGTCAGATGGCGGGGGAGGAAGCTGGATAAACCTGGTAGGCCCAAACGAATAGTGAGGGTCTACTGTGAACGTCTGGCCGAGGACTCTGTCAATATGGTCTTCAACTCCCACCTCAGGCAGAGCTTCAACCGAGTTCCGGGGTTGGCGGGGGACAAGGAAACTGAGTGGTGGTGGTGGTTCCCCTTTTTAAGAAGGGGGACCAGACGGTATGTTCCAACTATGGGGGGATCATACTCAACCTCCCTGGGAAGGTCATATATATGTACACACACACAGCACACACACAGGAAAACATATATATATTTTAGTGAGTAATTTGAATTTAAGATCATGGGTAAATACATTTTTAGCGTCTCATCTTCCTCATTGATTCTAGAGTGTACTGCATATATTTATATTTTTTATTTATTCCTTGAAGGGGGATGAAGATCCCACCTTTCTGGCCAATCAAAGCTTTGGAGGGAGTCTGTGTGTTTTGGGTTTTTTGGCAGTATGTAACAAAAAGCGGCATCCTGTAAAGGAAAAGCGCTAGTAAGGGGTTGCGAACGATAAAATGACTATCATTATTGAAAATAAAATATAAATAAGTTTGATATAAAATGAATCACATGAAAATACCACCCATTTTTATTTCATATGCATTCTTATCACTTCCAGTTTTATTATTAATTTTAGTTAGTGCCACCCCCCCAGAGCTAAAAAATAAATAAATAATGTTACGGCGCCGGCCTGAGACAGACGGGTGTGTCACCTCGTGTTCGGGGTCCTTCTTCCCCATTTTGGTGGCTTCTTCTTCGTTCAGCGTCTCAGAGGGCGACAGCAGTGGTGCCAGACGCTCCTCGCACATCTTCTGGTGCTCATTCACTGTCCAATCAACACACAGCGCCTCATTACAAATTATGACCTCATCACCACCCCCTGCCCAAAAATGTGTGTGTTTGCGTACCTTCGGTGGAGGTGATCTTGGCAAAAGGAAGGGGTCCTCGTACGTGGATCAGGCCACAGCGATGGGGCATCTCGTCCTCACCTGGGTACTCACAGAAGTTATAGTAATCCACCGAGTGGACCAGGCGCAGGTAGAGCAGGAGTCGGTCCAGAACCTGGAACAACAGACACGGTCAGCACATAGACCAGAACAACAACAGTCCTATCAGACCTAAAAAGTTCATCCCACCTTCAGCAGCTTCTCATCTGTCTCTACAGTAACGTCAGAAGAGTTGGGGTCTTTCCCGTCACCTCCATCCTCGTCGTTCGCCCCTGAGGCTCCGGTGAGCTCCTCCTCCTCAGCACTGACCTCCTCGATCAGGTAATCTGTGATGTTTTTCAGGACGGGGTTGGTCTCCATCTGCAGCATGAGAACTTTCAAGGTTGGTAAATTGGTATTTAATGAACAATTTGATATATTTTTAATTATTACCTTTTTATTCTTATATTAATAAATCAGTTTTTTAATTACTTAGATTATTTATAATTTCAACTAACCAAATACTTATTTAACTTACTGTAATGTTTATATTTAATTAAATTAATATATTTAATTTATTAAATATCAATGATGTAAATAACCAAGTTTGTACTTTTTAATTATTATATTTCGTACTCTTCTCTTCACAAAACAGTTGTTTTTAATTTTATCAACTAACCACACTAACTATTCATTATATTTAGTCAGCAGACGTGTTGTCCCAAAGCCTTTAAAGCAATGATGTCATCAGCAGTAGGCCGCGCCTACCTGTCCTGCCCACAGATCCCCCTTCTGGTCCAGACTGTGGATGAGGCGCGCCGACAGCCGTATGTCGTTCCTCACCACCGGTTTGTGGTGCGTCAAGCCGTTAACAGAGCGAACACGCCGGCACAGGTCTCTGTTGACCACTGGGGACAGCTCGCAGTCTCTGAGCTGAGGGACGTCACACCAATAAAACGTTAGCTCACCTGTGTGAAAGTAAGTGGGTTCACATGGACACTTTCCGCCTTTCAGAATGAAATCATTCCGGAAGGATATTCCTGTTACTAACATAAGTGGTGGTCTAATCAGAAACGGTGTCTACATGCACCGACACAGCAATCGGCAGAACTGTCAACAGCTGAGTTTTATCCGAAGGTGGGCGTCTGATCGTGGGATCAGGGTAGTTATTGTGACACTTTTAATGAATAAACAGCTTGATAGCTTCTTTTATAGCCTACTGGAAACACGAGGGAGGGAGTGACGGAGAAAAGCTTAAGTTCAACTCTGACCAACCTTACATCAATTCGACGTAATCACAAATGAAGCTATTAGTGAGGCCTGCTCTGTAGTAAACTCACCAGATATGTTACGTTATTCCCAGATCCACGTCGTGGACAGAGGTCTTTGATTCATTCATTCGCCGTACCCTGTTAATTGTTGCGGGGTCTGGAGCCTATTCCAGCTCGCGTGGGTCTGATCGAATTTGTTGTGGTGGCATTTATAATCATAATCGACGTCTTCAATGTTTTCCAGCGATTTTTAATTTGTTCACAGCATCTGTCCATCACGGCTCATGCAGCTTTTCTTGGACGTGTTTGTAAAATAAATTATTTCTTACTGTACTTAATATTTTCAGAATTTGCATTAAAAAGTAACTCTTCTGCGGTCTACATTTTTAAATGCACGTGATCATCGTGCATGTGAGAAGCGCTCACCAAGGATTATTCCGACAAACCGTTTACATGCAGCGGTTGTCTTTCCGAACGTCTTTCTGAAAGGGACTTAGACTAACCCCTTGCAAAGGAATGAAAACTCATTCGGAAAACGTCTTCTCTTCCGGATAGGGGTGTTTACGTTTAGCCTTTTCTTTCTGATAAGGCTTCTTTTCCGAATCGATTCGGAGTCAGGCTGTCCATGTAAACCCACCTAGTGTCAGACTCTGCGTATGTTTTTTAGTTACCCTGATGATCTGCAGGTTCCAACACGTCTCCTTGATGTTCACGCTACGGTCAAAGGTCACCCAGCACCGCCTGAAGAACCTGAAACATTCAGACTTTAAAGATCTGCTCATGTTGTCATGGTGACCTCAACAACAATTGATAACTCAGACCACGTTTTGACATCATCAAACCCCAGAGCGAAATCTATGGTGACCAATCCGTCTTACGGTTGCTGAACTCAGTTTGCTGATAACACTTAAGAGCCTTTCAGACGGTAAGCAGGACTAACTCTGAGCTAGCAAGTTAACTTTAAGGTAGCCCGCTAACAATTACTTAACCAGACAACTCCGAGCTAGCCGGCTAACAAGGTCCTAGTTGGCAAACTCCAAGTTACCAAATTACATTTGAGATAGCGAGGTTAAATCTGAAATAGACCCCCTGAACTACTTGCTCTCACCTCCTCTCTGGCTGAGGATCCGACAGCGCCACCCGCAGGAAGCCAGAGTACCTGCGACACAACTGAAGACAGCAACCGAGTTAGTGTCGCCTCCCACACAGAGGCTGGTGAGTGATATATGGTCAGGACTTACGGCAGTGATCTCCTCCTTCGACACCTCTGGCGGGATGCTCCTGATGAACAAAGAAGTCGTAAGATGGAGTGGACGGGGCTTCGCTGGAGCCTCCTCCCTCTTCTTCTCTCGCTCTTTACGGCGCTCTGAAACAAAAACAAGTATGGCTTCGTTTCCCTTGCAAGTGTGTCAATCAAACCAAGAACAACGTGGTGCCACCACCTGAATTTAATCTACTTTTTAATTTAATTTGTACTCTAACGAAATATCCAGATTGAGATAATTTTCAGATTCCTTATCAGCCCATTGATTTAAATAGTCACATGACTGCGAAACCGACACCGTCTGTCAAGCACTTGTCACATCCTCTCATTCATACCATCTTCCTCCTCTTCCTCCTTCTCCTCGTCCTCCTCCTTCTCTCCTTCTGAATGGGAGGAGTCAGACTCTGAGGCGCTGCCCTCACCGCTTTCGGCTGACACGCTGCGTTTCCTCTTTCTGCCCTGAGAGTAAAGGGTGGCGTTAACATCATCATCGCATCATTGGTGCGTTAACAGCCAACCAGAGGAAATACTCACTTTCTTGATCGTCTTCTCCTCCTCTTTATCTTTCTTTTTCTTCTCTTTTTTTTTCTTCTCCTCCTCCTCCTCCTCCTCCTCTCCTTCTTCCCCTTCTTCTCCTTCCTCCTCCTCCTCCTCCTCCTCGCCATTCTGCTTGGCAGCGGCATCACAGTCCTGAGCAGGGGAAAAACTAAAAATGTTTTCTCCAGATGTTTAACTTCAGATATTATATAAAATCTTATCAAATAACCAATTTCTTATTTTTATGGCAAATTATTATATTTTTAGTCAATTGACAGAACGATTTATTCGATTCAAATGACCATCTTATTTTTAATCTTATTGTACCACTTTAAGAAAAGTTACACTTTCAAACAGCTTCTAAGTGCTTTATAATTCATTCATGAATTAGGTCAACACTTAATGAATCATTAAAAGGTGGAACAACTAATTAGATATAGTCGACAACAGCCTACATTTATCTGTTCTGTAAGGCCACGTACTATTTACTTTGTCTTCTCCATCAGCCTGTTCTGCATCTTTGGAGTGGATTCTTCTCCTGTCAATCACCATGTTCCTCAGTTTTACTACCACTTTATTACTATCATTTAGA
Organism: Lophius americanus; assembly: GCA_037951165.1. NCBI lineage: Eukaryota > Metazoa > Chordata > Actinopteri > Lophiiformes > Lophiidae > Lophius > Lophius americanus. The sequence continues at coordinate 730,030 of JBBDHG010000116.1, forward strand.
ACACACAAGATGGTGCTTCATTTTGAAGTATCATACACATGACCTAAACAAGTACTTGCTAGGTCTGTTATTGAAAAAGAAACCTTGTTGTTAAGTGTTCAACATCACCATTTTAATCTTTGCCAACTTTTATAAACCCTCCTCCAATAAAACATGGCAAAGGGCTTCTATAGCTCAATTGGTAGATCAATCATCTTTTTCAACCGGAAGACCAGGGTCCGACCCCTGCCCCGACACAACACGCAGTTGGTCTTTGAGCAAGACCCTAAAACCTCGGTTGCCCAGACGTGCATAGGCGCCGCCCAATGGTCCCTCAGGGATGGGTCAAATGCAGAGATATATTTCACAATGTTCTACCTTATGTGTGTACCGTTAAAAATGTGATGAGTAAAGATTATTATTATTATTATTATTAAAATAAGACAGCAGAAATAAGTAATTTGAGTTATCCAAAGGGTACATTCATTGATTAATTAAATTAAATTAATTTATTTATTTAAAACGGTATTATAATTGTTTATTAATGATTTATGAAGTGATTTCAAGCTTATTAAAAACGATCTATAAATCCTCTATAAGGGTGGTATTACTGTGAAACCTTAACACTGTTGAAAACCTACCTAAATTATTTTATCCATTCTGAGTATGTTTCTTGAAGTTAATCAGGAGAATATGATGTCCTAGGTCTAATAGTTTTGGCCAGGAGGGCCATAATCATTTTGAGATCTGTGACAACCAGGACCAACGTCATCCAGCCTCTGACCTTCCTCGTTGATTTGGCCATCTCTCCAGGACTCATCCCCTCGGTTCGACTCGCTGTTGTCGGCTCCGACCCCGTCTGGCGGCTCAAATTTCCCCCACTTGGCTCTGCTGGACTCTTCTCGCCACATACTTCAGTAGCTCCTCCCCCTCCACAGCTTCCACCACTACCCGCTCCTGAAGGAGCTGTAGGTACTTCCAGAACCTGAAGGTCAAAGTCTGTCCCTCCTTCCATCTTTATCACCGCTGCAGAAAAAAATATCAAAAACAGCGTGAGACATCAGGAAGGTTGGACTTCTTTACCAAGAAACCCCGGCATAAAGGCAGGAAACTAGTTCCATCTATTTCTACCTGCGTCCAGCAGCTTGATAATGGCGGGGGCGTGTTCCATGTCCAGTGACACGTCGTCCTGCCAGTTGTTGTCCAGCAAGAACAGGAAGACAGTGAGACGAGTTTTGAGGGCGACCAGAGACTCTGCCCTCCTTGTTCTGATGTCATCAGGGTGGTACTTGGAACGGAACCACTCCTGGTCTTTATGCTGCAGGAAGAAGTCTTGAAGCTGCTGCCGCCTGAAGTCCAATTTGTACTGGTTGTAGCGCTTCACCGATTCGGTCTCGTCAACGCTGTCCTCCATGTTCAACAGGAACTCCTGCATTCACACATGCAAAAGTAAACAAAAAAGAACCCGCAAACAAATCCATGAAGCCACTCTACTAAAAAGGCTACAACACCTCCACTCACCTTAAAGGTCATCATGGTGGGAGGACCAGGAGGTGGGAGATCTGGATCCACCATCCCCAACCTGAGAGACATACCACAGGTTAACAAAAAAATGCAGATGATGCTGTTAGTACAGGGAAGTTAATTATAACAACAACCTATCTGAGCAAACTAATAAGATAGGAATGGTGTCATAAAACTTTGGAAGCTTCACTTAAGCTTTAATTGGCTAGAGACACGTTTCGGTCAGTAACAGACATGCTGCCATTAGCCGCACCACCGTCTACAAACATGGTCACACATCTATGGACGTGCAAACTTTATATGCATGTATGCCGAAATTAGATGAAGACATGCTAAAATTAGCTACATGTATTGAAAAATTATTTTTATTTTACTGTTACATTGGGTTCCCAAAACAACTCGAAGGCATCGTGTTAAATTGGCTATCATGACCGAATCCGACTGTGGTTATCCCTAACGTGAATGAGCCCAACTTTAACCAGAACATAATTTCTAAGTATTTGTCCAAACTTGACCAGAGTCCAAGACTATTAGTCGAGCCTGGCCCAAACCCGGTTGGCCCTTCGTATCTTGCCAATCAGGGTCTAACGAGACTGGTTGGGTGAAAGAGATTAGAAGCATTATCTGTAGCGTGCACCAGTGTAGCTGTGGTTCCCGCAAGGCAGGCTAACCATAGCAGCGACTATCTAGGAATCCAGCATCAGACCCCAGGGCAGCTGTTGCTCAGTGGGTAGAGTGGTCGTCTCTCAATCGGAAGATTGGGTTCTTGAGCAAGACCCTGAAACCCTAGCTCCCTGAGCGCTTCAAAGGGGCATGCCCACTGCTCCCTCAGGGATCGGGCAAATGTAAAGAAATTATTTCACTATTTTGTACGATATATGGCTGTAGTGATCAATGTCTTCTTCTTAAGTAACAAACATGTTGAATGTCTCAAATGTGTCACCTGTGAGATTCTAACATCGACTACATGTATGCTGCCATCACCTTCAAATGGGTGATGGAAGCATACATGTAGGTGGCGTTGAAGCTGGGCTCACCTGCCCTGCAGTGGGTGACCGCCATGATGCGGATGGAGATGTGGAAAGTCGGGGCGCCAGCCCTGAGGCCCTGCCCCTGGGAACGGTACGCCACCCCCTCCATATGGTATGTCGTAGCGGTATGGCTCTCCCCGGTGGTCATCCCTAGAAAATTGACAAATGGCAGAATGAATACTAACATGACACACAGAAAGGAGCCACATATAAGCTACCCCTGAAACTGTTGACACAGTTGAGCTATAGGAAACTCAGATGAGCTACAGGTCTGCCACACTTACCAGTCTCTTCTCATGCGTTTGTGCTGAGGGCTGATGTGTCTGGGTGGAGAAAACCTCTCTCTACGACCACGGTCGTAGTCCCGCCTCCTCTCTCTACCACGTTCCCACTCTCTGGCGAAAGACGCACCATCATTAAAACAGGCCAAAATGTCACATTACCTGTGTCTTTGAATTCAGGTTCACTACCTGTCAGGCCAGTCATCCCGCCTCCTATCCTCCCTCTCTCTTGATCGCTCCATGTCGCTCCTCTCTCTCCTGAACTTGTCCCGCCTTCTCCTGTCGAACTCGTCATCGCTGTCTCCCATTGGACTAAAAACAACATGGAAAGACAGTCTATAAGCTCAGCTCCATTAACATATGGTTTGTGTGTAAGCTCTGCTCCATTGGTCTGTAGTTAATCTATTAGCTCAGCTAAATTAGTCTGTTAGATCGGCTTCACTAGCCTGCAGTTAGTTTGTTAGCCCAACCACACTAGCCTGCAGTTAGTCTGTTAGCCCAGCTACACTAGCCTGCAGTTAGTCTGTTAGCCCAGCTACACTAGCCTGCAGTTAGTCTGTTAGCCAAGCTACATTTGCCAGTGGTTTATCTGCAATTGGAGCGCAGAAAGCATGTAGCGTCTCCGTTCATTTAGCCCTATTAGCATGTAATTAGCAGGTAATAGTATGTCTGTTAGACCAACTCATAATATTTAGTGTGTTGATCCAGCTAAATTAACCTGAACTAGGTCTGTTGGTGTGTTAGGTTTTCTCTATTAGAATGTAAATAGTCAATTATCTCAATTCCATCAGCCTGTTAACGCAGCCATTTTTGCCTATATTTAGTCAGTTATCACGGCTACATTAGTCTGTATTTGTTTGTTAATTTATTGACTAGCTGTGAGCTAAAGCTAGCGCATGCTAAAACAGACGATCGGCTCGTTAGCAGTGCCGCTATCCCAGAGTTCTCACGCAGGCGCAATTCTCGCTCGTTCTCGCTAAGACTCGGGCTTCCATTAATAAACATAAAAACTAACGTTAATAACTTTTAGCAGGGAGTTTTACCTGCAGCTCTGCCGCTTACGAAACCGAAATATCCGCTTGTAAGCCACTAAGCTATCAAAACGTATCAGTCCCGCCGCCTGTCGTAGATCATTTAACCAATCAGACTTCCGTACTTCGCATTCAGAACCGGATGTCAGCTCACGGAACATCGCCCCCTTAATACGAGGAGGGAAACTACAGCATGGCCATACATATGGGTTGAATCTAAAACTAACCGGAGTTCTGTTTCGGTCTTAAGTCGTTTCTCCTCCTCCATATCTCTAATTAGAAGACTAGTTTTCTGGTATCCTCATCAGACGATGCAAGTGAAATAGGGAAATACTGTATCTGATACGTTCCATGTGAATAATAGCTTTCGTCAAGGCGGAATTCTGTCACCCTTTCTTTTTAACATCTATATGGATGTTCTGTCAATGCAGTTAAAGGGATATGGAACAGGGTGTATGTTGGTAATTCTCTTATTTACCACCTGATGTAAGCAGATGATTTGGTGATTTATGTCCTTGTAGTGCTGGTCTTCAACAGTCATTGAGGACATGCTCTCAATATGCTACAGATTTTGACATTATATACAATTCAAATTAGTGTAATATTATGATAGTCAGAAGCAAGGATGATAGAAAATGAGTTTTTCCTGATTTCTTCCTGTCTGGGATAGCCCATGTGTGATGAGGCTAAATATCAGGGTCATATCATAACTAATAATCTCTTAGAGATTTTTTGTAAATTTTTATTCATTCTGCCATGGACCCCTCCGTGAGCTGTGTCTTCAATAAAGCATTGTATTGAATTGAATTGAATTAACCAAGGGGTTTCTTCAGTTCCTGTGGTTACGACAAGATATTAACGACGATAGTTATCTTCTCATGGTCATGAGGCGCCAAAACCAGTTATTAAGTTGTGAGCATGGGGTAGCACAACCATTTTAGTTTCAAATGTGTCTGAGTTATTACCAGCCTCTAAATCTACCAACAAACTCCCCGAGTATCTCACAAATACTACACTAGCTGGTCGTTTGTAGAGCTTTCCACTTCAGTGTCTCTGAGCCCCCAGCTCTTTGCACAATATGCAAATTGTGTTGTTATTTTGTCCTCAACACTACAGAGTCTACTGATATTCAGAGACTGGTGCTCAGAAGGGTTTTTTTCTGTTACCTTGGTGACAACCCCACACATTGTCAAAGAGTATCTAACAGCCCTTTGATGCCCTAACCTTTCATCATGTAAAGTGCATTATAAATTAAATGTATTATTATTATTATTATTATCATTACTTCAAATTCTGAAATCTCAATCCACCCATGTAGTTTATGTGTGATTTATTGTAGTTTCCGGCCCATCACAATATCCCCCCATCTCCCAGCCCTCCAACCCTATGAGGCTGGGCATGTGTGTTGTCATGTCCTACTTCATATGTCTGACTATCCTGTGTCTAGAGAGTATACCACTTAAATTATTTGACGTTAATAAATGAAAAATCTCGGGATTATGGTCTTTTTTTTAATGAACCTTTATTGTCTTCAGAGAACTTACATCTGGTTACCATAAAACAGAATGAGACCAAAACAAGTCCATGTCCTTTTTTGTTCAGCTCTCTGTCCTTATATTCCCTCCCTTGTTACAGAGTCTGCTTTCTCCTGCTGAAGGATATCGAAAATCTTATAATCTTGCGAACAAATTAACATTTAAACTCTGCTGGGAGAACCAAGGGGATCATGGGAAACAATACGTTTACTCTATAAAGTCTGATCTCAGTGCCGATACAAAGTCGATCCAATTTCTCCTGAAGTTCTTAAATTGGCCAGATTCTAATCTGACAGAAAAAGTCAACTTTTCCATCATATAAATATTATGCATAACTTCAACCCAATCATGCAACTTCTGTCTTTAGCCTCTTCCTGGTAACGTCTTTTTTACTGGCAACCAACACCATCCTGACCGTGTATTTGTCTCAGGGATTTGTAATCCTTTCGTTCTCTATTCCCAAGTATAACATGTATTTGTTTACATCTACATTTGTAAATGTAAATGTAAATTCCACTCTCAAAATCTTCTCCATACAATCCTTCAGCTCCTGCCATAGAGGTATAATGTAAGGGCACTCCCAAAAAACATGAAAATGATTGGCTTTATTTTCTCCACACAGTCTCCAACATTTTGTGTCTTGATATTTCTTTTGTGCTGGTGTAATAAAATATCTTGCTGTGTTCCTCCAACCATACTCTCTCCGTGAGCGAGAGAAAGATTTTAATAACCTTCCCAAAAGCTCCCAATATATTTTTGGTTCCCCTCCCAGTCTTCTAAACCTCTTATCCGCTGCATTCGGTGTAAAACCTGAATCATATGCCATCCATCTCACTGTCCAGCTCTGCACTGTCTAAACTCAAACCAGATATACAGGGATAAACCAAGCCATGGATTCAACTCCTCTTTAATAATAATAATAATAATAATACATTTAAGATGTTTTCGCAGTTTATTATCATTTATTATGGCCTGTAATGAAATAGTAGCTGATGTGCGGCATTCCATGTCTTTCCATCTGGCCACGTATGAAGGACTGCACAAGTTGAACAGAGTCTTTATCTGCACAGCATGATAACAGCTCTTAAGACAGGGTACGGCTAACCCACCTTTACCCTGGATAACTGGAGGGTCTTAAATCTGATCTGTGGTCTTTTCCCACTGCCAAATGTATCTTGAAATGAGTTGATCCCATTCTATGAAATCTTTGTCTGTTACTCCCACAGGCAGTGGAAGGCAAGCAGTCACCCATACTCGCATTCAAAGTCATAAAATAAAACGCTGCGCGTTGTGTGTGGTGTGTATTGTTGTGAGAGGAGCAGTACTGTAGCATACCATAATAGATCCAATAGAGCCATTTATGTCTGCTTGTTTATAATGATGGGGTCTTAAATGTAGAGACACCAAAACTTTGGTGACTGTCAGCATGTGATTAGCACATATAATTAAAGGGATGGTTTGGGTTATTTGTAATGGCTTAAAGATACTCGTGTATAGTCACGTTATTTCCTAAAAAGTTGTTCTTCCAGTTCAGAGAAGCCATCAGTCAAAATATTAATCTTGTAGTTTTAGAATTTCTTTTTTTAATGTGGTCTTAATATCCTTCATACCAAACAGACGGACAAGCAGACAAAATAGAAGGAGCGAAAAAACATAACGTGAAGTCTTTGTGAATGAAGGTAACCAAAATTAACCATTTCTCTACACGGAACTAAACAATGGCATCATCACGCTGCTCCAGAGTGTGATGTCATCGCGTAACTCCAGAGTGTGATGTCATCGCGTAACTCTTGAGTGTGATGTCATCGCGTAACTCCAGAGTGTGATGTCAGAAAACAAGATTCAGCCGTGATCCTGCCTTCGAGTGATAAAATAAAACAAACTGTTACTAAATCCTAACTACGACTATGCTTATTAACACTCCCTTCTGACTGTTACTAGCTGCTAACAGTAACATCTTAATGCTAACTACTACTGCTGCTAACTGCTACTAGATATTAACTAATAATAGCTACTAACTGATATTAGATGCCCACTAATACTAGCTGCTGAATGACCAGGACCGCCAAACCTGCTCCAAACCAAAGCTAATGACACGCCTCTTCTTCAGGAGGTGCGGTCAGTCCCCAGGGCATGCTGGGTACATACTGTGCTAGCCACTCACCCCAGCTGCTACAAGGGTCCCCTCCTCCCCCTCCTCCCGTCACCTCCCATCCCCCCACCACCCAGTTCAGCTCTTCTTGCGCTCCTTCCTCCTTCTCTCGCTCTTCTCTCAGGATCACGCTGTAGCGCTTCCTTGAAGACCCTCCCTTCCTCTCTCCATCGATCCGACACTCCTCCACCACGTCCTGCCATCCTTCGAGCTCTTCCTCTCTGCGCAACACTCGGTGCAGGGTCTTTCTGTAGATGTCCCTCTCCCCCCTCCTTCCTCTCCCCTCTCTCATAACTCCTCCTCCTGGCACCTCCATGGTGACAGGATTTGGTTCTTCTTCCTCCCTGTGCACGTACAGAATGGAGCGATACAGTGCAGTGACACCTCCTGATACCTCCATCTTGCTTAACATCCTCACCCCCTCACCTCCTCTCCTCTTGCTTGCCATTGCCAGCATTAGTGGCCGGTAGGCCCTACTGTACCATACGAACATCCTTGCAACAGTTGCCAAGATACACGCCAACGTTGCCGCACACAACGCGAACATTACGGCAAACAGCCAAAAACAGAACACCCCGCGCCCCTGGCTGACCTCAGCATGCCGGTGGTCATCAGTGTCCCAGGGGGGTACAGTGAAGGCATAGGTTGTGGGAGGAGTCATGGGAGGAGTCGTTGGAGGAAGATTTGTGGAAGGAGTCATGGGAGGAGGGGTTGCGGGAGGAGACATTGGAGGAGGAGGGGATGTAAGAGGAGTCATTGGAGGAGGAGGGGATGTAAGAGGAGTCATTGGAGGAGGAGGGGATGTAAGAGGAGTCATTGGAGGAGGAGGGGATGTAAGAGGAATCATTGGAGGAGGAGGGGATGTAAGAGGAATCATTGGAGGAGGAGGGGATGTAAGAGGGGTCATTGGAGGAGGAGGGGTTGTGGGCGGAGGATGAGTTTTGGAAGGAGTCATTGGGGTAGGAGGAGTTGTGGACGGAGCCATGAGAGGAGGAGGAGTTGCGGTTGGAGCTATAGTAGTTGTCATCTGGACCGTTGCAGCAGATTGCTCGTTGCCGTCTCCCCTCGGACCAGAATGTGATGTCAGTGGACATAGTTCGGATTCCAGACTGATCACTGATTTCCCTTGAAGCATCCGGGGAGAGTCGCACACCTGGAACAGAGCAGAGAAACCATCAGAACAGTTCATGCTAGCTGTTTTTTTAGGAAAAGAAAAATCTGAAGTTGACAAGGCGCTGCCATCATTGTGAAATAAGTATGATGAAGTAGTTCCATATGTCATTGTTGCAGAGAACACGGCGGTTTTAGCTGTCCTCGAATCCATCGGTAAAGTTGGCTAACGTTAGCTATCATCTCAAGAGTTAGCTATGGCTTATGTTAGCAGTCATCACTTAAGTAAGCCCTTGTTAGCTAACACTTAAGTTAGCTAATGCCAACCATCATTGCTAAAGTAATCTAATTTTAGCTATCATAACTGAAGTTAACTAATGGCAGCTATCATCGCTAACGTTGGCGAATGCTCACTATGATCACTAAAGTTATCAAATGTAAGCTAATGTCAGCTATATTCGCTAAAGTTATCTATTGTTGACTATCATTTCGCAATTTAGCTAAGGTCAGCTATGATCATTAAATTAGCTAATGACAGCTAATGTCAGCAGTGATTGCAAAAGTAAGCTAATGTCAGATGTCAAAGCTAAAGTTAGCTAACTACAGCTAGCAGACAGTCTCACCACGCTCATCACGTTGCTGTTAATGATTGGACCGTCGCGAACATAGACGTTGAGTTCGTAATCGTCGAGGTATCCACGCAGGTAACCAAGGGAACAGAAGCAGGCCCAGGGATTGGATGAGAGGTAGAGGTAGGGAATGTCCACCTTGTTGATGAACCAATCATCCGGCATCACTTTGATCTGACAGGAGACACGGTTTTAGGCCTTTTTGAAATAAAAAATAAACATCTTGTGTTTGCTAAAATTAGCATTTTACTATTATCATGTTAGCATTAGAAACATCAAAATTCCAATGCTGTTAGCGTTAGAATAAACATTTTACATTTTACTTCTTGCATTGGTAACATCAACATTATAATGTTGTTGGAATCAACATTTTAATATTAACAAGGTACGGAGAATGAATGATTTAATATTAACATGTATGCATTATCATTTCTATATTACAAGAGCATTTTGATATTTATTACATGATGAATAAATTACCATGATGCTATACATATTTTAATATTGTATAGCAAGAGCAGTATTAGTATATTATAACCTCATCCTTGGCAGAGTAATATAATATTGTTCCATTTGAATTAATATTACTGTAGAAGCATGTAAATATGAGCATGAAAAAATGATCACGTAATGGTGGGGGTGGTGGGGCTTTAAAGAGCAGCTTTAAAGAGCAGGTAGCAATGCTGATGCAGGGTAGTGGAGGCCAAAATCAGTTCAGTTCGTCCCCAAACTAAGATATATGGGGAATCAAGTTTGGAAATGATGGACAACTCTTGTGGATTCATATGAACTGTAACGAACGCACCTCCAAATCTGTTCCCTTTCCTTTCACTCGGAGATACCAGGTTTACCTGAACATTTGTTCTCTATAGGTATCAGGGAAACAAAGGGGAATCTGTTTTTCGTCCACCAATCAATTAACAAAGGAGACTTTCTTCATGATGTGTGAAACCCTGGTGCCAGGAACTGAGGTGAAACAAAACTCTTGTGCCTGACACCTGACCTGTTCTCCCCTCACTGGAATGTAAAGGCAAACACAAAGGAAACACAGTGCCACTTGGACTCATCAGCATTAAAACTATGGAACAGTCGCTTATTTCATTTTGGACACTATGTAAAATACGTTTTCCAACGATATAAAAAATGTCATCTTAGGTTGTTTGATAAGTAACCTGAGATTTTCATCTCCTCTGTCTTGGATTTTTTTTACTGCACCACATTGCCATCTAGTGGCCATTCAGACAAACGTCACTTCAGAAACTGATTCTTGATCTAACTATGTGCAAATAATTGAATATGTCTTTCTTATTTCATCCAGGTTAAGTAATATGAGTGAGGCCTTTTTTGTTACAGCTATAGTCATAGAAATGTTGTTATCTTTGAATAACAAACAAGCATAATGTTAGTTGTCACTGTTAAAGTCCTATTAATCAGTGAATATATTCCTTGAATTGATTAAACCACATGTGCTTATCCTGTCTGACACAACACTGATAGATTTGCCTCTTTAATGCAAGTAGGAGTTTCATTATATCCGGAGTATCGTTTTGCAAGTCCATGTTAACTAGAATATACTGTATGTATATCACACTGTCCTCACTGATGAGAATTTATTGTCTTTGGCCATGGTGAGAGAAAGTAATTCTACTTAACGTATTGTTATTATGTCTTTTATCCTTATTGCTTGTTTTTCCACTTAATTGGCATTATACAAGAGTAATTGATACTTTAATCATCCCTTCATACAAAATCAGTTACTGGGACACCCGGACGGGTATAATGGACGACGCCCTGCATGCCTTCACTCTTCTTCTATCTTTCTCCGGCCTGTTGTTCTTCTTCTGCTATTTCTTTTAAGCCTTAAGATTTTATTTTTTTTACTTCAGAAGTGTTTTCCATAAAAAAAACCTCCTCCTACTGAGTAAAATATAAATTACTACAGTAAACTATGATATTTACAATATATATTTCCTTGAGTCAATTCATATACTCCAAATATGGACTAGCTCGCACATCCCATTTGGGAGTTTTGCACCGAAATTGTTTTTTTCCATAAAGTACCCCCTACTCAGTAAAACAAAAACTCTTATTGTAAAACACGATATGGAACGGTTGAAAAATTGAAAACATTTGTAGATAAAGCTCCCACTCTTGTCGGATATATAAAACCGACATATTCCTAAGTTCGGTTGTGGAACAGCAGGGTGGAACTGGGAGCTTTATGGCGTCCCTCTGTCAATCAAACATTTAGAAAGAAATCCAGTCCCTGCTCACACTAAGGCCTATGTGGGTATAAAATTTGAAAATGATCCACAAAATAGTTTTTGAGTTATCAGGCTAACAGCAGGACGGATCTGCGGGGGTGGCAGAACGACAACGATTCCCTAATATCCCCGGCTTTTGGGGGATATAACTAGCATTAGAATTATCAGCATTTCTCACCTTGTTGTTCTCCAGGAGGAGGGTCTCGATGGCCGGCAGGGGGTGGAGCAGAAGTTCAGGAAGCACCTTGATAAGATTTGACGACAAATCCAGGATCTGTAGGGTAAAAGAATCATCAGGAGACACTGAAGCCACCTGCTTTTGAGTACTGTCTGGAATCATTAAATGTAAAAGTAATCAAGTAATCCTGATTACCTGAATAAAGTCTAATCAGGTGGAAACATTGACTCATGTTTTACTTCGTATTAAGCATTTATGGTTCAGGTCAGATATAGTTACTCTTACAAAGACGTTCGGAGAGTAACTATATGAATACTTACTCAAATCAAGTAATCCCTTTATAATTTTACGGTAATCTAAATAACTAAGTAATCTTTTAACTAGGCCTATGCTGCAGTCCCAGACAGCAAGAGTATATCCCAGAAAAGTCCCCAATCCCCTGCGTTAGGTAAGCAGACCCCCCCTTGAACTACAAAATAAATGTGAAGATATGTCCACAGTGTTTTTTGTAAAAAAAAGAAGGTCCACCTAGTGAGTAAAATAAGACCTATTTAATAAGAACGTGATGTTTACACGATAGAGATCCTTCATTCGATTCAAGTCGGATCACTGGTTGAGAAATGATGGCGCAAAAACTTTTGGATGTAAAGCTCCCCCTAGTGTCAGAAATTTACAACCCATGTTTGCCAAAATAAGTTCAGTTCTTCCTTGCACCAAGATCTACGAGAAAACCAAGGTTGAAAAAGATCCTTGAAATATTTTTTGGGTTCTGTCCAGGAAATTGTGTTTTCCATAAGGAACAGCTCCCTCTTGTGAGTAAAACATGAACTACTAGAGTAAATTATGATTTTCACCTGATAGACGAGTTGAGCTGATTCATATTCAACCAATTTGAACTAATGTGGACCAAGGAGTGAAATATGAACTACCAGGGTAATATACGATGTATACTAGTTAGATACATATGCACCAACTTACTAAATCGGAACAAGTTTTTGAGTTATCGCATTAACGGGAAGGATCTGGGGCGGCGACGATTCAATTATATCCCCGACCTTTCGGGCATATTCGCTCTCTGGGTGCTTTTTTCTTTTTTTTAACTTTGTTCAGCATATTCATCAAGTTTAGCCTGTTTAGTATCTCAACCATCTTTAGCATCTTTGAATGTTTAGTTTGTTTAACTTATTTTCATGTTGAGCATCTTGAGTATGTTTTGCACCTTGAACATTGAACGTTGAACATATACAGTTTGGAAATAAAACTATAAAAAGTGAACGTCTGTTTTTATTATTTATTCAGACTTTTTTTAAAGTTTGGCATCCTTACATACTAAACTAAACTCCAAAGATCCTAACCTCCCCTTGTTACTAACACTCTGGTAGCATGCCGGCACTGACCTCCAGCAGGCTGAGTCCGGAGAAGGTGTGGTCACTCAGGGCCTCAAGGATGTTGTTATCCAGGTAGAGCTCAGTCAGACCCGGACAGGCGGTGAAGGCGCCATCTTGGAGCTCTCTCAGCCGGTTGGAGGTGAGTCGGAGAACGCTGAGGGTCGGCAGAACCGGAGAAACGGTGGAGGTCACCTCTTGAACCTGGACCCGACGTCAGAACTAGGTCAGCATCACTGATATCACCTGATGTCAGGAATCATTTATGGCTTTCAACTGTACCTGATTTCCTGTGAGGTCGACCTCGTAGATCTCTGGAAAGATCTGGAAAGAGGACCAGATCAGCCTGGAGAACAGGTTGTAAGGGAACAAAAGAACCTAAAAACAGAGAATAAGAACATTCAGAACCATACTGACTTCCTGTCTTCTTATCTGGGTGGAACGGGGAGCTGCTGTGGCATCCCTCTGTCGATCAAACATTTAAGCCAATCAGAGTCCAGCTCTGACAGGACTCAATATTCTCTGGAGGCTGGAAGGTGTCAAAATGGTCAGTCCTTAAATTCAGTGGAATTTGTGTTATTGAGTTTATTTATGTTGAGATAAGTTTGCTGCATAATAAACAATTTTTTAGTATTTATACATATTTATTTATATTAGTTTATTACATTATCATATTCCTTTTTTATACTAAAGTATTCATTATGTTTTATTTTTTAGTAGCAGCTGCTTCCTCATTCAGAATCAAACTAAAATATCTAGACTTTGTTTTATAACTGCTTATGTCATTATTGACCAATGGATGCAGCATAAGACTGATAATCAGTGGTTTTAGCTTTATTTCAAATTATCCAATTTTTCCCTGATAAAACTGCTTGCCGTGTTGTTTTACCTTGGTCGAGGGTTCGAATCCTGCTGGGACACTGCTGTGACCTGCCGCCGTACAGTTCTGCCTTGGTCGGTGGTCCTTGTCGCGGTCACTGTGGCAGCCGGTCTCAGCAGTCACCATGGAAATGTGGTGGAAAGGCATGAAGAGGAGGATGAGGAGCTTCATGGCTACCCTGAGCTGGTGAAGGTCTGACTCAGAGAGGAGATATTGAACGCACCAGGAACATTCTGCTGGGAGATTTGATTGACAGCTGCTCAAACAGGAAATGTGATGGTTCCAGCTGGTGGGCCGCTGATATCAGTCTACCGCTCATTGCCCATAATTCCTGGAATTACAATATAACACAAATACAATATAAATGTTTTAATTTTGTCAATTTTTTATTTTCATCATCATTCATCATTTCATCATCCCAGTAGGAAACATAGGCTTTGCATACAACGGGGGGATATTCCTTGTGGCGGCGGCCAGCAGAATCTTGCGGTATGAGTCATAGGCGTTGTTCATGTCGGTGGAGCGCTGGTGTGGGAGACCAGCAGCTGCCTGGTCCACTTGTTGTCTGAAGACGGCCCAGTTTGCGCACCGGAAGTTCCATTTTGGCATCTTTCCCTTCTACAGGCTGGACCAGAGATGGAATGGTTATGACGGTCGATGGTGTGATCCATGAAAACCGTCAGGGTCTACAGGGCGACTTGTGGTTGTAGAGGGTGGAAGACATCCTCTACAACCTCTGGATACTCTGCAATAGTTGACCAAGCCACGTCATTATGAAGGAACATCTCTATGCCAGGATGTCTGTGGGCGGTGTGACCAGCCAAAGTGAACCGGTGAAGCCTCAGGAGGTTCTTGTTTTCAGTCTGAGTCTCCTGCAGTAGAACCATAGTCCCCTTCTTTTTGATGGCAATCCGTTGGATAACGTTGAGCTTAGCGACGGTGAGGCCTTCAACGTTGAGCTAAACCAGCTTGGCTTTTTGCGATCTGAAGACGTGGTAAAGACATTACACCTCAATTAAAAAGTACCGCCTCCTCCATGTTTGCACCTGACGCCAGTCACGCAATCAAAAAAAACAAACGTGCAATTTCTGAAATTGCACATGCAACTTAGCTATTTGGGATCTAAGTAATCAGGGTCTTAGAAGTTAAATTGTCTCCGAAAAGGATTTTTCATAGTAAACTTATTAGAATATTGAAAATATTATATTAGCATTAATTATACATATTATATATATGTATTATTCATTTTGAGAGTTGTTACTAATATTTACTAATATAAGATATATTCATTATTTTAATCTATATTTGAAATGTTTGGTTCCTTGTTATTAAGGATATATAAATTAAAGTTCCCTGCCATTATCTGGCAGAACAGTGAGACCTTTCAGGATCCATAGACTGTTATGGCTTAACAAAGAGGCCACACCACCACATCTTCTGGATACGCACTTTTTCCCATTTGTTCTTCAAGATGAGACAAAATACTCCTCTAACTGCTTTAAAAATAACAATTGAAATTTCAGCCACTCTCCTCGTGTAAGTTTATTCGTGCGAATGAAGTGGCGTTAACACAGCAGGAGTTCTGCTATAGCTGCAATACCAGAAACAGTATCGGATCATAGCGAAAAATCGGATCCTCTTCGTGATTCCTGCCTCCCTTAACCATAACTCATAGAACCTCATCGTAGACAAGGGTAAAGCTTTGGATTCTGCCGACAACGCTACTGTGATGCCACAATTCACCTGATGTGAGGTCATCGATGGTGAAACTGTAAATCAGATGTGTTTAGTTTTTTGTTGACGCCCACTTTTACATTGTACATACTTGAGCAACTTTGTCAACGGTTAGTCACAAAACAAGATTTGTTTGGTGCGTTGGCAGTGAATGAAACAGAAACAGTGAATGAAACAGAAACAGAGGTCAGGTTTGTTTCTCATCAAGAGTTTATTGCCATCACGTCGTCTGCAGGGTCAAAGGTCACTTCCTGTTACAACAACAGACTGGACCGCACCTGAGGGGCTCTTAGCCAAATGGAGGAGGACGACACCGTGACAACATTGTGTCCATGTGATCCCTACATGGGTTCAGAAATGTAAGGAATGGGCGGAGCCTGTCAGCGAGTGCGTTCTTCTGTTCCGGTTGCCATGGCAACACTGCCCTCCAGGCCCCCCTCCCCCAACACTAAACATCTGAAGAAAAGAACAATAAAATAAAATAAACTTCATAAAGTAAAACAAAACTTACGATGATGATTCAGGACTAACCAGGAAACAAACACACACACACACACACACAAACACACTCCGTTGCCTGGTGGCAAGACGCTCCCGTTAACCGCAATCAAACAAGCAAATCCAATATTATTGGGTTATGAAAGTAATAATAGCAGTGATGACATCACAAAGGAAAGGCAGTGTTAAAATATTTAATACACGTAGAAGAAAAACTAAAAGCCAATCAGAAGCCCAGGAGAGATAATGTTTTTTGAAAAAGCTTCCCGATCAGGCCCGTAGGGGGCAGCAGGTTAAGATTGTCTCACGATTGGTCGATTCCAGAGACATAATATCCTTCTCTGGTCAATCACAATTCTTTTTGTCATCATCGTCATGGCGGCGACTTCCTCCCGATAGGAAGGATTTCTGCCACTGGTTAGTTTCATTGGGAGGAGCACGAAGACGCTCCACTCCCATCATGCTCTGCTTGGAGTGGCAGTGCTTCTCCTGACTGTAACTGCATCGTCACTCACAGACGTAAACACAGACGCTGCATTAAAGTGTCGGAGGCCGGAGATTTGTAGCAATTATTACAAATTCCTACACTACAGAGGGGAGGTGAGCACAACAGTAAAGACTTCCTATGTCCACTATATGGCGCCAGGGTTATACTACTTCTTGTTCCAGTCACTTAGATGGAGAACATGCCAAGAATGAGTCAAATGTGGCGTTTGCAGACTGTTGGATAAATTATATTGGAGTTACAACTACTTCTTTTCATCTTGACAGTGTTCTGACCAATGGAGTTAATTTTCTGGGAGGAGTTTTGTGGGGAAAAAAAGAACACTAACATTAAAAATAGCTGACTTCCTGTGGGTGCCAGGAGTCTTTTATTAGATCTTCCTGTGTTCCAACACATGAACGTGATCCTGTGCCTCTAGCAGAAACATGTGGCAGGAGCTACTCCTGTATAATTCTCTATGGGGCACTTTGGAATCTGTTTTCCCCACCCACTCCTGTAACACAACCAAATCACGACTTTTGCCACCTCTGACGGGTTTTCAAGTCTCATATGCGCCTCAAAAACGTGTACAGGACCATAAGAGAGGATCCGATCTTTATTGCTGCTGTTCTCAACTTTTTCACAAAAATTCAAAAACGTTCCATAATCAACTGAAGGCAGCAGCGGATTCCTCGTCGTTTCATGAAATGGAATTCCTTCCTGATCTCTTTCTACTTACTGTGTCAGTCGCATTTTAACCACACTTTGAGTAAATTTCCTTAATTTTTGTGAAAATGACACAAAAATAAACACTGAATTAAATATAGGCAACTCCCCTCTTCGGGTTTAAGTTGTGGTTCTGTAGGGGGCACTGTTGTGCGTTTTACATCGCCATTCCTGACACATTATTAAATTACGACTTTCCCAACATCTGTTGAGTTTTCCTGTCTCAAAAACTCATTCGGTCCTTCCTCGCCGCTGTTCTCAGCGGTTTTAACCAAAACAGAAATCTCTTAGTAGCCTCTTTCTCTCCCTTCAAACAAAGAGTAATCAATAAATTCAATAACATTTAAATATGCTAGAGTTCACGTGGCTCTTTTCCACAAGTCTAACTACATCAAACGCAACATCAAATGAAAAATAGACACAATTTCCAACGTTTGCACGTCCCCTGAAGCCAAAGGCTTCCTTACTATTTCATAAAAATGAAATTCCTTCCAGATCTCTTTCTACTTACTTTATCAGTCTCATACTACATGTCAAAGAGATCTCTGCTCACACAGCCCTACATACGCCCTTCATCACATTTCCTTCCTCTCCATTAATTAAATGTAGACGCCAGCAAGGCGTCCCTTACTAAATTTCCCACAATTGCAGGAGACAGTGAGGGCATCCCGGCTAAAAACAGATTCACAATAAAATGCGTCACTTCAAATATACACAACGCAACGCCCGCCGCCGAACAGCGGCATCCCTCCAGCAGGAGGCGCCACACAGCAGCTTTCTTTGGTTGGTAGCATTCCTTGCAGTGGCATTCAAGTCATATGGGAGAGATGGGAAATATGAGCTTAAGGGTTCAGCAGGTAAACGGATACTGGTCCATCAGGCCTTAATGGAACATGATATTAACATGGTGTTGTGGAAGTACATCAATTTCTTACTATCTTTGTTCAGCATATTAGCATTGTTAATGAAAGGCCTCATATAGTTTGTTTGATGGCAGATAAGTCACTCCATTGAAGGATCGGTTAATAAAAAAGGGTAAATTATGCTATGTTAGCTTAGCAAAAAGCTCCCAAGGTCACCCTAAGTCTTAAGTTTAATTTTTGGGTGAACTGTTAATTTTAATATTTGGTTCTAATAGTTAACTAACCTGAAAGTGTACATTTTAAGGTGAACTGTTACGTTAATGTCCACTAGGAGGTTCTCATGTTACCAATTCTAATAATAAAGTTTGTTATTAATACTTCCAAGTTGATAAGTAAGATGTAAAAAATTGTACTCCCATACAACTTGAACAACGCACTGGCTATGCTAGGCTAATACTTTGACCTGTGCAAATCTTGGGCATGCGTAGCATTTCACCACGTAACATATTAGCGTGAAAAGTTAAATAGCCTTTCCCTGCTCAGGCTGGCTGACAAGCCCTGGCTAAGACTGGCTTGTTAGCCTATTGGGCTAACAAGCCAGGAAAAAGTCAAGTACATCAAGCACGCTTTTGCATACAGTAACTATTTGCAGGAGCAAATATAAGCATAAATGATAAAAAAAATCAATGTGTGTTGACTCCAAAGCAACAGGACTCCTGTTTTGGGGTGAAGAGGTTTCACCTCTCTACCAAGAGGCTCCTTCAGTTCGGAACTGAAGAGGTGAGGTGGAACATTTTCAGGGCTAAACAGAAGTGCAGTTGCTGTGGATTCAACCCACACGGATTACCACGACCTGGCTGAAAGAGAATCTACACAGACACTTAAACGATAAAACTTCATCCTCATCAAAAACATAAATAACTTCCTCAAACAGTGTTGTTTCTGCAACTGCTAGCCCATGCTAATAACGATCAGGAAGCTACTCACACACTCACGCATACACACAGACAGTCAGAAGCCTCCCTGAGGAGGTTAGAGGTCACATAGGCATCTCCTTGTTTTTGAGGTCTGGTGCGCTGAACTGTCGTCTCATCCTGGGCGGGGTGGTGAAGCCCCATCCACTGGGTGGGGGCCCCATCGCCATCATCATGTCAGGGGGAGGAGGAGGGAGCAGGACTCCAGAGCGCGGCAAGCTGTGGTAGTTGGGGTGAGACCCTGGCTGGAATGGTGCACTTTGGGGGTTGTAGTAGGGGTGGGGATGGAACTGATGGTGCTGGTTATAATAGAACCCTCCATCTCTGTCCCTCAACCCCCCTCTGCCCCCCCCTCTCTCCCCTCCCGGCCCGGGCGATGCCCCCCTCCTCTCTCTCGGTCGCCCCTGGTGGTTGCCACCAGCACTGCCATGCTGGTTGTTGCTATAGTTATTGTTGCAGTGGGTGGAGCTATCCAGAGAGTTTCGGCGGTAGCGGTGCTGTTTGTTCTGAAAGAAGCTGCCCTGGTTCTGGTTACGCTGCTGCCAGCCTCGATTTGGGCTGGGGGTGCGCATGCGCGGAGGTGTAGCCTGGAAGGGGAGAGGCAAAAGAGGTGGAGAAGGTGAGGGAGAAGCTTTAGCCTCCATGGCTCTTCCTTCTCCCCCCTCCTCTCTCTGCTCCGGCCAGTCCCCTCCCTCCTCCCCCAGACCCAGGGCCAGCAGGGCGGCGCTGGCTGGTCCCCATGACAACCGGTGGGCAGGGTTACTCTTGAAGGGGAATTTGAGCTTGCATTCCTTAGGAGGGATGAAGCGACCTGTACCGGGAAGGTGCACCGGGACAACCGGGGTATTCTGACCTACAAGAGAGGATAGAGAGGTCAGAGGTCAGATTTAAAGGACATATCAGTGATGTCAGGCCACGGATCCTCTTTCTGGTTCTGACCCTGCACTAAGTTGTTACCCTGAAACTGGCTTTGATGCTGGTACTGATTCTCAAACGGTCAGATTGTGATGCCTGACCGTTGTTACTGTCCTCAATTCTAGTCCTGATACCAGCTCTAATAATAATAATAATACATTTAATTTATAAAGCACTTTACATTTGGAGCAAATCTCAAAGTGCTAAAGCTCTAGGAATTCTAGTCCTGATTCAAGTTCTGACCCTGGTTCTAAATCAACCTCTGGTTCTAGTTCAAATCCAAATGTTGATTATGACCCTGATTATGATCCCAGTGCTGGTTATGACCCTGTTTTTACTCTTCTTTAGATCCCAGCTCCAATTCTTATCGTAATGCTTGTTCTATAACTAGTAATGTTCTTGACCACACATCGAAATTCTGTCCTAGTTCAACCTCGGTACTGGTTAAGACTCTGGCTAAGAAGATTTGAACCCAGGTTCTGTCCTGTCCCAGATCTTGGTTATGCCTATATTTTGGCACTTAACCCTGGTTCTGGTCCTGATCCTTGGTCTTGCCCTGGTTCTAATCCCAATTCCTATCGTGACTTGAGTTCTGGTTCTGACCTGGGTTCTGGCTCTGTCCCCGCAGCTTCTTAGTGATGTTCTGTTGCTGTAGGTTCAGGATGCGCTGCTGTTCCTGCTTTAACCAGCGGAGGCGCCCTCTCCTGAAAGCCGGATCTTCGTCCATCAGCTTCTTCACCCGGTGCTCCGGCTCCACAGGGTCGTCGTCGGCACCATCCCCGTCCCTCTGAGGAGAATCCTCCTCGCTGTTGTCCTGACACAAGAATATGTACAAGAGAGTTACGGTCCGGGTGCCGCTGCCAGAGCAGGATGTGATGTGTGAAGTGGACCTACCTGGACCGGTATGATGCTCTCCATTTTGATCATCCTGTCCCTCAGAGCTCGGATCTCCTCGTCTTTCATGTCATTCTGGACCTTCACTTCCTGGAGGAAATGCAAAAATGACGGCGTTTGCCACAGAGACGCACATGTTTTCAGATGTTACTTTTCTTGACTGGAAGTAACAAAAGTTCATGGTGTAAGCGATGAATGCTAGTTGGGTTTCACAAATGATGTAAATGATTAACAATTTACAATAATTTAATCAAAACAAATGACAACCTGTCACTCCATTTTTCATTTCACCTCCACTTTTACCATTAATTTTGTTACTTCCATCCCTCATAGGTGACACTCCCCTTCAAACCCCCGCCTGACTCACCTCCAGGATGTCGGTCAACTTGTCGATGTGGGCCTTCAGATCGTACACCTTCTTCTCTCCTCCCTCCCCCGTCTCTACGGCTCCTCCCTCCTCTGTGGGAGGGCTCCTCTCCTCGCCGATGCCCACTGTGTCGCAGACGTCCTGTGCCACCGCCTTCCAGCTATCCCGCTCGCCGGCGTCCTTCTTGGAGTACATGCGACACAGCTCCTTCATCTTGACAATGGACAGAGCCTCAATCTCCTGCCGGGAGTGACGGAAGTCTCCTAGAGCCACCTGAGGGGGACAGGAGGCCCATCAGAACCGGTAGGTGGGTTTACATGTACTGCCTAATTCCGAACAGAGTCAGAAAAGAAGCCAAGTCAGAAAAAAATGCTGCATGTAAACACCGCTTTCTGAAAGAGAAGGCCCTTTCCAAAGAGATTTTATTCCTTTGAAGGGGGGTGGGGGGTGGGTAGTCTAAAACTGGGCTTAAACTGTCTGACTTTAGTGTCGTGGCCGTTTAATTTCAACTCACACTGTACGAATTAAACGTTTGCAGAAGCTCAGGATTGGTGTTTTCACACTGTACGACCCGTCCGGCTTCTGCAGCCTGTGGTCCCTATTTACAACTGTCATTTAATTTTTGTTTGAAAGCTCCGAGGCAGAAAAAAGTGTGTTTGTTAGCAACATGCTAAAAAAGACAGAAACAAACTGTATTGATTATATTTTGACATCCTGTGTGCCGAATCTTCCTTTTTTTTAAAAGTTGCCAGCGTATTTGACCATTTAAGCGAGCTACGTTTGACGTGTTAACTTTGTAGCAAGCACCGCTCGTTCCCGTCTGTTATTGGTCCTTTCTTATTAGCCACAAACTGCACTTTCTACTTAATGACTACTTATAACTTAGTATTTTTAACATGGTGTGTCACCATGGCAACTCAGACCCTCTGCCACTTCTCACAGGAGCAGTGAAAAAAGAAGGCGTGGACGTCAGCTGATCGAGTCGACACCCTGCCAAAATTTCTGACATGCCAGAAAACCCGTCGATCATCCAACCTCTTTAGGCGGGCTGCTTATCGCGTTCGTGACCCCATTGTACACTGAGCGACAAACGACAACGGACAGACACCGTCAAACAGCCCGGTAATCCTGAGGCTCATTGCAGGTGTCAATCGAGCTCAAAGCGTTAATTGTACGCCCGGTTTTAGTCTTTTGGGATAGACAACCTGCCTCGTAAAGGCAACCGCTGCATCTAGACATTATTGCGAATAATCCCTGCTGAACGCTTGTCCAATGGCGGCACTCACTTAATGGCGCCAGCATTTAATGATCTAGACCACAGCAGAGAGGTTTTTTTTATAATGAAAATCCAATTCCCAATAACAAATGTAATGGGAAGTAAGATATAATTAACTTTATAAACAAGTCCAAGACAAAACGTCAGCCGCTGCAACCCTGAGCACAAAGAAAACAAAGAACGTATGAATAAAAGACATCCGTCCGTGACGTGAATCTGGCTTTCAGGATGAAGCGCTAGACCACAGCAATGAAGACGAGGAAGACCTCTCGTATTACCATTTGACATGAGAAATTTCTGCTTTTAACATTACTTTGGATGATGTTGATGTTGACGTTAATTTAACATTTCTGGTGAGTTTACCAAACAACATGGCCTCACTTATAATTTAACGTTTGCCTACGTCATAGTGATGTAGTTGGTGAAAAACCACTCTGAGGTACCGACTACGGCTCGTTCTCTCTCCCTCCTTCGTCCCTCTAGTATAGAAGTAAACATTAGCTATTATCATCTGTCACTCTTCTGAGTGATGTGCCGGCGTATGCCATCACCATTTCTGATTAGATCACTGTATGCATGCATGTTAACAGTCAAACAGGAATATTCTTTTAGAATTTTTCATTCTGAAAGGAAAGAATTGTTAATGTAAATCCAGCTGCTCAGAAGACCTAATGAGAAACCACATCATCACGCTAGATGGTGTTGTTCAAGCTCTGTCCAATAATACACTGAACTCTATTACAACATAATAGAGTTCAGCACTTTGTAGCACTTTGAGATTTGATCCAAATGTAAAGTGCATTATAAATTAAATGTATTATTATTATTATTATTATAATAGTACAAACATAATTATAATAAAATGCTCCTAGCCTCCTGCTAACCTGCTTCTATCTACCGGATGTTGTTCTAGCCAGCTGCTATCATGCTATTGTCCTCCGAATTGCTAAAGCATAACATGCTTCTAGCCTCCAGCTAACTGGCTGTTAACATACTGTTAGCCTCCTACTAACTAAATGCTAACATGCTCCGACCCTCATGCTAACATGTTGCTAGTATTCATCTAACTGGCTGCTGACAAGCTCCAAACCTCCAGCTAACAACCTGCTAACTTTGAGCTAACTGGCTGCGGACTTGCTCAAAGTGCCCTGCTAACTATCTTCTAGCTTCAAGCTAAAAAGCTACCGCTAGCTAAAAGCAACACAAGAGGGTGACATCAAAGGGGGTGACATCAGGGGAGTGACCTCGTAGCAGATCTCCTTGACGGCCTGCAGACGGAGATCCTCCATGGTGACCCGTTTGGGGTCTTTGCTGATCCTCCTCCTCTGAGGGATCTGGTAGACTCTGAGAGGCTCCCGCTTCTTCCCACTGCTGGGAAGACCGCAACGCTTCACGATGGACTGCACCTGGAAACAGATGAGACAGACAGACATGTGAGAACGACTGACAGACAGACAGTTGGTGCGACTGAAAGGAAGTGCTCACTTTGTTAGCAGGAAGCTTCTCCCTGAGCGAGGATATCAGCCTCCAACTTTCCTCACAGGAACGTTTGTCTGAGTCGTCACCGCTGTCACTGTCTGCATACTAAACACACACATTTATTAAATAATATATCATAAAAAAACATACAATATATATTCAACATATTGACATTATTATTATCAACCTACCAGCCTGTGTTGCTCCAGCAGAAGATCAGCCTCCTCCTTCTCTCTACGGTACTGGACCTCCATGTCCTGCAGTCTGAGACACACCAAAAACCAGTAAGTGGGCCAGTAGACCCATCGGCAAATCAGACAGCCTATAAGCCAATCAGATGACCTATCAGAGAGAGAGTCTCCTAGAGTCCCCTGAGGGGGGCACCACAGAGGAGAAGTCCACCAGAACTCTGTAACTACAAAGAAACCACAACACTTGATGCCACTGTTTCAGCTCCACCTCTTATCACAAGACACTGTCTAGGCAGGCGCCAAACTCATGGTTATTGGTAGCTGACATGCTGCCGGTATCCTTCTCAATAGTTGCTGACATGCTGTTGCCTATTGCTTGCTTAGGTCTAAAGTACTGCGTGGCTTCAGCTAGGGGCAGGCTAACAACCAGATGTTGCTAGCCTCCTGCTAACCGAGTTCCAACATACTGCTGACCTCATGGTAACTAGCTGTTATTTTGGTACCAGACTCCTGTGAACTAGCCGCTAGCTTGCTGCTAAGTAACGACTAGCTTAATGCTAAGTAGCTGCCAATACGCTGCTATCATCCTACTATCTCCCTGTTAACAGCACTAACATGATTCATTCCTCATGCTAAATATCGTTTACTGTGCTGCTAACTTCTAAATTGCAAAAAGCTAACTCGCTGTTAATTTCCTAATAACTAGCCGTTAACACACTGCCATACTCCTAAGCATTACCATGCTATTATTCTTCTGTTATCTCCTCGCTAAGGACCTGCTGCTAGCCTCTAATCATCAGTGCGATCATCCTATTCAGTTGTTGATAACGGGCTACTAACCTCCTGCTTACATGTTGCTAGCCTTATAATAACTAGCCTAAATTATATTGCATGCTTCATGTTAACTAGCCACTAGTTTCCTGCTAATAAGCCACTAACATTATGCTGATTAACCGCTAGAGGCTGCTATTCTGCTGCTAGCTCCCTGCAACCGCACGCTAACAACTGTAAATATACAAAGTTATAAATTAATACTTTGTGTTTGCATGAAAACATACAAATATTAGTTAAGTCCCTCTAAGTCCCTGTTAAGTGAGTGCTAACTTGCTGCTATTCTCCGGCAAATTACTGTTACATGCTTATGGCTTCCTGCTAACTTTTTAATTAATTTTCTCCAAGGTTTTAACCTTTAATAGAAATTTGATTTAATTATTTACACTAAAATAATAACATAAATATGAACATAGAGTGAATGACTGATTCTTCTTATTCTCCTTCAGCAGCTGGTTGTTCTTTTGCTTCACCTCTTCTCCATCTCCAGCTTGATGTCGATTCCTTGTTTCTCCAGTAGCTCTCTCTGTGCGTAGTTCCAGTCCTCTGGCTCCGCCTGCTGGTCGCTGGTGGCGCTGCGCTCTCTCTCCAGCCTTGCCTGCTCTGGGTGGTTGAACCGGAACACGTGGTTCTTCCCCATCACAATGCGGTTACCTAGCAACATTGATCACAACCAAGGCACTTTAAAAATAACAGCATCTAGCCGCACCAACCCTGAATAGATAGCATTCAATGACGTCAAGAATGTAGCTAATCTGTGATTGGCTGTTGCTCAAAGGTGGGACTCACCCTGTTTCAGGACGACAGCATCAGTAATCTGTTTCCCGTTAACATAGGTCTCTGCTCCAATTAGCGGCTCCAGAGTGACGAGCACTATACAGAGAACACAACGGGTTAGAGTGACAGCGTAGAGCGGCAGTAGAGGTCACATGACACAAATGTTAGGGTGGTACCTGACTGACTTCCTGGCAGCTTTTAAAGAGTGAGAAGAAGAAAGAGTCACTGACCACAACTGATCAGTGTTGTGATTGATCAACATTTTACAACAAAACAGGAAGTCAAGAACCATTGAACCAGAAAATAGGAAGACAGTGACCCTTAAAGGGGAGAACAGGAGGTCATTTTCCAATAAATCACAAAAGGAAGTCATGAAAAATTAAAGGAGATTAAGGAAGTAATCAACCATCAAACAACAAAACAGGAAATCATGAACCATTAAATCAGAAAACGGCAATTAATGAACAATTTAACAAAATAGGAAGTCATGAACCAATAAAAAGAAAAACAGGGAACTATGACCCACTGATTGACAGAACAGGAAGTAATGAACCATTAATCCAGAAAACAAACAGTCATGAATTTTTTTGACTCAACAGGAAGTCATGAACCATTAAAAACAGAACAGGAAGTCAAGAGCCTTACAATGAAAAAAACAAAACAAAACAGGAAGTCATTAACCATTAAACCACAAAATAGGTAGTCATGAACTAATAAACGAGAATAAAACAAAGTCATGAACCACCAAAGACGACAAAACAGGAAGACTTAGGAAACTAAAACAGAAAAAAACGATTCATTAACCATTAAATGCTGAAAAAAGGAAGTCACGACTCATTCAGGGGGAGAACAATAAGTCAGGAACCATTAAACAAAACGTATCAGAAAGTCATGAACCGTTAAAGAAAAAAATAAGAAGTCATGAAAAGTTTGACGAGAAAACAGGACGTCAAGAAACTTAAATTAAAAACTTTGATTGGCACGAATGTAGATGAGACTGATTCACAATCACTTGTGCTTCCAAATGGACAGATTGATATCCCTGTCGTCTAACTGATCCGGTGCAATACTGTGATAATTAAGTGATGATTTATTTTTTGAGCCATTAAACCACAAAATAGGTAGTCACCTATGTCCTAGGTGTATAGGACCTAGCACCTAGTAACAGATTACAGATACTAGCGGTTTGCAGCAGTAGCATTTAGTAGCTAGCCACTGCAGTTGGCATTTAGAAACATTTAGCAGTAACAGATAGCAGCCATCATCTGTTAGCAACTAGACGTGTTAGCAGCTTGAGGCCGTTTGCAGCCAGTAGCCTTTAGGAGCTTTTAGCAACTAAAAGGTAGTTGCTGTTAGTAGTTGCTGTTAGCAGCTCATAGCAGATATCAACGTTTTTGTATAGTTATTATTTTATTTTATTTTTTTATTGATGCTTTTATCTGCTTTTGCCTTGTAGCACTTTGAGATTTGATCCAAATGTAAAGTGCATTATAAATTAAATGTATTATTATTATTATTATTAGAAGTTCATAACAATTAATAGCAATTAGCAGCTACTAGCAATTAGCAGCTCGTAGCAGTTTTCAGCCAGTAGATAGGGCGTGATTAATTTTGAATCAAGGTTAGTTTTACATCGGGTCAAACCAATGATGACACTCTTATGGAAGCCAATTTGGGTCGGCGTCTCACCTTCACCGTTCTCCACGGTCTCGCTGACGAACACGCAGTGAATCTCCTTAATAAAGTGACCTGACAGCTTGATGTCCACATCCTGCTGACCCACCCTGAAATTTAGACAGACACCACGGTTCTGTGAGATCCTGTGTTAGAATCAGTCCAAGTACCTGTTGGATTTAATACCAGAACGTTGGTTCTGACCTGGTGATGCCCTCCTTGATGTAGTACAGGAGACACTCGGACATCAGAGGGTCTTCATTCAGGTTGACCAGATGAGGCGTCTGTGGCAGAGCAACAACAGTAAAACGTTGGCCACATCGGTAGGATCTCAGCGTTAGCGCTGAGCATTTGTGACATATTTTTATAAATCTGGGAAAAGAAATTTGATGAGTCTTCATTTTATTTATTACTACGAACTTGTCTGTGGAATATTTGCCATTTTAAAAACGTTAGTAATATTAAAGTAGCATTAGAACAAAAAAATATATACTATATGTAGTCATGTAAGCATTAAAAATGAATGTTTTCCAGTTGATGTTCTAATCATAGAAAATTGTTATTAGCATTAAACATGCTTTAATTAAGTATATAATATAATAGCATATAACAGAGAGGAAGAATTCATATTAGTATTGAAGTTTGAGTTAGCAAACTTCAATAGATTTCCTGACGTTATCTAGGAAAAAGTTGGGTTAGGAATTAAAACATTAGGAAGTCACAATTTGATGTAAGCATGTAAAGAGAAATGAGATAAGCAATGCAAAAAGTGCCATCGAATAAAATCCGTATTGGAAAAGTTGAACCAGGAGGTGACAGCACTTAACACGAAGTAAGGAAACCCGTTGAACAAGGTTCTAGCTCGACTTAAAGACAGAAAGGAAGACGACTCACTCCTTTTGGCGAGAAGACGCCTAATGTTCCTCCGTCCTCTTTGATGGACACGCCCATTTCTGCCAGCAGCGATTCTCTGGGCGAGAGAGAGAGACAGAGAGAGAGATGTTATGATGTGCAGTGAGTAACATCTTAGCATTAAATGAGTGATTGGATGCGTTTTAAAATGTATACAGTTTCTTGGGAGTCGTAGTTGACTTCTAACGTCGTTCATTTTTAATAATAATAATAATAATACATTTTTGTTTTTGGACTAGCGTTACCTCTCCAGCCGTATGGATTCCGTCTTCCGTAGTTTCTCCTCCCACGTCTCGTTGAGCTCAGCGATGATTTTCTCCGTCTCCTGCGGCAGCAAGAAACATTTGAGCAAACGTCTAAACATATTAGCAGTAGTCTAAACACGTGAGGAAAATTGCTAAACTTGTTAGCAAAACGTCAATCATTAGGAGCATCCCGGCGCCATCCTACCATAAGCCTCTCAGCAGCCTCCTCTTTACTGATGGTCTCCGCCTCCACCGATTCCTCACCGTCCTCCATCAGGTCTGCAGCTATGCCATCTGAAGACAGTGGCTCAGCACCTAAACAGGAAATAAAGACATTCACCAATATAAAGGTACGAGAAAAAAAATATGGATGACGCACGGAAAACAAAAAATGCAGAGAGAAATAAATTGCAGACAATCTCCAGAGAAACTACACAATAAGGGCAGAGAATAATGCAGTGACTCCACAGAGACACTTCAGAGAAAATCCACATTGAGGGCCGAACAGCACTCCTAGTGGCCATATTCAATCCGAGGTACGTTGACTATTTATTATAAATATATTTACTCATTTTATAGAATTATGAACGATCGAAGACAATAGAAAATAGTCAAATTACACATAAAATTCCAAAGTTATCAGCATAATTCATTTGTCTCTCTCTATCAGCAGATTTCCACAGAATAATTTCCAATAAAGAGTTTTTAATGACCTTTAATGACTTTAAATGACCCTCGGTAAATGTCTGGGCTGATTAAGCTGTTTCTTTTACACGAGTAAAACTGTAAAAGTCGACTGCTGCTCCAAGTATCTGTTTCTGCAGTCAGGAGCAGCAGCATCTCAGAAAACAGGAAGCTGTACCTGTTGCCTCCAGGTGCATTACACATTCAATGTAAGCAACTTCATGTGTTTTCTTTTTCTTTGATGCAACAGCACATCACTGACCGGTGTGTTTTAGGGAACAAAAGCTGGTGCACAGCTGCGGACATTAGGAGTTAACAATGCTGCCTGGATTTAAAGCTGATAACGGTAATGTGCCGACCGTTCTTTCTCACGAGGGAATTCACCGCAGTAAGAATGATGGCAGTATACAGCCCCAAACAAGCTTAGGCTAATTTAGCATTGGAAAAGCTACAAGACGCAATCAATTAACAGCTGACTACTTATCAGTACGGCGTGATAATTGTAGCGTAAGTACCGAGAGAGAGGGATACCGCTTTCAGGTCGTGTGTTAAGCAGGCAAGGGGTAAGCTTCGGAAGGGCTATGTGCAACTACAGGCAGCGCATTGAGGAGCAATTTAATAACAACCCCGCAGTAAGTGTAAAGGCATCAAGGCATTGAAGGAATCAAGGCATAGAAGGAATCAAGGCATTGAAGGAATCAAGGCATTGAAGGAATCCAGACATTGAAGGAGTCAAGGCATTGAAGGAATCAAGGCATTGAAGGAATCAAGACATTGACAGACTATCAATCACACAACCTGCCTTAGACAACCTGGGGGTGTACTGATGCCTGCCTACAAACCAACCCACCTGCCAGATAGGCGACACTGGTGCTACAAATCACAGAACAAACAGTTGAGATACTCTTTGCTCCTTGCCAATGGAATAGCAAACCGCTTCATAGCAGTTGCGCAAGTTGAACCGACCAAGCACCGAACTAGCACCAGCTTATTTTTTGTGGAAAAGTCCCTCCAGATGAAGATCAATATACACAAAGCCACAGTTTGGATGCAGGGCTCTGAAAACACGTGCTGATCAGCTTACAGGGTTGAAATGCTTTGAGTAACTGGTGCTGTCACACATCGATTCCAGTAATCCGTCAGACCTGGACAAACACCAGTTCGCTCCATAGAGGACGCCATCACAATAGCGCTCCACACAGCCCCGACACACCTAAAGAAGCCCAACAGTTATTTGAGGATGCTCTTTGTGGACTTTAGCTCAGCATTTAAAATGGTCATTCCCCACGAACTGCTGAACAAATTGAACATCTTGGGCCTAGGCATCCCGCCTAGTTCATGGATCATGGTCTTTCGCACTGACAGACATCAACAGGTGACAATAGGCCACCACACCTCTTCCACTCTCACTCCGAACACCGGTACCCTGCAAGGTTGTGTGCGGAGTCCGATAACAGCTCCCCTATCCACCCCCCAACTCCATATTTAGTGGACAATACAACAGCGTTAGGACAAATCTCAGATAACGATGAGACAGCATTCAGCTAATTGACTTCAGAAAGACTAAGTGAAGAGAACACGTCTCCGTCCACGTACATGGAGAATTGAACCTGATTACAAAAGCGCTAAAGAGGCTCTTCTTTCTAGAAAGCTGAAAAAGGCCCTGCTCCCACAGGAAATGATGCTCAACTTCTATAGGAGTACCATCGAGGGCATCCTCACCGACGGCATTACGGTGCTGTATGCCAGTTACACAGCTGCCGAGCGCAAGGACCTGCATTGAGTGGGGGAGGCAGCCCAGCGCATTTGTTTGGAGCCTCCTAACCTCGACATCATTTATGCCAGCAGACCAAAGAAGAAGGTCAGCAGCATATTCACAGACATTACACACCCTGGTAACTGTTGGTTTGAACCGCTGCTGCCCGGAAAACGGTTCAGGTCAATAAAATCTAGTACAAACAGGATGAGGGACAGCTTTTACCCCAGAGCTGTGGCCTCCATCACACCCCTCTTCCCTGTCCGGGCAACACAACAGAGCCCAAAACCTGTAAACACACACACACATAGCCGACACACACCAGACTGTGAAACACCCACAGAGAACCGCAATGTGTGGGTGCTCATATTCAGAGGGGTGTGTGTCCTCTTACTACCTCATCACAGGACTGTGTACTCTAGTACCTCATCCTCAGAGCAAAAAGGAGGAGAAAAGAAAGGTTTGTTTTATTATTATTATTATTATATTTAAGTCTATATTTCTGTCATCTATTATGAGAGAAGCCAGACATAATTTCATTATAATTTGTATAATTACAATAAAGATAGGGTTAGGGTGAGGAATTCTGGGATTTGTAGTATCTGGGTTGTTTGTGTCATAAACCAGCGGGCCAGTTATTATAGAAATTAGATATTGTCTTGGGGGCCGGATAAAATTGTGCTGTGGGCCAATTGTGGCCCGCAGGCCTTGAGTTTGAAACGTCTGCTTAAGAGGAACTACAGTGAACCTGCAGAGAAACCATAATTTTTTCTGGTTCTTTGGGAGAATAGTATCAAGTTGTATATATGTGGTTATCTATAGTTTCTCCGTAAGATTTTCTCCATTACGTCAGAGGTTTACGTTTGTCCCTCCATCATGGATTCATAGTAGAAATTTAACTTGAATGATGTCAGTAAAAGACGATCGAAGCTAATAGTCTGTTAGTTTTTTCCACATGGAACTGCTTTACTAGTAGATATAAGGTTACATCAAAAATTGTATTTAATTTTCAAAAGTTAATTAATGATGCCATCTCAACTCTCAGTTTATATCTATCTTTACAGACAACGATCACAGACAACTCAGTGACTCCTTTCAGGCTTCACTCAAAACACACACACATGAGTGACAGTCACCTGAAGGGGCGGAGACATCCTCAGGAGTCATCCCATTGGCTTTGAGCGCCAGCTGCAGGGGTGAGGGGACACCCGTCATTCCAGCAGGACCATTGTTGTTGACTTTAAGAGAGAGAGTTGGGTTTCATGTCAGCGGGGTGAGCTACGATGGTCATGTAGAGAACAGTGTGTAAAAACTGTATGTGCACAGACACGCACACACACACACACATCCACATATATACTTGTTTTTGCTGCCTAGTAGGGATTTAAAAATGCTCCAGATTACGGGATAAAACTCATGGAGAGGATTTTCTCATAGACTTTCAAACACGTTATCAACTCTTTCCAATCCCAAAAATAAATAATCTCAAACTTTCTCACACATACCAGACACACCTGCCAGACATACCAAATTAAAATAGCCACACATGCTGCTCATGCTGACAAGCGCTAACAGCTAGCGAGTTCCAACATGAGTGTAAACACTGTGGATGTGTGTGCATATCTGTCCCAGACATACAGTGTACGTGTGTTTATGTACTTGTGTTGTCCAGCAGCTCCTGCAGACCCTGTGAGAACAGCAGGTTCCTCAGACGTTCAACCTCGGTCTTCAGCTCTCGGATCAATTTGGCGTTTGGATCTTCATTGATGATGGCGTTGCAGCGGATCTGTTTTGCCCGGTCAGCATACCTGGAACCATCACAAAACACCCAACAGACACACCGAACATTAGACCCACTCGTCTTCTCGTTGCCATGATGGACGGAGGTGAAGACTGACCTCAGGGTGCTCAGGGTTTCTTCATAGTTTATGTCAGCAGGACTGAGAGCAGCGATCATGGCGGTCCGCGAGTTTCCTCCTGAAACACATCCATACAGTGAGTCTGAGAGTGCTAGCTCTAGCACTAAGCTATGCTAAAATCTAGTATGTTAGCATAGCTTGATCCATGAACTAAGCCATGATCCATGCACTAAGCGGGATGCCTAGGCCCAAGATGTTCAATTTGTTCGGCAGTTCGTGGGGAATGACCATTTTAAATGCTGAGCTAAAGTCCACAAAGAGCATCCTCAAATAACTGTTGGGCTTCTTTAGGTGTGTCGGGGCTGTGTGGAGCGCTTTTGTGACGGCGTCCTCTATGGAGCGAACTGGTGTAAATTT
The DNA here is from genome assembly GCA_037951165.1 of Lophius americanus. NCBI lineage: Eukaryota > Metazoa > Chordata > Actinopteri > Lophiiformes > Lophiidae > Lophius > Lophius americanus. The sequence goes on from JBBDHG010000116.1 coordinate 763,565, forward strand.
CGACCAAATTGGCCCGATGATAAAGAAGGTATGTCCAAGAGAAGAAAATTTGTAAAATATAAACTATTAAAGTAAAACACAATAAAAACGAAATAGATCTCTTTGAAACGATTCATATGAACAAAATATGGACTAAATCGGTTGAGAAATTATGGCCCAGAAAACTTTTGGAGATAAAAGTCCCTCTAGTTTCAGAGATTTCCGAATATACATATTTTGAGTTAGCGCGGCGATCCATAATATCCCAACTTTTCGGGGATATAACAATGATGCTGTGACGCAGTTGGTCCAGTCGCATGTGGGCCCGTGTACCTAGGTTCTCCTTGAGCAGCCAGGTAAGGACGGAGTCTCTGTAGGGGATGAAGTCACTCCTCCTCTTCTTGCTGCTCTGCTACAGGAGGACAGACAACGCCATCAGACCGAACGCCAAGAACACCAAAGCACTGAAACATCAAAGGTCGTGATGACGTACCATTTCAGCCAGTGCCGAGATCACTTTCCCCAGCGTGGTCAGAGATTTGTTAATGTTTGCTCCTTCCTGCACAAACAAACACAATCAGTAAACAAACAAACATTCTTTAACAGGAGATGCAGCAACAGCTCAGGGATAGATGCTGACCTTTAGCCGGGTGCCCTTTGCCCCGGTGGAGTCGGCTCGTTCACTTCCTGCCAGGTCTACTAGGCTGATCTTGCTGACCTGAGGACAGAGTGTAGGAGGCGGAGTTAACAGCTGAGGGGTGTAGCCTGTAGGCAACCCGCTGGACTGCGAGGCTCACGCACCTTCTCTGTATCCAGACCCGTCATCTTGTCTCGCCGCTTCTGAGTGAAGACGATGGTGAAGACGGCGTGGGACCGCGACGACGTCTCGTTCATGTTGGTGGCTGCAACCGTCCTGAAAACAGAAGTCTGTTAAGTGACCATTTTCAACCAATGACATCATTCCTTTGCCAGAACACCTTTCAACAACCTGGCTGTGAGCAAGCCACGTTTATAAAAGTGTAAAAATAAAATATAAAATTAAAACAATATAAAGAAAGTAAATAAAATATTATACAGAAAATTAAATGTACATAATGTAAAATGCAAATATAATAGGTATCAGTAATGTAAAGACCATTTCACCAGAAATTCACTTTTAACCAAGGAATAAAAAGGGGGTGGGCAAGTTAATTTCCTTAAAAATACCTCAATCATATAAACCCTATGATTGAATTGACTCAATAAATTTAAAATTCCAATGTGAACAGTTTGAATGATGGGTGGAACTCGGCTTTATGGACGACAACTTTTATGAATAGAATCAACAACACTTTTACTTGTTTTATTGTTCTCACAACATAGCATTGTATTTAGAATTTTTGGCTTTCAAATCAATTATGTGATTATTATTAGGAACATGTGACCTAAATGGGACCAACGGTTTGGAAGTTATGTCCAAAAAACATTGATTTTCGCAAAGAGCTCCCTGTAGTGAGTAAAACATGAACTATTAGAGTAAAACATGATGTATACAAGATAGACCTTATTGAGTTGATTCAAATGCACCAAATTTGGACAAAATCGGATCAAAGGTAGAGAAAATTTTGGAGATAAAGCTCCTCCTAGTGTCGAAAATAAAGACCTGATCTGTAGTCAGTTGAATCCAAGTCTTCCTCTCACTGAGGTCTTTGTAGGTATAAAGTGTGAAAATGATCCATGAAAGAGTTCTGAGTTATCGGGCTAACATAAAAGGAGAGCCCAGCCACATAGGAGAGATCAAGGTGGGAAGGATGTACAGCAGGTTGGGTGATTAAGGACAGGGAAAGAAATGTTCTTACAAGAGAGGAGAGTCTGAAGATAAGATGGATAAAGTAGTGACAAGAAGAGTCGCAGCAGCGAGAATGAAAGGAGAGGTTAAGAAGATGGTAGTAAGACCAGATGTTAAGATGTTCTTTGGGAGGGATGAGGATGGACAGGATTAGAAACAAGCACAACAGAGGGACAGCCCAGTCTAGACGACCGTGGGTGGATAGTGGATCTATTGGTAGAAGGATGCAAGGAGAGACATAAACAGTTGAGCCGCTGTGTCGACCCCTGGAGGGAACAGCCGAAAGAAGAAGTAGGAACATAAAAGATGCTGCGGCAGGGTTGCCATAATATCTCTGACCTTTCAGGGATATAAATATCTTTCATTTGTCTTATAAAGACTCCTCTGGTGAAATTAATGTATATTTCTTTCCAAACGTGTCAATCAGGGAGCCTATTTAAGAAATATTTTTTTCAATGAATTGACGTAATTACCAATCACTTTGAATCTTGTTTCAGAAGTTTGTTGGGACATCGAGGAGCATACAGGAGGATGAAACAGACAGGAAGTTCAGAATTTGGAACAAACCGGAAATCCTTAAAACATGGCTTGATCTTAATAAATTGTTTGTCAACATTAATTAAAAAAAAATTATATTTCATACCAAAACAAATTGACAGAAATATTGAATCAATAACCAGTGGTGTTAAAAAATTTCAAAAACATTTTTAGAGGTTGTGATCAACCAAGAATTAATATGGAAACAAATTATTAACTGTGTTACAGGCAAAATATCAAAGTCATCAGCAATCTTTTATAAATCTAGGGAAATATTAAATCACAAGGCCTATAATGTATATTCACCGACACATCCCTACATATTTTACTGTTTTAAGGTTGTGCAACAACCTCAATAGTGCTATGGCAAAAACGAGCCAAACGAACGGTCAACAAAGCTGGTTATTATGATCAAATAATAGTAATAATAATGTTTCTCAAATCTATTGTTATGAAATTGAATATTATTTATTGTTCATTCCTCCTTGTATTATTTTTGCTTTATCACTTTCATTTTCATTAAAAACTATAAACTGATGATAAAAGTTATTTATTTTATATACAATATCTCTTGCAGTAGCCTTTGCACAGGTTTGGGTCGCTGCTGCTGGTTTAATGCAAAACAGTATTTTAAGTTAAGGATTAAAGGTGCATTTTATTCAAATAACTCTTGTCATCTAATGTTCTGTTATGATCTGTTGTAGGCTAAGTGATGGCTATGTGTTCAATGAATAAACTGATGTATTTGTAAAAATATTGACCATTAAATCCATACATATTATAGGGCCAACCCTCCATGCCACCCTCTCGCCTCCCATGAAAATGTGTCTAGATCTGCCCCTGAGATTCAAAGGATCTGTAAAAATAACATCCTGTTAAAGACGGGGCTAGTAGCAGCTAGTAGCAGCTAGTAGCAGCTAGCAGTTGATTTTACAGTTTGTAGCAGTCAGCAGCTTGTAGCAGTTAGCAGTTAGGAGCTAGCACCAGTCATCGGTTAGTAGATAGCAACTAGAAATAGTTAGCAGCTAGTTGCAATCAACAGCTAGAAGCAATCAGCAGTTAGCAGCTGGTAGATGCTAACCTGGCTTTGTTGCCGGCGTCCATCAGGTCCCGGATATCGGTGAATCCGGTGACAGCCAGTTTGGACAGATCCTCCACATATGGACCCAGGATGGGGTGCTCCCGAACCCGCAGAGTCCCCTGGGACTTAGGGTTCAGCAGGTCTCGGACCCGTTCACAGTAGATCTCCATATAGGACACCTGGAAGGGGCAGAGTCGGCGTTCAGAACCCACTGATGGGTGTTTTGTTTCCTGGGAACTGCTTTGTCAGCACCAGTCCAGGGCGACTGGTTTGACGTGAAGCTCGCTGTGAGGCCTGTGGCATTTTGTGTTAATTCTGTATCGGAGTGATAATCGTGAGCTATATTGTAATTGGATTGAGGCCTTAGGTACCCTGGGACTGGGCCGGGGTTAGATTTTGGGTATTCCATATTCGATGCATTTAGACTTTTATTTGTCAAGTTAACAAATACAAGAGAAGTTTTGATTTCATATTCTTTTTTTTATCTCAAGCCAGTGATAGGTTAAATGGATTCCCCTTTTAATTTGATTATTTTCTTTTTCTTGGGAGCACTTGTTGCCATTTTCTCCATAATCGTCAAACCGCCTCAGTGTTTATTTAATTCACCCGTAACACGTTCTTAAAAACTTAATTAAACCTCTTTATTTCATCCTAACAACTGTTTTTTATGCTGCTTCCCTTTCCTCGACGAGCCGGCTCATAACCGTAAGGGACTGGATGAGGGTCGGCTTACCTCCACGGAGTAGGTCAGGTCCGGATCAGCATTACTTCCTGTCCGCTGGAATAAGTCCTCACAGAGCTGATGACAGAACCAGAACCAGATCAGGATCATCATAGATCATGGTGGAAAGCCATCACCACTAGCTTCTACCAGGAATTGAGTAGATGAATGCATTCAGATATATTTAACCTTAGTAACATTATGACGTTAAATTTAAAGATCACTTATAAAACTATAGTTCCACGTCTCTGGAACATCAGCAACAAGAAATTAAGTTAGCTTAAAAAAAAAAGACAATGCTGGCTTAAATATAAGCCTAAAAAATCAAATGAGCAAATAATAGTTATATCAGCATAAAAATATATATTTAGCAATCATTTTTTATTAGTGCAAAGTTGGCAATGAAAGGGTTGCAAATATTGTAAGCTTTCAAAAATATGAACTAAAAGATGATTAAAACTTTATTAGCATTAAAATAAATGATGTCAACAATGAAAAGGTGATAATATTACCGTTAAAAAAGAATGATAACATAAAAAAAAAAAATTAATATTAGCAATAAAATAATTACTTAGCATTAAAAAAAGTCAGCATGAAATTTTTAAAATAGAAAAAGTCATGTTAGTATTTATGAAATATTGATGAAAAGCAATCTCGGCATGAAATAGCTTTTTTAGCATTAGAATTACAAACAATGAGGAATGAAATAATTCATGTTTTGTCACTCTGGGTTATTGTAAGAGTGACGGCGGTGATGTTAACCTGCGGTATGATTCCTTCTTGTCCCGCCTCCTGCTTGCCCATCATGGTGTAGCTCTTTCCCCCACCCGTCTGTCCGTATGCAAAAATACACACATTGTATCCTAGGAAACAACAACAATAACATAAACAACGGTTTATTATCATTTTTAATATTCTTACGGGTATCAGCATCATCGGTAGCAAAAGCATTTGATCTTAGCATCCTGTCTTTAGCGTGGTTTTTGACGAGGATACTCATAGTTTACCCTCATTCATTTTTAAAAAACACATCAACCCGGTCTTGGTGGGACCTCAGCGAGGAGCAGCCGGGCGCGGCTGTGTTACCTTCGAAGGCATGCAGAAGCATCTCCTCTCCGATGTCCTTATAAACCTGACGCTGGGATGCAAAGCAGGGGTCCTCAGTCTGCAGCAAAACCAACACACCTGTGTGTTAGAGTGTGTGTGTGTGTGTGTGTGTGTGTGTGTGTGTGATGGTTGTGTGATGAGTCACCGTAGTGTGGGACCAGTAGGAGTAGTCGAAGGTGAAGTTCTTGGCTCCATCTTTGGGTTGTTTGGGGTTGGATATACCTGCAGACAGGAAATAAAAGCACCTTCATCTACACATGAAAACAACCTCAAAAATATTAATAATAATCGACAATAACATACAATCCATACAATAATGGAAAATCAAAATAAGCATAAAATAACATAAAAGTTGATGATGCAACCAGAAAAATGTGACGCAAATAATGTGACGGACGTAATTTGAAGAGAATAATGCAACAGGCCTGATGCGGAAAATCATGATTCCAAGATTGAAAGAGGTTTGTTTCAGCCTTTAGACAAATGGAATTCTTGATAGAGAAACCTTTGACTCAGTGGAATATGGACGGAAAAGAAAGAGCAGCAAAAAGATTATAAACAAAAAAATAGTCATGCGCTTTACGCACACACAGCGAACACTCAGTCATTACACAGAAAATTTACACGATCTAATGAAATTGTTGTTTCAAAGATTTTCTTTTCTTTAACTTTAATTTAAGTAATTTTTCAAATATAAAACAGAAAAGCCAGCCTAAAGAAAAAATGTAAAGAAAGAAAAAAAGGACATTAAAGAAATAAATGAAAAACAGATGAATTAAAAGAAACAACAACTGAATAATAATAAGTTGAGTTAATAAATTAGGGAATAAGTACAATAGCAAGGTAGAGAGCAGAAGGTAAGCAAATAAATAGGAGCGTCAACAGAGGCACTGTTCAGTTAAGGCCTTATTTGTTCCAGCTGGAGCAGGGACAGCATATCTTGTATCCACATCTTAGAGGGAGGCTGCGTGGCATTGGGCTGCTGAACGCCATCTTTTGTGAATTTGTTGCCTGAATATCCATTGGTACCACTCCAAAGATGGAGGTGATTGGATTAGGTGTTAGATATAACTGATAGGCTAAGGTCAATTGAGGATGGGCAGGACCGGAACATGTTGCCCAAAGAGACAGAACCCTCGCATCTCGAGTAGCTGGACTTGACAGATGGATATATTTTGGCTATATTGTCATTGGAATAATGTAAACTGTGCGACACCTATAACTGAATTAACCCACGTCTGACACAAGTAGAAGAGGTATTTTTATCTGAGATGCATGCAGCCCAGAAAACCTCAGAGTTTGCCATCATCAGGTCCTGTTCCCATGCCTCCTTTGTTCTGGCCATCGTGGATCAATATTCTGAATGATATTATATGTTCTGGCAATCAGGCCCTTATCAAATGGACTTAAATTCAGCAGATTATGTGTGAAATCTTTATGTGGGGGTTCTGGCTAGGCAGCAAAATGTTTGAGAGTAAAGATTTATAATTTATGAATACTGTGTTCTTTGCACAAAAATCAAAGAGGTCTTAAGAGAATACTAGCCCTTGCCTGTGCCAGTCAGCGAAAGCCGAATCCATCTGCGGGGGAGTAAAAAGGTGATTCAGAAAAGTCCATAATCTGGTTAAAATTGGAATTTTTGTGAAATCCTGCCCAGATTTTGAAGAGTTAAGTACTACAGGACTGGGGAAAATACTGGTGTTAGTGCACGACTGTAAGGGGGCGGATGCAAAGGAAATTGGGAGCTAACCGGGAATAGGACGGAGCTAGATTAAATTTCTAACCTGAAAAGCTCCCAAACGTCTGTAATAGACATAGTTGGGGAATAGATTGTACTAGACGAGAAATATATAGGAGACATATATTTCAAGCTATCGGCATAATGAAACCTTGTGCACTGGACACCAGTCCACCAAATAATAGCAGTTCTCCTGCTATTATGAGTTGGTGAGTGTCAACATCAGGTAAACAATCTATTATTTTGGTGAAAAATTGTGGGTACTCACAATTTGGACGGTAGATGTTTGCAAGAATAACAAGAGTGTCATATAGTTTACCTGCCACTATAATGTATGGACCATTAGAGTTGTTGATTATTAGATTCTGTCAAACTGGATTCCCCTTCTGAAAGATATTGCTACCGTTCTGGAGTTATGGTAAAGGATTGGAGTGACGGGCCTGTCCAGTCCAGGTATCTCTTAGTGTAGTGTGACGATTGATCTCCCAATGTGTCTCCTGCAGAAAATAGTGTCTGTACTGAATTACCTCAAATGAGCGAAGACTTTATTGCGCTTCATTGCCAGGCTTATTCCTCTGCTATTCCAGGATATGAAGCCTAGAGAGCCAGTGGTTCTGAGTGTCTGCCTCTGTGGCATCATACTATCCTGATACCGAAAAAAGGTGTTTGATAATTCTGCCGTTGTATGATTTGCCAGGGATATTTGCCTCCCATGAAACAAAATCTAAAAACCCAAATAAAATTAAAATAAACCAATTTAGGTAACGCCTCTTAAAAGCAAAAGTTAGGGAATAGAGTGGCTCTTAGTTCCCTCCCCCAGAAGCTAACTGCCCCCCAAAGCAAATTGCTATATCTCCAGTGGAGAACATTCCATCGGAAATGAACACTTATATCCGATAAGATCTACACTACTCCAAAAAAAATAAATGGGACACTTAATCATCGCAGTATGACACCAAGCCAGTTAAACTTCAAGTACATCAATCTGTCCATTTAGAACGCAAAAATGATTGTCAATCACTTTCAGATTTTTTGGTCCAAATGAAAGTGACAACAGGTGCAATGGAGAGGCAAAAGCATAAAAAACCTTCAACAAGGGAATGGTTCTGCAGGTGGTAGACACAATCCATTCCTCTCTACGTATCTTTCCTGACTGACTCTTGTCGAGTTTTTCATAAGCCTTGGCCTTGGTGGTCCAGCTCCACCTGCACTCCTCCAGGATGGATTATCCCTGTGTGCAGTTACAAGACGGTTTGCTGTGTCTCCCAGCACAGTCTCAAGAGCATGGAGGAGATGCCAGGAGACAGGCCGTTACACAAGGAGAGCTGGATAGGGCCATAGAAGTACATCAACCCAGCAGCCAGACTGGTATCTGCTCCTCAGTGTGAGGAGGAACAGGAGGAACACTGACAGATCCCTACAAAATGACCTCCATTGGGCTACTGGTGTGATGTTTCTGACAAAACTGTCAAACAGACTGCATGAGAACCTGACATCCTCTACTGGGACCAGTTCTCACAGCCAAGCAACGTGGAGCTCAATCGGTGTTCAAGAGAGATCAGCAGAATTGGATTTTTGGTGTAATTTACAAACCATAATTTAGTATGTGTATATATATATATATATATATATATATATATATATATATATACACACATTCCTTTGTTACAACAGTGGACGTGTACCAAACATTTACTTAAGTGGCATATCAGCAGATAGCTAGATGAATGCATAATATCAGAAAAGGTCCTGGTTGAAGCAAACAAGGTGGTATTGACCTGTTTGTCCAAAGGGGTTTTGTGTTTATTTGGCATTGTGAACCAACATCTCAATGAAATACGAGTATGACTCTTTCGTCAGAGTGGAACACAGGATTAATGATTGTATATTGATTGGTTTACATCTCTATCACTTCACAGCTATCACAGTTATCACAGCTATCACAGCTACTGATAATAAACTTAATCTTGTAACCTTGTGTCCTGAACAGGCTTATAGGAGTGAGTCTGACATATTCACCATAGTCACCTGAGTTCCCTGTTTTCAAATATCTGCTTATGTATTCCTTTGCTACATCAGGATTGTGGACTGGCCTCTGTTCTCCATTTGGGGATGTTATTTTCAACATCCCTGGGATCAGGAGGCCAAACCTGGTGTTTAGGCATCGGCTAAGCTTCTCTCCTGCTCCCTAAAAGGCTGGCTGTTATTTTCTCATGGTGACAAAGTCCGAGTAGAAGAAAGTCTGTTTGGTGGGGTGTTGGATTGGACGCTGTTTTGATGCCCTCTTCAGAACGTCCATCTTTTTCTGAACGTAGTGGAATTAAACCACGATTTGTCTCGGTGGATCCCCCTGTTCTCGTCTTAGGTTGTAGACCCCTGTGGGCCCGGTTCAGCATTGGTCTGTAGCCTTAACCCAGAACGTCATAAAGCAGCTTGGTTATTGACTTTTCCATACGTACATCACCAACGTTTTCTTCAACCCGATTATCCGGCAGCTATCACTGCACTGTCCGGATTCCAAATCTTCAATTTTGGCCGATAATTTTATTTACTTGGGAGGTTTAAATGTTAATTGGGATTCAAATTCCCGGCCTGAGTAGTGGTTAGTTCCCTCCTCTTGCTCATGTATTGACGTAGCATGTAGCTTAATCTTTGTAGTTCAGAGTGAACTCTGGCTTTTTCACCTCAGAGTTCGCAGGCAAGGCTGTCAATTTTTGCGTGCAGGTCGGTCGATAGGGCAGCGCAGCTGTTTTCTATTTTAGCAATGACCTTTTGTTCGCAGTTTTTTATGGCTTCATGATAGCGGCTACAGCCAGATCTGGCAAGTCCTTAGGCGATTCCTGCTCAGTGGAGCGCGGGGCTTTAGGTCCCTGTATAGGCCTGCATTTACTTACCATCTGCACAAACGCCAATTGTCCCTCTAAGGCAAAACTTGAGCACAAAATTATACTACTATCAACTTAACGCAGCTGTAAAATTTGATCAAATCTAATGAAATTAAACTTTAAATGCAGAACCCTTCCAGGTATGTGTTCACATGTTGCTGCTCAAGAGGAATGTCCAAGAAAATTTTAATATAAGATAAGTTAAACAGTCTAAAAGAGTTGAGAAAAGTAATAATGCAAAATATTGCGACAGGAATAATGCGGGAATGATGCAGCAACAATAATGCAAAGGGAAATATTGTGATGGAAATAATGTGATGGACAAGAAGCGACAAGGACATTGCGATGGTCATGATGCTATGGGATCCATGAGATGGTAATCATGCAATGGAACCATTGCGACAGGAACAATTTGACAGGAGTCATACGATTGGAACTATCTGATAGGACCATCAGCATTTGAGAGAACCAGCAGCCGCAGAACAGCCAGACATTCTTGGTCTGCGGCACCGCCCAACAAACCCAAATGACATGAAGGGGAGGGGCTATGTGCTCTTGTGTGTGTTCTTACAGGTGGTGTTCCCCTGCATCTGGATCACACACTTGGCGTTGCGTCCCGTCTCACGGGAGTTGAACGGGCGGACCCGTACCGCCACCTTCACAGACGCGCCCGCCATCACTCAGCTCTGCCCACTCCACCTGAGGGAGAGAGTTAACATTAAAGGAGCAGTGCACTGATCTCAAACTTCCACAGACTAATGAAGATTCATGCAAGTGCATTATGGGAAATGTAGGAAGTGCATGTTTCAGCCTCTGATAAGTTAATGTTTTTATCCTAGGAAGAAATAGTCTTTTTATCATTGTATTAATAACCCCTTAATGTTCTGCTCAACTCTTTGTTCGAGTTCATTCTGAGTCACTATTTCTCACTGCACCTCTCTGAGCCTGTTTAGAACATGACCCAGTAACAGGATGCTAAAGAGTAAGGTGCCAAGGATGTAGCCCAGGGGTACACCACTGGACAGGTGGTCCATTGAGAAAGTCCTATTTGATAAAAAGGACATTTTTTGGCATATTAAAGCATTTGAGGACCAACTAAACAGAATTATGTAACTTGATATAATCAAAAACGTCTAATAAGGGTCAGGTAGTTTTCTAAAAACATGCTCTACCAAAAGGCTAGCTGATATTTTTAAAACTGACTATTTTTCATGAAAGACAAAAATTTCATCATGAAGTCTGACGTCTTCTACCGGTTACAAAAATATTTGATCAAGTCAGTTTATGGTAAATTTATAGTGTGTCAGATATTAGATTAATACATGCCCCGAAGAAACAAAATGTGTAAAGAAATCATTTTCTATTGGTTTTTATTTTGAAGAGGATATTAAAGGGTGTGTATGTCTAAACTGTTGGAAGTAGTAATAAAGAGAAAATGTTAATGAGAAAAACTTAAGTATGAAATAATAGAAAAACAAAAATATACATATAACAAAGAAAACTTGTGATTATGAGATCAAATGTTTTTTGTGGTTTTCTTTAGATTGTATTTGTTTTTTTTAATGACTTCTAAGTACACTTAATTAATGCATTTTTTATAAATTTGTTTTTATTGTGGTTAGATTTTCTGAAGTCGTTCATTCATCCATGAGGATCCATTCCGTCACTCTGTCATTCTCTTCTCTTCCTTTCCATTCATCTTTTTTCTCCTTTCCTTCAGACTTAATCTAATGAAACACGCCTTTCTCTAATTTTTCCTCGCTACATCCCGTTTCCTTGTCCTCGTCTCTAAAATGCTCAGTTTCTTATTCACTCTGCTTTTTTCCTCTCCTCCCTTCCTCTTAAACATTCCTTATTTCCTTCCCTCCTTTGCTCTTTTTTTCTTCACTGTCTTATTTTCAACTTTAATAATAATAATAATAACACATTTACTTTACCACCTCTTCTCCTTATTTTCCTCATAACTCCCTTTTTTCTTCTTTCCTTATCATTTTCTTGACCTTCCAAAAACTCTTTTTCTCTCCTCTTTCTGTTTTTTATGCCTTTGTTTCATCCTCTTTCCAACCACAGGCTGTTTGAGTACAGCTCTCTTTTTCCTTTTATTACCATTCCCTCCTCCCTTCATTCCTTCCTGTCTTTCTTTGATGTTTCCACTTATTCCCTCAGCCCCTCACCTTCGCCCCTCCTCCCTCACATTCCTATCCTCTGTTGTGTGTTTCCTCATTGCCGTGGAAACCACAGCTGCATGTTTCACCTCTGTTGTTTTCCCTTCCCCTCCTCATCTATTGTCTCTCTCTCTCTGTCAGTCTATGACGAAAGCCCAACTCAACAAACGTGTACGTTTGGGTGAGAGTGTGTGCGTGTGTCTGACGATGCGTATCAGTGATTGATTATCAATGTCAAATCAATAACCATGTGACACCTAAAACCAGCCAATCCTTCAAACAATAAGCAATTTTACTATGAAGGGATAGGAAATGATGAGGGTCAAAAACCATCTGAAAGAATCTAGATTTAATAGCTAGTAGTGGTTAACAGCTGTAAACAAGTAGCCGGTAGCAGCGATTAGCAGCTAGAAGCAGATAGCAGGTAGTAGCGGATAGCAACTGGCAGCAGTAGCGGATAGGAGCAGTTAGTAGTGGTTAGCAGGTAGTAGCAGTTAGAGATTGCGGCATTTAGCAGAGTAGCTTTTAGCAGCAAGCAACGGTTAAAGAGTAGTAGTGGTTAGCAGCTGGCAGCAGTTAGTACGTAGTAGTGATTAGCATCAAGTGTAAGTTAGCAGGTGTTAGCAGGTTGTAGCTGTTAGCAACGGGAAATGGTTTAAAGGTAGTAGTGTTTAGCAGGTAGCAGCAGTTAGCAGGTAGCAGCAGTTAACAGATGGCAACATTTAGCAGGTAATAGCAGCAATCAGCGGTTAGAGAGTAGTAGAGGTTAGCAGCTAGCAGTAGATAGCAGGAAGGAGGGGTGAGCAGTTAGCAGCTGTAAGCAGGTGGTAGGGTCTTGTAGCTAGCATCAGTTAGCAGGTAGTAGTGGTAGCCCGTTGCTCATAGCTGTGAGATTATTTTACACTTAAACCAGATGGTTGTTTGAGACCAGAACCAGTTCCACACCTTCCGACCTCATGACAACAGGAAGCAACAACAGCAGCATCAAGATCAATGCATCAACGTGAAGGTATGTAAAGTATGTTTCTTTGACACATCCTCACGGCCAACACATGACCTCACGATGCTGCCCAACACTAGCAGCTGTACCAGCACGTCCGGCTCATACACTGGTCTCAGGGAAATTAAAATGCTTCTTTTCCCCCACTTTTTTGTGAAGTCTTTTCTTATGTTACGTCTAAAGAATGGTGTAGGCACCTTTCTGACTGAAGGACAAGTTAGCCTATTCTGGTAGATTGGGCCCTTAACTTGTAAGCATATCAGGATCCTGTTGGATCAGAACGGGAGGATATTGCGATGAAACTCGCAGTGGAGCGTGCCGGGATCTTCTCTGCTATAACAGATCTGAAATAAACCTGGACTGTGTATCTAAGAAAGACAACTGATACTCGAGTTCATTTGTTTTCGTCAAATAATCAGAAGACAAGCTTGTTCTTCATCAGCTAGTCAGAATGTCCAGTTCGGTAGGATTCAGGGTAGTAAGAGGAATAAGATTGATAATCACCTGAAAGAATTAGCCTCCTGTATCTACAACGTGAGCGTGTACTCACTGACTGCCATGATTCTACAGTCCTGAGGGGTTGTTTACTTTTGTAAGACAGTTTCACCTATCTTGCCTCCCTTTGCTGTGACTGGCTGCCTGTGGGTGAGCATGACAGGTTTATGTTAATGAGACCCTTGACAGAATCCTGTAAAAAGGTTGATCAGATCCTAAAGCCAGACTCAGACTGCTGACTCATCGGTCTCTGCAAAACTAGAAGATCCTCTATCCTTCGGTACCAGGGACTATTCTGGTCCTGGGTTTCCCTAGTGCTCGGGACTGCTCTGGTACCTTGATGCTTTGAGTCCTTACATTCACACCTGTTGGTGCTCGGACCTTACAAATTCTACAAAATAAAACTCTGGTGTTAGGGACCGTTCTGGCTCTCCTACTGCCCTCGCGCTAATAATAATTTTAGCAATTCCAGTCGGGCTTTCAAAGCCTTTGGTGCTAATAATTCCCTAAAAATAAATAGGGGACATGCGCTGGGTGGTACTCAGGCAGCTGCAACTTTTGATGTGTAGAAACTAAAAAAACTAAAAAAATAGTAGGTTATCATCTGGTGCTAGATACTGTTCCAGAACTGAGTATACTCATTGTCCAGGTACGCTCTTTTCCTGGAAACCCCCAATTATAGGCACCGTTCGGTTCCTCAATGATTGGGACCGTTCTAGTGTTGGGTCACCAGTGCTTGGGAGCATTTGGTCCCTACAATCCTATGTGCTCCGGATTATTTTAATCATGGGTATGGTATGCTCCGTGTTCGGGACCTAAATAGCACATTACTCCAGCGTATAAATATTTCCATACAATAAACTTTAAGGACTTTTAAATCAAAAAACACAGCAAAGGTGGCGAGGCTAAATTAAAACTAGCTCAGAAAAATGACATGTCATTCTTTCCGTAGTCACCGAGGGAGGGACTGAACCCAGGAGCGTCTCACCTCTGGAGGCAACTAAAATCTACATACTTGCCCTTTAAGAAAATGAGACATACATCACATGACCACGGCGAGCAAACAGAGAGCAGTGTTTGTTCAGTTAACATGGTTTAAAGTCACGCGGCTTCCGCAGGGACAAGATGGTTGATGTAGATACTCTTATTGTCTGTGTGAGAGTGTGTGTTTGTATGTGTGTGTGTGCGTGCGTGCGTACCACATACAGAAATGCTGACATCAAAGCAGAGTTATCCCAAAACACACACACGCTCTTGGATGGACTGGTTCTGCCAGCAGTAGCTGTTCAAATACGGCAAAGGGATCCGCCCACCATCATCATCATCACCGTGGTTCACCCAGAACCGATAATTAGTGCCGTCTGACAGCAAGGAATGTCTGACCTCCCTCAGAACACTAAAACCTCTAAAAATACAGCAAAATGAGCGGTTGTAAAACTGATCAAAGTTCCATCACCAGAGCTTACAGGTCCAGAAGCTCTGGCTTGCCACTGACAGGTGACACTCAGAAACAGAATAAGTAAACATCGTGACTAGTGTTGACTGATGTTAAAAGTTATTTGATTATTTAAAGACAGTTTGAACCGGATCGCTGCAGTCCTGAACTCCAAGCCGAGGATTTCCAGCACCTTCTGAGCCGGAACAACCCGCGGGCTGGACCCAGGCGATGTTGGGGGTCACATTGTTTCATTCAAGGACCTCAGGAACCCCCCAATTTATCTTTTATATAAACTATTTTTGAGAAACAAACCTCCTCCTCCGTCCAGTCCTGACCCGGGTTAGTGGGTATTCTGTTATAAGACTGTTATAACACTAACCAGTTTGGTAAAAAAAAAAATTATTTATCCAACATGCGTTGAAGTTTGATTAATCGGTCGGACCTCCAGTGACATATGGAACCGACCATGATTCAGTGTCTGTCAAACTGGAACATTCTGGTTCTGGGTATCGCCAGTGCTATGATCCAACCAATGTATGTGAAGGGTTGCTATGGCTAACACCATTCAGCCTGCATCACCTCAGCGTTCCTCCTAGCGGACAGAACCAAACCCAAGACATAGAAGGGTTAGAAGGTTTGGTGGTGAGGCGGACAAGGATGAGTCGAGTCACGTGTTCCATCAATCAGAAAAGGCCAACATCACTGCTGGTTCCTCTGGTTCCGCCTGAGAACCAAATCTGAAGGATGTAAGAAGGTTCCTTTAAACTGAGTTCCGACACCAGCCATTGCTCGTAATTCTTTAAGTGGGGTAAAACAAAGATAAAAGACCATAAGAACCTTTTCTAGGTTCCGAGAACCTCCTTGTTTATGAAATATTCTTTGAACGGATTAACGTTAGGCCTACAATGGAAAAGAACCTTCTTTAAACTGGTAGAACCTGGAAACGGCTCTAAACACTGTAGTCAGTCCAGTTCTTCCATGTGGATCAATTAAAATGAAAGAACATGTTCATCCGCTCTTAGGAGATCTGAGAACTCCTCAGGAGTTTTCTCAAAACGAAACAGACTCCAACTCATCAAATCTGACTGATCGGTCATTGATTAGATATGATATCATAATGGTGCCTTGCATTGACCTCAGAACTCGGAGCTGAGAATTACGTCAAACAAGAGTCAAAACAGTGATGGTAGATGGGACCGTAATATTTCCATATCTGAATATTCTTTACTTCAATGCATATTTTCTCTGACCTAGAATATGTGCTATGCTGCTGCCCAACAGAGTAAATAAACCCTGAAGACTGGAACGGAGTGAGAGGTCATACTGAACCTGCATGACCATATGTTTCATGTCACCAAGTCATTTTAATTAAAAATATAATCTAATTAAATGTTAGTATCTTATGTTAAGTGCTTAGTGTTACATTTTCAGAAAATGCTGTGCTGAGAAATTCCTATTCCTTCTGAATTTGTAAAAGCTTAACAAAGTTTTGTGAGCTATGATTAGTTCTTATGACAACAGTATAAAACTTACTGTTTCATACTGTTGTCATCATTTTTAGTAGATTCTCTATGTATCAATAAAAAAGTATATTCCTCAATGGTTTCACTTTTGTTCATATCCACAGGGAATAATCCAAATTTTTTATTTTCAAAAGGCAAACAATAAGAAACAATGTCCAATAAATTCACAAATGTTGTCCTATAGGGAAACTTTTTCATGAAGTATTAGACAATAGACATCGCAAAAAAATGTCAAAAACAACTTGTAATATTGTCAAAACTATCATTTTGATGGATGGATCTGTGTCCTGTGTCTGCTGCAGCGAAGGAGCGGGGTGTGGAGAATCCCTCATCATCTTCATCATGCCGTCCAGATGACTAAAAAAAACGACAAAACACATTGTTTACATCACAACCATGATAGAGCTCTGAATTTTAGTCAATCCACTCATTCATTTACTTTCATTATTGACTACTTTATCTATAAAATATTAAGGAACAAACATGTGCCTCTCTGTTCAGAAATCAGTCCCAGATCAACGGCACACTTTCAGAGACGTTTTCAAAATAAACAGGGAATTATAAACTTCAGAATATTGATAAAACCAAAACTGGTTTAGCAACCATTTAGTAACGTTTCAAGGCGAACCTAAGAAAGTTCAGGAAAGGAAAGACATTCTAGCATGTGGTCATTTGTGCGGTTGCCTTTAGCAAAAGCCAATTTTAACCTGTTTGTTGTTTACCACTCCTATTCAATATATAACAATGATTTGTTATGTGTGCAATCTATTTAAAATATTAACTGTTGACTTATCATCTTGACTGTTACGGGTTGGGGGAAATGTGCTTTGTTCAAAGCAGGTTAGCTATTGCCACTAGCTAATGTTAGCTATTGTTAGCTAGTGTTAGCGATGCGAGTGGACAACAACAGCTCACGCCGTAGTTTGCGCGGACAATACTACTGTGTACGACTGGTTTATGAGACACAAACTGAAAAGATTAGCTAATAAACAGTAAATTACTGAAGCTTCCACTTACTTTTTAAACGGGCAGCCATCTCGTATTTCAAGGTCGGGGTTGGTCAGGCTCTTCCGACTTTCCGAGTAGGAATTCCGATTTCGATGGCCGTTCCAGTTGAAACTCTCGACCCGGAACTCCGAAATTCCAACTTCGGAGTACAAATGGAACGCACTATAAGGCTGTCTCTGCTCTTTTGAGGAGGATCATTAATGGTCACACATTTCTAAAGACATTCAACAGCTGGTCCTGGTCCACAGTCAGTGAGGGTAACCAGTCCCTTGGTCACATGACCAGCAGCAGGTGATTCCTTCATTTGAAGTAGGAAATATTATAATGACGACACTGCAGGACTTTTACCGTCCCCATCACCTCAGACACCATGTTTGTTTACATTCTTGTTCCCGGATGTCTGTCTCTACCCCTTCCTTCCTGATGACATCACAGAGGTCACATGAAGCTGTGATGAGTTCTGGACCCGCCTTTGTTCTGTTATGTCTCTGAGCAGAATATAACGGTCAATAAGATGGAGGGAGATGATCTGAATCCTGAAGGGCGCCAAAACTTCATGCAGACAATACACCAACAAAAGAGAAACAACACATTAACATCGCACCAGTATCAGACCAACTTCATACACCGACATCTAAAGGTGCAGTGCGCTGCGAGGCCTAGTTTGACGTAAACGGAAATCGGCCCAGCAGCCTCACTCAGTCCATTCAACCACGGTTACACATATGCGGCGTACATGCAGACCAAGCATGAGCTACCACTCCAAACATCTCACTAGTAAACATGGAAGCACCAGAAAACACAAAGCGTGCAATTGTTAACACCAGTAATAACAAAAGAAGCTGCGGCGGAACAACCCGGGCTTACAAAGTTTTATTTTCACTTCGAAATGTCATAAAATTGGTTTAAGAAACGCACCGCGGAGAGGATCGAGCGACCGTTAATGTCAACAGGTTAGACTACCTACATCACATCAACATGAGACACATTAAACGCAAAAAAACAGAACTACAACACACAAAGAACACACCAACAACACTGACATCTCGCCAACATGACGCCAACATCTTGGCAGCATAACACTGCCATCGTACCAACATCCCTTCCACATTATGCAGACATCCAGCCAATATCAAACTAACATCTGGCTGACATCCCACTAACTTAACATAACAGGCACACTTTCCTGCTTGAACTGATTTTGCTAGCTTTAGCTGTTCAAACGGAGAGAAGTCCGCCCACCATCATCAGTGCCTCCGCCACCGTGGTTCGCTGAGAACCATTAATTAGAGCTGGCCAATGGCGAGAAATGAATGACCTTCCTCAGAAACCAGAAACCTCTGAAAATACAAAAAAGATTGACTAAATCTGAAGTAGGAGATAGGATGGTTCTTTAAAACTGAGATCTTTCCTGCAGTATGTTGACAATGGAAAGTCCAGAGCATCCATGTTTGTGAAGCATTCTTGGACAGGAGCAACCTTAGGTCTATAATAGTAGAGAACCTTTTCTAAACTAGAAGATCCTGGAAACAGTTTTAAGGAATGTTCATCAACATCGCGCCCACATCACGCAAACACGCAGCCATTATACTACATCACACCAACATCACTCCAACAAGACACCAACATCTCGCTACAGGACACCAACATCATACTAACATCTCGCCAACATCACGCCGTCTTTCCCAGTCATAGGCTCTACTTGTGTGGCCAGCCCAGTTAAATTAAGGCCCGCCCAGGTATATGCACACCGCCCAGCGGACCAATGGTTACAGCCGCTTTCAGACAGACCCAATTTTGTCCTGTTATTCTGCTCTACGTTAACCGTAAGAGTTCACTTTGGCACATAAACAGTTGTTGAGAAAATGAGAGACAAAGGCTTCCAGGTGAAGTCTGAGTGTTTATTGCCTCCCAACAATGTGTAAAAACAATTAGAAAAAAATGATTAGAAAAAAATATTGTGCCCAAAAATTGTTATCATG
This sequence comes from Lophius americanus, assembly GCA_037951165.1. Classification (NCBI taxonomy): domain Eukaryota; kingdom Metazoa; phylum Chordata; class Actinopteri; order Lophiiformes; family Lophiidae; genus Lophius; species Lophius americanus. The sequence continues at coordinate 783,052 of JBBDHG010000116.1, forward strand.
TGCGCACAGGATAAATGACTCTTAATCAATATGTATCTCTTGATGAAGAAAGCCACCATAGAACATATAATGAACTGAACAGGGTTTACAAAGGTTTATTTGTTAATGCTAACAGCTTTTTTCTCCCATAGTTATTAACAGTTATTTATTTTTGAAATATGAAATAGAGTAAGCGTAATATATTTATTGTGAGTGTTTATTCATTCACAAATGAAAATATATTTTGATATGTAAATACTTCTTTATTTATGGTATTTATTTATGTTGAAATAATAACATCCCGCCCACATTCCGCTAACACTACACTTATAAGACACCAACATCCCGCCAACATCACACCGACGTCATGCCACTATCACGCCAACGTCACACCAGCAGGTTCCTGGTGTCACCTCCTCAAATCAGAGAAGAATCCAAACAACATGCAGCTAAAAATACACAAACACACAGTCCCTCACTCTCTCTCCAACACACACACACACACATTGCTTAGATTCCTTTAGCCACAAGCTAACTTTAGCGACAGACTGTTTTAGAGATGGGTCTCAACTATACTGGACAAAGTATATGGACACCGCTGTGACTCCGGTATTGAATGTTTGTCCATTTCATTCTGATGGAGTGATATCATGATGTACATTATTGTTATTATTATTCAAGCTTCCTGTTTCAACAAGAGCATGCCAATTCAATATTAGTAAACACCAAAGTAAATAAAAACATAGTCATCAGTTTTGGAGTCAGATACGCCAAAATACTTATGGCCATGTTGTGTATGTTTATTATTTTTTATCAAACTCTTCCGTGTCATGAAGTAGGCAAATCCCAATCAAACAACTCAATATATGACACGCACACACAAAGTAATAGTGGGAGCATTCCTGGTTGGTAGCATGTGTAGCATAAAGATGTGAAGACGCAAACCGATGATTCGTATCTACGAGCATATGATGAATATAATTGTCTATCATATGTAAAAAAAAATTACGTTGTTTATATTTGTTTTGTTTCCTGCAATTATTTATCCTCAACATTGTTAACCAAACATTGTTTATTGTTGTAATTTTGGTCCCTAAGCAAGAACTTTGGATTAACGATTGTTTACCAAGCTAGCATTCATGCTAACAGCCAGGGGACAGTTAGCAAGAATAAGAGAATGTCAGACGTTAACTAGCTAAAATACTAGGTATTTGATTATGCTTCTATTTATATTTATAATTTATAAAATAATACATTAAGAAACAAATGACACAAAACATTAAATATAATAAAGGAATAAAAGACTAAAAACCTAGGAAATTTCTAAAACTTAAGCGGTATGAAATGTAGACTTACAGTATAAATACTGTACTTTCAACAGTAATCTGTTACTAATATCAATTCCTACATTGCCCCTGGAGTGAATATGGGCGTGAATGGTGGTCTATCTCTGTGTCTGATGGACGGGCGACTCGCCCAGGTGTAACTGGCCTCTCACCCAATCTCAGCTGGAATGGGTTCCGCCGGCTCCCGCGACCCTGAACAGGATAAGCGGGTGACGTTTAATGAATAAATGAATATAAATAACTGGAAAACTTAGATCATCACAGATCATGATAATATTGACTAAAATCGCATTTATATAAATATATAAAAACTAGTAATGAAATAAACATGGTGAACACATATCGAATTGAAAATAAATGCATAAAAATAAAAACAAGATTAAAGTTTAACGAACATGAAGTATAAAAATATATAAGACCAAAAATAAAAAATGAATGTAAATACATATGTAGAAATAATAATGAATACATATTTAAATCAAATAACAAAGTTTGATAACCCTTATTTGTTGTTCTCAATTATTGTTTTACTGTATTTAGTAAAATCAATTACTTGTCCAAAGACGGTACCGGATGACTCACCTCTACCGTAAAAAACGGAGAATCTCGTGGGAGCCACGCTCTGCACTGGTTATTCGGTGTCCATCAGATCCAAAACAACTAAAACCGGAAACAGGTCGAAGCTTAGCCTTATTCCAGTCCGAGTTCCAGTCTGATCCTGGTTTGGGCCTGTCGGTACTGTACACCGTCTTTGCGAGGGGTGGCTCTTCAGACAGGCGGTAAAAAAAAAAAGTTTAAACAATCTCAAAAATCTCCTCCGCTGGAGTCTCAGTGATGACGTCACGCTCCGGTGACGATCGGTTGGAAAAGTTTCTCTGAGGCCCACGGGCCGAGATTCACGGCGGGTCTCTGGTGGGGGTTCGGCCCAGTGGTCTCTGATTCTGCTCGGGTCCCAGGGCAGAGGAGGGGGGGGATTAACGGAAATAACCGGAAAGTTTTACCGGAGAGAGAAGAAAGGAGAGAGAAAGGAGAGAGTGAGAGAGAGAGGGGGCGACAGAGGCTGGCCGGTGGCCTGGCCGCGCGGCGGGTGTGTGCGTGAGCAAAAGCATGCGGGCGCGTTCCCGTGACGGAGGAACCCCGCCTGGACCCGCAACCTCCTCCCCTGTCAGAGCTGGAGTACAGACAGAGGTCTCACTCTTATCCAGATCCAGGACACAGACAGAGGTCCAACTCTGATCCAGATTCAGATTCAGATAGAGTTCTCACTCTTATTGAGATCTGCAATCTGATCAGGATTTGAAACAAAGTGTGAAAATAAACAGATAAAACAATAAAATATTAAATAAAATCACACTTATGTTTAAATGAAAGACAATATCATAAACGGGGTACTTGGTGTAAATGAGTAAAATAAATAAATTAATATGATGATTTTTATTTCTGTTAGTTAAAAAAATATTTATTTATTATATTATTAACAGTTTATCTTTTCTTTTACTGTTTAATTTTTCCTTTTGGTCCTTTGTGTTGATTTTATGTGAGTCTGCTGCTCCCTCTGCTGGGTCCTCGGGATCCTCACAGCCTGATCAAGACCATATGGTTAATCTAATGGACTAACAGCAGTAAGAACCACATCAGACCACACCAGACCAAATCAGACCACATCATACCACACCATTCCAGATCATTTTAAATCATTCAATTCTCCATATATTACTATGTTTTTCATTATATGTGTGTCTCCTTACTTACTCACGTACTTAGTAAATTAGTACTTTATTGTTAGACAAGTCTGACAATTTCTTGCATCTCAGCCACTCCATTAGCAACAGTACAAAACAAACATTCTACAAAGGAAACAGGTGTAAATACAATAAATATAACACAAAAACAAGAATTACATCGTACATCTGATCTTGGATTAAGCTCCAAATTGAGTTTCAGGATTGACAGATGAACAAATGATTGCTTCAGTTTAATCCTGTTAAACTGTGGAACTCTATATCTCTGGTTTGAAGGCAACAAATTATATTCACAGCTCAGAAAATGATAAGGGTCAATGATAATGTTATTGGCCAGTCTTAACAAATTATTATGTAGACTGATTCATAAAGTTTCTCTAAAGGTTGACCGACAATATATTCTTTGAGCATTTAGAGCATTTTAATTTGGTGGAACAGTTTTGACTTTGTAGTAGTAAACAACCTCTTATACTATGTATATTGCAGTACTGTAGGACACTCATAATCACTGAAGTAAAAAACTAAATAAGAATCTGTCTAATCAGCCCAAAAGACCAAAGACGGCAAAGAAAATAGAATCTTTGTTTTGTCCTTTCACAGACAGTCTCAATGTAGTCTTTCCAGGATAACTGATAATCAATCATTACCTCCAGGTTTTTAAATGAGAGTACCTGTTTAACTTTTCAGTCTCCTGACTCCTGCAGTCCTTGAATGGTTCCAGCCTTCATGGTGACTGTCTCCAGGATTTTGAAGAACCTAATTTGCCCCGACCTGCTACCAATACAACAGCTTTCACACAGTGATCCTTAGAAATCTCAGCAAGTTCCACATGGACAAAGGCCTCCAGTTCTTGAGTATTTCCTTTGATTACCTGCTGCCGCCTCCTCCTTCAAACACTTCCAGAGATTTTCTCTGGGACGAATGAGAACCAGAACATGGCCCACTCAGATTCTGCTTCCATTCCATGTTTGAAGTTCATCCGTCGCTGTCCACAGACGCATGGCCCAAGTGGTGATCATCGGACATCTCTGCTCCTCTTCACCCTAGTGTCCAAGAAATCAGATCTGATGACACAACCGCAAAGCCCTTCATAGAGCCCTTCATAGGCCTGGTACCCAGTATACTTTTGGACCCCCTTAAGGACAGTCCATAAGTCCAAAAATAGAGAACTGCTCAGGTTCATATTGGGCCGTTCCTCTTAATCACGACCCTCAAAGTTTCTCCGTCATTGCCCACATGAGTGTTGAATTAACCAAGGAGGACAATTGTGTCCCAGCATTGAGGCCTTTGTAGGACACCACCCAGAGACTCCAGGAAGAAAAGATACTCTAGTCTTCCCTCTTGCGGATTTTAGTCCTTTTAGACCTTCTTGCTCAAAGGGGAGAACATTCTCCCACTAGTTTGAATGTATATCCATCGATATGAAATAATTAGAGTTTCTCCTAAAATTAGAGGGTTTTGGAGTTTTTGTCTCATCACTTGTAAATTTGATGGAACGAAAAATATGATGATGTCATTTTGATAAGCATTAATAAATAAATGGGACGTAAAGGATCAGCAGGAGAACCTTCCTCCTACTACTGGCTACAGATTTCAGGTTAAAACTATAGAATATTATCTAAAGAATATGGACTAAAAGATAGGCACTAAAGGATATGGACTAAATGAAACTGACTTAATGCTACAGACTAAAAGATACACATTTAAGGATATGGACTCGAGGATACCGACTAAAGGCTACGGAATTCAGGATACAAACAAGGCTTTGAACTAAAGGATACAGACTAAAGAACACGGATTAAAGAATACATGTTAAAGGCTATAAACTAGAGGATACTGACTAAAAGATACTGACTAAAAGATTACAGACTTTTGGATATAGAGTAAATGCTATGGGCTCAATAATACGGACTAACGGCTACTTACTTCAGGATAAAAACTAACGAATATAAACTTATAGATATGGAGACAAGGATACGGACAAAAGGCTACTGACTAAACGATACAAACTAAAGAATATACACTGAATAATACTACGGACTAAAGGATATGGACTGAAGGATATAGACTCAAGGAAACGGACTAAAGGCTATTAACTAAAGGATATAGACTAAAAGATTACGGTTTGGTAGATTCAGACTAAGACTATGAACTTGAGGATAGGGACTAAAGCCTACGTACTTCAAGATACTAACTAAAGGATATGGACTAAAGAATACAGATTAAAAGATTACGGTCTTGCGGCTACAGACTAAAGGCTATGGACTAAAAGATACTGACTAAAAAATGAAAGTCTTGTGGATACAAACTAAAGGATATATACTATGGCTATCGGCTCAAGTATATGAACTAAAGGATACGGACTACAGGATATAAACTAATGGATATGGACTCAAGGATACGAACTAAAGGCTACAGACTTCCCGATAAAAAGTAAGGAATATGGACTAAAGGATACGGACTAAAGGCTACAGACTAAAAGATATGTACTAAAGAATACGGACTAAATGCTATGAACTAAAGGATACGGTCTAAAACATTTTGGTCTTGTGGATACAGAGTAAATGTTATGGATTAAAGGATACAGACTAAACGCTATGGAATAAATTATTCAGATAAAAGGATATGGTTTAAAGGATAGATACTAAAGGATACAGACTCAAAGCTACTGACTAAAGGATATGGTCTTCAGGTTTTCACCTGCTTCACTTTGTTGGTCATTAGGAGGGGGGTAGGATCAAGGCATTCTGTATAAATATATCTAAAGTATGCAAAACCTACCAAATCCACTTCCATGAAATTTAGTGGATGGGTGGGGCATGTTTTTATAAACTTATCAGTAATTAAGGAGTGTTGGACAGATATGGTCCACTAATAACATCCTAGGGTGAAATCTTATATCTAAAGATTCTCCAAGACCAAAAGGACGTCTCTGATTCCCAGACAGGAATCTCGTGTCCAGGTTCCCCTTGCTTTTAGGCTGAAGAACAGCGTGTGTTCCTCAGCATACATCCCACAGGGGGAGTTTCCTGTTAACAGGAAGGAGGAGGGAGAAGTGGGAGGAGAGGAGGGAAGGAATGTCCGAGCAGAGGCATTGTGTTTTGTTATCACACGACCAGAGAGAGAGAGGCAGGAGGAGGAGGGAGGACAGGGGGATCTGCTGGGAAGGAGAAGCCCTCTCAGAAGGAAGATCAGACACTTCAGGACCCACTTCAGATGTGAGCAGTACCCGAGTGACTCTCAGGTAATTGGAAGACTGATTCAAAGATCTGAGGAGGACAGGAGTCTTGGGTACTAACTGATGTTCTGACTTCTGTAGGGGATCCTAACTGACCCGTTTGAGGTTGGGTCACCTAGTTTGGAATCGTAGTCACCTGGTCACAGTTGGTTGATTGGCAAGTATCAGGATGAGCGGAGCGCAGGAAGTGGTCTGTGAAGGCTGGCTGAGGAAATCACCGCCAGAAAAAAAGCTGCGGCGTTATGTGAGTACTGCAGAAAAACATCATATGACACCAAGAGTTTCTGAACACCTGAAGGTCGCATGTGCTCTGATGGACATCAGAGCTCAATGGGGTGCCCCTTAAGGCGTGACACACTCCCAAACAGTTTTTGAATCATAATCCTGGAGATTAGAACAAAACACATGAACTTTTCTTACGAGCCGTCTCTTAGCGACGAACGCAAAAAAACGTCTCTATTTATTCACAAAACTAACGCCAAACAAAACAAAACATGCCCCCCACCACACAAGTGAAGTTTGGACAGGGGGGCGTGGGTACCATCAGGTGGCACCTTCTCTGTTAAGTGTTTGGTCAGATTTGTTCAACAGTTAGAGGTCTGTGTTGGTGGGTTTGGTGCTTCTTAATGGGGGATTGGTCCGGACTGCCACAGACTAGTCCTGTACCCGGACTCTTCAGCTGGAGAACCATGTTGCTGTAAGGTGATAGAGTGTTGCTCCATCATCTTGTTTGAATCAGTATGGATATATCCGGGACAGTGTTCCTGAGTCCTTCTTATACCATGATCCATAGAATCGCGTCAGGGGTCAAAGGTCATTTAGTAGGATTTTTGTATTTACCCCTTATGTGCAGAGATTTCATGAATTCCCTGAATCTGTTGATGATATTGACGCTGTAAACGGTGAAATCCTCCCCTTCTTCGCTGTTAATGACTGAACTATTCCAAGAAGCGCTCTTTCACTCCCGATTACCTGTTACCCTTGATCCTCTTCACCAGTGGAACAGTTCATTCAGTAGTTTTTGAGCATTCACAACTTTGACCGTCACAGTTTATCCTGAAGTTTATCCTGACGGTTGAGAGATGCTTTAATATGATGGATAGTCGGACAGTTAGCCTGACAGTGGCAGTTATCATGACAGTTAGCCTGACAATTAGGCAGCGTATTTCCAGCGGGTTTTTCTGTGTGACAGTATAAATGTAGAGGGTTAATATAGTGGGCTCAGGAATGACAGCAGGTGAACACGTTAATGAACAGGTCAGCATCAGAACCACAGAGCAATGGAAGACGGTGGACTGTCGGATGGATCAGGTTTTCTTTTACCTCATGTGGACGATTCGGTCTGTGTGTTTTGCCTACCTGGGTAAGAGATGGCACCAAGATGCATTATTGGAAGAAGACAAGCCAGGAGAGACAGTGTGAAGCTTTGGACCATGTTCCGCTGGTTAACTTCGGGTCCTACCATTCATGTGGATGTTGCTTTGAGATGCGGTATCCACCTAAACATTGCTGCTATCCACCTTCATGGAAACAGTATTCCCTAATGACAGTGGCCTCTTCCAGCAGGATAACGCACCCTGACACACGGCAGGAATGGTTCGGGAATGGTCTGAGGAACACAAAAACCAGTTAAAGGTGGTATCTTTGCCTCGAAATTCTGCGGATCTTAGTCCAATCCAGCATCTGTGGGATGTGATCCATGGAGGTCCCATTTCACAACTAACGGGACTGAAAGGATCTGCTGCTAATATCTTGGTACCAAATACCGCAGACCAACTTCAGAGGTCTGCTGGAGTCCATGCTCAGCTGATCAGCTCAGACAGCTGTTCTAACACACCCTTGCTGCATTTCTGACATACTGTATTTCACCCCTGAGATGAGCTCATCTCTATATTTTCCATTTATCTGCTTCCCTCCAGAGAAAACTTCACTCTGTAATCTTCTCTGAGCAGAAAACTCACTACGATGGAGGATTACTGAAAGCATTGAAGGGGAACAAGTGTGTTTGAATTATAAGGACTTCGTTACCCACAATCCCCATCAGTAGGGAACTCAGCAGAGAACAAACAGTTTGTACAGAGATGTACCTTATGACTATGACTATGTATACATTCATTGATGATAGTGTACACACACACGCACACACACACACACACACACACATACATAGACAAACACATAGACAGACACACACACACACACAGACAGACACACACACACACACATAGACAGGCACACACACACACACATACATAGACAGACACACACACACACACACACACACACACACACAGACACACACTCCGACGACCAGCTGTGTGTTGCCTGTCAACAGATCCAACAGGCTAGTCCGATTAGGTATTAGGCCAGAGTTCACACAGCCAGCCTCCCTGTTCTCACAGTTATGTAACGAAGTAATCGCTCTCAGATGGATTGGGTCAGTGGGCGTGGCCTCCCTGAAGATTTACAAAAATATGCAGTCGATTTGGAAAGAGAGAGCAGAACAGAACCAGAGAGAAGAACTCATCAGAGAGACACAGATGTCAAACAGAGTTAGAGCAGAGCAGAGAGAGGTCCGGTGGAGCTGTGCAGCGGTCCGATGGTCTAATTTGCAGTCTGAGATGGGTATAAATGTAAAGACTGCAGGAGCCATCTAGTGTCTGGTCTAGTATCTGGTACCTCTGAAGTTCACCTCGATGGTCTTGGTGCTGAAAAGATCTCAAACTGCTGTCAAACTTAATATTCCCGGCTTGCTAAATGTAGGTCCGCATGCTGGCTTTTCTGTGGAGATGAGGAAGAGACTACCAGACAAGGAACTGAACATTGAGTTTTGTTATTGTGGTCTGGAGCTAATTTGGTTTGTTAGGCAGGATAGAGGAAGTGGTACTTTGGATCCATTGTGCCCTCTTCCGGTCAGGGTCAGGGGTCAACAAAGGAAACAAAACCAACAGCGAGGAGGAGAGATGAGACACTACAGATTCAGTCACATGCCGAGGTTAAAGAACCAGGTCAGGGTTCCAGCACCTTCTACACAGAAAGGAAAAAAAAGATGGTTTCCGATTTGAGGATGTCACACAAGCTCATGTGAATTCATTCATTTGAATGTCCTGGATCATTAAGTCATTAGTTTGGAATGAATGGTTTAGACTGCAGTAATAAACAACGAGCCGAAACTTCTACTGAGACCCGGTTGCTAAGTTAGACCAGTGAACCTGGACCCTGTAGAAGATACACAAACTAAAATAAATTTCAACTAAAATACAACTACTTGCTCCTCTTACAGGAGGAAATAATGTATTTGTCTTCGACATGAAGGACAGACCAATAAACTTGGTAGTAAACACTTGTTTCTAAATGTTTCATCCACGTGAGTAAATGGAGGAAATGAGACTTTTATTCTCCGTGTTCAAGTGTTCAGAAAGGAACCTCACAATCGATCCCCTCAGAGCCTCAGACTGAAACAAGCAACGTCTCCATTTAAATCTAATGAGAAAATGAAAATATTTGACCTCTAGTGATGTACAAATCTGTTTACTGTTATTTATTTATTCATTTATTTGATCTTGTTATTATTTTTATTATTTATACATTTATTTGATCTTGTTATTATTTTTATTATTTATTCCTTTATCATATTTGAATTTATTTTAAGTTTAGTTTTTTTACTTGTTTTTATTTACATGTAGTATGTTTGCTCATTTCTTTTGTTGATCTAGTATGCTCCCTTTTATCTTTTAACATGTTCATTGTTATTGTTCTGTATTGGAAAAGGTTGAATAAAATTGGTTTAACCAAAAATTGGAACGATATTTGGGGACTGATGACATTATAAAGGTCCACGTGTCTGCAGGTCCACAGAAGTCTGAATATTGAAGCCCTGTCTCAATTGTCGCACTTGCACACTTTTGCCCCTCAATTGCACGCTTTCATTAAGGGGTGCAAGACAATAGGGGGTCCCAATTCTCTAGTTTAGTTTTCCAGGGGTACTCAGTAGCGCCCTCATCTACCCATAATGCAACCTTCCTGCAAGTCCACATCAGACTGAACTTCAAGGCTATCAATCCCTGTGTTGTTGTGCTGACCCAGGGAGTTCAGACAGACAAGACGGGAGTACCGACGTCTGACATCGGAGCGATGGGGAACAAATTTATTTTCAAGTTTAGATGAAAATACATTTTTGACCAGACATTGAGCTTCATGAAGCTGTGGCTGGCAGTGTTATTTTTCAACTTAACTAACGTTAACTTAAGCGTAATGAGTGTGTGTGTACTCATGAATGCTAAAAACAAATATCCTATAATACAGTACAGGGAGATGTTTAATATCAGCATATATCACAGTTCTTACCAACGTCTTCCTTTAGGGACCGACCAGATGACGTTTGATTTTACTAAGCTCACAGCCAGCGGTGTGTTTTGTCTCCTAGGTGATCCAAACAGAAGTGACGTAGGTACTTGAAGAATACAGACCTGTGCCAATTCTGCGCTTAAATGCTAGAGTCCCTTGAGCACTTATGCCCCTAAGTAAACATTTTCTCGACGTTGGGACGAGACACGAGAAACGGCCCAACTGTTGAATGAGAGAGAGAGACTTCTTGGTTTGCTGGGACCTTTTAAGGCCAAACCCCTTGGAAGTGTTGGAGGGTGTCATCAGCATTTAGCAAATCCTCTTCTGAGCAGTTCCCTGTCACTTATCATAAATACTACTAGACAAACACGAGGTCTCACTCTCACATTAGTTTAACAAAGCAGAACATACAAACATAATAAACAAACAACAGAAACATTTAAACAAGGTTTATCCCAAATATATTATAAACACATGTGTAGAACGATGATGAACTTGTAAACTTTTAGACTTGTGATGTGTGGGGGGTCAGTCAGAATCCCACCCCTGCTGCATCTCAAAGCGACATTTCCTGTTCAGCTATTTCCTCTCACTGTCAATGCTTGGAGGGAAAAACTTTTTATGTGTTGATGAGGACTGGGTTTTTCAGATTGGTGGAGTGAGTCAAGTCTTAAATATGAGTGGGAATGAATCCTACCCATAATGCTCAGCTCAGGGAAAGAAATGTCAAATATTTAACAGTTCACTCTCTGTGTGTGAGAGTGTGTGTGTGTGTGTGTGTATGTGTTTATGTGTGGGTGGTATGTGGTAACATACCTGTTTGCTAGAGTGTGAAACTAATGCTGTCGGCGGGGTTAGAGTTGGACCCTTTATCTATAAATTCACTTTATAGACAGACTGCCAGTTCTGTAGAATCCACGTTGTCTCCGAGTCGTTCTCCTCCAGTCACCTCTGACTGATTTCATTGTGTGTCCGAAGACAAGAACTCCCATGACCCTGTGCTATGCATGTGTTTATTACAGAGAGGTCCTCTAGAGGTAGCTGCTGCATATTGCACCTTTAATATGAGGCCTCGTGAGACATCTCTTCGAATTATCGTGAATACTTCCAAAACGAATAGAAAATAGTCCGAAAATGGGGGCTATATTACTTAAAACCAAGATTATTTTATTTCTAGTGATATTTGGCCTTTACATATCTGTAATCTAGTCATGGTGTTGCATGTTTGCTTATAAAAGGTATTTGTGTTTTGTTATGCAAAATAATACCTAAATGAAAAAAGTACATTTGTATGCAGCACAAAATGGATGCAGTACTTGCATCCATTACAATTAGAGTAGACTAGGAATAATTGATCGATAATTGGATGATTAATTACAATAAATGATGTGACATAATTTAATTGTTGGAAAGTCTTTTGCGCTCAGACTCCTTGGGGAGAATGAGATTGAAGGGTCCCTTCCCTGAGCAGTGGCACGGGATATCCCCCTTGGAGTGTGGACACTGGTGGTGGTGGCTGATGACTCTGCTAAATCAAGAACTCCCAGGGATCAGTTATGTTGAAGTGTGAGCAGCTTTGAAGAGAATGAAGAATGGAAAAGCCTGAGGAAAAGGTCCCGATGAAATACCGGTGGAGGTATGGAGGTGTGCAGAAGAGAAAGGAGTGGAGGATTTAACTAAACTGTTCAACACTCTCTTGGTGAGTGAGACGCTGCCTGAAGAATGGAGGAAAAGCGTACTAGTGCAGATTTTCAAGAACAAGGGTGACGTTCAGAGCTGTAGCAACTACAGGGGTATAAAGCTGAGGTGACAATTTGTGAGCAGCAGTCTGGTTTCATGCAGAGAAAGAACACTACAGATGAAATGTTTGTTTTGAGAATGCTGAGGGAGAAATACAGAGAAGGTCAGAAGGATTGTGTCTTTGTGGATTTAGAGAAAACGTACGACGAGTGCGGAGGGAGGAATGGTGGTATTGCATGAGGAAGTCTGGAATGGCAGAGAAGTATGTTAGGTTTGTGCAGCACATGTATGAGGACAGGATGACGGCTGTGAGGTGTGCACTAAGAGTCACGGATTGGTTTAAAGTGGAGGTGGGACTGCATCAAGGTTCGGCCCTAAGCCCCTTCTTGTTTGCTAGGGTGATGGACAGGCACACAGATGAGATCAGACAGGAGTCTCCATGGACTATGATGTTCAGGGATGACATTGTGATCTGTAGTGAGAGCAGGGAGGTGGAGGTAAGTATTGGAGAGAAGAAGAATGAAGGTCAGTTGCAGCAGGACAGAATACGTGTGTGTGAATGATGGGGAGGCAGGTGGATCGGTGAGAATGCAAGGAAAAGGGGTGAAGAAGGTGCAGGTGTTTAAGAGCTTGAGGTCAACTCTTCGGAACAACGGGGAATGTAGAAAAGAGTTTTTTTTGGACATAACTTCTTAACTGTTGGTCCGATTTAGTCCAAAATGAATTGACTTGAGGAGATCTATCTTGCAAATACTATCTTACATTACTTACTTATTCCAGTAGTTCATGTTTTACTCATTAGGGGGAGTCTTTTTACGAAAAACACAATTTATTGCTATTCTGATTTACTCCAGATTTGATGCATATGAAACAAATCAAGGAGATACATTTTTTATATATCATATTTAAATCTAATAATTTACATTTTACCAATTTCTGGGAGCTTTTAAAATAAAATACTGTAGACATTACTTAATTACTCAATGAGCAGGATTGTTCGTACAACGCAGGGGACTGGGAACTTTTGGGGGATATACCCTTGCTGTCAGTGACAGCCTATTTGATATTATTATTATGGGTATAAAAGTGCGTGTTATCGGAGCGTGATGAAGCACAGTGGATGATTTGACAGTGTTGGAGGATGTGGACAATGAAAGCCTTCACTTTGATGTTCAATCAGCTCCTGTGAGGCTGATGTCAGAGGGTGGGTGTTATCCTATGCGTCTTACATGTCATCAGTGTCCCCCTCCATCACTTCTCTCTGGAGGGATTCCCTCCCCCCTTCAGAATATTTTTGTGCTACCCACAGTGTTATGAATGAGACCAAAGGCGTTGCTGCCGATTCGGTTTGAGGGACGGACTCACGACTTTTCAAAGACTGTGCAACTTTGCAAGATAATGAACAAACATGTATGGAGGAGTAAAGCATAGGTTGTTTGACCTTGTGCCATCAGCCAATCGCAACAAAGCCAACTGTGACCTTAACCATGATGTAATCCACCAAGGCTCCCTCTCTGAGGAGATTCTGATGGGCCGTTCTGACTAACGAGGTTCTCTGATGTGTGACCCTCCAGGCGTGGAAGAAGCGTTGGTTCGTACTGCGGAGCGGTCGGCTGAGCGGTGAGCCAGATGTCCTGCAGTACTACAAAAGCCAAAACTCTCGACGGCCAATCAGAACCATCAATCTGAACCTGTGTGAACAGGTAAGCACGAGCCCCCATGACTCCCTCCCATGGTCCACCCATAGGTGTCAGGACCCAGTCAGGGTGTCAAAATTACGAAATAGCTGACCAATGTGCCTCACCCAAAAATATCTAGATCTACCAATAAGGTTCTTGGCACCATGACCTTCATCTAACAGGGACTCAGCCTTTGTTTAGTGTTGTTTTATTTGGGATACCAATAAGGTAGCACTTACTCTTCCTGGGATCCGTACCCGATACATTTTCAAAACAAAACATAAAAATCTCACAACACATCAAATAATGGTTGTGTATTAGAATTCTTACTCATTAATTAAAATTAACAAGTGATTTTTAAGCAGCTTTATTCTGACCTGTTTGGAGCTTAAACCGGTCAAACAGTCGATCTGTAATCAAGGTGAGACAAAACTTGTGCTTGTGTTACTAAAAAACCAAAGGCGCCTGATGCTTGATATTCCTTTAGCCATTTTCTGAACAACATTATCAATATGTTTCCCCCATGATAGCTTTTCTGTGAGTGTGACGCCAAGCAGCGTATTTTCCTTAACCTGTTCCATATCTGGGTCATTCAGCATTATTAGTGGACTTAATATAATAATACATATTATCATACTTGATGTTTTAATTACATTCATAACTAGTCTGTTCTTTCGTACCCAGTCATGTAGAAGTTGTAGTTCATATTGAAGAGTGTTCCTTAGTTCAACTATTTTAGTCGATGCAAAATATAAAGTTGTATCATCTGCAAAAAGAGTGGCACTGCAAATATCCAAGGCATGTCGCATATCATTCTTAAACACCAATTTATTGATTGATTGATTGAATAATCTTTTTTAAGATACATCAGAATCCATCGGACTCATGAAAGACGTTCGGCATTTGCAGAAAAAGTCCATCCTCTTTTCTTTCTTTAAAACTAGCTGAATGGCACGGGGTAAATCCTGGACGAGTCACCAGTTCATCGCACAGATAAGAGTTATGGATAATGAATGAATGAACGACACAGTCGTATCGGACACTGCTGCCTTTTCAGTTCCATTAGAAGATCCTTTTCCACTGACATGGAGGTCAATGCTGACAGTCCTATTTGTCCAACAACCACTTTTCCGCATACTCATAAACAAAAGAACACGCCCAACACAAGAAACGTCTAAATGTGATTGGTTAAAAAATCTGACAGTCAGGTCCAAGAGAAGTAGTTCCGGCTGGTGCTTGATTCTGGTAACAGAGTCCGTACGGATCATAAAGACACTTTTACACATGTCACTGAGTGTAAATATGGATCTTTTAATATGAAAATCCATTCTAGAAGAGAAAGGCTGGGAATCGGAAGTATCGATATTTTAGTATCCATCTGCACACTAGTGACAGCCGATGACTGTCTGCTCGCCGCTGTGCAGGAGAGGTGGAGGCGGGAGGCACGGTACAAAGACCATCTGAAGTCTAATCTCCTACCTTTATATTTAGATTTTATTCAATAAATATATTTGTTTGACAGGGAGAATGAGCGCAAATAGGAAAATATATATGAATTTATGTTTTTTTAAAAACAACCTAGAAGAAAGGCACTAGATTCACTCCAGGAAGAAAAAGGATAGGTGCTCAAACCCTTTGATGTCCGCGGCGCACGTGCCGCCAGCATCATCTAGTGTCTACGAAACAGGAAATTTATGAAACAAATTTGCTGTATGTTCAAAATATCCCCAAAGCTCAGATCCTCTAAAGATTCCGGGAATCTTTGGGAGTGACCAATCTGTCCGAATCCTTCAGGTGGATGCTGGCCTGTCGTTCACCAAGAAGGAGCTGGAGAGCAGTTTTGTCTTTGACCTGAAGACCGAGGAGAGGACCTGGTACCTGGTGGCTGAATCTGAGGAGGACATGAACCGCTGGGTGACCTCCGTCTGTCTGCTCTGTGGCTTTAACCAGACCCACGACGGTGAGACAGACACAAACGGTTGTAAGAGTTGGGGTGAACGTCGTTGGGAGGGGGAAAACACTGGAAACACTGATGAGACATTGATTCACTGTAAAATACACGAAGATATAGAATATGGCGTTATGAACCAGTAGTTTACATTAATATAGTTTAAATTAACCACATGGCGGCATTGGTGCATTTATGACATACCTGACTAAAAGGGAAAATAGATTGAAGGCAGATAAATATTAGGGTGTTATCGGCATATATCCGAAGAAAATTATAGAAGACAATTGAGAATAGTAGAGGTAATGAAAAAGTAAAGGTCCAAACTCCCCCACCGAATATCTTTACAGAGTTTCTGTCAATATATTAGGGAGACGACGTCATACAAACGTGAGATATAAAAGACAAACGACAAAACTGAACTTTTTTTTTACAAAGGAAAATAACAAAAGTGAGCAGGATAAGAATAAATAACACAATGCCGTTCAGGTATTTCCTCCTTATTAGGCGTTTTATCAACTTTTAATTTTTTCGACAGCTCCAAAGAGACCACCCACCTCCATCACATCGATGACGCCAACCAGTGGCAATGCTGCTGTCACCATGGAAACTGGGTTGGTTCCGCCTCCTTATGATCCAGTGAGGGTGAATCCTGACAGCAACGCTGAGGAAGATTACCTGTTGCTGTCACACTGCCAAAGTCACAACAGGTGAACGAGCACGGAGGGTCACAACAGGAAAGATGGCGGACACATGCTAACGTTACTTCATTAGCAAACTGTTTAATGCCTTATGCTAAGTACCGATGGTGTTTTTGTCTCCAGACCTACCTCGGGTTCCTCCATCTCTGTCGATACCGACTACAACGACAACCCTCATCTCTCTGCCGTCTCCTCCTCCTCTTCCTCTTCCTCCTCTCCTTCTCTCCTCCCCAACAGCCTCCCACCTCCCCCCTTTTCCTCAGGCTTTAAGACTGCCCCTTGGTCAGCTGCCGCCATGACGGACACTTTCAGCCAGTCTTTGGACACCTCTGACCTCCAGACACACCCCAGAAGACCTCGTTGTCACCCGTCTCCTCATCCCAGGAAGCACTCACTGGACTTCCACTTGAGACCAGTTCCGATAACCTTGAGTGATGACACGCCTCCAACCAGTGGTTACCAGATCCCCCGTCCAGTGTCCAGCCTACAACCACGCCCCCTTCGTCGCCCGTCCTCCACCCCCAGTGTGGAATTAATAACCCAGGCGGAGCTGAATGCCTCCACCCCGACTCCCCCTCCACGCCCCCCCAAGCCCCAGACCTTTGCAGCCCAGGGCGACATCTCAGCTGTGGTGTCCCTATCACCAGGGAGGAGGGATGGATGGGTCGAGGGGGGAGATGGAGGTTTGATGAAGAGTAACGTCATCATCACACCTGCACACACACAGACAGGTAAGAAAAACACACCAGCACAATAAAACGATAGCTGTAACCTTTTAGCCAGCTAGCATCAATCTGGATGTAGCAATAAATCATCATTACAAAGATAGAAAATTGAAATATTTGTTTCTTTTTATGAAGGCAGTCGAATCATAGCAGTGGCAGGTTTGAGCCCACCTGTGGATATTCTGAGAGAGATAGACTTTGATCCCACTGCATGAGCAGGTCTTCTGCTACCTTATGGCTAAACCATTTGTTTTTCTCTGCATTAAATCCCTGCTGTAAATTTTAGACTGGTTTCGTAAACTCTTTATGAATCAGAACCGGATAGATTTTATTCTCTCTGATGAAACAGTGAGTTCCTGTTAGCATAATAATATAATCATAACGATTCGACGTGATTTTATGTTTCAGGACGTGATTTTGTGGTTCAGGACGTGATTTTATGTTTCAGGACGTGATTTTGTGGTTCAGGACGTGATTTTGTGGTTCAGGATGTCATTCTGTGTTTCAGGATGTGATTCAGTCTCGATCACGCACTCGCTCTCTGACAGTGCCAGTATGTTCGAGTTCAGTGAAAGCTTCAGCAGCTACTTCGTAAGTCGAAAACAAAAATAATCAGAATCATCAACTATTATATAAAGTCCTAATTTTCCGGTCTGTCTCTCAGTTTAATAAAGGTTTGGTTCCTCTTGGCTCCATTTGCTCCGAAGAGGACGACGTGGACGAAAACTATGTTCCCATGAGCGCAGCCACCACCGAGCCGCCGGCAGTACAGCGGTCAGTACAGGGTCAGGGAAAAACCAATGAATGAATATGGACTTATATAAAACTTACTGAATAAAATAATAGTGTCAAAAAAGACAGAAGTCATTTATTTATTTATTTATTGAATTATTTATTTATTCATTCACTTGTTTGTTCACTCATTCATTCATTCATTCACTCATTTATTTTTTCGTTTACTTTTTTAATCAGTTATTAATTAATTCATATATAGCAGGTGAAAAAAAAAAAGCAATGAAAGTTATGTCATTATTTTATAAACCAAAAACATTCAAGTATTTTAAATACATTAAATAATAGAAAAGTGTCATTTTTATTTATAAAATTAGAATTGTGTGAGACAACTGTTCATGTGGACTCAACTTTAGATATGATTCGCCGAACACATGAGTTTCCATTTCAATTTTAAATTTAAGTGATTTTAAGTGAATCAGACTGAATTAATTTATTTACATTGACTTAATGGGATTGAAAAACATTTAAATAAATGAGTTTTTACATTTAAGCTACGAGATAACATTTTATCGAGATTTTATATGTTTAAAATATTAAATTGAATGTCTTGGACAAATTGTTTCTTTCATCATTTTTGTAATTTTAATATTGCTGTGTTTTTGAATGTAGAGACCAAACAATTCACATGATTTATAAATAAAATGTAGAAATATAAAAACAAGCGGTTACGGATAATTAATGAATATTAAAACAAATGGCAAAATTCCAAATATTTTTTTTAATATTAATATTTAAATTACACATATGATGACATCAAACATAACACCAATAACAAATTATACTGTTAAAGCAAGTTATTATAATACTATTATGTTTTTGAATACTAATGTACTTTTTTATGTATATTTAATTAATATTAAATGATTTACTGCTTTATGAATAACTAATAACAAAATAAACAATAATGAAAAGAAATGAATATTTATTGGATATGATGGTTGAAAAAAAAGAAATAACAGGATATAAATAAATAACTGACATTATATTAGATTAAACACAAAAACCTTCAATAAAGTGGAGATTAAACAGACTAGAAATCTGATTTAAATATTTTCCGAGACACTTTTACATGTAATTAATATTTGATTCGTGGGCTGAGGATATTATTTTCTAATTTGCAGACGTTTGTGAAACTTCAAACTTCAAAGTCATTCTTCACTCAGAATGATGGAGGAAGCTTTAACTCAAAATTCAATTCTAAAAATGCCTTTTTATTTTACATTTATTTACCGTTATATTCTAATTGCCCCCTGATTCTGTCTTACTCAGATTTTTTAAAACCCGGTTTGAGTCCTATCAACAGCCAAATGAGTCAAGGCGAGTTTTTAGTGCACACCTGAAAAAGGTCATGAAGCAGAATTAAATGTTTGACGGATTCCGGTCAGATGCCCTCCTTAGATGTTCCTGCAGGATCAGGACCAGAAACAGGCAGGAGCCTCGGTTCTCGAACCCTGTGGTTCTGTTGGAGATTCTGTGAACAAATACTACAGTATTAATTTAAAAGCTGGATCCTGGTCCATCAACATCTTCTCCTTAACTTCCAGAGAGCCACCACCTCCTCCAGCCGACGCCTCCGTCCAGCTCGGGGGTCTCAACTACGTCCCCATGACCCCCTCCCAGCCTGCTAAACCCTCCAGTGCCATAGCAGACCAGGCGTCCTTGGGGAAGCAAGTTCCCCCACCGGCCCATATGGGTTTTCGTAATTCCACTCTGACCCCCCTGACCTCGCCGCTCCAAAGGAACACCATGGCCGCTGAAGCCACGCCCCCTCCTGTACATCGCAACCTGAAACCACAGCATAAAGGTGAGTACCTCATTTATGAGGTACAAACCAGAACTAGACCTGGACCAGAAGTTTTTCGGTGTGATGCCCAGCACCCTCCGCTGGTAGGAGGTCTGCAGGTGCAGCACATGTCCCTGAAGAACATCTTGAGGACACTGAGAATCAGGAACAGTGGGTCCGTCCTGATCTGGATCTTGACCAAAATCTTATCAGCTATTCTTTGAGGCGTACACAAAACGTTCAATAATATCTGTTCCGGGATTTTTGAGTAACCGTGGTAACGAGCTGACATACAGAACATGTTTACATGTTTATGTTTATAACACTCAATCTGAACATCATCAGTGTGCAATGAATCATGGGATATGATCTGATGATGGTCAATCTGACACTAAGGACCTAAAAGATTGTTACAAACATGACAGATGAAGAGAATAAAAACCAAACAGAGACGATAAGATAAGAGAGGGATCAAAATGAACAGAGTAAAAAGAAGAGTTCTTAATCATACTAGTAGCACCATAATAATAATAATAATAATAATAATAATAATAATAATAATACATTTAATTTATAATGCACTTTACATTTGGATCAAATCTCAAAGTGCTAAAAGTACTAGTAGTAGAAGTAGTAGTAGTAATGGTACAAGACTTAGTACCACCAATAGGTAGTGTTAGTAATATTTGTTATACGACTATGAGTAGTACTCATAATAGTATTAGTAATAGTATTACTGGTATTAGTAATACTCGTAGTAGTATTAGTAATATTTATAGTAGTGGTATTAATTGTAGACGTATTAGTAGTACTAGTATAAGTATTATTAGTAGTATTATTAGTAGTATTATTATTAGTAGTAGTAGTATTTGTGGTACTAATACTAGTACTACTCATTTATTTGGACTAATAGTAGTATTTGTAGGAGTAGTAATAGCATAAATAGTAAGAGTAGGAGTAGTGGTAGTAGTAGTTATATTAGCAATATAAGTAGTACTTATAATAAATTTAATACGACTTATTCATAATCTGTGTTTTTCTGAAGGCGGTCTGATCTCAGAGTCTGGAGACAGAAGCAAAGAGCCGACCCACAGAACCAGAGGTACTACGTGACCCGACCCACGTCGGCTTAAAAGAGCAGTTTGTTGGGTTTCAGGTTATCTCTTTGAATGAACTGAATGTGAGGTAACTACTGGTCTTAGAACAGAACTACAGTGGAACCGTGGAACCGTGGAACCTTATAAGGGCATCTGTGGTTGGATAAAATCTGACGTCTATTAGAAATGAGTGAAGTTAGTCCAGTATATGTGACGATCTGGGTCTGGCTCCGTCTGAACTTCAAAACCAAAGCAAAGTTGTTTTTTCCAATGGGGGGCAGCTCGGTCTTTGAACTTTTATCTTTTAGTTTTTATTATATAAATATGTTAATATTTTTAACAAAACCACAACGTGGCGCCGACCTACTAGGCCAACCAAATCAAATAAAGTCAGAAGACGCGTTATGAACAGGTTTCATTAGGTTAACTCTCTCCTCTTCACTCTCAGTGAAACCAGCTCCTCTGGACATCAATCCAGTACAGCAGGACTGGCAGGAAGTCCCACCCCCTGTCCGCTCGCCTGTCACTCGAACCTTCACCCGACAGTAAGTTCACGTACAAATAAATTTACATCTGCACTCATGACTGCACTGACTGACTGACTGTGTGTGTGTGTGTGTGTGTGTGTGTGTGTGTGTGTGTGTGTGTGTGTGTGTGTGTGTGTGTGTGCGTGTGTGTGTTTGTGTGTATGTGTGTCAGTCCATCCTGTCGGCGGTCTATCAGGCCAACATCTGATCATAGCTCCTCCCCTGCTTCTGATTCTGACGACCCTGACGAGAGCTACATCACCATGACGACCACCAGCCCCAACTTCAGTGCTGGGGAGCAGGTAAACAACTTCCTTCCTTAGTTACCGCCACCTTCCCACTACACTTCTTTCCTCTCTTTTTTTTTTCAACCTTTATTATTTGGGAAATTATTCCTTTCTCATTTTCTATCTTTCCTTCCTCCTTTCTCCTTGTACTCCATCCTGGCTTTTACTTTTTTCATCTATTCTTCTTTCCAAAGCAACGCTGAACGTTTGTGTGTTTATGTTTATGTGTGTGTGTGTGTGTGTGTGTGTCTGTGTGTGTCAACAGTCTCTGAGGCTTATGCTTCACCGTGCGTCCGAGGGCGGAGTCAGCAGCAGCCCAATGCCATGGCGAGCCAGAGACGACAAACAGGTGGAGTATCTGGACCTGGACCTCCACACTGGGCGATCGACATCCAGAAGACAAGTAACCTCTCTCACTTTCTCTCCATGTTTATACTACCAACTATTTGGAGGTCATAGGTCATCAGTATTAGCAACAGAATTAGCTTTAGTTATTATATGTATAATGAAATTTGGTATTATCACATTTTCACAGATTTAAGAAACATCCTTTATGTTTGTAGCATCTATAATGGATCATTAGATGGATATAAAAATCGTACAAAAATCTATCTTCACCAGAAATGCTGCAAGACAGAAGGCGGAAACACCGGCTGTGAGCAAGCTGATACGGACGAGGAGTGTTCAAGGGGTGGGCGTTCACGGGTCGATTATGTTGTGGTGGACCCCAAAAGGACCAAAGCCCTGAGGAACACCAGAGAAGCATGGCATGATGGGAGGATGTCCACAGAGAAGGAGAAATGTTAGGAATGCATGTGGAGACGTAACTGTCACCTGGCCATGAGAACATTGGCATCATTTAACGTAGCATTAACATCAATGCAGCAACACCTACGAAGAAGTCTTTGAAAGCACTATATTTATGATCGCCTCGTTTGATTATTTCTTCTTCAAGAGAATCTGTACAGAAGCCAAAGGAAATTTAGGAAGAGCAAACAGTTTCTTCTTGTCTCGTCAGTTAGATGACAGATGAAGAGACTGTTAAGCTCCAAAACTAGACAACCACTATTTTGTGTCCTGTGTTGAAAAAAGATGCTCGTAAAACACAAATTGCAATTAGCTAGAGATGACGAAAGGATCAATATTTATTTACAAATAGCCCATATCTGACTTAAAACGACAACAAACTATATTTGGGTGTACTGACTTTTTGACTCAGGCAGACAGTTTTTTGTATGGTTTACTCGTGAAACACACCTCCAACTGTGAAATAAGGCGGATATGTCCATATAAGAAAGAATGTTTTGGATAAATACTTTCTCTAATACCCACAACATTTTCTAACAGTATCTTATTATGCTTTCTGGCCCCAAGATGGCCGTTTTTTATGGGTTTGCTGCCATTTTGTGTTTGGTTTTAAAATATTTGTTCGTGTAACTCAAATCCGACTGTGAAAATATTTAGTTCAGAGAAAGTACAAATTAAGGTTTCGGTACTAATTGGTTTATTTCTGATTCAAAACATTTCATAACTATATATTATTGTTCTGTTTGGCTCCAAGATGAGTGTTTTTGATGTGTTTGCCGACATTTTGTGTCCGGCGGTCATGAAACAAAAACACAAGAAACTTAGATCCAAGATGTGTAAGATTGGCCAGAGATGAGCAGAATATGTTTGAGATAGGAAATAGGTTTACAATTGACACAAGAACAATGTTATGTTAGTGAATAGTAGCTAAATATTGATCACCGTCATCTCAGCGGTTCTTTTTCTATAGTTGAATGTTCTCAAAAAATAAACTAAAAACACAATTTGACAAGACCTCTAATAAACTGTGAACTTTGGTGCCGCCAGTACCAGTTGGACCAGTTTAAGGTCGCAATCTGTTTTTCCTGCTGACGCTCAGAGAGAATCAGAATAATGTATGTAATCCTCTCAGCTCTGATCCAGTCAAATCTGACTGATGATGTCATAATGACTCACTGATTGTGGGTCGGGGGGGGGGGGGCGTCATGTGATTGTAGTGAAGACTTTTGACTGGTGAATAAATAAATTAAGACTTTATGTTTGTGGTTTATTGAGACTGTGAAGTCACTGCTGCCGCTGACATTATTTAACTTTAGCTGTGATAGCTGATATTAGCCAACTTAAGTTATAATAGCTGATATTAGCTAACTTAAGTTATAATAGCTGATATTAGCTAACTTTAGCTGTGATAGCTGATATTAGCCAACTTTAGTTATGATAGCTGACATTAGCTAACTTTAGCTGTGATAGCTGATATAAGCCAACTTTGGTTTTAATAGCTGACATTAGCTAACTTTAGCTGTGATTAAGGTTGGCCTAAGACAACTCTTAGCTGTGCTGCTATAGGTTTAGCCTGCAAAGGGATTTCCCATGATTCACTGAGCTTCTCTGTCTTCCTCACTCTCTCTCTCCCTCTTGATACATTCATTCATTCATTATCTGAAACTGCTTATCCTCCCTCCTTATTAGTTTGACTTATTCCTTGGAGGTTTATATCCTGCAGGAGTCAGGGAGTGATGTCCGGGGACTGGATATGTTTTTGTGGAGGAAGAATGAGGGTTATGGACTTTATGTCTTATTCAAATAATAAGGTGGAGTCCATAATGACACCCAGGTTGCAGACCTCGAGGAATGGACAGTTGGAGCAGTTGTACACATCCAGAAGGAGATTTCCATTTGATGCTCTGCTTTTCGTTGGTTCTTTTCCTTTTTTGCACCACCACAGTCATCCTACGTTCTACCATTCTATGCTGTCTGTCTACGTTCTCCCCTGTCACCACCTTACCGTCTCCAACCTCATTCAGATTACATCATCTATATGTGATGAAGCCACCTGTGGGCTCCTACCTCCACTGTTATGTCCATCCCTGTGTTCCTCCTTCTTCTTGAAATACATATTAACCTCAGTCGCTCCCATACCTTTCACAAAATTCCCAATTATTATTATTAATATTGTTATTGTTGTTACTGGGGAGAGAGTTGTATGTTGGCCTGCTGCGACAATGGACTGCCCCGGCCCGGATAGGCGGAGGAAAGTGGATGGGTGGATCCAAATTATTACGGCTGATATCATTGTTGTTGCTTTGCATGTCAGTGCGTATTATATTTAATTATAAATATAATAACCCAGGTTGAATAGCTTGTTGTTTAAATTAGCCTCTTTTGTCCTTTTTATAGATTATTTTTGCTCTTGGTATTTTAAACCCCAAAACAAACCTAAAATCATTTTTCTCAAAGGTTTCATGAAGTCCAAATTTGTTAAGTTACAAACTAAAGATAAATCATTTTAAGCTATTAAACCAATTTTTTCAACTCTTTCCAGGAATGTATGACCCATTTTCACAAGCTTCAAGTATTCCAAACATTCTGTTACTCAAACAGAACCTTACCGAAAGACAAATTAAGAAAAATGTACTTTAAGAGAGCTTTATCTGGCTCATTGACCAACTGTCGCGGGATCTGGGGAAAGCATATTTGGGTTAAACGAGCAAAACAAGTTCGTATTAACCTTTTTTTTTAAACTAATGTCAGATTGTTTAAACAAAAATAATAAATTACCCATAGTACTTTGAAAACAGTCCCACAAAGCAAGACAAAGTATAAAACTACAGTTGTCTTAAATATTCGACAGGGAGAGAAAAGATGGCGGAACGGGCGAGCAGCTTTCTCTAAACTCTCGCTTTTTTAAATAATTGTTCTATCTCAAAATTTAATTTGGGACATAATAATACCTTTATCATGCCAAACAGGAAAACGGGAACTAAACTAGGAGCCGCTTCAGGTCAAGCTAGCATGAGTCATCACGACTATTCACACATAGAAGTAACAACCAACAATGGTTGAAGAGAAAAATCTTTTCCTACCTCTCCAACCAAGAGCATGACGCCAATCTCAAAGATAAAAACTTGACAGGAAGCGACTGCATACCAAATAATACTTTTGTTGAAGCCATCGAAAAGTTAACCTGAAAAATCGACAACCTCGGTGACCAGTTGAGAGAAACTCAATCATGGTGGCTAACATCAGCAAACTAACGGGAATGAACTTGCTGAGATGAAAATGCAAAGTCAAGTTACAAACAATGGAAGGGAGGAAAACACCGTGAGTCATTGTGCAGTACACCATGAGACACCATCGAGACGTCATCTGGAAACTATCACAAAACGCCAAGATCTGCAGAGACCTGGGGATTCACTTCAAGCAAGACTTGTGTGAAGCGGACAGGGAGGCCTGCACGGCTGTATTGCCGGACATGGAGCATGCCAGGGCGGCAGGGAAGAATGTATTCTACAGAGGAGATTCTGGCTACACCAACGGTGTCAGGGTTGTACTGGGCCGGGTCAGCTTTCACTGAGATGCTGGCGTGTTTGTTTGTTTTTGCTTCTGACATGTGGAACAAGTTGAAACTGAGATATAAGAATATGTTCACTTTACTCAGACTTCAAATGTATTTCACACTCTCACAAATAGATCAACAGGTGTCGCTATACTCTCAAACTATTTCCCTGCCAATAGTGTTAACAACTAACAGAGACAAGTTTGGTCACTGGATAGTTTGTGTCTTTGGAATAAATTATACATTTATGATCCTGGGAGACATATATGGATGTAATGACCTTAACCAAAACAAAATGATGACTACTGAAATAACAAAGTTTGTAAAAGATCTGAGTTTTGTCGTGTGTTTGAATTGGAAGATATATAGTTCAGTGAAAATCCTCGACGGAAATCCTGGAATTTATTCGGTAGATAACAATTACACTTTTAAAGCAAAGGAGCAAATATAAGATCAAGGGGGGATGGATTTAGGAAGGTGATAGAAGCTCAGCATACTTCTGCAGACTGGAAATAATTAATTAATTAATGTCCTTACAGCTCCATGCCACTTATGTTTTTATAATTCTTTTTATACTGTTAAATAAAGATCTCAAAACAAAAAGAGTATATTTTCTCCCTCTTCCTTTTTTTCTTTCTTCTTTTTTTCCTCCCTTTTCCTTCCCGAATACCTACCCGATGCCATGACGTCATCTCCGGAGACGAGGCAGCAGGGGCGTTACCGGAAAGCGGCGCACCAAATTTGGAATCTTTGGGCGGGGCAATTCGTCAACTCGCGCTCACAGGGAAAATCAGGCTCGAGCTTATAGTGGAGCGAGACACCAGAAGCCGGAAAAGACAATGGAGTTGAGAAATAGACGAAACTGGATTAAAAAGGAGTAAAAAGAGATCAAACGGTGAGTTTATTTTCATTCGCACCTACGTGACGAAAACGGCAAGTTTATGGGTTTCTTTTCACCTGTTTGGAACTGAAAACACGTCACACAGGTGTGTTCAATTTCATGACGCCTCTAAATACCGGAAGATGTTCAGTATGAACCCAGAAGATCTGGAAAGAAGACTGTGTGTAATCGGTTATAGTAGCACACGTATATTGTTTTACTTTAAACTCATACAAGTAGTGATAATGTGACAGTTTGTAGAACAGTTAACTGTATCTCAGAATTTCAAAGAAATTGATCAGTTTACTTTATTCAATTGGTTAGAATTAGCCCAAATAAGAATTTTTGAGGAGTTGAGTTGTTCTCAGGCGATTCGCTAATAACTCGTTTCACGTGTTAGTTTCTTGTGGCCACGACTTTTTTGCTTCATTGTCACCGGAGGGGCTCTGTAGTTATTTCATGTAATTGCCAAAGCAATTAGTTTCCTCTTTGAATTATGGCCTTAAAATAATTTTGAAGATATAGGGATATAAATTAGTAATAGAATTTAAATAAATAAATTAAAAAAAAAAAAATATATATGGCTAAAATGTTTATCTCATCTAGATCTCAGCTCACCTAATTTAAGCCTTTTAGTTCTTCATTAGCAAAATATATGGATATGATTATATCATGAACCATCACATTTCCAGACTTTTAACAGTTTATATTGATTTATAATGTTTAAATGAGCTGTATTTTGTTAATTTTATATAGCGCTGAAATAAATAATAATCATATAATATAGTCTAGAAAGTATACTATAGAAAGTTTGCTGGAAAAATCAGTATGAAGAAACAAATGTATAAATATATTGGAAATGAAAACAAAAATACATTATATATGAAATAATCCTGAACACATTTATTCTAATTTCATCTTATTGTTTTAATTAAATTTGCAACATACAGTATATACCTTTTATCAAAATAAGTTCCCTCAGAATCATAAGAACAATCCATATTTTTAAGTAGTTAACGCTTTTTTAATGTTTAAATGTATTTTTTCCCCGAGATTTTATTTGGTTCTGAAATATAGGTTCATAAAACATTGAAATTACTCTTCCTAATCAATCCCATTCTGATTATTATCATTAAAACATTCTTTAGGTTATGCTTGAAAATGAATTTTTAGACATCAATGTGGAGAAATATTATGGACATATATTGTATAAGATTTAATATAAAATATTAATACTTAATTAATTAAACATAACTTAAATCTTATATAATAATCTTAATTAATTAAGATTTAATATAAAATATAAAATATTAATTAATTAAAAATAAATTAAATCTTATATAATATATGTCCATAATATTTCTCCAAATTGATGTTTTTAATTAATTAATTAATTAAAAATAAATAAAAACAAGCCAAAAACAAAAAGCCAAAACAATAATTTAACTTTGCCTATTTCTATCGATGGACAACATGTATCAAGTATCATAATTTAGCTGTTCAGTTCACATCATTAATTTAATAAGACAAACAGCAATGTCTGATTATTCAGTACATACAGTTTTCTAATGTTAAAATATGTATTTGTGGATTTTGTTTAGTGTTTAAACAAATACATCGCATTAATTGTTTGTGATTATTTGTTGTTATGTGAAGAAGCCACAATATTAAAATATATTAAAAAAAATATAAACAATTCTCAATAAACATAAACCTAAAAATATTAATGTTTAGTTGAAGCTTGAAGTTTTATTGATTTGACAGAATGTGTAAAAATTCCCCCTTTTTTGAGTAAATAGTTTTCTTATGTTTAAATGTAATTTCCCTTATTTTTTATTTTGTGATGAAACAAACTAATTACTAAATTAAAAGTCATTCACCATATGGGATCATTTTGCGTTTAGTTTTGGACAATCAATTTGAAGATGTCCGCATGGGAAAATATGACAGATATATTTTATATTAAAATAAAAAACAAATGAACAATCAATAAAAGCATGATTGGAGTCATTAGTGTTGGATCAGGTGAGCTGTAGGCCGTCATCTCCTCCTCTGTGGCATAGCTGAATGGATGCTAAGAAGGGGAAATTGAATTCCCATGATGCTTAACTTCATTAAGGTCAATGTGCCTGTAAACAGGAAGGAACTAAGACGATGGTCAGCTGGTGACCATTATCTACTATGACCAACAAACTAAAACAAACACATAAAATAAGAAGTTTAATTTAATACAATATCAGGAGAGGAAAAAAACTTGTAATATGTTTATATTGTTAATTTATTTAAATTATTTCATGCTGTTAAGACAAATTTGAAGTGTTTTTTGATGTTTAAAAAGTTTTTTAAGTCCCTCAGAAGAAGCAGTTCAGGGATGGACTGTTAATGATTGTTAGTTACCATAGAAACCAATTCCTGATATAGATATGAACGTACTGTAAACTGAAGTCAGAATTTAAATGTAGCTTTGAAAGTTAGACCTTGAACAGCCCACTCCGACTTAGACAGCGGCACCTGACACCTGCAAATGTGTAATGTTCGTCTGCTGGATCGCTGTGTTTGGTTTACACTGATTTCAAGGGACCTCTGTGTTCAAACAGTTCAATTTTCCATTTCATCAGTTCAGAGAAGATTCTCCTAGAATCTCTGAGGGTCATAACGTTGTATTATTATTGTGAGTAGACTCAGATGAGCCTTAATGATCTTCTGGGTCAATAGTGGCGTTCTCCTCGTCTATCAGTCTATTATATATATTACAGCTGCAACATATGGTTATTTCATTTTCAATGAATCTATAAATGATTTAGTTCCGACTCACAGGCATGCTATGAACAAAACTTTATCCTTTAAAAAAAACATGACTGGTAGACCAAAGTGTGGGAACTCATTAAACAGAGATCTAATAAGATGGTGCTTTGTTAAACATACGGTGAATGGTGCAATCCGTGCTCTCTGACTCGAAATCGACCAGTGCGCCGCAGCAACCTGTCATATTACAACCGACGCCAGAGTAAACTCAACGGGAGTTAATGGCAAAATAAAGACAATTTTAAACGACAAGCTGTTTGAGTAAAAGGTTGACATATTAATCAAAAGGCAGCTTAATGCAACATTATTCATATTTATAGCCATGGTTTATACTGAAACACATTCTGGTGAATCTCAACATTTTCACTTCTTAATTTATTTCAAAATCTTTTTAGTAAATTCACTTCACTTTGATTTTATCTCAGATTTCTATTTTGTCCATTGTTTATTGCGTGTAATTGCTGTTCTAGTGATTAGCAAGAACGTCATGTAAGTATTTTATGATTATGCCTTGTGATCCTGGGATCAATAAAGTCTGATCTAATCTTACTTTTGCTTATCTTATCCCAGCTAATTTCATTTTATCTATAATTTTTCATCTCAAAGGATTAATTGAAAAAAACTGAAAATATTAGTCATAAAAAAAGTTATCTTTTTTTGACAGCCCTAAAATTTCCAGCCTTTTAATTTCAAGGCAGGAAGTAACAGAAATGGCAATTTCTTTTGGCTGGAATTAACAAAAATTTAACTTCTTTGGCCTGAAGTTGCAAAACTTTCAAGCCGTAAATGATGAATGCAAGTTCACCTCCCAGACATTTTTACACCTCCAGTTTAATCATTTAATTTTTGCTACCCCATCCCCCATGTAGAAGTTGCTGTGGACTTTTTAATCTTTAACCAACTGTTTAAATGAGACCCAAATGATGGCTCACATTTAGGCAAAAGACAGTTTTCAATGGACACTGCACTGTACTGTTTTTAAATGTATAACTACTGCAAAGGTGAGAAGCCTCACAGGAGCTTCATAAGGTCCTCAACAGGTTCCTCAGTGGATGCATGCAGTCTTTCACGGCGATGCTGTCGGACCAGATCACTGCCCAAAGTCACATGAGTTTCTCTAACAGGAAGTGTATTCTAACGGGCGTGTCTCCCTCAGTTTTCTTAGCGTCAACACTGGGTTTAATAAATACAGAGGTGCAGGTTGGTGAGTTGGCAACACCAACGCCATAATCTAGCTCTGCAGGAGTGGATTATGGTGTCAGATCAAAGTGGGGTCAGGGGTCACTTATGTTTGGCAGTGGAGGATTACTTTGAGATATGAAGGAAAAACTTCCTGGAATGTTTGTTGAAGAGGAACTGACGCAACACAAGAAATTGTCTGCTCTCTGGAACCATTATCAGCTGTCTGTTATGGTGTTGTCCTGAAAACCGTGATTCAGTACTGGAATAACTCCTGTAAGTAGTTGAAAGGTCACCAATTGAGTTCCATCTCAGGTATAGGACACAATTAACATTTCACACATTGTTTGAGCATGCTAACTAGCATTTTGCTGACTTGCATGTGGCCCAGCAACAATCCAACAATAACTATTCTCTTTACCACACAATGATGTTATGACTTTTACATCGGCGCTTCACTGTATTTTTTAAACATTTTCGATAGGCTTAACTGTTTAGTTAGTTTAGCTGAGTGATTGTTGAGCTGAACTAATTTGTGCCGTCATAGTTGACATTAGTCGATCTTTGCTATGATAGTTGACATTAGCTTATATTTGCCACAATGGCTAAAAGTTAACCGTAGATATATTTTCTGGAATTAGCTAATATTACTTGTGGTTGCTGCTGTCAGCTAATTTATATTTGGATAGATCAAATTAAGTGAGTTTTTTCTTTAATGGCTAAAATAAGCAACCTTTTATGTGTCATGGATTAGCTATAACTAGCTAGTATAGCTACCATTAGCTGTGATAGCCAGATTTACTTTTGCTTAAGCAAAGATGGCCTGCAATTGCCAACTTTAAGAAAGATAGCCTGCATTAGCTAAAATCAGCAATGATAGCTCACATTAGCTACATTTGAAAGTAATAGCCCGCATTAGCTTAAATCAGCAATGGTAGCCTGCATTAGCTAACTTAAAGAATAATAACCCACATTAGGTAAAAAAATTAGCAATGATATTGTGGGCTATTTATCTTTGTAATCGAACTTCAAATCGGTTGAAGCTGAATTTGATTTACTGAAATTTTTATGTTTCCAGTTCAAGTCATGGGCTTAAGCTGAACTTGCTTTTTGATTTTATAACTCAGTAGTACAGTAAATATTTAAACTTGTGGTTTATAGATGAACATGTTTTTTGTTCCGTTTTAGGTTCCATCATCAGAAGGAATCGACCATCGGACACCTTCTGAGTGACATCAACACATCGACTCCTGATAACCAATCAGTGACCAAAGGGCTTATCCTGGATTATTGTCATCACTGAACCTGAAGCGGTGGGTTCAGATTTTAGGTTAGGTAGATAAGAGCTTCTTCTTTATAGGTCCAGTATTAAATAAACCCTGCCCACCCAAACAATGGCAGCATCAGAACTGATCCAGGATGATGACAATATCCGACCCCATGTGGAGGTTAACGTGACCACCATGAACCCCTCCACCCCGCCACGTCCTCTGAGGGTATCTAACGGTAGGGCGAGCCACTATGCCACTTCCCCAACAGCAGCGGCGCCTGCTGATGCAAAAAGGACCACAGAGAGAAGTAGGATGAGTAGCCTGCTGAAACAGAATCAACTGATCCAGTCTCTGAGCCACGGACTCAGAAAACATTGTGATTACGTGAAGATTGCCATGCTGGAGGAGTTTGAGAACCACCTCCCCACAGAGTGGTGGAAGACAGGTGTGGCCTTCCTCTATGCCGTCTTCAACCTGCTCTTCACCTCAGTGGTCATTACCATCGTCCACGAGAGAGTTCCTGACAAGTCAGTGAGCCCGCCACTGCCCGACAAGTTCTTCGACTACGTGGACCGGGTGCCGTGGGCTTTTACCGTCACTGAGGTGAACGGGCTGATCCTGGTCGGAATATGGTTCATCCAGTGGATATTCCTCAAACACAAGTAAGTACTACAAGTACTTGAATAGTAGTTCTGTAATGAAACTATAGTAGAGCTGTCATAGTTCTAGTACTGTAGTAGCGCTTTGGTTTCTAGTACTTTACTGTTGTAGTGTTGTAATACTAGTACCATACCTTGTAGTACCAAAGTAGAAGTACGAACACCACAATATGTAGTTGAAAAATTAGTAGTACTGCTGTCGTAGTATATAGCTGCTTTAGTTTAGTCGGTAGAGCGATCCTGGAGATTGAGGTCCGGCTCTTGACAGTACCTGCCGTGGAGTCCTAGAGCAGAACCTTTAACCCCAGCTTCCTGGGCGCTTCACATGGGCCGACCAGGTATGGGTCAAATGGAGAGAATTAATTTCACAATGTTGTCTTGTATAATGTACTGTATACAACATCGATGTAAATAATGTAAGAATTATTATTATTACTACTGTAGAAGTAGTACAGCAGTGGTTGTATGACCACTACAAGATGTAGTAGAAATAGTAGTACTACTGCTGTAGTAGTGGTGTAGTAGTTGTACGAACACCAGAAGATGTTGTAGTGCTTGAGTAGTATAAGATGAAGTTGTTTTCATAGTTGTAGGCATTGCAGTTGTACTGTAGTAGTAGTAGTAGTAGGTCCAATATCCTGTTGAGCGTCAGAAATGACTGAGCCGAATGGACCAATCACAATAAAGCATTTATCATAATGTAGAGTTTTTTGTTTTTTTTCACTTTATTGTCATTAACAACATTGAACAGACAATTAACATTTTCAGAACTAGATCACCTTGAGCATGGAGGTTTAATGAGCCTAAACTCAGCATTAACTAAACTGGGATTTGGGAAAACCAGTCTAGGCCTCAAAATGTTCCTTTAGTCCAGTGACATCCAGAGTCTGGAGACCTGTTTGGATCTTAAACCAAGGTTCTGAAGGATTGTCGATCAACACAGCGCCAGGAGGCTTCTCTCTATCTCATGATGTAATCTCTTCCGTCCTCAGAGCCATCGTGGGCCGTCGATGTTTCTTCCTGATCGGGACCCTTTACATGTACCGCTGCGTCACCATGTATATCACCACGCTGCCCGTACCCGGACAGCACATGGTCTGTGCTCCCAAGGTAGGTTCTAAAGGTTCTCTCAAGGCCTCCGTGTCATTTTCCTAAAGCAATCATCAGTCAGTGCTCTTTTGTCTCTGCAGCTGTACAACAATTCTACAGGGAAAATATGGAGGATCCTCCGTCTTATCTCAGGAGGAGGTAATGCATTATATCACCAGGTTCACCCACAATCAGTGGCGGGAAAATAACATCAGGGCAATCAAGCTACTAGAGACAAAAAATCAATTACATTTGATCAGAATGGTGTTCATTCTTGGACCCCGTATTTGACTCCAAGCCCCCTGCTGGTACCGGAACCATATTGGTCTCGCAAATACATTTCCTTTTGGAGAGCATGTATGAGGGCTGAAAGTGACAAAAATTAAATAATAAAACTGGAGGTGATAAAAATGGATGTGAACTGAACGATGCATTGACTGTCTTTGAGCCGATGAAATTGTTACCTTTTAAGATTTTCATTTGATGGTTTCCAACACCAAAGCAGCTAGTAACACTTAAAGGCTAGTTGTAGCTCTATTTGTTAGCATCGTGTTCATGTTGGTTAGACACTGCGTGTCCTCACTGCCTGTGATTCGCTCTCATGCTAACGCTAGCTGACTTGTGTTCAAGGTCTGTCTCTGACCGGCTCTCACTTGATGTGTGGAGACTTCCTGTACAGTGGTCACACGGTCATGTGCACGCTGTCCTACCTATTCATCAAGGAGTGTGAGTACCTCAGCAGCTTGTGACCTCTGACCTCGGATGTAACGTTGTTGATGTTTCCTATGATGATGTGACGTTCAATCTCTGGTGTTTCAGACTCTCCTCGCTGGATGTGGTGGTACCATTGGTCCTGCTGGCTTCTCAGCGCCTCTGGGGTCATCTGCATCTTGATTGCTCATGAGCACTACAGCATTGATGTACTGATTGGATACATTGCCACTACCAGAATCTTCTGGTGGTACCACACCATGGCCAACACGCATGTAGGAACACACAGATGGCACCATTTCACTGAATGAACTTTACTTGTCCTGAATAACGAGCAACGAGGAAGCAGATAGACGTTGCGTTCAAAAGTCAGATTACTGAAAAAATACAACCTATCAAACATTTTTTCATAAAAGCACTCAAAAAATTAAAGACCTGAATCAGGGGCATCGTGTGGGAGGGTATCTTAATGGTTGTTAAAACAATACCATGCATGATGACATCATAATAATAATAATAATCATAATATATTTAATTTATAACGCACTTTACATTTGGATCAAATCTCAAAGTGCTGCAAGGTAAAAGCAGATAAAAGCATCAATAAAAAATATAATAATAATTATATAAATATGACCAAAAAGCAGCAATGTTAATTCAATTTTATGGTTTCTGCTAAAAAGGCTAAAAGTCTGTCGACTGTGGAGCCCTCAGATGGTCATGGAGGGCATTCCACAGACCAGGGGGAAGCAGAACAGAGGGACCGGTCATCCATGGGGCTGAGCTTAGTCCGGGGATGGAGGAGTTGGTTTGAGTGTGTAAAATGATGGCCACAACCTGAATATTCTATGATGTCATCAAAAACGTGCTTTGCATTCATAGTTTCTTGTTTCCTAGTAGGATCGTCTACAATACGTGTGTGAAGTTGTTTACAGACAACAGAGAAACTTCAGAAGCAAAATTACAGTGAGATTGAAACTAAATAGAAACTTGAACTACGGAGAGATTATGTCTACAGAAAAGCTGAAACTACAGAGAAACTCAAACTACAAATAAACTTGAACTACAGACAATGACAGTGCAGAAATACATGAACTACGATGAGGCTGAAACTACAGAGTAACTTATCCTACAGAGGTAATGGAACTTCTGTAGGACTGAAACGGAAACTAGAGAGAGGCTGAAAGTACGCGGAAACTAGAACTAAAAAGAAACGGAAACTTCACAGAAACTCTAGCATTTTTGTTCGTGTCATGTTTTAGCTATAGTCATTTAGAAATACAAATAAACTGAAACTGCGGAGAGACTAACACTACAGAGGCTGAAACTAAAGACAGACTAGAACTGTAAAGACTGATTAGTATTAGTAAGACTGACTAATATAAAACTACAGAGAAACTGAAACTACAGCGAGACAGAAAACACAGAGGAACTACAATTATAGTGAAACTAGAACTACATTCATTCATGCATTATCTGTTATGTCCTGATCCTGAAGTAGACCTACAGAAAAACAGAAACTACAAGGAAACTGCAGCATTCAAATTCATCTGTTTAACTTTTCAAAGTGTTCAAAAGGGTGAACAGTAATATTAATAGTAATAATGAAATACTGTCATATTTGATCCCAATGTGAGAATCTCATACCATGGTAACCAAACTATAATCTTAGCATGACTTAATCGTGACAATCAGGAATCAAACTACCACGACTTACTACTAAAGTGAAGCGCAACCCTAACCTCACTGTGAGAAATGTCTGCTCAGGAAACATTCTCATTTTGTGTCGTTTGTGTTCTTCTGATCAGACACTGCGCCAGGCTCCAAACAACTTCCTGTCGCGGGTCTGGTGGAACCCCATCTTCAATTTCCTGGAGAGGAACGTCCAGACTGAGGTCCCTGTTGTTTTTTCATGGCCGGTTACGTTACCGTCCTCCTGCAGGCAGCGCTACCGGATGGTGGAGGGGGAGCGGGACGAGTGAGGGCGTGGGGAGAGGATTATCCTGACTGAAAAGATGGAGGAACGTGTTTATTAGAGCTGTGCTATCCTTCATGGGGAGGAGGAGGTTCTTTTGTTTGTCGTTGTGATCAACTGATGTTTACTATCAGTTCAAATCCTCTCAACAAAAAACAGACATATTTACGTTCCTTTGAGTCCTCACTGGGTCACAAACACATTTAAGACTGAAGACTTCATCCAGTGGATCCAGCCTGCTCTGAAGTTTGGAGCTCAAACCATGAACCTGCTGTAGCTTCTGACCCAACAACGCCGAGGCTAACATCATTGACGTTCTGCCCACAGAGGTCATAGGTCGCTAAATGCTAGCTAATGCTTCATCAGGTGTGTCGTAGTAACGTACACACCAACAACATCTGGAGAATCAAAACCTTCATCCAGTGGTTGAATATTTGAAGGTTAAGACTGTGTTTTGCTAAGCCAGGAGGTTAGTTAAGCACAATTTAGCTACTCCAAACCAAAATTTGTCACAGTTGTAAACATGCCGTCATGTAAGGACGAGTCTGAAAATGGTCATAAAATGGTAGAAATCTTAAAGATTTTGCCAAACTTAAGGTTTTGCCAAGCTAAAAAGGGTAGCTATGCTGAAAGGGTTAGCAGCTAAAAGGAATGCAAGCCAAAAGGTAAGTTAAGACTATAAATTAAATGTATTATTATTATTATTATTATTAAAGGTTTAGCTAAGCTAACAGGTCAGTAAAGCAGTTAACGTGGCGTAATGTAAGAACGAGTTTTTATGGTCTGAAATTGGTAGAATTATGATTTAAATTGTTCAGTAAATAAGGAATTGCCAGTGTAACGTCATCATGTTGGTTGCATGATGCAGCTGACATCTTGGATAGTGTCTCATACCATCCAAATGTCAAAAAAGAGATTTAAAGAGGAAAATAAGAAATTAGGTGATATTCAAAAAGGAGTTTATGACTTTTCTTCATACTTTCAAAACAATTAATTGTTAATTAATTAATTCAATCCAAATAACACTGATGGCGTTTTAGGCGGCGTCAGTGGAGGAGACTTTACGACTCAAATGTTGAAATTCAGTTACTGACAAGTAAAATTAAGATTGTCTTTCGTTAGGACATGAGCCTGGCTGTGGAGTTAGTTTAATAAGATCGCCTAAATCTTTCTGCGATTTTGATTTGAACTCGTCACGTTTCTCAAGGAACATTAATGTTTACTCATCAAACAAATATATTTTTAGACTCTAATGTCGAGTCAAAGGTCACGTCACACTACTGAAATTAGTTGTTTCGCTAACCTAAAGGTCGGTGCCTAGAAGGTCTTTATGAAAAGGAAAATTGTACATCGATCAAGATAATATCTAACTGTAAGTTTCCTATGCTAACCAGATACTCATCAGGAAATGTTAAGCTGCTAACCAACATAGCTTTGCTCCTGATTGATAATTAAGCTGATTACCATCTACCAAAAGTCAATGTATCGCTTTCCAACAAACACAACTAAATGTTAGCTAGTATTAGCTACTTGTAGCTGAGCTGTTACAGGGGTTAATTTATTTAATGATTGTATCTTTTTCTATGCTTTATCTTTGTTCTAATTTATGATTTCAAGTATTGAGTCTCGAAGCTAACAGTCATCCATTATTGTACTTTTTTCTTTTCTTTATATATTTTTTATTTTGACATAAACATATGGAATAATACCTTGCTGGAAACTGTAAAAATAAGATTCCACCAAAACTTCCTGAAGCTGCTGCTGATTTAAAGTCTGTTTAATGAAGATTCCAGATATCTGCATGGTTTCTATAGCAACGTAGCTTTAGCTGTACTATTACTTTAAAAGTTACTTTAACACCTGACAACTGCTTGGATGGATTTTTGCACACCGTCAGATTTTTGTACAGAATTCAAAAATGTATTTAGCACATGCTCGCAGAGAAATTTAAAAAATCTGAGTCGCTTCTCAATCACAGTCTTGCAATGGAAAAGTAGCCTTCCTTTATGTTAGTATGCTAACATGCTTAACTAACATTTTAAACATCAAACTGTTAGCATGGAAATTGTGAGCATGTTAGCCCTCCAACACAAAATACAAAGTTATTTAATAATAAAATAAAATTTTGATTGAAATGATATTGAATGTATGTTTGTTGTTATTTCAAAGTTTTGGTTAAACTGGTTTCATTTTGATTATCAGTCTTTAAACATGACGGCTAACATTAGCAACAATATCTAACAGTTTGTTTATATTCAGCTTTTGTTAGCTCAATCAAATTAGGTTTTGCTTACTAATGATAGCTTTCATAGCTAACACTAGCTTTGGAAACCAAATATTAGCTTTGATAAACTTAAACTAGCTGTGATAAGCTAACACTACCTGTGATTATGCTAACACTAGCTGTCATAAGCTAACACTAGCTGTGATAAGCTAACACTAGCTGTGATAAGCTAACACTAGCTGTGATAAGCTAACATTGGCTTTGGACTGATTGTAAAATAAATCAGACTCTGAACACCTCCGTCCTCCAGACGGTTCCTGACTCCCAAACCTCAACTGCCATGGTTGACAGCTTAGTGATAATGGCAGACGTCTGTGATGAAGAATGTCATCGATAATAAGTCCAACTGATGTTCATAAATAAAAATCTGAAAATGAAATTCCTAATGTTAACCTTTTAAATCAGAGCTGTTGAGTCTTTTCTAACTTTGTGGTTTTGCAGAAACTGGTCATGAAGCTGTTTCTCTTCTTTCTAAGCATACGCTTGTAACCGCTTTAAAAACTCAAGTTCAGTGGACAGAAGTATGTCGACTTTAGAGACTCACTGGTGGTCATGATGATTCACAGTGTATGAACTCTGCCCCGCCTCCTCTTCCTCTTACCCTGCAAAGAGTAAAAGAAATGGAAGGTGGATTGGTCTGAAGAAAATTAAGGAAGATTGAGGTGCAGTACGTACATAGTTGTCCCTGGCAGACCAGCCAGGGTGGAGCTTTAGGTGGAGTAGCCGCTCTTGGTGGGCCAAGGTGTAGTACTTGGACTGCTCTGAAGGCGGCAGGGCTTTCCACTGAGAGAGGGGCAAAGTCATGTTTAGGGAGGCGTGGCCAGAAGCAACAGGAGGTGACTGAATAAATAGGTGGGTTTACATGGGACACGTTTCTCCTATTCAAATTAAACCTTTCCGAATTGCAACGTCGGTCGCCTATTTACATGGCTTAGATAAAACCGCTAAACGGTAACAGTCAACAAACAGCGCAAAAAAAACTAACAAAGCTAACAAACAGCGGAAATAGAGATAAAAGCTAATACACAGCTAACAAACAGTTAAAAGCTAATAGACAGCTAGCACAGTGGTAAAGGTTAGCAGACAGCTAACACAGAGCTAAAAGCTCACAGATAGCTAACACATAGCAAAAAGCTAACAGACACCTAACTCTTTTTTATTACCATTGTTTTGTATTAAGATGGCTATAGATAATGTCAATCTCTGAACTTCCTCTGGACTGGGTCAGGTGACCTGATGGTCTTATGACATAATTGATTTCAATCTTACATCAGATTGAAACAACAACTAAAGCTGAAGAAGAACAGGGATTTAGTCAAAGGCTAAAAACTCTAGACCCTACATTTCCCATAATGCACCCTGAAAAGGTCTTTCTAGTTATTAGACTACAATGAAATACTCATGAACATACAAACCAGTATCCCCTTAGACAGGCGACATGACCCTGATGACATTCTTAGAGCCGGACGGGAGCTCACCCTGCGTCCTAAGATGCGGTTGATGGCAGTGCTCGCCCTCTCCTGCCCCTCCTGCAGGACTTTATGTCTCTCCTCCTTCATGTAAAGCATGAAGGCATTCATAGGCTTCTTCACCAGCGGACCACCACTGAGGGCAACAAAACAGAGAGAAAGAGAGAGTCAGAGGGAGAGACAGAGCCACGGTATCCTCCTGTCTGGACCTCCCTTATTCTTATGCTGTGACCCCTATTCAACCCCGCGACCTGACCCCGGGTTAATAAGATCTGATTTCAGGTCCAGCAGAATATCATCGGCACAAATATAATAAACTGGTGAGTTTAAGGTAGAAGAGGCAGCGTGTATACAAAGAACAGAAGTGGGTGGAGCAAAGAGCATGTGGGACGTAAGGAAATGCAACAATTAACAAGAATTTATCCAATCCCAGTGAATCCTGCATTACATCACAGCCAGGACAGGAAACTGAACATGAGTTACCTGGTGACCCTGTTGTCGTGGTAACATGGGTGTGACCTGGAGTTGATAGCGTCCTGTGGGGTGGTGGTGGCACTGATTGGATGGCTGTAAGGGGGGGAAGGTGGGAGGAGCCTATTGCTGCAGAGGAGCAGCGGGATTAGAGGATGGATGGAGGACTACAGAGAGAAGAGAAGAAGAAGTCAGACTGAGGAGGTCCGGTTCTACAGGAAACCCACTCTATAGGGTTCACACACCCCTGATTAGGATTTGAAGTTATTCTAGATGGGAGTATTTTTTTAATATCTTTCCTTACTATTGTAAAACCTCTGGACCAGTTTCCTCTTAACCTGATGGAAGGCGGGGTCCGGGATCAGACCAGAACCCTTTAATGGATACAGTTCTCGAGGCAGATCCAGGATTTTCCTCAATATCACAGACAAGAAGTGTTCCATAAATCATGATGTAAAAAACCCATATATTTGTGGTGATGTCATAAAGGAGTGAGTTTGATGTCCAAATCCAGATAACTGTACAGATTCTGAAACTTGGCTTAGTAAACCAGTCGCAGACAAAGTTCATTTTTACAAGTGCCATAGTATTTCCAGATACAGACGCCCCAGGAAGGATGGGGGCAGAGCTCTTTAGATAGTAAATATAAACTCCATGCCAATATCTTCACCTCTGTCTCCCTCAGAGAACAGTTTGAACGACTGCAGCTTGAATTCTGTCATGGTCAGTCTCCCACCATCACAGGCAGCTGTAAACCACCCTCAGCCTGCAGTGAAGTCTTTCCCTCACTGGAAACATTTGTAGCTGACCTTGAAACAGATGAGCTTCATCATGTTGATCTTAATTTGAGTCTCAAATCTGTCTGGGATTCCTTTAACCTGACTTGATAGCCCAACTCATTCCAATGTCAAGCATCCTGAGAGTCTCCTTACGTGATTTGAACAAATTCACCCCATAAATTCTCAGACACAAGTGTTTTTGTATGAGATATTAGCAATCATTGTGTCATAGCATTGGTTAGAAATGCCAAACTCCCAAAGACGGAGCCCTGCCTTCTACTGAAAAGAGACTTCAAAAATGTCAATCAAATCAAACCAGTCATGCTAAATGGATTAAATGGACATTTTATTTCTGCAAGTGTCCTAAAATCAAAAGAGATGATGTGCAGACTGGAAATAGCTTCCCTGTGATAATCATCCTACAGATGTGCTGAATATAGCAGCAGGTACTGATAAACTCTCTCTCGTTGGTGTTTTCCAA
The DNA here is from genome assembly GCA_037951165.1 of Lophius americanus. NCBI lineage: Eukaryota > Metazoa > Chordata > Actinopteri > Lophiiformes > Lophiidae > Lophius > Lophius americanus. The sequence goes on from JBBDHG010000116.1 coordinate 825,402, forward strand.
CTGTTTGTCTGCGAGAACAAATGTCTCCAGATGGCTTGTTCCAACTCCTCTTTTCTGCCCGTGTCAAAAGGTGTTCCCCAAGGTTCTGAGTTGGGATTTATAACGTTGTCCATCTATAAACATAAGCCGTGTGAAAACTTAGCAAGCGCTACGTACCACTCACATGCTGCTGACACCATTATTTTTTGTCTTTCGCTCTCCGTTTCATTTAGAATACTCTGGACTGGTCCCTTCATTCCTGTGTTCATACTAAGTCACAAACAGAAACCATTATGAACTGCGCTAAAAAAAAGAAGGTCAAATTGTTTAAAGAAGACATCTTTGATCTCATTGGGTTTTTCTCCTGGTTGAATAAAGTTTAAACTAATTAATCCAAGTACTAATCCAGATCCAGATCCAGATACCAATCCAAGTACCCACCAGATGCAGATGCTGATACTGATCCAGATACTGATCCAAGTACTAATCCAGATGTAGATACTGATCCAAGTACCAATCAAGATACAGATATTTGCCCAGATACTGATACTGATCCATGTACTCATCCAGAGACTGATCTAGATACTGATCCAGTTTGGTCCAGATACTGTTACAGGACCTGAGATGACCTGATGAGTGATGGGTCTATTTTGTGACCAGAACCACCAGGAACAGGAAGTATTGACGCTAACAGGAAGTGACAGCTGCATATGTTTTTCCTCTGAGGTGTTTTTTCTCTGATGGGAGGCAGAGTGGAGAGGGGTCAGAGGGTCATGGCGTCTGCTTGGGGTCAGTTTCCCAACTAACCCCCCAACCCTAACCTCACTCTATCTGACAGTTAACACTGGTGCTGTCAGAATGGGTTGTGTTGAACACACACTCACAGAACCCGGAGCCTTGTGTGTCACGTCGTGGCACCCCCTGCTGGTCGGACTCAGACTCCACTCTAACAACTGATGTTTACCTGAAGGAACAGGTAAACAAACATGATGACGTCATCTGAAGATGTTCATATGTGATCATATTTGATTGTTGACCCACCACAGGATGGTCCTGCAGGGTTCTGGTCCAGTCTGGTCTCAGATCCAGTCTCCTGGATCCAGATCACATCAAGAAATGAACAGATTTATGGAATAAAAGATAATTAAATCTTAATTAATAAAATATATTCACAATTTATCTATAGGATTAAATGCTGTGTATAATTAACCATAACAAAATGAATATAAAAATGTAATATTCTTAAAATTAAGACTTCAGAATATAATATCATAAATATAAAGAAAAACAATATTTTGAAAATATATATTTTTTAGATTAATCTCAATCGGTAAATGCATGAAAATATATATATATATTAGTTGACAATTTTAAAATGAATTTGAAGAGGAAAAAGGGTAAATACAACTTATTAAAAAACACCAAAAAACCCAATTTCAATTGTATTTATTTATGTTTTTTTAAATAGATAATATGTACGATACTTACATTTATAGATTTAATGATTACAAACAATACGTCTTAAAAAATCTCAATCAGTTGAAAAACACTTTCAACAGTAACAATAAAGAAAATTGTAATTTACGGAAAGTACGTTAGACTTACTTTCCTAGACAAAAACATTATTTAGATAAATTTCAGAAGTTTTTTGACATGAAAGGAAGCTCTTAATCATAATGAAAGGAACAGTAACAAATACTACTACTAATACTACTAATACTACTACTAACAGTAATTGTAATGATGAGATTTGATCCAAATGTAAAGTGCATTATAAATTAAATGTATTATTATTATTATTAAACGTACTCACCCCTCTGCTCGTCATCTGCAGTGAAAGAAAGATAATGCTAAAATATGAAATTATTTATTTATTGCTGACTTTATCAGATGAGCTGAGTGTCTGATGATCGGATTGCTGGGATTAAATCATGTCACTGATGTTCTAACTGATGTGGAGGCGCCCAGTCTGTCATGTGACGCTTTGGCTCCGCCCAGCACCATCGTTCACATTCTGGTGGCAGTCTGTTTATTCAGTTTATTTGATTTATTCCGTTTATTCAGTTTATTTCATTTATCTATTTCATTTATTCTGTTTATTCTGTTTATTCTATTTACTGTGTTTATTTTGATTTAGTTTGTTTTATTTATGCTATTTCTTTCTGTGTATTCATTCATTCCGTTTATATGATTTATTCTGTTCATTTTATTTATTTTGATTATTTTATTCGTTTTGATTATTATGTTAATATCATTTATGTTTTTAGTAATCAGATCCTCTACTTGAGTAAAAGTACACGATTGCAGCGTTTCTGTTTCTACAGACACGAGTGCTTCTGACAGGATTGCTGCTTCATCCTCAGGGGTCTTCACCTTTGACCCAGAACCTGAGGGAGGAGGACAAAGGGTGATTGAGGTCAGAATGTAAGCGGGCCAGGGAGACTGGATCATGATCCAGTCCGGCATGACCCGATTCTCTGATCATAGAACAGAACCGGCAGTCACCGCTGGACGGATTAGAGAAAATATTACCTTCCTCATGTCCTTAAACCTCAGAGGAAACGGTTATATTTATTTCCTGTTCTGAACATCTGATAAAAACCATCTTATTTTATGGCTTGAAAGAGAACTAACCATGTCTGCAGCTAACTTAACATGTTACACTTCAGCTTACTGCTTTATTTATACTATTACTTTTTTAAACTTCAATACGCTTAAAAAGTTATTACTTTTATAATAGTTATGTGACTTTTATTCTTTTTTTTAAATTTCATACTATTACCTTGTTACTTTTGTATTACTACTTTAATACTAATAAACTTATACTGCTAATATTTACTTTAATTTTTTTAAATTTCATACTATTACCTTGTTACTTTTTTACTACTACTTTAATACTTATATACTTATACTGCTAATATTTACTTTCATGCTTGTACTTTCATTCGATTACCTTATAAAGGTTTATACTTTTTTTAACTTAAACGTATAAGGTTTGAAGAAACCTGAGGGGAACCTCGGTGACACAGGGACACCAGATTGATGGTGGCGACAGGGAAGACAAACCCTGACGGACTATAAATGCAGGCAGCAGGTTGATAACAGACTAACAGATAACTTCTCTGTGCAGACAGGCTCAACAATTTCTTTGCAAAATCTTGAAGCATTGAACCGGAGAACTAAGGGAAGAGCTGGTCCTTCTCCACCGCCTGACCTGCCTGATCTTATCATCAATCTAGCGGACAGACTGAGGACTCTAACCCAGGTACTTCAAAGAAAGCAGCAGGACCTCAAAACCCCTCAGGACGCGCGTTCAACGTCTTTTCTGAAGAGCTGGCAGATGTTCTGACAGACATCTTTTACATCTCCCTCAGTCAAGCCATTACCCCTGGATGCTTCAAAACCTCCAAACTTCTAGTGGCTGAGAAAAAAGTGACTTGTTTCCTGCCTGAATGTCAAGTGTTCCCAGGCAGGAAACCGAAGGTTAGGGTTTGTAGCATTAACTCCTATTTTGAGGAGGTTTTTTGTACAGTTTGTAAAACCACACATCAGAGCGAGCCTTCCTGCATCGCTTCCAGTTCACCTGTCGCCCTAGCTGGAAATAATATTAAGAAGTGCTTTTTCTATGAGAGAAGACGAGTGGTTGGTTGGTGTGATAGAGGAGGATGAAGAGGAGATGGCATGATAGAAACAGGATAGAAGCCAATGCGGCGACCCTTAAAAGGAGTGGGGGAGGAGAGAATCTTCCCACCCTCTGTCCAGCAACTCTTCCACAGCCGATGCAGGAACAGATCACTGAACATTGACAGTGACCCCTACCGTAACCCGTAACCGTAACAAACAGAACAAGTGACGTTACAAATATGAAACAACAAGGTAATGAAGGCACAGTTTCAAGAGAGTGCCTTGCCACACTGTGACTTCACCGCTCCAATCGTCTTTTTTATAAATTATAATAATAATAATACATTTAATTTATAATGCACTTTACATTTGGATCAAATCTCAAAGTGCTAAATGGTTTTACCTCCGCCAAAGGAGGAGCTTATGTTTTCTCCTCTGTGTTTGTCCACGAGACTCAGAAAAATCTGCTGGACAGATCTGCATGAATTATTTTACCGGAGGGAGACTTTGGCGTATCAGGGAGATGGTTACATTTTGATGACGTTATGTGTGTCGTAACATTTAAAATAAAATAATAAGCTCTACGGAGCTGTGATTCATTTGTCATTGGGGGAACGCACAGGAGGAGGCCACAGGCAAACTTAAACCGGAGAAAGCTGTTTCCAGTTCATCCAAACATCATCTTTGCGTCTAGATCTAGCAAACTATGAGAGCTCTAGGTGAACTATCTATCCATTTTCAGCCGATCATCCAGCGCCGGGTCGATGTGGCAGCAGGGTAAGAAGGGATATCCAGATACCCCTCTCCACAGCAGTGCGCTCCAGCTCATCCTGAAGAATCCTATGGCGTTCCCAGGCCTGATGAGAAATATTGCCCCTACAGCGAGTTCTGGGTCTACCTCGGGGACTCTTCCCAGTTGGACATGCCTGAAAAACCTCCAAAGGAAGGCGTCCTGGAGACATCCTAGTTAGATGCCCGAACCACCTCAACTGGCCCCTCTCGATGCAAAGGAGCACCGTCTCTACGTCTCTGAGCTTTCTCTGGATGCCTGAGCTCCGTGTCCTTTCTCCAAGGCTGAGCCCATCCGCACTAAGAAGGAAGCTCATTTCAGCCGCTTGTATCAATGACCTCCTTCTTTCTGTGTCACGATCCAGAGCTCTTGACATCTGTTAGCGTTGGATCGTAGATGGACCAGTAAATTGGGAGCTTTGCCTTATGACTCAGCTCTTTCTTCCCCTGTACTACGGCTGATGCTGCATAAAACCGGCTGTCCATCTCCCAGTCCATTTTCCCATCACTTGAGAATAAGACACCAAGATAAGTGAACTCCTTTTTCTTGAGGCAGCAACTCACCCCCAACCCGAAAGAGACAGTTCTCTGATTGCCGCCAGAGAACCATGGCCTCAGATTTGGAGGTACTGACTCTCATACCGGCCGCTTCGCACTCAGCTGCAAACCAATCCAGCTCATGCTGGTGGTCACTCACTGACGAAGCCAACAGGACCACATCATCTGCAAAAAGGTGAGACACATTCTAAGCTCCCTAAATCGGACACATCCTCACCTGTCATGTCTAGAATATCACCTGGGACCAACCAACTCAGGACTCACAGCATTATCACGACAGAGACGCCATATGGACGGTGTAACATTTACACTGTTAACTGTTGTTTTATGAATGTAAACCCACAAGTCTGGTATTTCGTTTAATGTTTGCACAGCAGTGACGTCAACCGTCGCCTTCAGCTGTAATTCCTGAATCTAGCGCCATCTTCCGTTAATCGGTTTTCCTCTTTGTCTTATGTTTCCATCCGGACCTGTTTGATGGCCGCAACATCGCCTGGAGAGACAACATCCGGCAAAGACATTCCCGCGTATTTGTGCCGGTAACAACCACCGGGGCTCCATAGCAACAACATGGAGGTTGCGAATGGCTACAGCGGCGCATCTAAAGCCGACATCCTGCGGGGAATCGTGGCCGAGAAGCTGACGACCGCCGCGCAGGAGATCCTGGCGGTGGTGGAGAGAACCGTAGCCGGATACGAGGAGGAGGCTTCGGGGTTGCGGCTGGAGATCGACCGGCAGAGGATGCAGCTAGAGGATCTGCTGCAGCCTCAGATCAAACTGGAGACAATAGGTCGGTGTGAGGCTACAAAACAGCAGGCCGAACCCCGTTCATGAAACCTAAAATGAGACTGTAAAATATTAACGGTTAAACGTACGGACACATAACACACAGAATACATTTAGTTAATAACAATAATCAATTCGGCCATTATAAATACAAAATATACATTCCAAACGTAAATAATTAGCAAATAGTCCAGTAGTCATTCTAGACGCTATAAACACAACGAATCCTCCAAGAGGTAATGTTTAAAGACGACCCCTGTTCAACAAAACTGATAATTTAGTAATAATTTGCCAACGCTTTGATATGCAGACACCTACCTTAAAGCAAAAATACTGTGAACATCAGTCATCAGTTCGGTCCACACTTCCACACAGGATGAGGACTTTGTCTACAAAACTGTTTTATTTAATCCTCATATTGGCTTGCTGTGCTTTTCAATTTGCTTTCCTGTGTCAAAGTGGACTCTGTTTGTTTTTGAATAAGTATGGAGTATAAACCACTTCTTCTTTGAGCTATTCCCTTTAGGGGTCTCCACAGTGGGGGGCCCTAAATTATATTTCTATCTTGTCCTTTCCTGTCACACAATGCATTCATTTTCTCTTTCACCACATCCATAAACCCCCTCTTCTTTGTTTTTCCCCTTTTTCTGCCTGGCAGCCTCATCTCCAGCATCCTCTTACCAATAGATCCACTATCCCTCCCTTACACATGTTCAAACCTTCTCAATCTGGCCTCTATTACTTTGTCTCCTAGATGTCTAACCTGAGCTTTCCCTTTGATATGCTCTTTTCTAATCGTGTCTATCCTCGTCACCCCCAGAACTATTTTTTTTAACATCTTCAACTCTGCCACCTTCAGCTCTGCTTCCCGTCTTTTAGTCGGTGCCACTGTCTGAAAACGATACATCAGAGCTGTTCTCACCAAACCTTTAAAACCTTTCCCTTCACTCTTGCTGCTACTATTATGTCACAGATAACTCCTGACACCCTTCAAGAACCCGCCTGTATTAGCTTCTTCACCTCTTTTCACAACTCCTCGTTGCTCTGAACAGCTGAACCCAGACCGCTCCAGGCTGACATATGTCCATCACCATAGCAAACAAGAAGCGGTGCAGAACCGATCCTTGGTGCAGTCCCACCTCCACCTTGAACCCATCCGTTACTGCTACAGCACACCTCAGCGCGGTCATACTGCTCTCCTTCATATCCTGAACCACTCTAACATACTTCTCTGCCTCGCCAGACTTTCTAATGCAATACCATAACTCTTCCCTCGTTACTCTGTCGTACACTTTCTCTAAATCCACAAAGGCTGAAGGCAACTCCCTCTGGTCTTCTCTATTCTTCTCCATCAGCACCCCCAAAGAAGACACTCCGTCTGTAGTGCTCTTTCTTGGCTTGTAACTATACTTCTGATCACAAATCACCTTTCTTAACCCAGCTTCCACTGGTGTACGTGTTTATACAGGCATTTATATAGTGATGTCATTGTTATCCCTTTCTGCTCCAGATGACCAGTTTCCTGTTTGTGACCCGATGGCTGGAGGAGGAGCTGAAGAGGTGGAGCAGCACAAATATGAGCCTCGTACGTCTTTAAGAACATTAACAAAAGTTTATTCTGATCTATTTGCAAAATCAATTTCACAAAAAATGGTAAACAAGTGTGCAAATTTTTCCCATTTAAAAACAAAAAAAAAGAAACTTAATTGTAGTTGTTAGTTTTAGGATAATGTCCCTTATCTTCTAAAACAATCATCGCTAAAAACCGGCACAGGTTTGACTCTGTTTCATGTCAACGTACTTTTAGCACTTTGAGATTTGATCCAAATGTAAAGTGGGTTATAATGTTTTATTATTAGTATTATTATTATTACTTGATTTGGAGGAAAAACTGAGGCAGTGAAATAAATTCATGTATTTTTTTCACCATGTTGCGTCACTGATAACATTTTAGCAGCGCCTCGGATTGCAAACACTCAACGTAAACAACAAATACATTCATTCTTATGTAATTTAACTGTGTTTTGCAGTTTTAAATAGAGAATATTGATGTGACTGTTGTCCGTCTATGGTCCAGCTGACCAGTTTCCTGTCTGTTTGCCGGTGGCTGGAAGAGGAGCCGAAGAGGAGGAGCAGCAAAACTATGAGCAGCGTACGTCTTTAAGGATATTCAACCAAGTTTACTATTATACAAGATAAATTATAAAAATGTTGAGAGATATTTGAGGGATTTTAAACATTTGTCTTTAAATTTCACTGATGCATTTTAGTGGCTAGTCTATTTAAAGTTCCTGTTCAAGATGTGCCCGGTGCATCTTTAGTAAACATAGAAGAGGCCAGTGGAGGTAGTAACAGATGTGCAGAGGTGAACCAACAGTCAGCAGCTAGTAACAGTCAGTAAGTAGCACTGTGCAGCTACTAGTAATGTGTCTCCTGGTGTCCAGTTTTGGAGAACCAGAATCTTACCGGCTGCCCAGAGGTTCGGATTGAGGAAGACGTGGCGGTGGAGGAAGAGCTTCGCACAGATCCAGTCTGCCAGGCTCAACCCAGGTCAGAGGTTACACATCCTGCTCTTATACCAGGTAAAAACACATCTCCAGGTTCTCCTACCCTGACCTCTTGCCTTCTATCATGTCCTCCTCATCAGGGGGTCGACACGCTCAGTCCTGTCTGGCAGGAGGAGCAGCAGCAGACCTCGCTTCAGAGCCTCACAGGACCACATCAACCTGAGAGTCCGGGTCCTGGAGGACTCCAACGTCAACGTTCTGTCAGTGGACGGTAGGTCTTCCTCCAACCAGGAGACATCCTTCATGTCCTCCTTCTCTTCATCGTCTATCTTCTAATCTTCTTCATCTTCAACTTTCTCCATGTTTTCCATCTTCATGTTCTTCTTTCTATCCTAAAACAACTTCTCCACCTACATCATCTGTTTTTACCCGTCCATCTTCATCCTCTCCTCCTCTTCCTTCTCCTGTTCTCCTCCATCTTCTTCCTATTCTTCTTCACCTGCTTTCTCTTGTCTTTCTTACTTCACCTTCATCTTTACTTCCTTCATTTCTCCTCTTCCCTTCCTCTTCACTTCTTCCTCCATCTTCATAATGTCCTCTCTGCTTCCTTTGGTCGAGTGGTTTACAATTGGTTTCCCATGATGCCGCGGGTCTTGGAGTCGGTCTGTTTTGGCAGGCAGGGCTGAAGTGAAGGTTCCTTTGACAGCTCCTCTTCTTTATCAGTGTTCAGGAGGTACCCGGTGCAAGAGGTGCAGGTTCCTCGGGGTCTGAAAGAGGAGGACTTCCTGGACCTGCTGAGGTCGGCGCTCCCTCAGCTGGCTGATGGGAGGAGTTTTGAGGTTTTCACGGCAGACTCGTCGAAGAAACTGCAGCCATTGAAGGTGGAGACGCTGACAGCGGAGGAGATTTACAAGAGCTTCAGGGCCAGCGGCCTCTCAGCGCTCTACGTCCGACTAAAGGTATGTTGTTTGTGTTATATAACCACGTCTAACGTCTGTCTTTATTTAGGACACTATGTTACTTTGTTTTAGACACCACAGGAAGTACATGCCCCAGATGGTGAGCTCCACCCATCACGAATTAACAATGCTGCTGAATCTCCATCGACTGATCTGACCAGGTAAACATGATGACATTACTAATGCTAACATGTTAGCTTGTTGTAAACAGCTAATGCTATCATTTTAGCGTGATGATGTATCCTTCAGGTTATCTTCACCCAGAGGTCAGTCTGACAGGAGAAAGACCGGCAGAAATCGGTCCAGTGAACCACAGAGCCACGTGGATCTCAAGATCCGGATCCTTGAGGACTCTCAGATTGACGTTCTCTCACCAAACGGTAAATCCAGGAAGAAAGTTAGGCTAAGGATGTTGCTAGCAAGCTAACCCGCTGATGGACATCTCTGTGTCTCAGTGTTTCAGACCCACCCAATGCTGGAGCTGCAGTGTCCACGGGGAATGGAAGAGGTGGACTTTCTGGAACTGTTGAGGTCCACCTTCCCTCAGCTGGCTGATGGGAGGCCATTTGACTTCTTCACCATTGATAGGATGAAACGACTCCAGCCACTACGGTTGGAGGCGCTAACCCCCGAGGAGATCTACAAATCCACCAGGCAATGCAGACTCTACATTCAGCTGAAGGTCTCAGATCAGTTCTGCTCACCTCAATGTTGGTTGTTGGTTTGAAACCTAGTCTGAAAACCAAACTCGTGTTTCAGACTCACCCAGAAGTTCAGGCCAGAGACGGAGACATTCCGCAGAGACGAGAATCTGATTCAGATCCTCCATCCTTGAATCAGACCACAGCCAGGTAAAAACACATTCAATCATCCTAACAAGTTACGACTTCCTCCTCTTCACCTCCAACCTTCATGTCCTTGTCCCTCAGAGTTCAGTCCGACAGGAGCAGTGACCCTCAGAACCACATAGACCTCAGGATCTGCATCCTGGAGGACTTTCGTATTGATGTGGTCTCAGCTAATGGTAAGCTCGATAGATCCTCTACAGAGACGAAGATAGTCTCAGGTGATCCTCTGCAGAGGTGGAGCTAGTCTCAGGTAGATCCTCCACAGAGGTGGAGCTAGTGTCAGGTTGATCCTTTCCAGAGGTGGAGCTAGTCTCAGATAGTCAGTTGTTATTTCATCATCATCATCAACGTTTATGTTCAAGCCCCCTACTGTCTCACAGTGTTCAGGAGGTACCCGGTGCAGGAGATGAGGTGCCCTCGCGGTTTGCAGGAGGAGGATTTCCTGTGCCTCCTGAGGTCCACCTTCCCTCGGCTGGCTGAACCCTTCCACATCTTTACCACCGACAGGAGGAGGAAGCTACAGCCGTTGAGTGTGGCAGTGCTGACGCCGGAGGAGATGGACCTCAGCATCCATGCCAGTGGGAGTTCCACGCTCTACTTCCGCCTAAAGGTGAGCCCCCCCACCAAAATGCCCACCGCTACACCCACCGAACCATCAATTTACAGGAAGTTTGTTTGGTCTGAAACTCTTACAGGAGGAAGAGGAAGTCCTGCCCACTGAGGAAGAACATCAGGAATACTCACTTTCCTCTTCGGACTGCAGCAAGCTGAACATGAGGTAAATTTGACACCTTATTAGATCCTGGAACCAACAATTGGTTGATTTGTGGATCATATAACAGCTAGCTAGCAGCAGTTAACTTTTTCAGTATAAAAAAATGTAGAAATAAGTCCTAGTACTTGCTTCATTAAAAAGGTGAGTTGAAATGTTAAAAAAAGGGTATCCTTTATTTACCACATACAGCCGTACACAGTTACAACACAGCGAGATTATTTGTCTGCATTTGACCCATCCCTGAGGGAGCAGAGGGCGGCCCCTTTGAAGCCCCCGGGGAACTAGGCTTCAGGGTCTCAATGACCCTACGACATGTAGACCCTGGTGGGACTCAAACCGGCGACCCTCCGATCATCTGATTGGCTCTACCCACTGAGCTACCTGTAAATAGCCGTACCTGTTACGTGGTGGGCACAGGATGTAACAGAAGGGTCCGCTAACACATGAATGAAACAAAAGTTTCTCACTCAGTCCATGTCATGCAAATTAATTAATTAAAATGAATTAACATTTGCAAACGAATAATAACTTTAAATGTCTTATTTCAACATAAATACCTAAAAACAAATAAAACATTTTAAATTTCCATTTGAGGATGAATAAACACTCAAAATAAATGTCTTCAGCTTCTGCTCACTTTATTCCATAATTCAATATAAATATCTGTTAAATAAATAACTGCTTACATATTCAATATCCGTGGCTGCACTGAAACCCGTTGCCACGGCTTGCTGATCATCAGCGCAGTGTCAGCGATGTTAAAGTGGCTCTTCAAATATTCTTTGAGGGTCATTTGGCATATTTTCGCAAGAGCTCCTTAGTACAGTTTCTTGATGTTGGGAATGACTTGCTGGTCCATGGACTGCAGAAGTAGAGCTTTCACGGGCAGCTTCTTCTCCCTCAGGTGTTCATGAACAGTTGGGCAAAACACCCCAGTCAACCCTCTCAATAAAATGGCTTCTTGTGGCTCAAGTCGCGTTTGAGCCCCACACCCAAGTAGTTCTTTATAACATTTTTTATGCACTGGAATTTTCAGATTGATAAACAAGGAGGGGCTTTACCTTGCAGTCACCAGCGGCGTTCGCACACAACAACCACGATAGGATGTTCCTCCTGTGCTTGTGGCCTGCAGTTTTGACTCTCTTGGCGATGTACCTCCTATTTGGCATTTTTCCCAAACAGACTCATCTCAACGCAGTTGAAAACTTATTGTGGCATGTTGCCCCAATCCTCAATAATGTTTGCAAAACTATTGACATAATTCACATAATTGCTACTCACTGTAGACGGCGCTGGAATTATTGCTCCCAGGCTGAGACTAGAGACTGCTAAGTTGGTTCACCTTCATTCCATTCTCATACTTATTACAATTATTTCCTTCACCTCTAGCGTAATCGCCTTCCTTCTCTCCTTCTGGTGTTCCATGATATTCTGATATGCTATTTTCACCAAAAAAAGAAACTTTAAAGAACACATGCGGACACGGGAATGCTCGACGTGGCTGATTGTTTGGATAACGAGTATGTGTGGTGGGATGTGGCGCGAAATAGAGACGCTGCTATGTACCGTAGGCACATCAAATGAGCAGAGACTCGCAGGTGACAATATCGCGATTGAGGAGGATTGATTGAAATGCGAGGTTTTTAGTGTTTTTATGTTAAACCGGTACGTCAATATAGGAAACCCCACTGCTCTTAAAGTTACAGCCAATTTGAAAATTGCTGTTGGACACTGAATAATGTAGATCCATCAGAAGTTGTATTCAATAAAATATGTTGCTTATCTTAAAACTTAAATAACTGTTTCTCAAAGTAAATTAAATTAAAGAGATCAATATTAATAAGAACTAATTTGCCTTCAGAAACCCGTTAGAGATCGTCGAAAGCAATATTCTTTATTTCCAGAAGATGACGCACTTTGGAAGATGTGTGCTACGCCTCAACAGGAAGTCCAGCTTCATCTGGATCGACATATTAGACGGTAATTAAAAACTATTTTTGTTCGCTAGTAGCTTCCTTAGCTAATGCTGCTAGCTAGCTAACAAAGTTTGACTAGCTCAAACCATTCATGTTTAAGAGAGTTTTATTTGCCTAAGTTTAAACGTCTGCGTTAGAAGAAGGAAACAGGACCTGCCACTTAGCATGCTAATCCATTAACTCAACTAGGCTACCAACGTCACCGATTAGCATAAAGAGACTAACAAGCCCCATTAGTATAAAGAGGCCTGCAGCAGCGGTGTAACGCGGCACGTAGATTTATAATATTCTGATTTAACCGATCAAAAAATAAAAGTTGGTTGAAAAAGGAAAAAAGACAATTATTTTTTTTAAATTGATTTAGCTAGTCGTTTTTTTCTGGCTTATGAATATATTTGTTTGATTTGAATATGTTTAAAATATTTCTTTGTCGTTTTTTGATTGTTTAGTCTTTTGCGTACTACCAGTTAGAAAACTTCATTGTAGAGTTAAACTGTTCATGTGAATGTAAATTCTTTTGTGTTGTGCATTTTTTTTGCAGGCTGCTAGCTAGCTAGGTGATAGATGTTTACCCCAAGAAAATCGTCACGTTGATTTAGTAATCGGAGGGTAGAGAAGAGAGCTAGCTCATAGCGCTCATATTATATAAAGTCAAGACATTGCTAAAATCCAACCAAGGCTAATATTGCTAATCCTATTATCAATAAAATAATAATTAAACTCTTTAAAAACATTATGATTGATTATAAAATGGAACAAATTTGTGTGTTTTCATTCAAATAAAAACTGTCAGATGATGCCTACATAACTAAACGCATAGCATGACTTAATAAAAATAAAGTTTTTTGACATAAAGACAAAATAATTAAACTTAAAGTATTATAGTCTGCACCACAAACCTGGCCCGCCATCTATGTCAGGTGGGCGGAGCATCAGCCTGCGATAGAAGCCCAAAGAAGGCCAGATATGTCCGACCATGGCATAGTAAGAAGAACCTCTGGGGGTTTACGAAAGTCCTTATTAGAGGTGCACTGGTTGCAATCTTCTCCGTCGATTCCGATCACCGATTGTTTTAAAGTTTGACCAGCTGATGTCGATTACGGGCTCGTGGCTGGATCTGCGCTTCCTTTAGCCGCTTTGCCAATGTTAGCTTGTTGAGACTTGCTATGTTACTCAGGGTGATTCATTTTAATTTGTCTGATCAAGTTTGTTGTCCCAAACGTTTTCGGGGAGGTTCCTCCACAGCTTATTTTGGCCTGATTGGTGTTGCAAGCTTTGTGTTTTATTCATTCACGGTGAAAGATTTCCAAGCTGGTGCAATGGTTTTAGCCATGCTAGCTCATGCTTGGTGTGTTTGTGCGACGATACGTGTAACCAGCAAAGATCGGCCATTCTGAGACAGCACGGCCGATCAGCGATCATATCAAAATAAGTCTCCGATAATCAATATACGACCGATTATTATACCAAAAAACTTGAAAATCGTAAGTGTGGAACATCATCATGACATCATCATGTTATTAGTTAGTTAGTTAGATAAGTTGTTGTTGAAGCTAATTTGACCTTTTCTCCGCGGCTTGATAGCTAATGTCAAGTATTGTAGCTGAAGTTAACTTATTTCAGCTATCACAGATAACATTAGCTTATTTTAGCGGGCATTGCTGATGTTTGCTGATGTTTGACTATCATAGCTCACATCAGATAATTTCGGAAACACCTGTTTAACGTAATCATAACTTTCATAGCTAATGTTAGCTATTTTTAACTCTCTCTCTAATATTAGATACTTTTAACTGTATTTTGGTAATGTTAGCTATCTAAACACGTATAGCTAATTTCCAACCCTAAAAGTTAAGATTAGCTTATTCATGAAATCCTAACTAGACATACCAAATGTTAGCTGTCATAGCTAATATACGCTAATATTTAGCTAGTTTCAACTCTCATTGCAAACATTGTCTAACGCTGATGTTATCATGGCTCGAAATAGCTTATTTTAGTTATCATAGCTAAAATCAGCTAAATCTGGGGGAGGTCTACAGGGGTCCTGAAAGTCCTATTGGTGGTCTGTCCTGGGAATAAGGGTAAAGGGTTCAGGAACTGGTTCCAGAAAAAATGACTCTCTCAGAAGTCTCACAGCTTGTTCCGGTGAAACTATATAAAGACTTGAAGTCTTTATCAGTAAGATCAGAAGTCTTGAAACAGAACCACTCTCCATCATGTGACTCAACATGATGAAAACGTTTGACGTTTAACCGCCCTTGTTTTTCCTCCAGCAGAGAGACGCCGGCGTCCCCAGAGCTTTCTGACTGCTGGGACCTTCTGTCCTGTCCTGGTGAAAGCGAAGCAGGTTCTCCCAGGTAAAAATGAATGCCCGGAACTGAAGGACCTACTCAGTGATCTTCTATCATTTCTATTCTCACTGGTGAAGAGAAGCTAAACTGCTAAACCTTTCCCTTCTGATACAGATTGATGCAGGACTCCAGAGAAGAACTGAAGGAAATGCTCGGTAGGACACTGTCAGATCTCTCTGAGGAGATGAGATGGAGAATAATATCCAGACTGCAGACTTCTGGTTTCACATGCAGAGAAGATTTTAAGTACATCCAGCAGGAGCACCTCACTGGTCTGTTACCTGAGACCCACCTCCAAAAAATACTCAACACCCTTAGATCAGGTAAGGGAGAGCTACTGAGAAATTCCCAACAGTCCCACATATAGTCCAGATCACACATGAGTGGACAATTACTGGACAGGAACTATTAGCAGGAATTAGGGATGTGCAATATTGACAAAAAATAATATCTCGATATTTTCTGGGAGTTTGCCCTTAATGATGATTGGACGATAAATGTCATCGTTTAAAAGTTTCTTGTAAAAAAAGACTTGTATTATACTAGATCACTCTTGTTTGACAGGATATTAACTGTTCAAATAAACTGCCTACTAATGATAGTAGTGGAAACAACATATTAAAGAAAAGTAAGTCTTTATGTTCTTTATTTATTTACTTCAAACTGAAGCAAATCTAAGAATCTAATCTAATCGCCAACACATCGGTTGAATTGTGAGGAATAGTGACGTGACAGAAACTCACACTCACAATCCATGATAAATGAAATGTAACGCAGTTCACAATGGTTAATAATGACAACGTTAATAATAGATTGGAGTAGGCTAAATGCGAAAGACTGAATGTATTATATCTGTATTATATGTCTGGATGGTCGCGACGATGACTGGCAAGAAAAACAAAACAGCTTTTTAAACAGCAACTTTAACAAGTTAATGGTATTTCGATGGTTTAAGTTGCGATCTGGAGCCCCGTGAAGTTGATCCACATCTGACAATTAAAACTGACGACGATGGTGTCTGTACATCATCTCCTGGCGCTGTTTGTTCACTCATTTTAACCTCATGCGTCTTTCGGCAGCTATGCTTGTTGAACTCTAGCACGCGTTTGGACCCACTGCATGTCTCAGCGAGTAAGTGGGTGTGTTTTTGATTGTTTTTGTACTTAAGTTAACACACTAACCAATTATGTTTCACAAACATGGCATCCCTCAAATCTGCACGGGAGTCCTCTTGAGTGTGCATAGATTCTCTTCTTACCTAATAACAAATCCCGAATACGAACACATTAGTTAATGCCATAATCTGCGTGAAAGCTGTGAAAATGTCGGACAACTAGACCAAAATGTTTGAATCAAGAACGTTAGACAGAAACTGAAGAACTTAAGCATCGGGTCACTAGACAGAAACTTAAGCATCAGTGCCACTTGACCAAAATTATATCATCGAGGACACTTTGCCTTAATGTTACCATTAGCATTGTTAGCAGTGATGTAGCATTCTAGCCACAGAGCCTAAATTTGTCTGTCTTTGGTTTTTCAGAGGCTGAGTTAGTTGAATTGGATCTGGAAGTCATTTCTTCTTCTTCACCGCTTAGCGCTACTTTTTCTATGTCCGAGCTCCCCACAACATCGCCGGGCAGTTCATCGCCACTGTCGGCTATCCCCTTGCTGTCGAGCCAGCGAGGAAACGATCCGAGCTCTGGACCGTCCTTGACTCAAATGATGACCTGGCCGGAATCATTCCAGGTCCCTTGGGATCGGATGCCGCCGGAAATCCGTGCTGCTGTCGTTGACGGCAAGCGGCCCAAGCCAACAGAGCGCCGCCATATGGTGCGAATCCTCGTAGAGGAGATGAGGAGGATGGAGCCCAACCCGACACGCTCGCAGTGCCTCACCGTGGTCCGGAAAATCATTCGCCAGTACCCAAAGACCTTCGCCGACATGAAACCTGATGGGTCGCTCCTGACCGGAGGTTATACCTCACTTCTGATCCAAGTCAAGAACCGCATTGAAAACCTGAACCGTGGCATGAGCTTTGTACGCCACCGTGCCCCGAGATCTGGATTGACTCAGGCCCGTCCCCCATCTGAGAGGAGGAGGCGCACCACAGACTCTTACGGGTGTATCAGATTCGAGCCACCGCTCCCACCGCATGAAACTCTTGAGACGATGGAGCAGAGGCGTCTCCACCTGGAGGAGATCTACAGCGAAGAAGGTCTGTCTGGAGCCGAAAGATCAGAGGTCAAACATCTTATGGTGCTGACCTTCTGGCTCCAGCGCCAGAACATCAACGAGTTCTCGCCGCCAGACGTGGAGGACATTAGGAGGAAGTGGCCGTTTCTCTTCGCCCAGACGTTCCTCTATCGCCACTTTGAGTTACTCACAGACACCAATGTGCTCCGCAGCCTGGAGGTCACCATGGCGGAATGTGGACAGTCCATAGGGGAGTACTTCCGGAGAAAACCGACCAACAAACACATGCAGGATGTTCTCTGTAGTAGCGAAGGCGATGACTTGCCGCTCCGTGTTCTTCAGCTGCTGATGGCCCACTTTGGAGAGGAGCTCTCAGGACTGGTCCTCCTCGCAGACGTAAGTTAATTAACCTCCTATCAGCACATGATTTTATTCATTAATATAAAAAAATGCCTAAATATTTACAATATGGTCTCTTATATGTTATTAACAGAAAATGAGCCAAAGACAATGAGTCTGAGGTTGAAAAAATGATTAACCACATCATTTTTCTCTTTAGCAAAACCTTGAAAACGCGTCTCTCAGAAGCGAACACTGCACAAAGTTTAATGTTTCATTAGCCAATGTCAGCCATGACAGCTCGAAATTTGACATTATTGGCAATGAAAACTGAAATTAGATAATAAGCCAAAATAGCTGAATTAGCCAATCTTAGCCATGATAACTGGAAGAAGCTAACATTAGCTACAGTAGTTGAAATCAGCCAACCAAAGCTAGGATCGACGATATTAGTTCAATTTTGCTCTAAAAGCTAAAAAAAGTTATAACTGAAATTAGCTAGTCGCCAGGTATTGTGTTTAGGTAAAAGCTCATAAAAAATGCTAAGCGTGTGTCCTCAAGACAGTGACAAGAGCATGAGTCCTCAGTTTAACCGACATCATTCAGATGGCATCTTGAGAACAATTAGTTTGTTACCAGACACTGTTGTTTTGATTCTAGCTTTATTAATTCTCCTGAGGTGGAACTGCATGGCGGTCTGATGATCCAGTCGTCTTTGTTCTTTACAGGCGTCCTCCACTGCTGCTGATGTGGAGATGACTTTCGCTCTTCCTGCCAGTCCTCGTCTGATCCTGCTTGGTATGGATTTAACCTGCAGACAAATCACATGACCTGTACGCTTCGTGTGGCGTTCTCTAATGTTAGATGTCACCTGAAGTTTCAGGTGAAACGGGCCAAATCACTGTTGCCCGCTGGATGGTCAGTGTTCAGCACCGGGTCATGTCTGAGAATGGAACAGCAACCTTTCTGACGGGACTCGCCGCCGTGTTCGCCATGTTCTACATCTTCAACCTACGCTATCAGGAGGAGGCGACATGCACACTGGAGTTCATCCAGAGGTGACCTCTCGGTGTGCTGGCATGTTGTTGCTGTGATTCTGGTTTGTGTTGCTGTGATTCTGGTGTGTTGTTGGCATGATACTTTTGGGTTATTGGTGCATTTATGGTGTGAGGTTGCTATGATGCTGACATGAGGTTTGGCATGATGCTAATGTTTTATTGGAGTGATGCTGGTTTGATATGTGCATGATGCTGGGGTGTTGTTGGTGTGATGGTTGTGTGTTAATGGCCTGATGTTGATATATTGTTGGTCGGGCTCTTGTGTGATGTTGGTATGTTGTTGGCGTGTTGCTAGAGTGTTGTTTGCGTGAAGCTGATGTGTTGTTGGACTGATGCTGGTGTGTCTTTGGATTGATGTCCGTCTGTTCATATTAGGGGCTGCAACTAACGACTATTTTGACAGTCGATTAATCAGTATATAATATAATAATCAACCGATTAATTAATTAATCGGATATGGCGTGTTATTAGTGTGATGCTGGTGTGATGGTGCCGTGATGCTGCTGTGTTGTTGGTATGATGCTGGTGTGATGGTGCCGTGATGCTGGTGGGTTGTTGGTATGATACTGGTGTGTTGGCGTAATGCTGGTGTGATGTTGGTGTGATGCTGGTGTGATGTTGGTATGATGCTGGTGTGATGTTGGTATGATGCTGCTGTGTTGTTGGTATGATGCTGGCGTGATGTTGGTATGATGCTGCTGTGTTGTTGGTATGATGCTGGTGTGATGGTGCCGTGATGCTGGTGGGTTGTTGGTATGATACTGGTGTGTTGGCGTAATGCTGGTGTGATGTTGGTATGATGCTGGTGTGATGTTGGTATGATGCTGGTGTGATGTTGGTATGATGCTGCTGTGTTGTTGGTATGATGCTGGCGTGATGTTGGTATGATGCTGCTGTGTTGTTGGTATGATGCTGGTGTGATGGTGCCGTGATGCTGGTGGGTTGTTGGTATGATACTGGTGTGTTGGCGTAATGCTGGTGTGATGTTGGTATGATACTGGTGTGTTGGCGTGATGCTGGTGTGTTTTTGGCATGATGCTGTTGTGATGTTGGTATGTTGTTGGGGTGTTGTGGCGTGATGTTATGTTTTTTGCAATGAGGCTGGTTTGCTTTGTTGGTGTAATGCTGGTGGGTTGTTGGTGTGATGCTGGTCTGATGTTTCTTGTGATGCTGGTGTGTTGGCGTGATGCTTTTTTGTTGTTGGTGTGATGCCGGATTGATGCTGCTGTGGTTTTAGTGGGATGCTGGTATGGTGTTTGCGTGATGCTGCTCTGTTCTTGGTATGTTGTTGGTGTGATGATGGACTGATGCTTCTGTGGTTTTGGGTTGATGCTGGTTGGATTTTTTCATTGCGTGATGCTGGAATGTTTTTGGTGTGATGTTGGTATGTTGACCTGATGCTGGCGTGTTGTTGGTGTGATGCTGGTGGGATGTTGATATGTTGTTGGTGTGATGCGGTCTGCTGGTGTGATGGTCTGATGCTGGTGCGATGTTGGCGTGATGATGCTGTGTTGTTGGTATGTTGTTGGTGTGATGTTGTTGTGATGGTGTCGGGATGCTGGTATGTTGTTGGTGTGAAGTTGGCTTGATGCTGATGCGATGTTTGCGTGATGCTGCTGTGTTGATGTTGTGATGCTGGTGTGTTGTTAGCGTGATGCTTGTGTGATGGTGACATGATGCTGGTGGGTTTGCGGTGTGATGCTGGTGTGATATTGGGACGTTGTCACTGTGCTGTTGGTGTGATGCTGGTCTGATGTTGGTATGTTGTTGATGTGATGTTGGTGTGTTTTTGGCGTGATGCTGGTTTGTTTTGTTGGCGTGATGCTGGTGAGATGTTAGTATGTTGGTGTGAAGTTGGCCTGATGCTTGTGAGATGTTAGTATGTTGGTGTGAAGTTGGCGTGATGCTTGTGTGATGTTAGTGTGATATTGGCATGTTGTTGGTATGTTGTTGATGTGATGTTGGTATGTTGTTGATGTGATGCTGGTTTGTTTTGTTGGCCTGATGCTGGTGAGATGTTAGTATGTTGGTGTGAAGTTGGCCTGATGCTTGTGAGATGTTAGTATGTTGGTGTGAAGTTGGCGTGATGCTTGTGTGATGTTAGTGTGATATTGGCATGTTGTTGGTATGTTGTTGCTGTGATGCTGGTCTGATGCTGGTGTGATATTGGGACGTTGTCACTGTGCTGTTGGTGTGATGCTGGTCTGATGTTGGTATGTTGTTGATGTGATGTTGGTGTGTTTTTGGCGTGATGCTGGTTTGTTTTGTTGGCATGATGCTGGTGAGATGTTAGTATGTTGGTGTGAAGTTGGCGTGATGCTTGTGTGATGTTAGTGTGATATTGGCATGTTGTTGGTATGTTGTTGCTGTGATGCTGGTCTGATGCTGTTGTGATTTTGGGATGTTGTTGGCGTGATGATGTGTCTCTGGCGTGATGCAGGTTTGCTTTGTTGGTGCGATGCTGTTGCGATGTTGGCGTGATGCTGTTGTGATTTTGGGATGTTGTTGGTGTGATGATGTGTCTCTTGCGTGATGCGGGTTTGCTTTGTTGGCGTGATGCTGGTCTGATATTGGTGTCTCGTTGGCGTGATGCTGGTATGTTGTTGTTGATGTAAGAGTGATATGTGGGTGTTTCATTCAGCCCCTGGTTATTGCCTTTCCAGGCGATTCATCGGCATAAACCCAGAGAGAGGAACGAAGGCTGTCCGAGGAAAAGTCGTGTCCAAGAAGACTGGCGGACTGGTCCAGAAGAAGTTGGCCGTAGTAAACCCTCACGTCTCCACACTGCTGAAGAACCTCACCGACTTTGAGTGGGGTTTCATGTAGATAGGTGAACTTGACCAGCTGTTATTTACAACTTTTATTCTTTTCAATACTCACCTATAGCGCTGTCAGAACGTACCTCCCATCATTTACTCTTGTTCCCTTGACAACGCCGTCCTTTCACAAACATGTTTATTTGGCACTGTTTTACTTCCTACTGCAGCGGATTTGTCGTTTTCTATCTTGAAAACCATTCAATTTAGATTTTAGACAGGTCATTGATTAAGAGGCGTTTACAGACCACTTGTTAAAGGTTGTTGGTTCTTGTTCCAGCGTGATGGGTTTGGTGAGAGGCCAACACCTAAATGACATAATTTTATTAGTTTGAAGGCTAATTAAGGCCTCAAACCCATGTTTAATATTTGTCAGACGTGTTTTCAGATTATTGTTTGTTTGTTACTTCATTAGGAGGCATAAACTACATTCTTGCTTTTAAAGCATCCAACTGTATTTTTATTCCACTGCCTCTCTCTTCTGTATTCTTCTGTAAATACTGTATTTAACTGTAAAACCTTTATGTGTTTGTTTACACAAATCCATAAAAAACTTTATTTCTCTGATTTGAGACAGAGAAATAAAGTTTTTGTTTTTCCCAAACCACAGATAATTCTTTTTAACTTCTTTTCATTCGCTTGTTCATTTTGTGCAGTAAAATGGTGTATGAACAGTAATACATGAACCGTTTAAGCGTCAGACTGTAGTTTTGCAGGACTGTGTCACCTATTACATTGTAAATACTGTATTTAACTGTAAAAATGTAAAGTGAAGCTGTCAAACATATCGTGTTTCTTTATTTAAGTATTAAAAAGAACAACTTTGAACTTTTAAATTTGTTATAATGATTGGACACTTTCTCTCTTCCCGCACCTTCTGGAATGTCAACATTTGTTTTTATTTTGTAAGTAAACATAAATATGTAACAATATCACGTTTATTTAACTAACTTCATTAACTGTTCTTCCCGTCGCAGCTCGATGCCACATCGGAACCATACGCAGGCAAAGGAGGCCGATGATGCAGACGGGACTGGGCAGGAACCTGTGGGCTTCCTGTCTCTGCAGGTTTTGTCTGAGAGTGACACCGGCGAAGTTGCCGACGATGTCCGGAACCCTGAGGCGCACCTGAAGACGGGTCGACTAAAGAAGATGAGGACGAAGCGACTAGTCGAGCATCCCAGTATCCGAAAGAAGGCGGTGCCTGATAACGGCACCAAATGTCAAACCCCGGCTCCAATGTCGCCGGCTGATAATGGTGCTGCTCTGTGCTGTAAGGTCTGCCAGGTTCTGCGTGGGTCAGCCAACATGCTGATCAAACATGCCTGGAGTCACGTGGACGATCTGGACCAGCTGTGTGGCGTCTGCGGCGAACGCGCCAAGTCCCTGGACGACCTGAGGACTCACCTCCACGGCCACCAGAAGACCAGCAACTGCAACATCTGTGGGAAGTCCTTCCTGTCTGTCAACGGGCTCCGGGGCCACATCGCCCGCCACAACGGCCAGAAGCCGCACAAGTGTAAAGTCTGCCACAAGGCCTTCGCCCAGAAGTGGGTCCTGAAGAACCACATGTGGATCCACGAGACCGAGAAGCCGCACAAGTGTGAATTTTGCCCCAAATCGTTTGCCTCTAAGGTGGACCTGACTCGCCACCGAGTGTCGCACACGAGAGAGAGTTTACACCGCTGCAACACCTGCGGAAAGTCACTCAGCAGCCTGGAGGTTCTGTCCCGACACCTGCTGAAGCACTCTGATCAAACGCAATTTTTTACCTGCGATGTCTGCGGCACGAAGTGCTCCACAAAGCAGAAGTTACTATCTCATGCCCGCGTCCACGCCAAGACCAGGAGCTTTAGGTGTCCCATCTGCAACCGGGCCTTCAGCCAGAGCCACTGCGTCAAGAGACACATGAGGAGCCTCCACGGCGTGTCAGAACCCGACAAGACCGACGCTTCACTCCAGAATCCGTCTGTGAACAGCGCTAAAAGCATCAAACATGTCCGCTGACTTCAACTTAATCATGGAACTACAATCGAGAGACGGAAGCTCTAATGATGACATCATCGCCTGATCGCTATTATGCGACTCAACCACAATTATCGTAGCGACTAGAACGGCTTCCACTCATCACTGATGACGGCATTATCTATGGGCAGTGAGTCCGGTGAACTGTTAACGCCCCGTACGGTTTATCACCGGAGGCAGCAGAGAACGTTCCTGGCAGCACAGCTGTAATCTCCAGTGACTTTCTTTTTTTACACAGAGTTTCAGAGAAACCGCGGCATCCACGACCTCTACGACCTCTACGATACATAGACTTTTTTTTTCATGTTGAAGCAAATAATTATGTAATAGCGGATCTTCAGTTTGACTTTTAGTTAGCAACAAGGCGTTTCACGAGCTCCTGATTATTAGTTTCAGAGCGCAGTCAATTATTAAATACTAACAGCTCCTAGCTTCTTACTGCTACTAGCTGGTAACTAGTAAGAGATGCTAATTCTTACTAGCTGCTAACTTTTATAAGCTACTAACTACTATTGGCTGTAGTGATATTAGCAGATAAGTGCTACTTGCTGTATAATACCCCTAGTGGCTAACTCTTCTTCGATGCTTACTGCTACTAACAGCTAACTCCTCCTAGCTGGTAACTGCTACTAGCAGCCAGCTCTTTCTAACTGCTACTAGCTGCTAATTGTGATTAGCTGTATACTAGTACAAGTAGCGAAATGGGACTTGTGCCTAACTCTTCGTAGATGCTAACTTCTTTTTGTTGTATATTGCTACTATCAGTTAACACTAGCTGCTAACTTCTACTGGTTTTATATTACTACTAATAGCTAATGTTTTTTGCTGCTACATGCTAGTAGCAGCTAACTGTAGCTGCTTTTTAAATATTCTGGATACTGAAACTCATACCTACATCCAACCTTTCCTTCTTACGTCTAACAGACAATTCAACTCTGTTTCTACCTCCGCTGCTGGTAGAGGGGGAAGCTTCGGCTTTGAAGGGGAGATGGAACGAAAGGACACTTTAAACATTATGTTTGAAATTGTCTTCTGATTGGTTGAACAGAGGATTCAGCACCATCAACACCCTTTTTAAAAAAATCCAATGTGTGGAAACAACGGGCGTAAAAAAAAGTTTGTTTTAGATCATTAGTTCACAAATCGTGTCATACGTAGGATTTTACACCCCAACAGCTAGGGGGGCAACGATCAATAGCCACTCACTTCATTCATACCAAATGTGGGGCGGGTTTTCAGGGTGGCTTGACGATGTGCAAGTTCAGCTGAAAAGCTGTGAGTAGAATGTTTGTTTGGATTGGACATAATGCGAGGATGCAGGACCTTCTGGTCTAATCACTAGTCTTTGATTTGATTCCTGCTATTGGGGTTCACGTCTCCAACAAATAAAGACTCAACTCAGAACGATTCTGTGATGACATTTAAGCGAGTATTCGCTATACTGCCTATGATGGTAGACGTTCAGCGCAAATTCCCTGAGTAAAGGCAAAACAATTCAATATGTTAAGTCATAGATCGTAACCAACGACTGTCGATGCAGAACTGACGTAACAACCACATTCAGGAAACGTCGCCATGTTCGGTTTCATGTTGTGTTTTTATGAAACACGAGGACATTTTATGTCCGGTCTATTTTTTAGCGGCAAATGAATCCATATCTGTGACATTATGACAGTGTTCATGATGGAGATCCGACGCGGAAGAAATTTTGACTAGTTGTGAAAAAATTAAGAAAATCTTTTAATGACATCTGGGAAACTTAAATGTTTTAAACATGTCACTGTAAAGTTTTTAATTTTAGCTTTGATTCATTTCAGTTTTTTTAATGACTGATAATTTTACTGTGAAATCTGTCCATAGGAAAATAAAAAGTTGAAGATGTGGTGATCCTCGTTTGGGTTTTTATTTTTTGTTTAGTTTTGAATCGTGTGAATTACATAATTATAAATTAATTTAAATAAATTATATAAGCATACAGACAAATATCTAGAAAATGTACCTTAAATATAAAACGTTAAGGTTAAACTCTTTGAATAAATGTAAAATGGTAATTATAACCATGTATTTATGTGTAATTTTTTTGGTTTAAAAGAGGGAAAATTGAATCTTAGCTAAATGTGTTTAAAGTACATTGAATTAATTGAATGACACAGACAAGTAGTAATTATTTTTATTGTTTTTTTTTGTCTTCAAACCAAACATCGTAAACCAGCGGATTAGAAATATTTATTATAATATTTATTCAACGGAACTGTAAAAATAAATCCATATTTGTCAATACCGTAACAACACATTATGTTAAGCTTTATGTCGTGACCCGCCAAATAACTAATATTAGACCATTCTTAAAATTGTCTAAAATAACCAACATTTTCTCATATAATTAAATACTATATTCCACGGTTTCATGAACAAATCTGAAAATAAACACACTTTCACATCAAATGATTTTAGTTCTCTGAAAAGGACTTTTCTGCCTTGAAAATTCTAAAAGTCATAAAATAATTTGCAATAAAATCCGAACATTTATTTAATATAATATTTTGTGTTCAAGCATTTAATACGTCAATGAAAAATTAAAATCCATTTTATTTTAGATAAAAAATGTTTGGAAAAACCAATCATTAATAATAATAATAATTTCAATTGTTCGAAAATTACTTTTGTAATAAATAAATACCTAAAAATAATCTTACAATATCTTAAGATTATCTACGCTTTAATTTATGACTTTTACCCCGCAAAATCGAAAATTGACAATGACCATATCATAATTATAATTACCTTATTTTATTTAAACGTTAAAACCAACTGGAACTCACGCTGTGTTTCTGTCGGACGACATTAGTGGCTGAACCGCGGAAGGGAAGTGGCACCATTCAGTGCTGAAACTGGTTCCGTGCAGAAGCTGAAGTCGGAAACGGGATGTTGTTCTGGATGGAGCGCAGAGGCGTCGGTGCGGAGACCCTCCGCGGCTTAGGTGACATGTCTAAGGCCGACATCCTAAGGGGGATCGTGGCCGAAAAGCTGACGACTGCCGCTCAGGAGATCCTGGCGGTGGTGGAGAGAACCGTGGCCGGCTACGAGGAGGAGGCAGCGGGCTTGAGGCGGGAGGTGGAGCGACAGAAGCGTCAGCTGGAGCTGCTGCAGCCGCGGGTCCACCTGGAGCGGAGAGGTCGGCGAAGGAGGCTTAGTACTTGTACCTGCTGACGTCAGAGGACACGCTCAGGTGGCTCATGATATGACATCATATTTTACCATTTAACTTTTTTTACTCTCTTTAAACATGCAGCCGTGATCCCGGAAGTGGAGCAGCGTCACACAGTGGTAGTTGACGAAGGCGACGAGAACTCAGGTGAGTCTGTTTACATATGTGATGTCATGATGCACGTTGTTCTTAGTCGTTTGGCAGAAGTTGTGAATATAAATCTTCAGACAATAGAAAAATATGATATGAATA
Organism: Lophius americanus; assembly: GCA_037951165.1. NCBI lineage: Eukaryota > Metazoa > Chordata > Actinopteri > Lophiiformes > Lophiidae > Lophius > Lophius americanus. The sequence goes on from JBBDHG010000116.1 coordinate 852,448, forward strand.
CATAAATCTTGATAGAAACCAGTAATGGGCCGTTGGTTTTCCACCTGGGCCTTCAGTGCTATACTACCGCCATTATGCTGCCCTCCAATACTTCCACAGTGACACTGCAGACACAGTCTGCTGTCAGATTACATAACCTGCCCATATTCAGAGAGACAGCAACATTTATCTAGTTTAATCAAAGTGGGTAAAACAAGGTTCAACATCATCATGCGACCACCAAGAGATGCAACTTGGAAAGGATTCAGCAGTGTTTTCTGGCATAAAAAATACGTGCCATCAGGCGTCCCGGTACCGTAAGACGAAATCTGGACCTCATCCACACCACAACATTAGCAACCATCTACATAAAGCAATAATTAACAACTATTTAAGACGCATACAAATTACACTTACCAAGGCTGTTCTTCAACTGAGGAGTCGTGACCTCCTTTCTTTCTTTAAAATGAGTCTAATAACACGGTCGGAGATGACACCACTGCATATTTTTCCTTTTATAAATGCCCTTTCCACGTGGCATGGAGGCCAGTGCTGACAGGCTGTCAATCATTTTTAATTTGTTGAAAATGAATGCTCAGCGGGAGCTGGAGATGAAATCCAGTGCCTTCCGGACACGTAATACTGACGCAAGATGAGGCTGCCTTCGAAATTGCCCAGCCAGCTGTCGGGGTAACTAGCTAGCCATAGTTTGTCTAAGAACACGCCCTAAATCTTAACTTTAAAATCTGATTGGTTAGAAAAATATGTCAATCAACAGAAGAATCCCGTTGCTTTTCAACTGCAGAGGCCTTCTCTCTGGAAGCTGGTTATATATATGTGTATATATATGTATATATATGTATATGTAAACAAAACAAAAAATCTTTCTTCAGAAAGATTCTATCATTTGTCTTCAATAAAGATTTGGCTCCAACAGAAGCTGCAGTTAAAGGTGGAGCAGTGCTGAACTGTTTAGGTTAGTTGAAACCTGGAGCTGGGTTCGAGGTAGCGTGTGTTACGCATACTGTCGTCTCTTATTGTGTCCACTTTGTAGCGCTAGCACACACACAGTTGTTTTAAGTCTTGCCAGCAAGTGGCACTATTATTCCAAGTGCATATTGGCGAAGAGCAGACTCTGGACAACAGAGTTAAAACAACTTCCTGTTTTACGGCAGCGCCTAGGTGGCTTCGCCTTTTGAGTTCTACAAAATGTTCTGATAACTTTTAATCCCAATGTTTTTGAGTTGTGTAGTGTTCACCAGATTTCAGGTTGATCAAGTGAAATGTGTAGGTGGAGTTTGTTTAAGTGCGATGCATGACAAATGGTTTAGGATATACTGAATTTGCACTTTAAAAAAAGGAATGGCCGAAGTCCTGTTGGCATTAGTTCTTGGTGCAGGGAGATTTTCTTTGCACATCTTGATCTCAGACACACGTCTTGAAAATGTTATTCTTCTAGGGGAATCAGTTTTTGGAGGTTGTTTCTTTGAAATGTTCCATGCAGCACTGTGGAATCATTTAGCCACGCCCACTCTTATAACGTAATCAGATTGTGATCTTCACCTCTACCTTGGAGGGCGACACTTTGGGACGTGAACCCTGTATGCTGACCATGTGGCATTTTCTTTAACTACTGCTGGTTCTGGTTTTACAGAACCTCAGCTGCCATCCTATACAAACAGACCCCATGTTTTCTCTTAGGTGTAGATGAGGCTGGGAGTTTGGGCCTCCTGTGGTTCAACAGCGATTGCGAAGATGATGATGTTGGCGGTGGAGATGAAGAGCATGAGCCGTCGGATCGACCACAACAAGAAGATCTGAAGGATCCAGATTTTCAAATTAAACCCAGGTTAGCATCTTGATAGCTAGCATGCTAAACATGCAGTTAGCATGTGTAGTAGCTTAGCCTCAGTTGGGTTGACCTGCATACTGCCAGAGTTAATGACATCTTGTTAGCGATTTGTTATTAGCTGGAATTCAATTAGCTTGGGAGGTTTGCATGTGATGCAAATCCACTAAAGGATTTTAGCTTAACATGCGTTTAGCATTCTAGAAAGCCGAATATGTTTTGTGTTGGTTTACGTTGTGGCAGTTGGCTAAACAGCATGCTGTCAGCAGGCTTTGTTCAATGGTGGCTGTAAACATGTTGGTGATCGCACCACGCTTGTGATATTGCAGTTCAACAGAAACAGTTGGCCTCCCAGGTTGTCAGTATAGACTGCTCAAAAAAGTAGGGCAACACTTATATCAAACATCGAATATTGAAGTTGAAAATCTTCGTTGATACACATTGCTGGATTTGTTGGGAAGGAAAGGATGTAAGAACGGTCCAGTGAATCCAATTTAGGTCTGGATTCTAAATCACACACCAAATCAAGGTGAAACACTGAAATCTACGGCTGATCCAACAGGCATGGATTTGATCACATCGACTCATAATGTGTCTCAGCAGGGTTTTTGGCAACCACATGCCTGTCTGCACTCTTGAAAAGGTCTGGAGATGCTCCTGTTGAGATGGAGGATGGTATCCTGGGTGAGAACCTCCTGGATCTGGATCAGGGCATCAATGAGCTCCTGGACATGGTCGGTGGCGTCTCATGCATTGATACATAACATCTCAAAGGTTCTCGGGTGGATTCAGGTCTGGGGAACATGAGGACCAGTCAATTGCACCAATACCATCATCATCGAGGAACTGCCTTTACACTAAGCACATGAGGCCGGCCTTGCCCTGCACCAGGAGGAACCCAGTGTGCACTGCACCAGTGTAAGGTTTGACAGTGGGTCAGCAGTTGGCTAACAATGGAGGTCTGTGAGACACTCCAAGGATACGCCTTCCCAGACCACCACTGATCCACCACCAGTGCTGGATCATGCTGGATGATGTTGCAGGCAGAAAAACCTTCACCACAGCATCTCAAGACTTTTTCAATTCTTTCACATGAGCTCACTGTGAACCTGCTGTCATCTGCTATGAGAACGAGGCGCGAGTTGCAGACCTGCTCATTCTGGTGTTGTCTGGCAAATGCTGATCCAGCTGCATGGTGCTAGGCTGTGAGCACTGGTCTTAATAGAGGAATTTGAACCCTCAGGCCACCTGCATGGAGTCTGTTTATCAAGTTTTGGTCAGAAATATGCACACCTTTAGCCGCTGAAGGGCATTTTTTCCTCACAAAAAGGAGCAGATGCCGGTCATGCTTCTGGGATTTCGCCCCTTTGTCCTGTCCAGCATTCCTGTGTAACAGCCCAGCTCGTGGTATCTCCTGCGCCCCCTTGAGATTGTGCTGGCAGATGAAGCAAACCTGTCTTTGGGGACAAGTATGGATGTTCCACCCTGGGGGAGCCGGACCACCTGTGCAACCTGAACGGGCTGCAGGTACCGCATCATGCTCCCAGGAGAGAGAAGGACACTAGATAAATGCAGAACTAGGGCAGAATCAGTCTGGAAGGATGAGGAGAGAGTAGGGGTCTGTGGCCACCATCTGCAGAACCATTTCACTCTTGGGGGCCGTCCTGCTGTTCCCTCTTCTTTCCGCTTGTAGACATTTTCGTTTGCACAAAAGTTTGGGAAATTGATTCACGATCACAATAATAACTGGACAGATAGACATCCCAGAAGTTGACACAAAATGGCGCAGATTTGACTTTTTGGTCTGCTTTGATGATTAAGTGTTCAACAGATCTCTTGGATCTGTGTATTAAACAAACATACTATGTAGAATGGCATGGTGTTGATTTTCTGTTGATGATACTTAGCATGCTCGTTGCCAGCGTTGGTGTAGATCTAAGGGAGAAGGGTAGCTATACATGCTGTTAACATTCTAATTGGACAACCTGGTAGTTTTTCTGTTGATGAACACAATGTTGGCTGGTTTTGTAGTTTTACTGGAACATGATGGCTTAAAGTATTGTTAGCATGTTAGTTATAATGCTAGTTAACCTAATGCTAGTTAACGTACCATTGTTAAAAGGATTTTTCTGTTGACGATGGTTGATGGTATTGGTGTTATGGAACATGTTGGCTTTAAATACTGTGGGCATTTATTAATCTTTTGTTGGCTTTTAATAATGTTAGCATGCTAGTTAGCCTAACTAGATGTTTGCATGATGTTAGCTGGTTTTTAGCTCGCATGCAATCACCCTACGTGATAATTTTCCACAGAGTTCAGTCTGACAGGAGGAGGACCAGCAGAACCCAGATCAGCGACTCACATCTGGGCCTTAGGATCTGTGTTCTGGAGGACTCCCAGACCGACCTGATCTCCAAACATAGTATGTTTTAGCTTTTCCCATCATCTCTGGCTTCTTCTTTTTCTGCTGTGCTGAAGATCATTCTTCTCCTCCAGTTTGTCAGAGGAGTCCGATCCAGGAGGTCAGGTGTCTCCGGACCTTGCAGGAGGCAGACTTCGTGGACCTGCTGAGATCCACCTTTCCTCAGCTGGCTGAGGGGCGGCAGTTTGAGTTCTTCACATCAGATAGATCCAGGAGGTTGAAGCCTCTAGGGGTGAAGCTGCTGACACCGGAGGAGATCCACCAAAGGATCCGGCTGACGGGGGCGGGGCACTCCGCCCTCTACGTCCGCCTGAAGGTACCAGCCAAGGAAGTTTGAGGGTATTTAGATACAAATGTCTCCAAAACTAATCTTTATCTGTTTGTTCCAGACTGGAAAAGAATCTCATAGGATCAGCGAAGATCTTAATCCACCTCAGGAACCAGGGGATCCTCCCTCCAGCTCTGCCACCGTGTTACATGACCAAACGTAAACAAACAAACACCTGTGAGGCAAATTTAGCTCCATTTCACAATCAGATGACTACCTGTCAATCATCTCTCAGGTTCTTGTCTCCTGTTGGTTCATCTGAGAAGAGGAGGCGTGGTAGACCCCGTCTTGGAGAAGAACCGGACCACCACCTCCTCAGAGTCTGCGTGCTGGAAGATTCATCTTCAGATGTTCTAGAGAAGGACGGTGGGAATCAGATACCACTGTTACCTCCTCTAAAATGCTGAGAGGCTAATTGCATTGTTAACTTCTCTGACATGTTAGCGAGGCTAACATCTAACGTTGATGTTAGCCTCTCTAACATGAAAACAGTGTGTTAACTTCTCTAACAGGCTAACATCAGTATTAACTTTTCTAAAACGCTGACAGGCTTCCGTTAGCTTCTTGAACAGGTTACTGTAACATGCTAATACGCAAATGTCAAAACTAGCTTCTCTAGCGTGTTTATCGTGTCAATGTTAGCTTGTCCAACATGCTAACAGGCAGCCATCGGTATTAGCATTTCCAAACTGCTAACAATGGTGTTAGCTCTTCTAACAGGCGAATGTCAGTGTTAGCGTTGATAGCGAAGGCTTTAGTTCAGTTGGTAGAGCAGTTGTCCCTCAACCGGGAGACCAGGGTTCTTGCAGCTCTTGAGCATGACCCTGAAACCTCAGATCCCCGGACGCTCTGCAGGGGCTGCACAGATAAATTTCACTACATTGTACTGTATGAATGTACTGTGTGACTTGTGATAAATGAAAGAAAGATTATTATTATTAAAACATTAAATTATTATTAAAAAATAAGTGTTCATTTCTCTAACACTTAACAGGCTAAAGTCGATGTTAGCTTTTCTAATGTCAGTATTAGCTTTCACAAAATGCTAACAATACATTACCATCTCTTCCAGGCTAAAATAATAATGTTAGGTCTGTCTCACATGCTAAGTGCGCCCTTAGCCTCTCCACCAGATTAGCGATAAAATAAAGGAATACTCCTAAAGGAATACTCCTAATCGGAATCTCTGCTTTCTTCTGTTTCTTCAGTTCTGATGAAGTCGTCGGTCCGGGAGCTGTTGATTCCTCGTGGCCTACAAGAGAACGACTTCCTGAACCTCCTCAGGTCCACTTTCCCTCAGCTGGCAGGAGATGACAGACGGTTGGTTCTGTTCAAGTCGGACCGGAGCAGGAAGCTGCAGCGGCTGAGACATAACGAGATCCAAAGAACGATGAGGAGCGCCGGGAAAACGCTCCTTTACATCCGTTCCAGAGTCAGTTCAAATGGTGAAGACGAGGAAGAGGATGACGACTCTCTAGCAACGCCCACTATGGTGATTGAAAGAATGAAAGGCAGAGACAGCAAAAGGTAACCTCAGCGTTAGCTTCTCTGGCAGACCAACATCAATGTGAGCTTCTCCAACAAGCTAATACCAATGTTAGTTTTTCTAACAAGCTGACGTCAGCCTTAGTATCAGTCATATTGTCAGTTTTAGCATCAGTGCTGTTTCACTAAGTCTGATGATCTTCACTTGTAGTGATACTGAACCACCTGAAGGTCGGCGAGCCGGTGACTCAGAACAGGAAATGGCGGTGGAGGAAGCCGATGATGAGGATCGTCAGGTTGACTCCAGCGACGAGGACTGGAAACCAGATCCGGAGCACCAGCGGCGGTGGAGAAAGCAAGTTGCAGTTTCTGATGTGCGTAAGGCAGCATGTAAAGTGTGCGGGATCTGGTACCGCCTCCAAGGCAGCCTGATCAAACACTCTTGGGCCCACACTCATGAGAAGACACCTGTCTGCGGCGTCTGCGGCCAGAGCTTTGACTCAGTGGAGGAGCTGAAGGTTCACCTGAAGAGTTACCAGAAAACCCACGACTGCTCTGAATGCGGGAAGTCGTTCCTCAGCATCACTGGGCTGAACTCCCATTCTGCATTGCACGGCGGCAACAGGCCATACAAATGCGACATCTGCAAGAAGAGCTTTGCCTACCTGTCTAGTCTGAGCGTCCACCGCTGGGTCCACGTTGCCGACAAGCCACACCGCTGCGACTCCTGCCCAAAGACGTTTGGTCTGAGGGCGCAGCTAGTGGCGCATCGGAAGCTGCATTCAGGACGTGAGAAGCACCAGTGCAACGTCTGCGGAAAACTACTCTATGACCTGCGATCTCTGACACGACACAAAGCCACACATTCCGGCGAACGGCGCTATGGTTGCCAGGTGTGCGGTAAACGCTTCAAGCTCACTGGCGCCTTAAAGTCCCACGAGAAAATCCACACAACCAGAGAGCGAAGGTTCCTTTGCCACGTTTGCTGCAAGACATTCCTGTCCTGCACTGCGCTGACCAATCACGTGAAGACCCACAGTGGCGAGCGCCCATTCGTGTGCACCACCTGCGGTAAAGGCTTTATCTCCAACGGGCAGCTCAAGGACCACCTAAGGGTGCACACAGGTGAGGCGCCGTACGGCTGCTCGGAGTGTGGCCGCTACTTCAAGCGGCGCACACACCTGACCAATCACGTGAAGAGTCACCTGGGCATCAAGCAATTTGTGTGTGGAGTATGCGGGAAGGCATGTTCCCGCCAGGAGCACCTGACAATCCACATGAGAACGCATAACGGAGAGCGGCCTTACTGCTGCACTGTCTGCGAGCGCACCTTCACCCAGAGCCACTGCCTCAAGACCCACATGAAGAGCCACCAGGGGGAGACAGAGGGTCCCTGAACGAATCAAATTAAACTTGACAAATGTTACCATGACGACATGGTGATGTTTATTTGTTATGTGGGAGGGTAGCAGCACACCATCAGACTGTTTAGACTGGTTCATAGAAGAAATGCTGCCACCGCCTATCTGACGATTCAAGACTGAATCCTGAAAATTTCCTGCAAATACTTCACAAAGGACCAACTACTGGTTTTATCACCACGCAATGTTAGCACAGCACGGCTAATTAGGATGTTAGTAAGAAAGTTCAGACACAGCCACTGTGTCAGCCGATGGTGAGGATGATAATTAATGCCAACATTAATTATGACGGTTTCAGCTATGTTGGCTGAAAATAGCTAATGCTAGTTATAATAGCTGAAATGACCCAATGTTAGCTTTGATGGCTGATTTTAGCTTCCTTTTACATAATAGCTGACAACAGCCCACGGTAGCTATGATAGCTGAAATTAGGTGAAATTAGCCAACGTTAGCCATGATAGCTGAAATTGGTGGACATCAGCTTTGACAGCTGAAATTAGCTAATGCTAGCCATAACAGCTCTAATTACCCAACATTAGCTTTAATGGCTATAGTGAGCTTTAACAATTAAAATTGGTACTGAAATAAATTGTCTTTAGATAAGATATGGTTTATGTTTTAATTCAGTATGTTTAAATGCTCATTGTAGAATCAAACCTTTTTCTGACATGGTTACTTTAGGTCCTGAGTTTTTACATTGTTCACATTCTGAACCATAAAAACAGTTGTTTAATGTTTCAATGTTGGAAATGGAAAGTTCCCACAAATTCAACACTAAACATAAGGCAGATTTTACAAACTGTGTAAATATTTTAACTACAGATGGTTATCATAGTAAGAACATGTAAAAATTCCATGCAGTCCTGAACGCAGCATTTGGTGCCTTAAAGTGCATGTTTTCAATGTAAATAATATTAGCCTGTATGCTAAGCCACCAAATAAATGTCGAGTTGTAGGTTTGTCTCATCCGTCGTTTTTTCTGTCTATCTCTTTTGTACGTACGCCATAGTGGCGTCTTTTAGGGCCGCTCCAGCAGGTGGTACTCAGACAGGATGCGTTGGGTTTGTGTGAGGACGAGCGCCAGGGCGTTCATGAGGTCATGCAGGATGGGCTTGGCTTACGGCTGGCTCTGAACAAATGCCACCTTCAAGAAGTAGAGTCCGTCACAGAGTGAGTAAGACCCACTCTGCCGCCTGACGGAGCACCCAGGGGTTATGGGGCGCCAAGGCAACCTCGTAGGCATCTTTGAGGGCGACAGGAATCAGACTGAGGTTTTCTTCCTGTTTGCGGCCAAGCCATTTTTGGTGTTTTTAATGACTTATTTGGAGGGCCTACCGACCCACTGAGGGTTAAAATGGACCAATACTTGTTTTTTTTAACGTGAGACCCACTTCAAGACCCACCAGCTGCTCAGTTTGCTGCTGCTTTGTCCGACATGAATGCAAAGTGAAGAAAAACATGTTTACAGAAAGTTCACAGAAAGCGAAGAATGAAATAAGGACCATCAGCTTCATGACGTCCAGTATGAGCGGTGAATGAATATCAAGAAGAAGTTGAGGTAGAGACTCTCCTCCTCTCTATATGTAACGCTGTGATGGAACCAGAGGTGATATCTCAGAGCAGAGGGTGGCTCCAAATTTTATTGAGACTCGGCCTATATGTGACCAACACGCATACATTACCCCCGGCTGATGGCGACCCCAATAACAGTACACTGTAAAAAAAAAAAAAAAAAAGGAAGGAATCATCATTTTATAATAAAATATTGTCGGCTGTGGTTGTCAGAATTTAACGGTAAAAACTACATTGATCATAAACAAGACATCTGGGTATATTACAGATCTACGGTAAACTTCTGTGCAAAGTCTTTAAACAAAATGATTGAAATTAACAAAATGATTGAAATCAACAGTATTTCAAAAATATCAACTGCATTTCTAACGTCTTGTTTCTATGGATACAAAGGGATGTTTTCGCTAAATGGTTAAAGGTTGTTTTGTAAGTAAAGTAAATTTGAATGTGATTTACCAGCAAAATCTGTAATTCCAGCTGAATTATAATTTAATGGTAATGACTTGCATGTTACATGATGGTTATTTTATCAAAACCGTTGTTTACTCTTTCTTGGTTTATGGTAACTGACCTCATCTACTCATTTTTTTTATTTTAATAGCTCTTACTGTTGCCATTTGACAGATTTTCTTACCATCATTTTAACACAGCTTTTACAGTGCAGGAAAGTTCAGCTTCTATGTAACACAGTTGTTTAAATGAGACACACATTGTTAAAAGTGAGGTTCAAATGATTTATTAAAGGTAAAATCAGACACAAGAAGAACCTAGAGGTTCACTAAAGACATGACATCACTCTTGTGCAGGTGAGGGAACAAGAATGACGGGAAGGACTGTTAAAGATTTCTAACGTCCTTGTTGCTAATATTATGGGAAGAAACTTAAACACATCACCTGAGTAGACGTCAAAGCTTGGGAGGAGGGTTTCTTCACAGAAAATTAAAGACAGTTAGGCGTTTGTGGTTAAATTTGAGTGAAGATCAAAAAGAATAAAGGCTATTTGGAGGCTCGGATTTTTTTCAGGCTCGGTGAAATAAACACAATTTCACCGTTAAATAAAAAAATTCAAAGTTTGAGCACAGGGATGTAAATAGTTGTGAGATGAAGGTGAAATAATGTGTTTTAAATGTGTTGAAATATTCTTTTTAAATTACACACGTGATATGATATCAAAGAGGAGTCTACATTTCCCACCATTAGTGTGTGTGTTTGTCAGTTTTTGTTACATAATGAGAACCAAGGCCAGAACGTCATGTCCTCAGTGCAAAAACTTCCAGCTAGAAATTTTAAGTGAAAATCCACAATAACTACCAGAATCCACAAGGCTAGTGTGAATACCATTTAAAATAAAATGCTACTTTTCTATTTTTCTTACTCTATATTTTCCTTTATTCTTAGTGTCTTGTTTTTGTTGTTTTCAATTTGAGTATCGACATTGTGTTGGGTTGGTTCTAATATTTTCTTTTAAGGTATCAGCAAAACTACCAGACATTAAAATAGCACCTAATGAGAATCCTTAAAAAAAAGGGAGAAAAAATGAAATACCGTCATTATTGTTCGGCCACCATCGTTGCCATTTTCACGCTCACAATGTTGAAGTCATAAATATTCTGGTGCCGATCTGTGTGATTACGGGTGTGTTGATGCTAAAAGAACTTACTTGCTGCTGACGCACTAACAATGCATGAAGCTAATGAGTGTTGCACTGCTGATAGCTATCAGCTAGCACATGTTAGCATTAAGCTAGAAGTTGAGGTGGGTAGTTCCGATAAAGCTTATGTGTGTTATCTAGCATGGAGCTACAAGTGTCTTTGCGGAAGACTATTTATTGGATGAAGTAGTTTGGTATCAGAAAAACACTTGAGTGCACAATATCTGACTGAAACTCTTACTTAACTAGCTTACTACTTACTTACTATGCTAGGTAAACTAGCATAGGTGAGGAGACCACGCCCAAAATGCCCCGTTGACCCTAGACAATGACCATCCTGGTTTAAACAGGAACCTGAGATTTTATTTAGGGGTAAGTATGTCGTAATGGTTTTGGGTAAAGAGACGAGGAATGCATAATGTCAACAAGGTATTCTGTTTAGAAAAGTGCTAAGGTCAGCAGAATCCTTCAACGTTGACCTCCAGGATATCACAGAGTCCAGGACGCATCTGAAGAACCTAAAGAATAAATACACACCCCTCAGTAACAGGAAACTGGAGACATCGCTAATGATAATAGCACTACTGCTACTGGATATGCAACTTGAGTTAGCTTTTTCACAGACTTTTAGCATTTTTACACTTCTTGCATGGAGCTAACGTGGGTCGCTACATGAAAATAATGTGTTACATTATAATTTTTGTTACCACTTTGCTGATCCGTGTTTAGAAAATATGTGTCAATAGCATAAAAAATGCTTTTGTTGATAAGCATGAAGCCAATGTACGTTACATGGAATAATGCTACTTTGTATTGCTTAGCATGAAGCTAGTTTGTGTTGTGGCGCAAATGTGTGTTAATAGCATGAAGTGAAATTTTATTGTAAATCATGACGCTAAGCTGCGCCATTAGCATAACGATAAAGTTTGTTGTTGACATAAGCTAATGTACGATACATAGAATGATATTAATTTGTATTATTTAACATGTTTCATGTGGGTTTGCATGAAATTAAGATAATTTTTGTTGTTAGCATGAAACTGTCGTTTAATCAAAAAGCTAATGTGTCTTGTTAGCACAAAGCTAAGGTGTGTATAGAATGATCCTAATTTTTTATTGTTTAGCATTAATCTTGTTTGTCTTGTTTAGCAAATGTGGGTTAGCATGGAACTAATGTTTGTAGTTCTGAAATGCGATCAAAGTTCACATGCAGCAGAATTATTCGTGTTTACCTTTAGTGTGGCAAGAATTTCCCTGAACAGATGGCGAGCTTCCTGAGTGTCCGGTTCCTCAAAGTAATCCGCCGCCAACACCTCAACTGTTATGGACCGGATATTTTTACACTCACCTGCAGAAGCAGACGGAACCACTGATGTCATATAATAATGATAACATTAATAAAAATGATAATCGTAGTAATAGCATTGTAACAATAATAATGATGCTAATAATAAAATCATTATCACATCATTATTATTATTTTTAGAGTTCCGGTGTTCTCTTACTGTGGAAGTGGAGGATGGCCTGACCACTGACCGGCGTGTGTTTCAGGATCAGCTTCTCCAAACTCTTTAGTCCCGCCTTACAGATGTCCGTCGCTGCCTGCAGGCCGAGGTCTGTTATACACTCCAGCTCCAAGACCTGCAGATGAGCACAGCTCCGCACTGCACACACACACACATACATACAAACATGTTTGTGTGTGTGTATGTGTTATATATATATATATTCAATATATATTTATTTATTTTTATCTTACCCAAAGTAACCAATCCCTGAGTTCCACATCCAGCTCCGCCCACGCTGAGTGAGAGGAGAAGTGGCCAGCAGCGACCGATCGTCTGCAGGCAGCGGTTTCCAAAGCGAGTGGGCTGTTGGCTGTGGGATAAAAAAATGAACGAGTCGTCATGACTACAGCAGGCCCAGAGGTGTCCATTAGCTGCATCTAGCTTAGCATCAGATGTACTGACCAGAGGTTAGCAGGTGCCACCTGAAGACTGGTGATGTTCCTGCAGCCAGCGCCCAGTGCCCAGAGAACCTCCTGGCTGGCAGGATCAGATGAACTCCTACAGAGAGGTAGACGGGTAGACGGGTGATTAATCATACAGGTAAACAGACAAGTTTCAGAACCGCTGTTCTAAATTGGTTTGATCAATTCTGAGTTAGTTAACACCGAGTTAAAATTGTGCACGAGGACTATCAAAAGCCATCATCAATGGAGCTCAGATACTGTGATTCACCATGGCAACCAGTGAGATGCTATAGTCGCCATGTTTCGCGCCATTTGAGCAGGAAGTTTTAATGCGCTAATGACTGATGGGAGTATTTTTATTAGAGAAAAGAGAGAAAAACAGCTTCATCAGAGAATGAAAGAAAACTGGCACAGTTCTAGTTTTCCTGCATTTTCTCAGAATACTGTATGTGAAAAGGTGGAGGAATGATAATGAACAGATATTTATATTAATTGATGGGCACCAGGCGCACGTGAACGCAGCTGAAAATAGGATATTAATCGACACATAGTTAATTCTGGGTGACACAGAACTCACTGGAGGTATTTTATATTTCATCTGAGGATGATTCATGATCACTCCATCCTCCGGGATGATTCCAAAAGGGTTCAGTGGCATTTGGACTATGTTTTTGGACTGCTGCCAGCGCCAGCCCGACTACAATAAACTTAAAGTATTGCAGATTTATAATGATACCTCACTATTGTTACATATTTATATTATCAGCCAGTGGATATTTTTTTAGTAGCTTTAATATCAAATGAATATATATATATATTATATATCTAAACATAATAGATAAATAAATAAAAATCGTTTTAAAAAAGTGAGAGCGAAGCAAGGACTTTGTTCAAATGTGAGAATCTATCTGAAGTGTGTGATGTTATTCAGATTAATCATTTAACGAAACCAAGTCCCACCTGTAACTCGCTGTCCTCTCCAGCCGTCTGGCTATAATCGTACAAAACAGACACGGACACGTCACATCTGACCCCCCCGGGTTAAGAAAAACAGGCTAACAGAAGGTGCACAGGTGAACAGGAGGGTATTACAGAATGTAGGTTTAGAGGAAACTCTATAAGGGAAACTCTGGGTTTTCCATTCCAGAACCTAGGGAAATAAAACTCTGGGTTCGGTATCTTGCTCAACGATACTTTGACATGTAGACCGCAGATCGAACCATCGACCTTCAGATAACCAACTGATCCACCGTTACCCCTAAAACATGAACATGATAAAAAACGGGATGGGGGGTATAATCATCAACCCATCCGTCATCCATCAAGCTTATCTAAGTCGGGCGTTGCAGTGGCAGCAGTCCGCAAGATATTCCAGATGCCCCTCTTGGGCTCTGGAACTGAAAAATCTCGAGTTTCTCTTCTCAGGGTTAGTCAATTCAGAGCTCAGGCTTTATTCAAACTGCTTTCTGGAATACACCCATGGTAAACAGACAGGTACACAGCTAAACAGACAGACAGACATATAAACAAATATATAGAGACAGATAAAAAGGTACAGTCACAGGTAAATAGGTAAAGCAGCTCACCTGTATGTTAGCGTCTGCAGGTTCCTGCAGTAGCAGCTGGCGAGCCACAGCGTCCGCTCTGTGAGGATGTGAGGACACTGAGAGACAGACAGGTGGAGCAAACTGCCCCCTGCTGACCGCAGCAGAGCCTCCAACCCTGGCTCCATGATGCCTCTGGCATAAACACACACAAGTCAACTACGATACCCTCACACCACAACAACAGACCTGATGACGCTATATTTGTGTTGGTTCTGCTCTGGTTGTGGAGACCATACGCTGATGTGTGAAGAAACTGGGACCAGTGTCCAGTTTTTAAGGTTCAGGTTATGATCAGGTTTTGGTGAGGGTGACGGTCGAGGACAGAGGTCGGGGTTTGTATTGTGGCAATGAGGGTCCTCACGAGCAGATATGGACAAATGTTTGTGTTACCGCGTGGTCTTGTGGTAGTCCTCCAGCGCCTCAAAGGTTTGCCGATGTCGTGGCTTCAGGTTGTTCAGAACCAGAGACTGAGTCTGTGTACACCACTGAGACAGAGTGGACAGGAACTACACAAACACACACACACACACACACACTATGAATAAATAATAATAATAATAATAATAATAAATAATAAATCTAATAACTCCGTCACCTCCGCCGACACTCTAGCGTCCTCTAGCCGAAAGCGTGTCCAAACCGCTGGGTGTCTCGCAACAAACCGCCAATCAGAGCAGACCTCAGCCGCGCGCAGCAAGGAGCGCACATCCAAATATGGGAAGATACAGAAAAGCCCCGCCCTCAGCCTCAAGGAGTCTACTCCCAACTGTCTGTCACCATGATGAGGGGAAGATGTGCATTGGGGGGAGGGGCTCCCTGTGGTAAAAAGGAGAGGAAAAAGTATTTTATTGTGAAACACCCAAATAAAAAGACGAGATTAAAACTGTATCACATGCGCCATGTAGAAGAGAGATACACACTTTCTATCAAAAGTATTTTCCTTTACAGCAACTTATCCTACCAGCTAATTAATGCCATGATGATGTCATCAAGCCTCCCTTAAAAACCCTCTTCTTCATGTTCTTAAAAAAATTTGCAAATATTAACAAACTGCATCTCTTTGTATTCCTGCCTACTTTCTTTGACAGTTCTTCGCCGCCAAACTTCTCCGCTGTAAACTCTCCTGAAGTTTCTCGTTCCACCACCAGGTCTCCTTATCTTCTTTCCTCTGTCCAGGCAACACACCAAGTACCTTCCTTCTAGTCTCCTTTATCACTCTTCCTGTAGTTTCCCCTCCATTGGCAGTTCATCACTACAACCCAGAGCCCAGAGTTTCAACTCCTGCCTGAATCCCACAGCATTCCTTCAATCCTCTCCTTAACTTTAGTTATGAAAGCTGAAATTAGTGAACCATAGCTCTTTTTCTCAGCGCAGAAAAATGTTTTAAGTTTCTTCTGGACCCCTGGAGGTGGCGGCACTCTGGTTCTGGTTCACCAGTGTTACCTGCAACAGGAGTGTCAGTCTTTGCGAGGACAAGTCTCTTCCTCTCAGAGCTGCTCCAAAATATCTCCTCTTCCTCATCCTCTTCCTCAGTGCTGTGGTGTCGACAGCTTCTTCTGCTCCACGTTCTCCCGTCTCCGTCACCCATCCTTGAAACCAGAAGCAGAAGATACAGAAAGGCCCTAAACTCTGAGGGCATTTTCTTTATGTTTACATATTTAATATAATTTCTGGACATTTTTATTTTATTTCATTTATTTTGTTCAAGTGTTTGTCTAATGTTGAGACAGTACGTGTGTGAGTCGGGAGAAGAATCAACATCTGAGACTAAATACAACAAAGTGTTGAACAGACCCTTAAATCCCCTCCCCTACCAGAATCTCTCTCTCCCAGCGTCTCTTCGTCCCCTCTCTAGTTCTGTCCAAGATAGAGGACAGGGTCGGAAGTCAGCATCCCAACCCTCTGAACCCAGAGACATGGTCCGGGCATGTCCTGTCAGACCACTGGGAGACACAGAGCAGAACTTCAGGCTGGACGAACCATAATGAGAAGGTTTCTTGTCAGTAGAGCTGCGGTGTGTTCCAGTACCTGTGGAAGTGTGGGACATACAGATGATCTCCCAGTCTGTAAGAGTCTGACACACTGTAACTCCTCTGGAGGATAGAGGGAAGATGGGGATGAAGAAAAAGAAAAGGAGGTGTAAGCAGAGTGAGGGAGAAATTACATATGAAATTAGTGAATAGATTTAAAGAGACCATTCACCCTAAATCACAAAAAAACAGATTACTCTAAATACATCTCACCTGAGGGAACAGGGACACCTGATCAAATATCGAATGCAAGTAAAAGCCGTTTGGCTGATAGACAGCTGCTGCTAACATTAGCATATCCGCAGCTAATATTAGCAATTCTGCAGCCATTGCCGCTACTAAGATTAACATCTGTCCAGCATTATATCCTCCATGATAACCTAAGGCCTTGACAACTTCAGGACACCATCAGGTAAGTAATTAGCTAGTTGTGAAATTTGTTGTTAGCATAGGTTAACGAGTATTAATTTCAGCTATGGTCAATAAAATAAGCTAGGTGATGTAAAATGTTGGCTTATTTATGTTTTATGTATAGTAGCGGTTGCTGACAACAGTAGCTAACACCAGCTATCATAGCTGTAGTTGGGTAACACCAGCTATCATAGCTATAGTTGGGTACAACCAGCTATCATAGCTATAGTTGGGTAACACCAGCTATCATAGCTATAGTTGGGTAACATCAGCTATCATAGCTATAGTTGGGTAACACCAGCTATCATAGCTATAGTTGGGTAACACCAGCTATCATAGCTATAGTTGGGTAACACCAGCTATCATAGCTATAGTTGGGTAACAACAGCTATCATAGCTATAGCTGGGTAACACCAGCTATCATAGCTATAGTTGGGTAACACCAGCTATCATAGCTATAGTTGGGTAACAACAGCTATCATAGCTATAGTTGGGTAACACCAGCTATCATAGCTATAGTTGGGTAACACCAGCTATCATAGCTATAGTTGGGTAACACCAGCTATCATAGCTATAGTTGGGTAACACCAGCTATCATAGCTATAGTTGGGTAACACCAGCTATCATAGCTATAGTTGGGTAACAACAGCTATCATAGCTATAGTTGGGTAACAACAGCTATCATAGCTATAGTTGGGTAACACCAGCTATCATAGCTATAGTTGGGTAACACCAGCTATCATAGCTATAGTTGGGTAACACCAGCTATCATAGCTATAGTTGGGTAACAACAGCTATCATAGCTATAGTTGGGTAACACCAGCTATCATAGCTATAGTTGGGTAACACCAGCTATCATAGCTATAGTTGGGTAACACCAGCTATCATAGCTATAGTTGGGTAACACCAGCTATCATAGCTATAGTTGGGTAACACCAGCTATCATAGCTATAGTTGGGTAACAACAGCTATCATAGCTATAGTTGGGTAACAACAGCTATCATAGCTATAGTTGGGTAACACCAGCTATCATAGCTATAGTTGGGTAACACCAGCTATCATAGCTATAGTTGGGTAACACCAGCTATCATAGCTATAGTTGGGTAACAACAGCTATCATAGCTATAGTTGGGTAACACCAGCTATCATAGCTATAGTTGGGTATAGTTGGCTGCATTTAAACCATCCCTGATGAGCAGTGGGTAGATATCTGCAGCGCCCGCAGAGTATCTGCCCTCTAGCTATTATTGATAACGTTAGCTAATGCAAGTATAATATTTACAGGGGGTTAACATTAGAAATAAAATCTCTAACTTGGAAAGCTATTGTAGCTTAATTTCGATGATATTGGTTAATATAGTTTGTTACACACAAAACAACTACTTTTGCTAATGTAAGTTAATGGCAGTTATCATAGCTAAAGTTTTCTAGTATGAGCTATTATACCTAACGTTTGCTTATACCAGTTATCATAGCTAAAGTGAGCTAATATAAGCTACATTAGCAAAGGTAACCTAATACCAGTTATCAAAGCTAAAGTTTTCTAGTATGAGCTCTTATACCTAACATTTGATATTGTAGTTATCACAGTTAAAGTTATAGTAAATAATAGCTAAGACAGTTAACATGAAAGCTAAAGTTAGCTGACACGAGCTACAATAGCTATGATTAATTTCTTTATAACGTAGATGTCAACGATTTTATGTGGATGTTCTCACCCGGTATCCAGAGGTAGCTTCCTTCATGTCAGTGATGATGTCATCGGTGCTGGTGTCCATACTGCGCCCTCCTGGTGTGTGTCCACTTGCTGGTCCAGTTGTTTGTGAGTTTAGCAGCAGCAAGTGTTGCTCTGCGTAATCGACTCGCTCCAAAAGCGTCTCAATGAACACCTGGAATCATACTCAGTGATGTAACATCGACGGGGGGTGGGGCATATAAACATGGCTTGAACAACAATCAAACATTCAACATTCAACGAGCAGGAGTTCAGTGGACCGGGAACGATCTCTGACATTCACCTGCAGTCTGGATTTGGCTTCAGTCTCCTTCTCCGCCGTTTTCCTTAGAAAACTCTCAATGTCTGCCATCCCCCTGAAAAACACAGATGATGTCACTTCTTGTTGGCTCAAGTTCACCAACAGGAAATGTAAGAGGACATTCCCCCTCAGGCATCTCTGGCCTGTCATTAGACATTCATCAAGACAGCTGAGGCTCCAATGCTGCTAAACATTGTGTTCCCTCAGTGGAAACGCTGCTGCAGACTGATGCTCCGTATTATGGGATGTATTATACCATAAACACAGACAAGAAGCTCCGTGTCAAAAAACCTGCTTTAATTGCCTCACTTCCCATTTGACCCACCAGACATTGCTGCAATGATTAAAACAATAAATGCAAAAATGCTAGTCTGTTGAAAACAACATGTAAAATGCTAGCTTATTGAGGATAGCCGATGCTCACATGTCAGTTTGTTTAAAACAATGTTGCTAAGATGATAGTGCGATGAAAATAACTGAATAGAAAGTAAATTACTGACCGCTGTCGTTCTCTCAGCTCTTCCTCTTTTCTATCGAGAGCTTTCCTCAATTTCTCCATCATCTCCATGGCAACAGAGACCTGATAATTACAAAACAAACAAACAAATGAACATGATAAATATGAATTCAGAGTGTATTTTATATATATATATATATATATATATACACACAGTATATCTTCACTGACCTCTCTCGACAGGTATGCAGCTCTCTCCTCCACTTCCTGTTTCTCACGCTTCAGTTGCTCGCCATCTTGTCTCTTCGCCTCTAGCTCTGCCTCCCTTCTACGCAGCTCTGTCTCAAGTTGACCAACGCGGAGGTTTACCCTCTCCTCCACCTCTGCATACCTGCAAGCATCTTTACAATTTAGGCCGAGCCCCAGTCTCTCTTCCAGCCCGATCCTCAATGATAAACCGACCCCTAGGCCCAGATTGACCCCCACATCGCTGATGGTTCTCCCAGGAAACGGTTCCCTGTAACTGTTGAGGGCCAGAGCATTGGAAGGGTCTTCAGGAGGTCCAGGATCTGAAATAGCAAAGAGTTTCCTGACCAGCTGGACGGAGGCTGAGGATGAAGCCAGATCCAGATAGTTTAGTGGCAGGGGGAGGGTCTGGGCTTCCAGGCCAGGAGGAAAGCCCCGTCTCTGGGCTACAACCTTGCTGGGGAGTGGGAGGAGAGCAACAGGTCTGGAGCTCCTGACACGAGTCTGAAATGAAAGATTAAGATATCTGATAATCTTGACCCACATCAGTATCGACCAGAGTGCATCTGGAATCAGCATCAGCACAGACAGCCCCACACACACAAGGCATTTTTATTGCGGTTCTGTTCAGCTGTTCTGGAGGACTCTACCTGCGAAAGGAGCAGCAGAGTCTCGTAGGTGTGCCTGCTGACCAGGTGAGCATGGAGCTCCGGTACAGAGGAGAACCGGTACTTTCCATCGCAGCAGGGACATAAATTGGCCAGCTCCAAGGACGAGGAGGAAGACATGGTCCGACCTGTATGATAAACATCACCAGTTAATTGATAATGGGACCAGAACCACCAGTGGTAGATTAAGGCAGTTTTCCTTCAGCACACATTCCTGAGGTGCACCTGACTAGAATAGGGTCAGTGTGTGTGTGTGTGTGTGTGTGTGTGTGTATGCGCTTCATAATTGATGGGGATAAAGATTTAATGAGACGGTCTACCGAACTCTGGTCTGACGTTAGTGGGTCGCGTGTGTTTCTTGGAGGATGATGAAGCAGCGGGGCATGAAGCGGTCGATCGCGTCATGAATTTAAACACGGGCGGATGAGCAGGAACAAAGAAGCTGACCTGACGTCATGACATATCTCATATAATATATACCAGATAATAAACATGTCACAGCATCTATGCAGTCAGATCCACTACCTGTCTGCTGTCTACCTGTGTTGTTATCATGACGACAGTGATTGGTTACAGGAATATTTGACAATTCAGCATCTTCTTGTTACATCTTTACTAAGAATCCTACCCTCTGTCTTAACATGTTTTTGCATGTTGCAAAGGAGCTTTTGTCTAGGAAGTTTATATAGAGTCAGTGGCTGGATGTAAGATAAGATAAGATGTGTGTTGAGACTTGTAAAAATGCTAAGCTAATACGATCAATATTGGAAAAATCCCCAACATCAGCTCACACCACTAGCTGGTTAATTACCTAATGAAGTGATGATTATGTCATGACATTGTTGGCTCACCTAAAGACTTATTATGTTTCCACTATATTGTGCAATTGTCTTATGGTAGCTATGATAGCAGAAATGAGAATTTGAAATCACCTAACTTTTGCTAGGGTATCTAAACTTAGATAACATTAAAACAATTCCAAATTAGCTAATGTTAGCGGTGACAGTAGACATTAGCGACCTTTAGCTATTGTAGCCGAAGTACATTCAGCTGTGAAGCTAACTTTAACTGTGGTAAATGAACTTAAATAACATTTACATGAATCCCTGAAGTTAGCCAACTGCAGCCATGCTAGCTGGCATTGGTTTAAAAAGACAGTGAACGGGTAACATTAACAACAACTTCTCAAACAAACTTATTATTCACATGATAATGATGTCATGGAGTACTTGAGAAATGTATGGTGGGGGATCTTTGTCTTACATTACCTCCATGGACCTCTGCAGTCATTTAGCCATGCCCATTCCTTAAACCTATATCAGATGTAGAATTTAACACACCTGACGTGGATTTTCAGGAAATTTTGAGCTCCTCCAAAGCAGAAAAAAAAATCTTTAAAACATTTAATATACCTCTGGGTACCATGCGTATTTTAACCTGATATTAAAAAAACAATTCCACATATTCTTCAATTCTTTCCAGATTTTAAAAGGACTTTTTTTAAATTGAAAATGATCAATTAATTCTAATCTTTCTTTAAACATTGATCCTGTAACTGTAATTTAACTCTAATTTACTGAAACCCATTAATTTGGATGTGAACGGACAGAAACTAGTTCCCTGAAACAGGAACGTTAGGGCAAATGCAGGAAGTCCATTAAAAAAAATTTTAATCCAAAAATTAAAGGCTGTTTCCTTATTTTTTCTATTGTTTGAATCAAATTTGTTCGATGATGCAGGGATTTAAAAAACATTTATAAACTTCTTCTGCTCTGTGGGTCCCTGAACACATCACCTACCTGTCACTCAGCACATCCTAAAATCCTTTGCCATGGTTACTTGGTTTCCGCCCAGGAATTAATCCCATCCTCGGCAGGTGGACTGAATCCTGCGACAGGGGCAGCGAGGAGAAAGAAGCTGCTGCGTCCGTCTCTGAGCCCGGTCAGTGGTTTCTAACTATCGACCCTCAAGCCACACCCCTCTACTGACGTCAGAGCCGCGTGACGGCTCAGATCTGATGATGTCGGAGCAGAGGAGGGTTTGGGGTTCAAACCCCTCTGTAATTAACACCTCAACTCACACAAACGCGTTTTAATTTTTAGGTGATCTACTCTTTCTCTTTCTTTTATTCTTTTTCCTTATAATATACTATTTTACTGTAGTTATGTTTGAGGGGTGCATTTCTTTTTACGTCTAAAAATCTAACACATTTAAATTGAGATTTAATTTTTTTTTTTCTCTTAATCAATTTCAAAGACGAAAACTAATAACAGATTTCTTTGCAAACACATAAAGTTAGGGTGTTATTTCATTAATCTGTTCTTATGAATAAAGAATTTTCCAAGGATGATAAATACATTAATTGATAAATAAAAGTTTTTTCCAAACCCAAACAGTTCTTAAGTGCGAAACATAAATTTGTGTTCGGTTGTGTCAAAAGCTGTAAAGAAGTCTAAGAATAAAATAAAATAATAACCTTCAATCTTCAATTAAATAATTATAATCCACTAAGTCAAGCACCAGTCGTACATTGTTATGAATTCATCTTCCTTTTGTTAAATCTGACAGTATCCGAGATCATTTGAGTGTTTCCTGTTTTTTAATCTGTTGGCATAAATATGAGTTAGGATTCTATAATCGTTGTGAATCATGTTTATGGGTCTAAGATTGAATATTCATTTAGGATCTTTATCTGCTTCTGGAATGAGAGTGATGATCCGCTGCTTCATAGTAGTAGGAAAAACGTCGGTGTCAGATATTTCTTTCAGCTCACAAAACATAAGATTTTTTAGATGTTCCAAGAAGTGTGGATAGAAGTTGCTTGTTAACCCGTCTCAACCTGGAGATTTGTCTAAAGATACTAATTTCATGTTTTTTTTCCACGCACCTTTTCAAAGCCGTCCTCCACTTCAGGAATCCACTCTTTAATGTGTTCAAAGAAAGTTTCAGCATCAATCATGTGTGAACCTGGACTGTGTCACTGTATGAACCCGGGCAGTTTCAATGTGTGAACCTGGACTGTTTATCTGTATGAACCTGGACTGTTTATCTGTATGAACCTGGACTGTTTATCTGTATAAACCTGGACTGTTTATCTGTATGAACCTGGACTGTTTATCTGTATGAACCTGGACTGTTTATCTGTATGAACCTGGACTGTTTATCTGTATGAACCTGGACTGTTTATCTGTATGAACCTGGACTGTTTATCCGTATGAACCTGGACTGTTTATCCGTATGAACCTGGACTGTTTATCTGTATGAACCTGGACTGTGTCACAGCACCAACAGTGGATTCAGAGTTTCTGTGGAAGCTTCTCTGGACTGTTGTCACTGTGGCAACACAGCCTTGACGGCTGCTAGAAGTTGCTTGGCAACAGCAACCTTTTGATGGATGTAGTGATGATAATCAAATCAAATCAAATTTATTTATATAACGGCAATTCACAACAAATGTTATCTTGAGGAATGTGAGAAGAGCGGATAAGGCAAAATTTTTTTACAGGCAGCAACCTCGAGCCGATCCCATCTCTGGGTGGACGGCCTTCTGCCTTGACCAGTTGGGTTGAGAGAGACAGAGACAGAGAGAGAGACAGAGACAGGGAGGGAGGGAGACAGGGAGGGAGAGAGAGACAGTATGACTTTATTTAGCGAACAGTGAACTCAAACAATGCCATGGAAGCCGGTGCGTTTACGTTCTCAGTGTCAGCTGGCGGAGCCCCTCAAGCAAAAACGCAAAATGCGACCTCCGCCTCTTGACCTCTGTGCCAACATTCTGGCATTTTTTCTGACCTGTAATCTGTTTCTGGAGATCGTGCCACTTTTGTTTATCCACGCATCCTCCCCCACCGTCATCTAAAGGAAGCATGCCGTATTTTCTAGGTCTGAAAAGTGGACCGCTAGATTTGCAGACCAACCAAAAGCTTTCAAGGAACGCAGTAACTTCTTGAAGGGCGTACAGATCTGTCACATGGGACGCAGTGTCAGTGACAGAATCATGGCCAGGATCTGACTGAGGCTCCATGCCAGTCAGCAGAAGCTAGGAGAAAGGGAGAGAAAGAGTCCGTGAAAGAAGGGGGGAGGGACACACACATGCTAAGCAACAATAAGGACATCAGCTATACCCTCCACCCATCCATCCACTTTCCTCCGCCTCTGTGGGGCCAGGTGGAGGCCCCAGCAGGCCAGGAGGGGCCTAAAAAAATCACTCACCTCAGCAACACTCTCTATAATAGAATGATTGCGTGATAATTATAACTTTTTCATCTTGCCTTGTCCTTTAAATCTTCCTCTGTCACACTAACCAACTGCATGTCCTCTCTCATCTCATCCAGACTCCTCTTCTTTGTTCTTCCACTTTTTCTCCTGTCTGGCAGCTCCATCTACCAGCAACCTGTACCAATATTCTGTACTATTTTGTTGTACCACAACAACCACTATTCCTCCTCTTCATGTGTCCAAACATCTCAATCTGGTCTCTCTT
Source organism: Lophius americanus (assembly GCA_037951165.1). Lineage (NCBI taxonomy): Eukaryota > Metazoa > Chordata > Actinopteri > Lophiiformes > Lophiidae > Lophius > Lophius americanus. Next base: position 877,066 of record JBBDHG010000116.1, read on the forward strand.
ACTTTCAGAGGGACACGGCTGTCACTCTGATGTCCTCCTTTCTAATCCAGCCCCTCTTCCTCACTCCCAAAGAACATCTGAACATCTTCAGCTCTGCCTCCTGTCTTTAAGTCAGAGCCACCGTCTCTAAACCAAACAGCAGAGCTGCTCTCACTACCATCTTGTAAACATTTCCCTTCACCCTTGATGCTCCTCTTCTGTCATATTTAACTCCTTCTCCACCCTCTCCATTTGTCTTCTTCTCCTTCACCTCTTTTCCACACTCCCCGAGGCTCTGAACAATTGACCTCAAGTACTTAAACTCCTGCACCTTCTTCACTTCTACTCCTCCATCCTCACCGTTCCACCTGCCTCCGGTTCATTCACACACGTGTATTCTGACCTCCATTCCTCCTCTTTCCAGCAAATACCTCCACCCCTTCAGGTTTTCCACCTATTCTCACTACAGATCACAATGTTAACATAAACATCATAGTCCATGGAGACTCCTGCGGGTCCTCATCTGTCAGGAAGGAAGGGGCTCAGAGACAATCCTTGGTACAGTCCCACCTCCACACACCTCAGCGCCGTCATACTGCTCTCATACATGTGCTGCACAACTCTTACATACTTTTAGCCGTTCCAGACTTCTTCGTGCAAAACCATAATTTCTCCCTCAGCACTGCGTCGTACGTTTCCTCTAAATCCACAAAGACACGATGTAACTCCTTCTGACCTTCTGCGTTCTTCTACATCTGTAGCGTTCTTTCTTTGCATGAAGCTAAACTGCTGTTCACAAATTGTCACCTCTTTTCTTAACCTAGCTTCCACTACTCTTCCCCACGTCTTCATCGTGTGGCTTCATCAGTTCTTTAAAGTACTTCTTCCATCTTGACCTCACATTTTCCTCACTTGTTTGTACAATTTCGTCACTATGCTTAAACACCCTAAGCTGCTGCACATCCTTCCCATCTCAATCCCTCTGCCTCACCAATCGGTCCCACTTCTTTTCTCCTTTCTTAGTGTCTGACTTCTCATGTAACTCGTCGTAGACCTCTGGTTTAACCTTTTCTACCTCACTCTTTGCCTTTCACCATGTCTCTTTTTTTCTTTATCTCTTGTGATATCCCACTTCTTCCCACCTCTCTAGCAATCTCCTCCTACACACACTCTCCTGAATCTCATTATTACACCACCAGGTCTCTTTATCTTCTTTACTGTGTCCAGAAGAGACACAGAGCACCTTCCCACCTGGCTCTCTAATCACTTTTTCTATAATTACCCAGTCATCTGGCAGTTCTTCACTGCCGCCCAGTGCCTGTCTCTGATGCTCAGCTCTACCTTTGCTCTCTTCCTCTTTTGCACCACCAGAGTCATCCTACATTCTACCATTCTATGCTGTCTGGATACGTTCCCCCCTGTCCCCATTTTGCAGTCCCCAATCTGTTTTAAATTGCATCTTCTTCCAACTGATATTCTCTTTCTTTCTTCTCCTCAGGAACAATCTTCATACACCCCCTTCAGGATCACCCCTACCCCATTTCTCCTCCCATCCACACCATTAAACAACAGTTTGCATCCTACTCCAATGCTTGCTACTCCGTGGCTTGCGAGTTCTCTGGCTTCTGATCCGCTTTTGGAGACTCTAGGCCTCTAAGTCTCCATTTTCTTTTTAGATTTGACGTCGTTCGATTGAAGATACGGGTATGGATGTTAAACCATGGAGCTTCAACTTTTGTTGCAGGGCAGCGATCGATTCGAGTTTTAGTCTTAGTTTGCCTGCAGCAGTGTAAACAAAGTAATCAATATGAGAGGGAGTGACGTTAATGCAAGATTTCTCAATAATTACCTTATCTGTCATAAGGACTCCACTTGATAAAATCTCAGATAATTCATTCAAAATGTCAGAGCAGGAGTGATATACTCTATAGCAAATATAGCTGGCTGTGGATGCTTCCATGTTAGATTTGTAAGACCAAGAGACTTGCAAAGGCTTTCGACTGAATTACAATCAGATTTAGATTCAAATAAACTCGAGTCATAGATAGCTAAAAGTCCTCTTCCTCTGCCCCTTTTTCTCGGTATGTGAGTAGTAATATGAGTAGTAGTAGTAAACTAAGAAATTCCTCATCACACAGCCATCACGATGATGAAGGACAGAGTGGACACAATGTTTGTTTGTTTGTTTATTGACAGCAGCTTCCATGCACAACAAGGGAACATTGATCTGCATCTTTACACATATCCCACAATGCATCAGTGCAGCTCTTCCTGTGCTTCATAGAAAAGCGTGGCGGCGTCACGTGGCATTAAAGTCTATAAATATATGCTCTGATTTAAAACAGGAGACACACTATAAAAATAGATTTATGTTACAAACATAGAACTCCTCATCAAAAATAGGTCAGACGGGAAACAACACATTCTGACATCACAGCTCATGCACAAATGTTAGAGACTGCTCCTTTTTAAGTCCAGCCACAGCTGAGCTGGTCCAAGATCAGAACCGGACCAGGAAGTCCCGAAAGCTTTCTTCCTCTCTGAATCCTGTTCACCTCCCGGCATCCTCCTGCAGTGGCATAAGCAGGCATGCGCCATAACAGCCGCCAGAACACCTGGCAAAAATCAGCGTGACGTCACGTGGGAACGCCTCCATGACGCCCCCTGTTCTGAAATCCTGACGCTGATGGGCACTCACACGCAGGGCGCGTTCATGGCCAGCGAGTAGGCGGCCATCATCTGTGCGCGCAGCTGTTGCTTGACGTGCACGCGCCCATGCCTCTTTCTCTCGTCGCTGCGCGCGAATCGTTTGCCGCACACATCGCATGAGAACGGCTTCTCACCCGTGTGCGTGCGCGTGTGCGTGGTAAGATGGTCGCTGCGGCTGAAGCTGCGCGCGCAGATGGCGCACTGGAATGGTTTCTGTCCCGTGTGAATGCGCACATGCCTGTTCAGCTCGTCTGAGCGCGAGAAGCGGCGCTCGCAGCCGTGCACGACGCACGGGAAGGGCTTCACCTTAGGGGTCTTTTTGGCGGAGGCTCGCCTTCCCCCGCGGGACAGTTTGGGGGCTCCCGTCGCGTGCATACTGCTGACCATCGGGAACGCGCCCTGCAAGAGGGAGGAGAGCAGCTGGGCGTCCAGTGTGGTAGGAGAGAAGTGCACGTGGCTCCCGCTCTGCACGAGCTCTTTCTTGATGACGTAACTGTTGGAATCTCCCGGTCCAGCCGCCAAAGCTTTCAGCCAGTCCTCCAGCCCAAGCGGCTCCTGTTTCACCTCACAGCCGGCCTTCTGCCCTCCCTGGCCGGCTTCGGAGTTCAGCAAGGAGTCGATGAGATCCGACACATCCACCTGTTGCTCCAGAGCAGACAGCGGAAGGAGAGAGTCGCTGCTGGCCGCGTATGGAACATCATACGCGGACAGTGATTGTTGTCCACACCCGCTGCTGCAGCTGGAGGTCATAAACTCACTTTTGACCATTACCGGCTGGGAAACAGGGGGGGAGGAGGTGGGAGGCTGGGTCCCTGCAGCCGTGGAAGATGGAGAAGTGCTTGGGATGAAGAGCGGGGGCGAGCGGGAGGCTGCAGAGTCTCCCTGCTGCTCTATCTCTGTGCAGATCCCCACGATCTCTGTGATCATGGTGAGGATCGCGTCCGCCGTGCTGCTGAGACCAGATGCTGTAGGAACAGGGTCCGGGTCCGTGAAGAAACTGCCCGTGTGGGGAAGAGAGGGCGAGAGCGTGTCCGAGGAGCAGTCGCTGAAGTCGGAGAAGAAGTCTGAGTCAGAGGCGTCGGTTCCCGGAGAGAAGACTGAGGGGGGAGGAGGGGGCGTTAGTGTCGTTGCATAATCAGCTGCAGCATCTGTCACAAATCACTTTCACGCATGCACCGATCAATACACACATCTATCAATCGATTAACACACCTTGGCACAGAGGTGATCCCACATCCGAGTCAGACCCGTGGCTGGGGCTCGAGCCCACGCTGTCCACCCAGGCGCTGCAAGCGTCCTCAAACTCCGACATGAAGCTGTCCTTGCGATCCAGAAGCATCATCAAGTGATTAAATCCCTCGCACCTTCCTGGTAGTCCCGCTGATGCTGAAAGATTCTGAGGATGCTGAGGATGCTGAGGATGCTGGTCCTCCTGTGCTGCTGCTTCTTTTATACTCTTCGTCTCCTAGGTAACCCCCGGCCCGCCTCATTGGACGGCTCCGGAGCGAGGGATTCCCCCCGCCGCGAGCTCCGTAGCTGCCCAAACATGGGCTGTTCCGGTTATGATTGCGGGTATCCCCGTACCATAAAAGGAGAAGCGGGAGAGTTACGTAGATGGGTCGGATAGAGGGATTTCCTCCACTGCGGCAGAGAGAGAGGACGAGAGAGAGGGGAAGGGGGGCATGATACAAGAGGCAGGTCCTAAAGGGATGGATGCAGGAAAAGATTGATGGATGCAAAAAGGCGGGATGTTAAAAGGATGGATGGATGATGGATGGATGATGGGACGGTGGATTGGTGGAGAACAGATACAGAACAGTTGTTTTTTTTGTTTTGTACATTCCGTGTTCTTTATCCCAGAGTTTCCCTGACAGGCATAGCATTTTCCACCATCCTTATTTATTTATTTACTCTAAATAAAACATGTTAATTTATTCCTCTCTAACCCACCACACAAACTCAAACATAACATTGCGTGTTTGCTGACTTTAAATGGCATGATGCTCTTCTTTGATTAAAAAAGAGGAAAAAAAGAACATTATGGGCAAGTTCAGTAACATCATCAATATTTTGTTTTTGGTTGTGGATCCAGAACCAGAACCAGGACTCATGTTCGGTGGAGTTGTTCCGTTTCCAGCTCTGCAGTGCTGCACTGAGGGCGAGAGACACCTGCAAATAACAGCGAGAGAGACATTCCTACACATCAGCCTCTGTCGCCATGGAAACCAGAGATGTTATATAACAGCTAGTCAGAAATAGAAGCTGGTTTAATTTGAGTCTAGATTTCTTTCAATAGCCGCGTGTTTGTTTTATCACCTGATCACTTTTTACAGATTTATGTTGGTTCAAATTGAGAAAAAAAGAAGAAGAAAGAGATTTAATAAAGAAGCCAGAATATTAGAAGAAGAAAGTTACAATGTTAGGATAAATAAAGTCAACTTATTCCCATGAACTTCAGCATCCGCCTGAACTCTTCTATTTGATCAGTTACAGTGAGAGCGCCACCTGCTGGAAACAGGAAGTAACTAAATACATTTGTGTTTGATGTATTTAGATTTTCATACGCTCTACAGATCATTTACTAGAAGATAACATGAGATCACCGGGCTACTCACTAGTGCCACATAGTGGACACAAGAAATGACCCCGGCATACATTGGAGCTGTTGTTGCATTCAGGAGTCGGGTAGTGGGCCACGGCCGCTCGACGCCCTGATGATGATGATGATGATGATGATGATGGCGCTGCATGAAATGTCAGAGGAAGAAAAACATCTGAATCCAATGGGTCCCGAGATATTTCAGTCGAAGAAACTACACTTTTACGTAGATGTTGTTTCATAACATTCAAATAATAAACACAAACTTTTTTTTCAAAAATCGTCCCCTCACCACAGTTAGTGCTCTTGAGCAGCACCTGGTGGTCGCCAGAGGAAGTGTCTGATTATTCTGAGAGCCAGGAAACAAAGGTGGAGAAAGGAGACGCAGTCTTCGCTCGGACAATAATAATAATAATAATACATTTAATTTATAACAATTACCTAGAAGGACAATTACTTGTGTCAAAAAGAGATGTTGAAATCGGTATTGTTGATTCAACTTTTTCATCCAAATAAGAGTGAGAAAGTACAAGAAATGTGCCCAAACTATAAAAGTAATAATGTGTTTATTTGAAAAAGTGCAAAGGCAAGTAGAAGTTATGTAAAAGTAAAAAGTATTAAAGGCAACAGAGGTAAAATATATAAAAGTTTAATGTCAGTGATATAAATGTAGAAATTTATGAAAATAAAAAGTAGTAAGATGACAGTAAAAATGTATAAAAATAAAATTAGTAGCACTAAGTGTTAAAGCAAAGAGAAGATGTATGATATTAAAAGTATAAAAGTAAAACGTATTAAACGTAAATTAGTTCTGTAAGGGTAAAAAGGCATTAAATTAAATATCAGTAGTGTTAGAGTAACATTTCAATGAAAGTAAAAACATCAGTAATACATAAAAGTATAAAAAATATAGTATAATACTAATAATAATAATATATTTAATTTATAATGCACTTTACATTTGGATCAAATCTCAAAGTGCTACAAAGCAAAAGCAGATAAAAGCATCAATAAAAAAATAAAATAATAACTTTATAAAAACATGACCAAAAGCATTAATGTTAATTACAGTTATAGGTATCGTATAGTATAGTAATAGTTTGACATTAAAAATCTATCAAAGAAAAATGAGTATGAAAGTAAAATTGTATAAAAGTATTAAGTATAAAAGCAAATAAAAGCAGTATGAAATCGAAAAAATGTGTGTAAAATGTATGAAAGTAGATATAAGTTGTATAAAAGTAAACATTCATAAAAGTAAAAAGAAGTAGTATGACGGATAAATTGTGTAAAATTTGAAAAAGTATAACAGCAGATAAAATTTCCCAAAAATAATAAGCATGAAAGTAAAAAGTATCAAAGTGAAATAAGTAGTGTAAAATTACAAATTTATTAAGAAAAGTAAAACATTTTAAGAAAAAAAAATGCTTGAGTAAAATGAAGACAGCTGAAAACTCTAAGTGGTTTTATTACACTGATGTTAATGTTAACATTTCTTGTGACCTACTGCAAGTTTTACGCAACAAAAATGAAGTAATTGATGAGGAGGTTGACCTCTATCAAAGTCTCCATCCATTGTTTTAACGTTTCATCGGATGATGTTAATGTAACATTTCTGGTGAGTTTGCCACACAACACAGCCTCACTAATAACTTACTGTTGCTAACGTCGTAATATTGTAACGTTAGTCAGAGTAAAACCCATCAGAGGGACCGATTAGGCTTTGATGTTGCCTTCTCCTCTCTACCTCCCACCCTCTTGTCTCCAGTAGGTTATAGGAGAAATGCTGCTCCTTCACGGAAGTTGCCGTTGTAGGTTTGTTTACTCCCGCTACGATAAATCCATTCCGTCCTTTTGGTCTGACGTGCGAGCTGTCGCGTCTCAGACGCGTCATCAGAACGCTATCGCTGTTCCCACTAGTGGCACTGGAGTTTCCTCCATAGAGTTACTCACTGAGCAGGTAAGAAAACGTGGAGTGGATTTCAGTCTTCTTCGGCCGATACAAAGACTCACTGTTCCATCTAGTATTAAAATTGAACTCTTTAATACAAACTCTCTCACAAACAAATCATGCCTCTTACATGACCCCATGTTGGACGTGATGTGCCTTACAGAAACCTGGCAACAACCAATGATTTTTCTGTCCTGAATGAGACCTGTCCCCCTGGCTACTGTTACCTCCAGAAAGCCCACAGCACTGGTCGTGGTGGTGGTCTGTCTGTCGTCTACCGCAGTGATTTGGACTTGTCTCCACTGCCCCTGCCTGAGATCTCTTCTTTTGAAGGCCTGGCATTAATTGTAAGCCCCCTTTCTCCATGACCATACTTCTAATCTGTCGACCACCCAAACCAAAGCCAGCCTTCATCTCTGAGATGTACAACCTTTTTTCGATCAAGTCTGCTTACTCACAGAAAAAGTAGTTGCTGCCCACCTCCAGGACCACCTCAAATACAACAACCTCTTTGAAACCTTTCAGTCGGGTTTCCGTTTCGCCCACAGAACAGAAACAGTTCTGCTTAGAGTCACAAATGACCTACGGATGGCAGCAGATGCTGGTTCACCTTCCCTCCTGATTCTCCTTGATTTGTCTGCTGCCTTCAACACAGTTGACCACTGGACTCACTGCCACCGCCCTAAACTGGTTTCAATCCTACCTCACTGACAGAACAGAAAACGTTTCCCTTGAAGTTCAAAGTCCCGGACACACACCGTCACCTGTGGGGTCCCCGAGGGATCAGTCCTTGGCCCCATTCTCTTCATACTACACATGCTCCCCCTTGGCCGTGTCATCAGTCGATATGGACTCTCATTCCATTGTTACGCTGATGACACGCAAATCTACATAAAAACTGACACATGTTCCTCCGCAGCTTCTCCATCGTCATCATCATCTCCCCTGTCAACTCTCCGCGCTTGTCTGGAGGAGATAAAGGTGTGGATGAAAAACTACTTTCTCCAGTTGAACAGCTCCAAAACCGAAGCTATTTTAATTGGCACCCCAGATCAGACCCAGTCGTCCTCCATAACCAGTTTTACCTTCTCTGGTCATGACATTCCCCTCTCTTCATCAGTCACCAACCTCGGAGTAAGATTTGACCCTCAACTCACTTTTGAATCCCACATCAAACACATCTGCAAGATCTCCTTTCACCATCTCAGAAATATTTCCAAACTCCGTTCTTCACTAACCTTGAGTGATGCTGAAAAGCTGGTTCACGCGTTTGTTTCCTCCCGACTGGATTACTGTAACGCAGTTCTCCTCCGGCTCCCTGATAAAAGTCTTCAAAGACTTCAGTATGTTCAAAACAGTGCTGCAAGGATCCTGATGAGAGTTCGTAAACACGAACACATCACCCCTGTTCTTCATTCCCTTCATTGGCTTCCCATCTCCACCAGGATTGATTATAAGATCTCTCTCCTCACTCACCAGTGCATCCATGGTAACGCACCCCCCTACCTGAAAGAACTACTCACCCCACTGACCTCGACACAATCCCTCTGTTCTACCCACTCATACCGCTTCCTCAGCACCATGGGTGATCGGGCCTTCCGTTCTGCTGCCCTTCGTCTGAGGAATGCCCTCCCTGACCATCTGAGGGCTCCACAGACGACTGACACATTTAAAGAAGGACTTAAATCTTTCCTTTTTAGCAGAAACTAAAACTTTTAATTAACATTGCTGCTTTTTGGTCATATTTTTATATAATTATTATTAAATTTTTTATTGATGATTTTATCTGCTTTTACCTTGCAGCACTTTGAGATTTGATCCAAATTTAAAGTGTGTTATAAATTAAATGTATTATTATTACTATTAATATGATTGAAATGAAATGTTCTGAAGTAATAAAATATTTAGAATGTTTATTATTTGTCACAATGATCATTTTCAATAGTTCTTCTTAACTTATGAGCCTGAAATGTTTGCTTTGTTGTTTTTTTAACGTATTTTAAAGTTATATTATTGTTAGATTGTATATTTGACTGACAAGATTTGGTGAGATACAACATTTCATTTCATTCTGTCTCTAAATACTCGGTGAACTGACACTAAAGTGAATCTTGAATCTGAATGTGCTGTTCCTCTCATTTAAGGTCGTCGTGGTGACCACGGACACGCCGCCTGATAACACCAAGGTTGGCCGACCAAGATAAACACTAACACACACCAGTATAAACAACACACACATGACCTCTGACCCCTCCAAGGCCTCAGAGAGGGATTAAAAGCAGGACGCTTCTTCCTCCGTCATCACATCACCGGCGTCATGCTCATGCACCTCCTCTCCTCTCTGCCTTCCTTCGTCCTCCCTCTCTCCCTCCCTTCCTCCTTCCCCATCGTCCTCCTGATCGCTGCAGCGGTGGTATTCCTCCTCATCATCGCCAAGCAGTCGTCTCCAACTCCAACCTGCATACCATGCCTGCCCAGACTCCCCGTCTTGGGTAGCCTCCCCTGGCTGAGAGGAGACCTCTCTCCACACCTCCTCTTCTGCCAGCTGGCCCACAGGTGAGAAGTCTGAGGTCCTTCAACCCGCAGGACAGATTAGAACTGTGAGACTCTTCCTCAAAGTTTCTTCATCCTGGAGGACTGCTGACAACTCTGAGCCTCCTCCACAAATGTTTTGTGCTGTACCAGAGGACAGCGGGGACATTTGGCAGAACTTGTCAACGTTTGGAAAAACCCTTCAAAGAACTTGTCGACGTTTAGAAGATCTGGTCAATGTTTGAAAGAACTCATCACTGTTTCGAACTGATGATGTGACTAATGAGGGTCTCCATGCTGTGTTACAGGTACGGCTCACTGTTTGCCTTCTACATGGGTCCCCAGTACACCGTGGTGGTGAACGACCATCAACACGCCAGGGAGGTCCTGCTTCAGAGGGGGCGTGACTTTGCTGGGCGTCCTAGCATGGTGAGTAACTCAGAGTGAGAGAGAGAGAGAGAGAGAGAGGGAGAGAAGAGAAGAGAGAGAGAAGAGAAGAGAGAGGAAGAAGGAGAGGGAGAGAGGAGCTAACATCCAGCAGAAGTTCACTCAAACAACCAGCAGAGGACCGTCTGTCAGTGTTGCCATGACAACAGTGACTGAATAATCCAGTAATATTTCCTCATCTATTGATTTCATTATAGGGTTTCAGACACGATAAAAATCTAACAAACTGTTTTAGTGTGCTAACTAGCATATTGCTGAATTTGACTTTACTGAATTTGAACTTATTTTATCCTGCTGACAGGCTGGCTAGACAGAATGTCTGACATGCGACAAATTTAGCAATGGTGGCTGAGTTAGCCAACATGAGCTACAACTAGACCTATGCTGTTGTCACAAACTGCCCCCAATCCCCTGCATTACACAAGCATTTCCCCTGATCGAACGCAGCAGAGTAAAAGTGACTGATTAATAATCTCAAACAGTCCATACTTACTCAGCTAAACTTTTTCTATGAAATCAGCAATATGCTTCAGATAATAATAATAATAATAATAATAATAATACATTTAATTTATAATGCACTTTACATTTGGATCAAATCTCAAAGTGCTAAAATACTTGCTAAAATAGATAAGAACCCATTGTGAGTCAATAATGAAGATAAATACACTGAACATTTTTTTCTGAGTTCAGTAATGAAATAAGACAGATTTCCATGTGGGTAATCATATCAGCTAAATGTATAAACAGTCAGACATACGGCTGGAAGGTAAGGGTCAGTCCCTGGTAGTGAGTGAAAGATGAAATATGACACTAAATTAAAACAAATAGTTTAAGTTAGATCTCCTCGAGCCAATTCATACGATCTAAATTTGGACTAAATCGGACCAACAATTAGGAAATAATACCCCAAAACAGTGTTAATCATCAAAAAAAAAAATATCCTGGAGTTGATTCACATGCATCAACTATGGACTAAATCAGACTAAGAATTTATGTCTCAACTTAGCAATGGAAATATTCAACTCACTTGTCCCCAAATCAACCCAGTTCTTTCTCAGTCCCTCTCGGGTCTGTGGGACTATGACATCTGAAAACCATCCATGTAATGGCTTTTGAGTTTTCACATGAACACAAAGGATCTGCGGTAGAAGCTGTGGCGATGATGCTTCTATAATGTCGGGGATATAACTACTGACATTAGCTTTGATAGCTAACATTATCTATCTGATGTACGCTAATGTTAGCTGAAGTATGTAACCTATTACTTAATTAATCAGGTTAGTGTTTGGATTTTAATCTTGTAGCATTTAGGATGATTAAATCAACTCTTGGTCGATTGTTTCCGCGACAGGTGACCTCTGACCTCCTGACCAGAGGAGGTAAAGACATTGCCTTCTCCGACTACTCTCCTCTGTGGAAGTCTCACCGCCGCCTAGTTCACAACTCCTTCAGCCTGTTTGGAGAAGGAACCAGCCGCCTGCAGGACATCGGTAATGTTTGATCTCAAGCTCCATCTCATGACCTCATGGTTCCTGATACTTATTCTAGACCAGGGGTCTCAAACTCAAATTGCCTGGGGTAATACTCACACTTTGACACTAACGAAAGCCACGGTGACGAGATGGTCTGAACCCTGCAGCTTCTGATTGAGTATGTGCAGCTCCTGTGTGACGTCGACTAAAAATGCTTGGTCCATCATCCACTTGGAATAATCAAGCTCTAGAACACGCAGTCTGCCCTCCTTCATGAACACACGGATGTCTTCTCGCAAGTCAAAATACCTCTTGAGAATGCTGCCCATTCAAAGCCAGCGTACCTCTGTAATGTAAAGGACATTACCATGTTTTGCTTCAATGTCCTCCAGAAAGTCCCGGAACAAGTGATGCTGCGCGCCCTTCCATCTGATGTAATTAATGCATTTCACCACAACGGACATAATCTGGAAACATTTCAGGCATTTACTGCATAGTACTTGCTTGTGAATAATGCAGAACAGAGTCAAAGCAGGATCTACAGTTTCTTCCTCCAGCTGTTTTTGAACCAGTGCCAGGAGTCTATTTTTGCTCCCCGTCATTGATTGGGCACCATCTGTTATTATTCCAACCAGATTAGCCCCTGACAGCCCAGAATGCTCAATTTTGCTGGACAATTGTTTAAATATACCCTTGGCTGTGGTTTTCCCGTGCATTGCATTCAAGTAAAGTGACTATTCAGTCACTTCAAAGGTGCCATTAATAACCTGATACCTGAGGAGAATAGCATCTGAGCAGTGTCGATTACATCAGAGCTCTCATCAAGTGCCGCTGAATAGGCACTCAATTTCCGCGATTTGTTGAGCAGAGGATCGTAAATGTCTTCAAATAACTTGGTGATCCGCTCCGCCACTGTTCGCAGTCAGACTGATTTTTCTGAATAAATCCGTCTTCTCTGGACGGAGCAGCCTGCACCAATCAGTCTTTCAAACACAGTCCTTCAGTAAATGACTTCCCTGCTTTCGTTATCAGCTCAATCACCACAAAACTGGCCCCGACTGCTGCATACCGTCGTCTTTTTGCTCGCTGAAAGACAGTTTGCAGCATGGACAGGTCTTTCCTTCTCCTCTCCCTTGTAGCTGCTGTACTGGTCCGCATGTTCGGTGGAGGAATGCCGTTTGAGATTATATTTCTTGAGAACAGCCTTTTGTCTTTGCAGAGGAGAAAAGTAGCAGTCGAATTAAAGTCCACGAAAAAAGAATCCCTTGTCTACCTCTCTTGAAACTGTCTCTGCTCCAGAGACCTTTCTCTTTGAAAAGGTCCAAAACCTTTTGAAAGGTTTTGGACCTTTAAAAACCGTTCTTCTAAGTTTTGAAAGGTCCAAAACCTTTTGAAAGGTTTTGGACCTTTCAAAACCTTTCTTCTAGGTTTTGAAAGGTCCATTCTACTCTGGCGTTTACCACACAGAGGATTAATCACAATGTTGGTGGCAAAAGTGTTTGTGAAAGTGACAGATGGGCAGGTAGGCGCTGATGGCTCAATGTTAAATGTGAAATTAGAAAGAACATTTTTATGCTCTAAAATTAAAAGAATACTCATGATTATTATATTATAATAAAAGACATGGGGGGAATCTAAATTGGGGAAAAAGTTACCGGATTTAACAATAAATTCTAAACATGTGGGGGGTCTTATGGAATTGTCTCCGGCAGTTGGGCCAGTAGTTTGAGACCCCTGTTCTAGACCCTGTCTGTCTCTCCTCTCTTCAGTCCTCTCCGCTGTGGACAGTCTGTGCGTTGAGCTGTTCTCCAATGGTCACCGTGGTTTCGACCCATCTCCCGCGGTAACCAGGGCTGTAACTAACGTGGTCTGCACGCTGGTATTCAGCACCAACTACTGCGACGGCGACCCTGAGCTGCAGGAGGTGATTCGATACAATGACGGCATTGTCCAGATGATCACCAGAGGAGGTCTGGTGGATGTCTACCCCTGGATGAAGGTCCCTCCAACCAGAGTCTGATCTTCTCTCTCTACTCCTCCAAGATCAACTTACTTCTTAAATGTCTTCATGTCTCACTTTTACCAAAATGTTCTCATATCTGCTCAAATGTCTTCACTTCTTATCTGTCCTCATGTCTTTTTAGATGTCCTCACATCTTCTAAAATATGGTTCCATTTCCTTAGATGTACTAACTTCTCCTCATTGCCCCAACACGTTGTCCTCATGTGTCCTATTGTCTCCTTAGATGTCCTAATTTCTCGTCAAATGTCCTCACTTCTACTGAAATGTCCTCGCCTTTCCTTAAATTTCTTCAGTTCTCCATAGATGTCCTAACATCTTCTTAGACATCCCTCACATCTCCTTAAATGCCCCAATGTCTCCTTAGATGTCCTCACATCTTCTTATATTTACTCTCTTCCATTGAAAAGTCTTCGCTTCTCCTCTAATGTCTGTTTTTCTCGTCCTCACATTTCCTCAAATGTGCTCGTCTCCATAGATGTCTTCAGTTTTCCTTAGATGTCCTCACGTCTCCTTAGATATCATTATGTCCCCATAGATGTTCTCACTTTTCCTTAGATGTCGTCTTGCTTCCTGAAATTTCCTTATTTCCCCTTAAATATCCTAAGGTCTTCCCTAATGGGGGTCTCAGGAGGTTGAAACACTGTATCGCCACCAGAGACCGACTGTTGACCCGGAAACTGGAGGAACATAAGGTACCTGCCACACAGACCCCATGGAACTGGAAACTTTTCGTGTTTAGATCATCAAGAACCTCTTCTGTGACCCAAACCCAGGCTTCTCTCAGAGATGGAGACCCCAGGGATCTGCTGGATGCCTTGCTGAAGGGCCAAAGGTCATCCGAGTGTCAGGAAGGGGGGATTACAGAAGACCATGTCCTGATGACGGCAGCTGAGGTGTTTGGTGCCGGAGTGGAGACAACTTCCACAACCCTGCTGTGGATTCTGGCCTACCTGCTGCACCACCCAGAGGTTAAGCCATGGTTCTGGTTCTAGTGGTACCACTGCAAAGGTTCTAGTCCAACCACGACTAAGTTTCTAGTCTCACCATAACTGGGGTTCAAGGGTGTATTTACAGCTAAGGTTCTGGCTTCAATCAAAAACAATAAAATCTGAAAAGGTGACATCAGTGATCGGTTCCAGATTGCTCATGCCGCACGTCATGGTAATTCTAAATGTGGGGTCAAAGGGTAGGTTGGTCGTAGTGGGCGCCCACCTAGTTTTTGGGAAAATCACACTGTCAGAGGTGGGACATGGGGAGAGGAAGCGTAGCACAGCAGGTTATCGTCTTTACACGATGACAACGTGTAAAGACGGATGTAGCATACCATATATTATAGCATGCTATAGACACTTAAATTAAAGAACAACGATGATTTTAGTCCCACCAGAACTAAAGCTGTGGTCCGAACACAGCTAAGGATGCAGTCTCACCGCGATTAAGGTTCTAGTAACACCATTACCTAAACGCTAGACTGGGGCGACGGTGGCTCAGTTGGTAGAGCGGTTGACCACTTGTCAGCAGGTTGTTGGTGCAATCCCTGGTCTCTGCAGTCCACAAGTCAAAGAGTTCTTGTGCAAGAAACTGAACCCAAGGCTGTTCCATTGGTGTGTGAAAGGTTACTGCTCCTGATGAACGTGCAGCTGCTACAATCCCTGTATGAATGTTTGTGTGAACAGGGAATGATGACTGGTGTTCTAACAGAGCTTTGAATGGTCGAGCAGACCAGAAGAGCACTGTATAAGTACAGTCCATTTACCTCAGCTGAGATAACGACATTCCAATTGACTTCATTTTCAACATTGTTGCTGATTAATAACAATAATTGTCCCATCAGATCCAAGAACGGGTGCAGAGAGAACTGGATGAGCAGGTTGGGGCTGAACGACCGGTGCGTTTGTCGGACCGCTGCCGGTTGCCATACCTGGACTGCATCATCAACGAGGGCATGAGGATCCGGCCAGTTAGCCCTGTCCTGATCCCGCACACCGCTATGATTGACAGCAGGTGGGCCTGATGAAACCATGCGTTGTTACAGAGATCAATCCTGAGAATAACCAGTACTTCCTTTCTTGCAGCATTGGAGGTTATCCCATCAGGCGTGGGACTCGCGTGTTAATCAACATGTGGTCGATTCACCACAACCCCCAGCAGTGGGACAAACCGGACCTCTTCAACCCAGGTAGAACAAATTCTGCCAGGACTATCCCAGTCTACAAACAGCACCTGAACGTACCGCCTCCTTTTCCTCACAGATCGTTTCCTTGACGACAATGGTGAGCGGGTCATACCCACCTGTTTCCTGCCATTTGGGGCGGGGCCTCGGGTGTGCATCGGTGAATCGCTGGCCCGGCTGGAGCTCTTCCTGTTCTTGTCCTCTCTGCTCCAGCGAATGAGCTTCAGGCTTCCAGAGGGGACGGCACCACCAAACCTGCAGGGGCGGCTAGGTGTAGTTTTACAGCCGTTACCTTATAAGTTTGAGGTTACTCCGAGGGCTGGGTGGGAGGGGAAATAGAAATGAGCAGGGTTTGACATTCAAGATGAGTGACACGAGTGAGTAAACCTTAGCTCAAAACATTTAAACATGTTGCTAACTGATCATAGCTAACATTAGCTCCGAACATTTAAAAACATGTAATATTTTTCATGCTTGCTAAAAGGAAAAAAAAGATCACGTTAGGCTGGGTTACACTGTTGATCAACCATGCAGCCTTAATTTAATTTAAAAAAAACATGTAAGGCTTATTTACTGTTTTCTTCATATGTTCATTTTTTTTCTGTAGACAGAAATTGACGTTTGGTCACTTTAACATTATATTGAATTTATTGTCACACACTTTTAGAACAGGCTGGTTTAGTTAAGTCACACACACGCGCGCACACACACACAATTCATGTAGTAATACTAATAATTGTCTTCATCTTCAAAATCGTCAAAACGTTAACTGCTTGATCTCCCTTGTCTCTTCCAACACAAAACCAGGAAGCGACAAAACCTTGGAAATAGAGGGGGGGGTGTGTCCATAAATAGGGGGGGGGGGTCCATAAATACTGAATTAAATATTCTCACGGGAAAGTTGATCAAATGTCCCAACAGTTCCAGAGTCGTCTAACTGGGTTCACATTTTAATGTTCTTTCATCAAACATTTGAGGCTTACTTTCTGTTGCCAGCGGGTCGGTACCATCACTTTAACCTAGTATTTTCTTGTTGTTGTTCATGTCCATTGTTGAGCTCATGTTTATCAGTTTAAGTCTAAAGATTTTGTTCTTTTAAAGTAGAACACCTGTAAACAATAAAAACATCTGAAAGAGCATCCCTGTGAAGTTTAGTTTATGTCTACCAAATGTCAGACTTCTGGGGGAGACATGGTTGAGGGCCGGCTTTTTTAAGTGAAGAGGGGGATTCTTGGGCCTAATTTGCTCTGCTCTCTGCTAGAACCCATAATATACGTACGTTATAGCCCCAACTGACTCAAGTTGATTTCATGATTCTTATTATTCTTATTATGATTCTTTTACCACATGTCAGTGAGGGATGGAGGCACTCTCTCATGCCAACTTCCTCTCATTGCTCGGCCCAATGCAGACAACAGTTTGTTTTACATCTGTCCTGTATCCAAGATGTTTTTTTTGTAAAGGTTTGCTTTAGGCCGATATTTTAGATTCAAGTCCGGCTTTAGGATTGTCCCTACTTTATTGTTGGAACCATAGGAGGACGACTGCCTCTTTGAAAGTTCCCAAATAAGTCCAATATCTGACGACTTTCAGGAAAAAGCAGATGATACAAATACATACAGGAGCGTTTGTGGAAATGTGAAACCAGTTAGTCTCAGGATTCAATCAATCATCAATATCAATAGTATTATTATCAATATTATCAATAGTTTTTCACTTTTTGATCAAAGCCTTCTGCTGGTCCTGCAGAGATTTCAACAGAAACAGACACAGTGTTCTAAATGCTAGACTCTTACATCTGCCTCACGTCTGGAGATTTTTTCAAACAAAACAAAACTGGACCACTGAGTGTCAGGAATTTAACTCTCAACCTCGTCAGCGAGGATTCTCTCCTGAACCCATTACGATTCACACTTACAAATGTTAAACTTCCCGCTCTCATTTACCAGAACTATCAAAGCAAACACAGCTAGTTAACTACACATCTCAGAGCTAATGCTAGCACATTTCAGATCTCAACGCTAATGCTAGCTCACCATAGCTCAAGTATTTAAAATCGGCTCATCTCAGCTATCATGGCTAACATTAGCTAGTCTAACTGGCAGTCCTGATGTGCCGAATAGTCGTCTGACCTGGGTCCTGGGGGCAAAAATGCCAAAATGGTCTCTGCCTATTGTCTAACTTTTAACGGGAAGGAGGTACGGTGGCTCACAGGGGCTAGCATGCTGCAAATTAAGAAAACAAACGCAAACTGACGAAACACGAGCAAATGGAGTAAGGACGAATAAAAGTGATGTACCCCCAAACAGTTTTTTTTTTAAAGCTTCACATAAAGAAACTAGCAGATATTATACATAGACAAGTATGCACAGGTTTCATTTGTCTCATATTCTTCACGCTTCCCTTAACGCATAAACTTTCCAGTTCATTCGGTCATGTGACTCATAACCTTAATAAACATTGTGGATACAACAAAAACAAAACGTATAAATGACCTTAACACACGGTAGTCACAGCTACAGTAAACAAGGGGTATCAAAGAGAACCCTTATTCACCATTGGGTATATTGACTTGCGGCATCGCCATGGCAACGGACACATGTCAGTCAGAACGTCAGCTACCAAAGCAGTTTCTGCCAAACCTTGATTGAAGTAGAATGTGATGCGTTTATCAATAATGGAAACTCCTTGATCTGCCATTTTCATCTTACATCACTAACTACAGTTATGATGAACCTCAGGTGAACATTAGGATCATAACCCTAAACAACCTTTTCCCACGAAAACCATCGCTGGCTGTAAATTTGGGTATTTTGGGTGTTAGGATCATAATTAAGTTTATTTATTAAGCAAGGAACCCAAAATATAAAAGACACGAGGGAAGAAAAAAATCATATGAAATTTTGTATTATGTCTGTTCTATCCCTTAAACCGATCATAAATAAGCAAGTTGGGGGATCGATCACTTTCGTTTTTCAATTTGCTTATGTTTTATTTCTTTGCATGTTCTTGTTTTTTGTTTTTAATAAGCCGCGCATTTAACCCCGTCGGCCACCGTACAGAAGCCCTGCTCACTGTTGTGGAGCCGGGGGCGTGGTCCGACATTAATGACATAATCAGACTGGACAAAGGAGCCACGCCCCTTCAGGACGCTGCTCTTAGAGCTACAAATGCCATTTGCTAATTCTAGGCCACACCCATTCAGGAGAACAGCTCCAGCTAAAGCTAAGTAGTAACAGTAGTCGAGCAGAGATGGCACTAGTATAACAATGGAGATTAACAGTTTAACCTGGGTAATTCAGTTAAACCAAAACACCTTCACTAACAACATCAACAGATTGCTATCACCTCCAAAGTCCACATTGGCTCAGAACCAGAGTCCTTTGAGCCTCAAACAGAAGGTTTCCATCCTCGCTGGTCTCGGTGTAACGGACGCTGTCTGGAGAACCTCCAGCTCTCTTTCTTCAACCAGTGAAAGGTCCTTCCTCCGGCAGTACATTGATTTAAATCCAGTCTGGTTCATGTGGGCACCTCCGTCCGTATAGTTTTAACCATCATCCTTTGCAACAAACAGCCGGCAAGGTTAATCCACACTCCGATGCATCATGGAGATGGAGTTTAAGAACCGGATCTCAGGTCCTTCCGTAGGTGAGGTGGAGGTTATGGCGGTCGGATGACCAGTGGAACCAGAAGAATCAAGACTTTCACGGCCCGTTCTCCACGACGTCTTGTGCATAATACCGTAGGATACCTTCTGATCACATGACCAAAGTATGAAACTCAAACCATTGGGTGCCAGAGTTTAATACTTACAAAAAGAAAGCATTAGTGTGTAAACTCACAAAAGGCAATAATCACGCAGCTCCACTTCACACAATCATGTTTCCTGCCCAGCAGCTGTGATCGCACAGGGAAAACATCCAGCTGTCAAGTTGACGCTTGTTCACCGTGATTTCATTCAAATCCACGTGAACGCAGCTACAGCCAGTCTGCTGTGGGATTCTCAAGATGTCAGCAGGACATTGATGAAGAGGAGGAGGAGCAGTAGAACTCTACCTTGTGTTTGGCGTGAACATGGCGTTTTAGTGGTGATGAACTTCAGCCAGATGGAGATTTTATCTTTCCTTTTATTTGAGGACTTTTTTAAATTCTGATTCTGACTTATCTCTTGATGTTTGTTGATGACACGTCTGTGGATCTGAACGGAACATCCATACGTTTTAAAAATCTGATCCTGAATCATCTGTTTATCAAATAAAAAAACCAAATGCATTAATCAGTACGTCTGTGTACTTTGTTCTGATAAATAAACTGAAGGACATTTCAGGGTTCTGACGGTGACTGGTGTCGTCTGACCTCAAACCCAGAATCAGAGACACAGCCGTGAAT
The DNA here is from genome assembly GCA_037951165.1 of Lophius americanus. NCBI lineage: Eukaryota > Metazoa > Chordata > Actinopteri > Lophiiformes > Lophiidae > Lophius > Lophius americanus. The sequence goes on from JBBDHG010000116.1 coordinate 897,343, forward strand.
GATGACATCTCTTCGGCTCTCTCCTCTTTGGAGCTTTGTTTTCCTCTAACAGCGGCCATTGTCTGCTGTGACACACAGAAAACCGACAGATCCATCATCCCCTAAACGTCACATACCCTGACCCCGCTCCATGGGTGCTGGTTAGACTTTTTTTTTTGACTGAACTTTTAACAGTCGTCCCTCTCTAAAACGGAAACAATTCATCTTTAACAGTATCTTTCAATATCTTTGAAATATCTAATAAGCAAAAACCAAAAAAACAGCAAAAAACTCTTTAACCAAAAAAACCCAACAAGCTACTTTTTCAAAATTAGAGGTAATGGGATGGGTATCAATCGGATGTTATCAATACTTATACTCTTATCAATACTCGTTTCATTATCCAGTGTGTTCCCAAGAAATCAAAGTAGCAGGCGGATTGGAAATAGTGCCAGTGGTATCCAGGACTGAGTGGCAGAACATCTGGTCGGACTGAAAGCACCTTTGTGCGTCTCAGACAGCTTCATTCTTTCTCTCTTTTTTTTAAGAGCAAAATATTCAAATTTCCTTTTAACAATTTTGTTGTAAAATGTACGACTGTGCTTGAAGTGGCGGCATGCTGCTGATGGGCCTGACTCTTCCTTATTGACATTATACAACTTATACAGTCACTTCCAAGTTTTCTTGACCACTCTGAAGTAATTTACCACACTGGTCAGCATTCCCAACACAACAATGGAGCAGCCATCAGATGCAACCAGGGGTTCAGCATCCTGCTCCAGGATATTTGGACATGTGGACCACAGAGGTGGAGGATGGATCCGCTGACCTTGAGATAAGTGAACGGCCGCTCTCCCTCCTGAACTACAACGTACATCAAATTTATCTTCTTCTAATCAATATCCCAAATCTTAATGATATGGTGAAGCCATGCGTGTCCCTAGAGATGAATATCATCACTGGTGTTTACAATTTCTAATGTCACAGAGTCGGTACAGCAGTTGTGCAAACTCTGTCTCTGTGGGTTTGGGGGTCTCTGGGTAACTAGCACATTAATGGGAAAAGCTTATTTTCTGGCACTATTACTGAAAAGTCAGGCGCCGCCAGAGCAACGGCAAAACAGTTCTGGCACAGCCACTGAACACAGGTACTGAAAATGTTATAGATTTTTACCTGGAAGATTTCATGGCACGTACGATAAGAAGCAAAATTGATGTCAACTTAATCAAAACATCGTGGAGCAGCTCTCTGTTGGAGGGAAACTCCACGTGTGCAAGAGTGGCGTAAAATACAGTTTAGAGTTTTTGGTACCCATCCCTACAGGGAAATAAGTTCCCATAAAATAAAATGGCCATATTTCTGGATTTTTTTTCAAAAGTTTGAGGTTTCATTCCGCAGGAGGCTAGTGTGAGCGTGGGTCGCGTGGCCATCAACTGGATTTGACAAATTGGAAGTGACATAAGCACACATAAAGAAAACCTCCATAAGCATCCCATTGTCTGAACCTTTTTTTGAATTATTAATGTGTAGCAAATACAGGAGAATCTTTTTTCCTTTTTTTTTCTACTGTTGGGTAACAATTAACGGATGATGACTAACCAATTTGATGGAAATCCTTCTGTAGATGGAACCCTGCCACCAATGGGCCCCTCTGTTCACAAGGGTTGGAAAAGCTGCTCTCATAGGTTACACGTTACGGCTTAAAGTTCTTAACATTATAAGAATAAGGTCATAATAAATGCATAATATGAAGCATTAATTTCAGAAGAAAAAAGTTGCAAATTTTTAAGAATAACATTCTGATTTCATGAGAACTAAGACCTTCATTCTTCAAAGAGGACTTCCTAATTGTAGTTACTTTATTCATAACATTATGACTTTCTCTCCTTGTAAAACTGCAAACTTATTTCATATATCTTTTTTTAATTTGTAACTGAGGCCTTAATTCTCTGTCGTAGAAACTAAATTTGAAGACGCTGTAATCATTTTTCTGATCAGAACACAACGGTTCAACTTCAGAGTCGGGTTTTAAGAATCTATGGTGCAAGATTTCCTGCAGAACTTATATGCCAATTGAAACAACCGACCTCTAAGCTGAACATTCTTACTGTTACTGTGATGTAACGGGCCAATCAGACGGAGACACGCTGACAGTAGGGCCGTTGTTTTCCAGTATCGTCTTCTTGGCGATTGGTTACTTTCTTTTGCACGGTGTTGCATATTTCTGGTTGCTTTTAGATAAAAGTTTAATATGTTAAACTTTTAAACGCCTGGAGTTTCTCCTCCTTCCCCATTTATCCTGTCGGAATGCCGCCAGCCTACAAATGATGCTGATTATGTTTTTGTGAAGTCCCGTCTTACCCGGGTTTCTCAGTGGCGGTTGAGTCTCTGAGTGATCGGGGCTCACCGTAAACTTCCTATTCCTCCCTTAGGCGAGATCAAACTGTGGTTGTGACCTTCTGTCAATCATGCCGTCTCCATTACCATGACGACTTTGCCTCCATCCTCAGACGTCGGCGTTGTGGTGGGGGTGGGATTACAGAGTCCTTCCCCTGTTGTCACCTGATCTCTGGCGGGGCAGTCCACGCTGTCGTGAAGATCAGGATTTCCTCCGATCCTTCTCTTGTCAACCTCCTTTATTTCCTCCTCCTCCTCCTCCTCCTCGTCTTCCTCCTCCACCCGACACCGACACACCTCGATCCCAGAGTCTCCGGTGAGTCTCCGATGTCTGTACTGGCTCTCATCAGCTCCTATGTCCTCTTCATCACCCTCCTCCTCACCCTGCCTATCTTCTCCATCTTCCCAGCTGGGGGGTCCGGGTTCAAAAAAATCCACGCAGGGGGAGAAGAGAGTCTGTTTAGGGGGTGACTGAGAAGTTCGAGACGATGGAGACAGAGAGGAAGCATGGCCGGAGGAAGAGCCAACTCTGTTGGACTGGTGCAGAGCAGTGAGGGGGTCCAGGTGTAGAGATGGGGCTGGGTGGGAGATAGAGGACCGGGCTGGAGGGGAGGAGAGGAGAGGAGGAGAGGGAAGGGATAGGGGTGGGGATGTGGAGAGGGTACCCCTAGGAGGCTGAGAGACCGCCAAAGGAGATTCATACTCTATGTCAATGGCGAGGCAGGAGGGAGAGGAGGGTACAGGGGTTGGGAAGGTGAGCACTGGGGCAGGAGCAGATGATGGACCTCTAGGACCAAGAATTGAGGATTGAGATCCTGAATGAGAACTATCACCATTCTGTGCATCTGAAGGTGAAGGACTGATACGTTCAAACGATTGAGACAGAACCAGTGAGGAGGCCAAACCGACTTGTACTGCTGGATCTAAACAAGGATCAGGTGTGAGTTGACTTAATCCTGGCCTTGAACTAGAAGGACTGAGGATTGGATCTGGTCCAGGTGACAAGTCTTGAATCTGGTAATGGGCTAATGGAGGTGATGGCAATGCAGCATATGAGGCTAGGATAAGGTTTCTGTTTCCAGGATCCGGAGTTCTAACGGGATCAGATGCACAGTCTGGGATTATGGTAGATCTTAATTGTGAATTTGGCACTTGGTTAAGGTTTGAAAGTACTGGGTTTTGAGTTTGGGTATGTTGTTCAAGTACTGAGTCTGAAATGGGGCTTAAGTTTGTTAAGACTAGTTCTGGACCATGAATAAAGTCTGAAAGTATTGCTTCTGTTACTTGGGTAAGATTAACAGTTACTGCATCTGGAGACGGACTATGGTTTGTAGGTACTGACATTGGGCTTTGGATAAGGGTCGTAGGTACCGAGCCTGGACTTTGGGTAAGGGTTTTAGGTACCGAGCCTGGACTTTGTGTAAAGGTCGTAGATACCAAAAGTGGATTTTGTGTAAGAGTTGTAGGTACAGAGAGTGGACTTTTGGTAAGGGTTGAAGGAAACAAGCTTGTACCTTGGGTAAGGGCTGTGGGTAGTGGGCCTTGAGCTTGCTTAAAGTTGATAAGTAGTGCATCTGGACCCTGAATAAGGTTTGTTGGTAGAGAGACATGAACTAGGGTAAGATTGGTAGGTATTGGCCTTTGGGTAAGATCTGACGATACTGGGCCAGGAACTTGGGTAAGAACTGAAGTGGCTGGGATTGGCAAAAGGCAAGGATTTGGGTCTGGGGTTGGACTAGCGACAGGGACTGCTGTCAGGGCCAAAGTCTTTCCGACATCTGGAGATGGTACCGAAGTTGGGTTACTGTGAAGAGCGGCTCTGTCAAAAGTTCTTCTTAGTTCAATGTTTTCTGGGGTTGTAGGATTGCAAGAATTGCTGGTTTTCGGGGTAAGTGCACCTGAAATTGAGGTCTCAGCGATATTAGCTTGGTCCTCAATGCTTATCGCATGGATGGAGGGGACTGCTGCTCCAACAGAACTTGGACTCGGACTACAGAGGCTGATGACTGTGACTGAACTTGCTGGCTGAGATGGCAGATCGAGCAGCGACACCGACCTGGTGAGAGCCGCCACAGAAACAATGAGACTGGGATCCGATGAGTCCATGGCGATGGGTTCCTTTGCCCCAACAGACTCTTCATCACTCATTTCACTTGCTGTCAACCTCTCAGAAACAAAATGTGCCTCGTTAACCTCCAGGCGGCTGGCAGCAGCAGCAATGGTCTCTATAGTGACACCGATGGTGAGGGGCGTGGCCTCACTGGGTGTAGTGGCATGGCTTGTGTCAGTCTCGTACGTGACAGGCGCAGATAGAGAGGAGCTACATGGAGAGGAGGGGCAGCAGGAGTCACAGGAACAACTGGAGCTAGGGGAAAGATGGGTTTATCATTATTCATCTGGCAGAACGACTCGGTGGACACACCTTTGGGTCAGAGCCAGAACTCCTGGTCTTACCTGTTGTCTGAGCTGAGGGAGGACGGGTCATCACTGAGCGGCCGGTGGAGCAGCGGGCTGTGCTGTGTCAGCAGGTGTGGGTCTGAGGTACGGGGAGGCTGCGGGTAGCGCGGGGTGGTGAACACTGAGCTGTAGGGTGGAGGAGGGGTGGAGGGTTGAGCGGCCACCTCCTCATAAGACGGCAGCTTAAGGGACGCCAGGAAACCTGTAAATGGAGTGTGATGTAAGTCTGTATCAATCCCAACTTTCTGGGGTTAATGATACAAATAATGTTAATGAATAATGACTTACTGAGGTCCAGCAGGGAGGACGGGTAGGAGCCGGCGCCGTGGTAGGCCAGCATGCTGATGTCTCTCTGCCGCTGCTGCTGCTGGACTCTGAGTTTGGCTCGTCGGTGTCTGTAGGCACAGCAGCAGCTGAACAGGATGAGGACCGTCCACAGCAGCCAGAACCCTGGTGATACAAGGACATCAGTAGTCCGTCTCAGATCTGCTGGTCCAAACTGTGCTTAATCTACAAACTGTCCTTTAACTAAGAATTCACTTTAAACTGTCCTTTAACTAAGAATTCACTTTAAACTGTCCTTTAACTAAGAATTCACTTTAAACTGTCCTTTAACTAAGAATTCACTTTAAACTGTCCTTTAACTAAGAATTCACTTTAAACTGTCCTTTAACTAAGAATTCACTTTAAACTGTCCTTTAACTAAGAATTCACTTTAAACTGTCCTTTAACTAAGAATTCACTTTAAACTGTCCTTTAACTAAGAATTCACTTTAAACTGTCCTTTAACTAAGAATTCACTTTAAACTGTCCTTTACGTTCAAACAAAGGTTTGAACGTAAAGGACGTTAACCGCCTACCACTGCCATCTTCTAGCAGTACTACCATATTATTATGAAGCGCTGGTAAAATATTGTCTCCCTGTCGTCTTTCCGGATCACTGAGTGTTTTGGACACTTGAGGGTGTAATTTTATCAACTGATCTGATATGAGCGGAAGAAAAACTACAACCAAAGAACGATGGACTGATACCGAATATCAGTGCATTACGACCCAAAAAACCTCTTTGAACATTGTAACAGGAAACTACAATAGTACTACGTACTACTACAATAGTACTACGTACTACTACAATAGTACTACTATAGCAGTAAATGGCTACTGCAGTAGTATGATGATTAACGAATGCAGCTTCCAGCTTACACCAGAGTTCGTAGTAGTAGGTGCAGCAGCCGGTTTCTCCGCAGCAGTGTCCCGTCTCACACAGGTATCCTCCGTTGACGTTAGCACCAGGGCAGTACCGCGGTCTCCCCAGCAGGGGCAGGCTGCCACCGGAGTGGTACTCCATCACACCCCCGCTCTGCCTGGATCTAGCTTCACGCCACCGCTACCTACTCACCACTAGCAGGTATCTATAAACCTGCTACCTACCAAACACGTGACAGCGCTCAGAGTCCAGCTACATCGTTACAGGATGTATTTTCTGACCAAATCTCTGTAGAAATGTTTGGATTGATTTGCTAGCTGTTATCTGGTGACCACAAGTAGCTTATAGCTAATCTACATTTTTCAGACCGGGTGAAACTTTGTTCTCGCTCCAGATAAAATGATGTCACACTGACGATGTCTGTTCAGTGGAGCTTCACTGTTTACAACTCAGGTACTGTAACTGTAGTTGAGTACTGGCCGGTAGGTGTGGGGCAGGACGGCAGCCAATAGGCAATCCTGAGAGAGAGAGAGAGAGAGAGAGAGAGAGAGAGAGAGAGAGAGAGAGAGAGAGAGAGAGAGAGAGAGAGAGAGAGAGAGAGAGAGAGAGCGAGAGAGAGAGAGTGAAAGAGAGAGTGAAAGAGAGAGTGAAAGAGAGAGAGAGAGAGAAACAGATAAAGAGACAATCGTTTATTGATAAGAGTAGGAGTTTGTCAGACGCTTGCTTTATATTCATGACACCACCAATTCAAACCAGGAGCCCAAACAATGCTCCCTCTCGCCACACACACACACACACACACACACACACACACATGCACACACACACACACACGCACACACACACACACACACACACACACACACACACACACACACACACACACACACACACACACACACACACACACAAGCACACACACATAAGCTCCACAGAATTCATGCTTTTAACATGTTACTAGTCAACAAGCTAATTACAGACTATTGTTTGAAGGCTTGTTTAAGAGGACGCGGTTATCCGAAATTCAGGACCTACTGAATTTGAAAACCACTTTCCATCGTCCGATCACATCCTCAGAGCCGGTCAGCGGTTTCCTCCTCAGCCTGTAAACAGTCTGAAACAAGCCCGGCTTTTTCTTACTGAGCAGACGGATGTTTTGTTTTGTCAGAACTTCCTTGAAGATGAATGAAAGTTCTTCTCCATAGCCTCCACAAAGTTTTCCCAGCCCACAGGTGTTTTGCTTCCGCAGCTGTCAGACTTTACTCCAGGGTTCTGGAAAGGAGGCTTCAACCGGTTGTTGAACCTTGGTGTCGGGAGGAACAATGTGGTTTCCATCCTGGTCTTGCAATGACCAACTTTTTACTCTTGTAGGTTTGCTAGCGGACTCATGCGAATGTGCCCATCCTGTCTACAGGTGTCATGTGGATAAGGTGAAGACCATATGACATATGACATATGACATGACATATATGAGTCCTCTTGACCTCCAGCAGCACTGGAACAGTTTGCTGGTGGAAAATTAGAGGTGGAAAATGGTGAACTGTGCCCTTTGAGTTAGAGGTGAGCTGCTGCCTGAAGGGAAATGGTTTAAGCTCCTTTGTTTTTTATTCTTGAGTGATGGGAAAACAGAATGTGAGAAGTAGAAAGGCAGTCTGGTGCCGTGTCAGCAGTAATGACGGCGTTGTAGCCGTCACTGAAGAGAGGGAGCTCAGTCGTAAGGCAAAGCTCTCATTTCACCGGTCCATTTAAGTTCCACCAACACCTAGTCCATGGTCTGGAGTTCTGGGTAGTGACCAGAAGAAAGAGATCATGGACATAAGCGGCTGAAAATCAGCTTTCTTTGTCGGGTATCTGGGCTCAGCCTTAGCGATAAAGGGAGGAGGTTGGACACCCAGAGGAGCCTTTGAGTCTCCGGAGCCACTGCTCCTTTGCACCGACCGGATGATTCCCGATCAGAATCAATCGATCAGAATTGGGGGGTTTTCCAGGCAAGTCCAACTAGGAAGCGAGCCGGAGTGGACCCAGAACTCTCTGGAGAGAAAATACTTTATATCTTATCTGGCCAAGGAGTTCCTCGGGATCCCCAGTGTCAGCTGGAGAGTGTTGCTGGGGAGAGGGAAGCGTGGAACACAGTCCCTAGCCTGCTGCCACCGTGACCCGACCCAAGATAAGCAGAATTAAATAAATGGATGGCTTGTGGGAGAGACAGGTTTTCATTTGAATATGTTTTTTATAAAACTGTTTTCTCACCAAATGCAATCCAGATTTTTCACCTGATTTAAAATTTTCAACTTGGGCGAGTAATTTTGTTTGACACTGTGATACTGTTTTCTGGTGCATCTGCGTATACATACAGATGGTTCTGGTAGACAGAAAAAATATCACAGAGATTAAACTAGACACTAAAGTGAAGGTGAAGAGGTCACTGGCTGATGTGTACTTCATGTACAGTAGGAAATCTGAAATTTCTATATTTTCTTCCTCGTGGTTTATGGTTTAATAAGTGGGAAAAAAGCTATTAGCTAAATCCCATTTAAGGTAAAAAAATTAAATAATCATAGCACAACCTAAGAGACCTTACCAAAAAGCGTATTCAAAACAAAAAACAGGGCCATATTTACACGGGCCTACAGGATTAATGAATATAGTCCATCTGTTCACAAAAAAACATGTCATTCTATAGTTTTATACAAAATACTCTTTCTGCACTGACTATTGCCGTATATTGTTTTCATACTTCAGGTACATATTTATAATACAGGTGTGATTTTCAGTCCGACCCTCCAGCTGCACCATAAACACAACATGCCCGTACCTCTATCCAGACCACCGACCTGCTGTGGCTCACCTAGACTGCAACGAGGGTCTCCCCCTCGGCGTGGTGGTTGTCAGTCTCCCGGTGCTCGATACCTCCGCGGCCTCCTCTCTCTATCTGCACCTCCTCGCCTCCAGGCTCTCCCTCCTCGGTGTGACCCTCCGCCAGCACCGCCGCCATCAGCGCCAGCGGCATGTCAAGTCCCCCTGATGAGAGACACTCACATCCGATTTGTCGTTAATACGGTTTTCAAAATAGAAGCTGAACACATTTTTTTGGATAACGTGAGCACCAAATAAGATTAAACAATATATATATATAAGAAATATGAATAAATAAACACAGCCACATAAATATATAAATGGAGGCTTTATACATCATATGAAAAACTATCTATTATTAAAATGATAATTTCCCCTCCCCATTTTTGAATATATTAATTATTTCAAGTCCCCTTTCTTTCAATTAAATTTTTTTAAATTGAATGAACATCACTGGTTTTTTTTTTATTTTCTTACCCATCTTTTATTTTTGTTTTGAACTAAGAAAAATATGTAACTAGATATGATTATATATGTGATAGCACATATCATTATAGATATAAATGACATATATGTAAACAAATATATATATTTAAATATAGACATAAGAACAATATAAAAACAATAAACAATAATTTGTTTGGTTCTTGAGGTGAGATTTTTATTTGGCCAGTTTTGTAATGTAAAATTAAATTTTTTCACCTTGCTCCTGTTTCCAGAATGACAATTATGACGCCTTCATGTGATGTCAGATAATTTGAAAAATTTATTTCCCAGACTTATTTGAAAATCCACATCAATTACGCTTTAAGACGGAACCTCTGGAAAACTCTGATGGTCCTGTGTAAACTTAGCAATGTTTTTATTCTTTAAGTCAGACTTAGCTAAATAATTTCTCTAATTTGTATGAAATTATTCGACTACACTTGGAATAAAACATTATTTCGGATATCCTAATCTGGAGGGGAAATACCAAATAGGGAAAAATTAATGCAATGTTTTATACGTTCACATCATTTTAACATAATTGTATTAAATAAAACACAAACATCAGGAAAAATATGGATTGTCTCTTTATTTGTTGTTGCATTATTCATAGTAAATATATTAACTCAACATTTTGAAGTCCAATAAAACCAATGAAAAAAACAAAAAACAATACAATACACTAAATTGTTAATAATTAAGGTTTTATTACTTAATATTATACTATACTTAAGTAAATATTATAATATACTATAATATATACTTAATATATTACTTGATAAATACCTGTCAAATATTAATGTTCTTATTAGGCTCTTATTTTGTAAAGAAGAAAAGAACTGTGTTCAAACCGGAAGTTCCAAGTGTTAAGATTGTTCTGGCTGGATGGTAAGCCTGAGTCCCGCAGTGAGGGTGGATCGGTAGGTCTGTCTGTGGAGAAAACGACCAGAAAATTCACTTTAATCAGTGGTTAATCTACCAGATGATGATAATGAAGAGCCGAAAATGAAAGGGACGATAGATTCTCTTGGTGGCCTCTGATTGGCCGGAGGTGAGGAGCTGAGAACCAATCAGAGAGCTCAGTGAGAGAGGCCGCTGGTCTTAGCAACAAGAGGAGATCCCAAATATCAATATAACAGTTCAAGAAGACTCGCATGACCTGATCCCTAGGTCAGATCACCAATGCATCACTTGGCCAGGGGACAATTTTAGTGAAAAAGAGAAGAAATACTATGAGAGAATAAGTTGTAAAATTAGAAGAAAAGAGTCTTAAAATTCATGAAGTTCGTTCGATCATGAAAGAGTGCAGTGTTTGCTGCTACAGACATCCTGACTCTTGCTGCAATGCTGGGTAGCCACGTGCTTACATCAGCTTTATTAATGTGATCCTGTAACACCTGTTCTCAAGGTCGATAGGTACAGACTTAATTAACGCCCAAAGGGGATATATAAATAGATAGACAGACAGACAGACAGATAGACAGACAGATAGACAGACAGATAGACAGACAGACAGACAGACAGATAGATAGAGTTAGTTTTGTTTTAGCTTTGCTAGGGCTTTCGGTTCATTTGAAATTGAGGAGGCAGCAACAGAAGAGTTGGATGATGGGATAAGGGTCTTGGATATGGATGCAGTTGTTGAGATGGTGCAGCCTCCGTTTCGAACTGATGACTTCAGCCATTCCAACGATCCCAACAGGCACCAGAGAACAACAAGCTCCATCTTTGCGCCTTCCTCTCACTAGCTATCCCAAACTGAGAGAAATTACGATGTTGGGAATAGGGAGCTCCTGGCAGTAGAGGTGGCCTTGTAAGAGTGGCGTCACTGGGTGGAGGGGTGGAGCAACCTTTCATAGTGTGGACTGACCATAACAACCTGGAGTACATACATTCTGCCAAGAGACTCAACTCCAGACAGGCAATGTGGGCCCTTTTCCTTAACCGTTTCACCTTTACTGTCTTATTGTCCGGGTTCTAAGAATAGCAAGCCTGAAGTCCTTCCACATGTGCATGACCTTCAGAAAGGACTCCATCTCCGATTCTCCCTACCCTCTTTCATACTTGGTGCAGTAACTTGGGGCCTGGAACATAGAGTGAAGGAGGCTCCAGCAATTTGCAAACGTTGGAGGGGTGTCCACCAAACTGCCTTTTTGTTCCTGTACCTCTTCGCTCTCAGGTTATCCTTTGGGTTCACCCATCACCACTAACCTGCCATCCTGGAGGCCGAAGGACCCTCTTTGTCGGTCCTTTAAAGTTTTGGTGGCCCTCAATGATCAGGGAGGTGGAAGCCTTTCCTACTTGTGCCAAAAATAAAACTTCTCAACATCCTCCTTCAGCCACTCTCCATTTCCCATCGACCCTGGTCAAACATGTCTTTTGTGACTGGACTTCCACCGTCACAAGGTAACACCACAATTCTCACCATTGTGGACAGACTTTCTAAGATGGCACATTTTGATGGTCCTGTGTATACAGTGAAACGACTGCTGGCTGTTCGTCGTGGAGGACGAGTCCTGGAAGACTGGGGCCTCCAGTTGTCCAGAAGAGAGGTACTGGATCCCAGCCAGCAACATCTTGGACCCAGGTCTCATCAGATACTTCCTCCGACGCCACCTTGGATCGGTCTGAGATCGGTGCCGTACCTAAAAGAGGTACTGTTACATCTCCATCTAATCAGTTCCCCCGCCCCTCTTGTGTCACCTGCATCACTGAGTGTCCCAATTATCTCCAGGTATGTATCACCTGACCTCAGTGTGTATATAGTCTGTCTTCCCCATCTCATCAGAACATCCTTACCAGCGTTTCCTAGTGAGTTTGTGTGGTTTGTAGTGTTTTTTTTTATTTTGGCCGAGCCTCTATCTGACTTAGATTTTGCCTTTGCCCTTACTGGATTTATTCGGACTGCCTTACTGTGTACCGACTATTTTCAGTAAAACACTCTTTCACTTTTCTGCCTTCTGAGTCGCGCATTTGGGTCCACATTCCATTTGATGTCAGTTCTGACAGGCACACTGTGCAGCAGCAGCTGCAGAAGCAGTGCAAGATGTTGCCAACATTGGTCCCCCTCAATCCAGAGACCAGGGTTTGAGCTCACAGGGTCCGCCCACTGCTTCCACAGGGATGGAGCAAATGTAGAGATAGATTTCACGCTGTTGTATTTTATGTATGTACTGTGTAACGTTGTAAAACAATTAAAAGTTATTATATCATAATTATCAGGTGAGGAGTTTTTTATTTGGGTAAGACAAACAGGGGGGATAAAGGCACAGCTGAGGAAGAGGTTCAGCAGTTCCTCCATGTTCCTGTAAAGAGCAGCTATTCCTGAAGTAAAATACTACACTGCCCTCTAGTGCTCCAGCGGAAAGGCCTTTCAGTTAGGACATAAATGTACTGACTTCATTTCATAGCAGAAGGTCCGATGACCACATGGAGCAAGTCCTCCTCCTTCATTATAGCAGAAAGTTTTTTTTTATTTTTGCTCTAAATCTCCCACTACAGTGTGGAGACTTTGTGTTATACCCTGTCAGAGGAAACATCTTTTGTGCTCTCATGTCTTTACACGCATATTAGTACTGAAGTAATCCAAAGGTAACTGAAAGTAATGCGTTAAATTACTCTTATGTTGTGATACTTGTATTTTGTTACTGATTGCATTTTTTTAACAAGTAACTTGTTACCGTAACAGATTACATTTTAAAAGTAACCCTCTCAACCCTGTTGGCCATCCATACATTTGGAGAATTTTGAGTCCAACTCAGCAACAAACACTGAAGTGGAAAGTTATTTACAGTAACTTAAAGATTTGAGCATGTAGCCCATGATAGATACAGTTCAAAAACAAAGAATGTTCTCGCCCATATAGTTTTGAATGCAATTCCATTTACATAAATAAATTCATTGACAGCAGTAGATCTTGTTTTAGATCGGATGAGATTCTCACCACACACACTAACACGGTTACAATCACTGGACGTGCCTTTTACAGTGACGAAGGGCAAAGCGTCAAACAAAGTCATCCAGATTTAATGATGCTTCTCTTCTCAGTGCTCCAATATTACTAAGCCTCTCATCATGAGAAGTATCATACAACTACCACTGCTAACACACAAGACTACAGCTACGCCACACAAGTGAAAAACCTGAAAAAAAGACTTCCCTTTATGGTTCAATGAAAGATGTATAACTCCAGAACACTGGGAGATTCAGTCCCACACTCAGCTTTCCTCTAAACAACCATCTTTGCCTGATATAGTTCACGTTTGAGATCATCAAGATCACATTTATACAGACTGCCCAAACTCTAAACTCTCTCCTCAATCACAAAACGTCCACTCTTTGGATTAATACACCCTCCCTACAGTTGAACTTGTCACCTACGTTGTCCTACAGTGGAATCAACAAACTTCATATAGACCAAGTCTTAAGTTCCCTCTTTGTGACCTTTCCTCAACATTTTCAACATCTTTATTACAGTGTTTTGCTGTGTCCTCACTGTCCCACCATAGCTCCTCCAAATACAATCACTTACTGTCCCCAAGTTGTCTTTTAAATACTGCTAGTGTTCCAATAAAGTTTTGTTGCTGGGCGGCGCAGCACAGCATGTGAGGGATGGATTCACTAATTAACTAGTCAAACAAAAGTGAATGACTTACTCCATGTACAGCAAATGAATAACCGTCATCTTTCTTGGGTCTGTGCACCAACTCACCTCGCCCAGCATCCAGACACATCATTGGTCGATTTAACTCAGGGGTGTCTGGGAAAAATACTCTGAACTGGGGCACAAAAGTGCATAAAGTGCAGGATAAGGGATGTATTCTTCAAAGTAATCCATCTTTTGCGCAATGGCACCATTAATTCAAACTGAAAATCTAACAGAGAAACTGTTACTCATACTTTGTATTTGAAATATGTAGCACCAATAATGAATTCTGTTACTCCCTAAAACTGTTTATGCCCCATGTCAATGGTTGGAAGAATGATCTAAAACTTTAGACAGGCTCTCTTCACTGTATGACTAACAAAAACACACAAACTTCTTTCTTTATCTTTCTTTCTTTATTTTCTATATCTGACTCTTTTATGCTGCTTGAATAAGACCCTCATTCTTATTGCTTTCTTTTATCTATTTATTTTTTATTTGCATTCTTGTAATTGTGTGTTTTAATACATATATATTACTGCATCACCACCTTTATAATATTTGTTTTATTGAATTGTGCCCTAAAGTTTTGTATTTGAAGTTAAAACAAAAGTTGACCGCAATTAACTTCTAATGCTAACAGAGGAGCTAATGGCAGGTTGTGAATCTAGTCTAGTCAGAAAAAGGTGTCAGGTGGTGTTTGTAAAGTAAATACTATAATGAATAATAATAGTGTATAATAATAATGATGTATGAAGTCACGTGACTCCGGATCTTCCTGAAGTCATGTGACAAAAGGCGAACCTGTAGTTCTCAGGTTGTCCAGCAGAGGGCAAGCTGATCACTGTGACGGGGGAGAGAAGGACAGATCTGTGATGACGAAAATCTGTGTTAGATGTACTTTTAAGGAATATTCTTCATTTAATCAGGAGAAAAAAGGTCATTTCCAGATGAAATAACATTTTTCATCAATTATCGAGCAAAAAACATAAAAAACGACGATCATGAAATGCACGTTTCTTTTTAAATTTTTGATTTATTCTAAATCTCAATATTTCCTCACCTAATTTTTATTTAAAAAAAATACTACAGACTTTACATTATTGAATCTCAATATTTTAACTTTAAAAGTTATAAAGTAACATTTAAAAACACAAATAAATTCATATAAAAATTCTTAAAAGTGCATATCTCACTAAGTATGTTTACAATACTGCTTATATTGCTCATACGTAATATTCCAATTTTATTTTTTATTGAACCCTTCCAAGTAAAAAAAACGTTGATAAAGGATGGAGAACAATGGAGCAGATCAAAACAAGTAACAGGAAATCATATCATAAAATAAGCACTAAGAGAAAATACGTTTCCTCTTTATTGCATACATTGGCATCAGAGGATGAATGTTTTTAAACACATTTCAGTCTGATATGACTTCCGTTGGTTCCCAGTATCCCCCTGAAATCCCAGTCTCACCCTGCCTGTCTCACCGTTTGTTGCAACCTTTTCCTTTCTTGATTACATTAAGTTATATTACAGTGAATTCATGCTAGTAAATTTGCGTTTCCCATGAAAACAGTGTCTTTTAACCCGTGTGATCAACGTCATCTTCTTTACCTCCTCTCTTCTATTTCTGCCACTCTGTGCTTTGAATGTCTTTTGTATCAGTTTTAAAAGGTACCTCAACAACCTGTCTCACTGTCCTTTACTCTGGAATCAACCCCAACCTGTGAATTCTGAATAAATATCGGTAAATTTTAAACGACACAGCCTCTAATTGATTCCATGTTCTGTAGGCTTTGAAGATTTGCTTCCAACCTCTCTTGTTTCACCTCTTCTACCCACTGAAGCCCAAAGGTCAATGCCAACATGTCTACAGACAGGCACTGAGAGCCTGTCTGTTGATCACATGCAGGAGAGGTTTGTAAACCTATGGTACCAACGTGAATCATTCTGATCGGACCAGTCTGTAAAAATCTGCAGATAATTGTGAAATTGATTCTTTATGTTCTTGTTGGTGCGGTAAGCTATTTCCTTTCTTTTTCTTCAGGATTGTCAAATCTACTTGAGTCTGTGGAAATATCCACGGTGGAGCGTCACTGTTTGGTGATGGAGTTACAACAAATTCCTTTAATTCCATTTTATCTGCTTTATTTTGTATATTCCATCGGAAACCATTTCCTTTAAGAGAATACTCCCAAAGCTGATTGATCACATTTTTTTGGTGATGTTTTCCTCACCACATCCTTTTTGTTGAGTCCAGGAAGTTATTCCATTTGATCTCTTCTTGGTTCTGGTGGGGTTTCTCCTGCTTCTACCGGTACAACCTCATTTGGACTTGTTATAATTGCGCCAATACATAGTCTTAAAGCTTCTTACTGCATTTTGTCGATTGTATTTAAGTGTGTTTTAGCTGCTGACCCGTTTACAGAACAATCATAATCTACTGCTGATCACATTAGTGCCTTGTAAATATTAATTAAAGCGTTCTTATCTGTCCCCCAATCACTTGCATTTTGTTTCTAGTCCTTCAACATGCGTCTTCCATGTAAATTTCCCATCAAGCCATTGTCCCAAATATTTGAATTCCTTAACTTTTTCCGTTTGATGTCCAAATAACTGGACACTCTGTTCATCGATGTTCCTCTTTCCGGTCATATGAATGTGAAATAACTTGCTGGTTGAATGTTTCTAAAGTTATATGACCATTGTTCAACTTTTAGAATTGCCGACTGAATCTTTCTCAAGAGATTCGTATTCTCACTCCCCCTGATCCAAAGCGCCGACATCTGCATTTAATGATGAACAAATCCTTCAGTTCGTATTCATGAAAATCATTATCTTAATAATACTGGGCTAATGACTCTTCCTTGAAGGATTCCACCGTCTGTATCCACGTCGTCTGATCCTTCCTGCCGTACTTCGACTCTACATGCAGTTTCATGAAGAAAATCTTGTAGCCAGTTGAACCTCCTTCCACCAATACCAAATTAATCATTTTAGACTAATAATCCGTCCCTCAACATTCAATCTCAAGCCTTTTTTTTCTTTTTTTTTCCACCATCAACTCTTCCGGTTTCACTGCTTTCTCAATCGCATTGCTTATTTTAAGAACAGCGTCCACGGTTGCTCTTCCTCCCTGAGTCGACGCTGCTGTGGAGCCATGAGTCTTCTCTGCTCTAGGAAATCATTTGATCTTCAAACTAAAATCTTCTCCACCCACTTGCATCGGAGTGGCTGGAAATTAATGCCGTCATTTCCAGCATTATTTGGAGCTGTGCCAGGTTTACTAAAAGATAGAATGAGTGCATTCTTCCAAATTCTCCACTTCTTTGCCAATGGAGGAACAAAATTTCCTCCATGAATTATTTTTATTAGCTTTGATAAGTCTATGAGCCAGAACCTTTTCCCTTTGATAGTCTATTAACTTTTCTTGAATTAAGTTTCTCCTGCACACTCATAATGCTCTATTTCTCCCTCTAATAGATTTATGACTAAAGGGCTTTACGGTCTAGGGCCAGAATACTTCTCAGATTTTCCTCCATACAACGGTCCCTCTAAAGTCTGGACCTCAGGGACCCGTCGGCTAAGTGGTTCAAAAATGAAGACAAAACAGGGTGAAGCTACATTTAGTGGCTACGCAGCAAACAGGTGGACTAAACTTCCAGAAGACCTGAACTGTGTCCCAACTCTTGCTACTTTAGAATCAGTCAATCATTAAATTAAGACTTTGATGTCCTCAGCAGGAAAGAAACAACGTAATTATTATTATTTCTCTGCATATTTTCTTTTTTTATTTGGGGCATTTATTAATTTGATATCTCGGACACCCTAAATTGAACATTAAATTACAAATGGGTTGGTCAAGTTTGGGTGGTTTTATCATCAATTCTAATCCTTTTTTTTTTAGAAAACTATTTGAGATTTATTAGACTTTTGTTTGGGTGGAATAAAGTTAAAGAATTGTTTTCATTTAGTCCTTGCATCCTTTAACATGCTCTAAAGACCCTACCCCTCCTCAAAAAGGACTTTCTCTACAGACATGGTTAATGCCTCCTTCTCTGAGGCCCCTTTGGACTGTGGTGTCTCCCAGGGCTCCATCCTCGGCCCCTTACTCTTACACTTACATGCCGCCACTGGGTTGGATTATAAAAAGGCTCAGTCCCATTTTTACATTACATTTACATACATTCTGACTTTTAAATGCATTGTGAATCTTATTGTAGTTTATTGTATTACACTGTTTATGCATTTTATACTGCTCAGTTTTCTTATTACGCTTTGTTCTTTTATCGGTTTTCTATGTAAAGCGCTTCGGATTACCTCAGTGTAGGAAATGTGTTTTATAAATACATTTGCTTTGCTGGTGCATTCCTCATTTTACCATGGCACCACTTTTCTGAAGCACATTCTTCTATATCGTCACTCACTATCATCTGATTGGTTCCCTCCGTCCAGAGTTCTTGGAACTTATCCCAGTAAGCTTTTTCAAAGCACCATTCCTTTAATATGTATCAGCAGTATTAATATTCAAAGAACACATGAGCATGCTATATGCTCATGATGCTACTAAACTAACTATAATTAAAATATGTCTCTTCTGTTTCAGGTTTGCTTACATCAAACATTTCCACACTCAACTTCCTGCATGGATTATACGAGTTTATTATTTTGACGTTCACACTTCAACAATCACACATTCCATGTCAACTGGTGATGGTATTCTTCTAAACACCAAGTTATCTTTCACAACAACAACAACAACAACAGCCACCTCCTTGATTACCTACCCCGTCACGTCCAGCTGAGGTAGATCCTGGATTAATGAAGTCAAGCGGACGTCTCAGCCAAGTTTCCTGTTTGCAGAAAATATTAGACCGAGGTTCTGATTCGGTCACATGTTTCTGAACTCCTGCCCACTAGCTGTGAGGCTTCTTCCGTTCCATTGCAGCATATGGATCACCATTATTATCATACTGATCGTTATTCTGAGACCCTCCACCAGTGTTTACTCATCTTTCATATTCATATTGGATCTGCGGTATAATTAGTTCTCTTGCTGTATTCTGGGCCTGCAAGAGGCGAAGACGAAGGCCTCTAGCAGTCTTCACAGCACCATGCTTCCCTCAGCAGATGTAACATTTGGGAGGAGCGTCCTCGGTCCATCTCCACATTTTGCACATCCTTGTTTTCCGTGGCACTGCTGGGCAAGGTCCCATTCCTCGCCATTTATAACATTCTATTCAGTTGGGGATGTACTCTCTCGCCCTGTGACGGACCCACCCCACTCTAATCTCTGTGGGAAGTCGGCGCTCAAATCGCACCGCCACTGACAGGCTGTCCTTCTTAACATCAATCACGCTTCCCCCTCTGATTCCTTTCTTGACTTGAGGGTCCTGGTTCCTGGCTGTGGTCAGGCCCGGATCGTGGTCCCATCTACTACGAGGTCCTGCTGGGCACCATCTATTACTGCTATCACTAATAATCATACGAGGTTTCTTCCCTTTTTCTCCTGTTCACAGGGACTTCTGGGGGTTTGTTCCTGACCCGGACCGATCTGGATCTCAAAGCCTGTGTTGAGATCCAGAGCCAAAAAAACAACTTTTGTTGTTAATTTAAAAAAAAAAAAATTAAAATATTATTGCTAGTTTTTCGTGTAAAGCTTGCTCGACTGTTGTTTTAAAAATGGAGGTCTCTGGCCTCTGGCGTAATCGCTTATTGACTCTAGACCAGTACAGAGTTGGTGCTTGTCTGGCACCAGATTTCCGAGCCCCGAGCTGGTGCTTAGGCTGTCGAAAAGCAAAGAGCTGGTGCTAGGTCAAGCTCTGGCTCCAAACTAGCCCTGGAACCGAACTGGAATTCAATATGGCGGACTTCTGGTTTAATTTAAATCATGGTCTCAAGATGCTTCCTTTTTTTTTTTAAAGATTATGGTAGTGTGCACATGTTTTATTTCTAGGTGATTCACACCTAGAGAACTTGTGATTCTCAAAGAATTTACTTAACGGTAAATCCTTATGGTCTTAAGATGTCGATCAAAAACTGTGAAGATCATCTAGACAAAACTCTAGGAGGAGATAGTTAAAGTAAAACACTGGAAATGCCAGAAAATAAGCCAGAATCGCACAATTAATTCAAAATGGCTGAGGAAAAACACGAATACCAAGTCTCATACTTCTAGGTCAACATAAGTCCAACGGGGAGGGTCTTTCAAGGAGGTGCTGTTGAGCCAATTCGCCACAACTCATGCCGGGACCCAAATAATACGTCGATTTTCACCACAACTTTTTTTTCTCATCTCATCATACTTTTGCAAATTTTCCTGAGTTTTTCAGGCTTAATAAAGCCCCCAAAAGGAAATTATACTTGACAAAGAAAAGAAGAAAAAGAAAGTTTGAATAGGGTCCTGGCTCTGTCAGCGCTGGGGCCCTAATTAAAACTCCTCACACTCTTTTGTGTTTGGGCCCTGATTAAAGTAATAAATGATGGTGGCTGTATCATCATTTGCTTCATGAGCAGGTGATGCCGTGAAATAAACATCTCTCTCTCTCTCGCTGTCAGCCAATCAGCCGTACTGTATCCCGCCTCCTTTTCCCTCTCACTTCGCCACGTGCTCGCACTCTGCGTGCGGCACGTCGCCACAGGCGCCGCCGCCAGCAGAAGACTCGACGCAGGGCACGAGCCATCACACATTCCCCTCCCCCTCCCCTCCTTTCACTGTATGCACGCATCCGTTCATAACCTGCGCCATTATTCATCTCCCCCCCTCCTCCACTCTCATGCTGCTTTCCTTTTTTCCCGCCCCTGCGGGTCGACTTCCTTCCTAGCCTCGACCTGCTAATTTAACGCCTCCCTCCCTCTCTCTCTCTCCTGCGTTGCGCTCGTGCCAAGCCCAGGTGATTATCCATCCGCCCCCCCCTGTTATCCATCAGCGCCCCCCCCCCCCCCACGCCCCCCCATACCCCTCCTCCTCCTCCTCCTCCTCCTCCCCCTCCCCCTCCTCCTCAGTACCGACAGACCGACAAATCCCTCCCGGTGCTCCTGTCAGCCCCCCTCCTCTCTCCCTCTCTGTCTCCTTCCCCGCCAGCCATGATCTGTGGCGGGCTAATTCCCAGACGGTCTCCTTCCTCTCCTCCTTTCTCCTCTCCTCCTCCTCCTCCTCCTCTTCGCGGGCCCGGTAAGTAGCAGCACGCCGTCCATCTCCTCCTTTTCTCCTCCTCTCCGTCAGACTGCATGCCGTCTCCACGGTTTTTATCGCTTGTTATCGGCTCTGGCTTTTTATTGACCCCCCAGCCTCCTCCTCCTCCCCCTCTCCCTCCCCCTCCTCCTCCTGGTCGCGCTGTGCCTGAGGGGGAGGAGGTATCGCGTGGGAGAGTCAATTCCCCCCTTGCGGCCGGTGGCCACCATGACCTTCTGTCGGAGCTCACGGCGGCTCGGTTGACCAGACAGGGTAATTAGTTACGCCTCGAGGGAGGGGAGGAGGGGGAGGAGGGGAGTGAGGGGGGAGAAGACACACATTTTCATACTGCCTGCACACACACATTTATTCTCTGTTTGCAGACACTCACATTCTTTTCCCAAACGCACGGCGTACTGCGCTTGCACGCCCATGGTCAGGTCTGAAGTGAGGTCAGCCCAGAGAGGTCAGAGGTCACCGGTCTCAGTCCACACTCACCTTCGCGGACACTGGCGAGGCACAGAGCTGGATTGGGGTTCAAATACAGACACAATATCGCTGTGGCTCAGTTTAAAGTACACTGTGGTGGTCATCCTATATAACAGCGTATTCACAACAAAAGGGCAAAACGTGATGGAGTTTCCTTACGAATAGTTTATTACTGGAATCAAGAACAAATGATTCCACACCTCCTCGATGACTTTTTCCCAAGCCCATCCTCTTTCTATATTTCCGTTGCTACTCAACTTTAGTAAAAACACAAAAAAAGGTGAATTTCATGCCGTTTGGTTTTGCATTTTAAGACGTCTTATGTCATTGTGTTCAATTCAAATATTGATTCCCCTCGCATAATTGTCACAGACTTGAGTTTCCTTAGCGTCCCCCAAACAACAGTCAACTACTGGGATCACGTCAGAGTCCGAATTCTTCACTGTAAAAATTGTCTGTAGAAATTAATGTAAAAAAAAAAAACCTCACAAATGGCAGCAGTAAAGAAAATTATATTATCGTAAATAACTTCAAAACAATATATATTTAAAAAAAAAAAAGTTATACTTTGAAAGCTTTTTGTAAGATATAATACAGAAAAGTGTGGCATGGTGGCGCAGTGGTTAGCGCCGTTGCCTCACAGCAGGAAGGACAGGGTTTGAATCCAAGTCTGCCGGCCTTACTGTGCAGAGTTTGCGTGTTCTCCCTGTGTCGGCGTGGGTTTTCTCCCACAGTCCAGATACAGGTGAATTGTTGACAGTAAAATTGCCCGTAGGTTTGGGCGTGAGCGTGTAAGGTTGTAAGTCTCTGTGTCAGCCCAGCTTGAACTGGCGACTTGTCCAGGGTGTACCCCGCCTCTCACCCGATGTTAGCTGGGATAGGCTCCAGCCCCCCGTCACCCTGAACAGGATAAGCGGCAGATAATGAATTAATGAATGAACAATACGGAAAATTCATTAATGTCACATACAAGTTTTTATCGTAAAAGTATTATCCTGTCTAAATTACAGATACTGCTGGTATGCACATTTGCATTTAGCAAGAGCATACCCTTCTTTCTACAGTAACAAGGAGCTAATAATATGGTATGTATTTCAGAAATATCGTTGATTTTAAAGTAAAATTAAAATCTGGACTTATTGTCTTTTTCAGTCATTTTACGTAATATACACAGGTTGACATATCTAGTTTTTTAAGCTAATTTATTTCAATGTCTAATATTAGGTGAATATATTTTTATGTCAACAAGCTGCAACCAGAGCTGCTTGTGTTTTACCGTCAATTAAAAAAAAAATTCACACCATTTGGTGTTTCCTTGTGGCAGTGTAAATTTTCATCTCGATATAGATACACATCATTCAGTAGAATTCACAGTTTCCCCCACCAACAGATACCTGGGATCCAGTAAAAGTCCAAACTCCTCTGGATTTCTTTCCGTGCCTTTCCATACTGTCTTTCAACCTCATTTTGTCCTTCTTTGTTATGGTTTTACACATTTGTTGTGTCTTCATTGAATTTTCACCACACAGTTACCTGTGGTTGCCAGGGGTACTGCTCTGAAAAATAAAGAACAATAAATACCGGCTGGTTGCAGTTAGAAGCTAACAGCAGTTAGGCTCCACTGTCAGCTAGAAGCAGTTAGCTGTAAGTGGAAGTAAGTAGTAGTGTAGCGAGAAAAAAAAGCTAGCTAAAAATAGTAGTAGGGAAAATTAGCAGCTAGTTGCAGTCACCAGCAGTTAGCAGTAGTTAGTTTCAGCTAGCCGCTACTTGCAATACGAAACTAGCAACAGTCAGCAGCTAGTAGTACCTAACATCTAGAAGTAGAAACTAGCAGTCAGTAGGAAATAGAAGGTCGGATCTACGGGTAGTAAGCATCAAGAAGCAGTTAGCAGCAAGTTACATTTAGTAGAATTTAGAAATTAGCGGCTAGAAGTAGATAGTAGCAGTTAGCGGCTAGCAGAGATTATTAACTAGTTGCATTTACCAACTATCAGCATTAAACAGCCAGTAGCAGTTAGAAGCAAGTTGTAATTATTAGCTATCAGCATTCAGAAATTAGCAGTAGCTAATTTTAGTTAGCGATTAGTTACAGTTAGCAGATAGTTTATGTAAGTAGCTCGCTACTTGAAGTGGAAGTTAGTGGCTAGTACCAGTTAGTAGCTTGAGAAAGTTAGCAGCTAGTTTCAATCAGTAAATAGTGGCATGTAGTTGCTCGTGGAAGATAGCAGTAAGTTGCAGGTAGAAGTTAGGTGACGTTGCCAGTAAGTTGCATTTACTACTAACCAGCATTTAGCAACTACAAGCTGTTCGCAGGTACTAGCATTAGCAGCTAATATCATTGAGTAGTAATTAGCATGTAATTTCAGTAAGCAGGTAATAGCAGTAAGCCCCTAGTAGCAATCAGTAGCTAACTTATATAATTTAGTTGCTAGTAAAGGCTAGAAGATATAAACTTTTTGCAAGTTCTTTACCCCCTGACCCTGAGGATGAGATGTTGTAAAAGGAACAAGGATGCTAAAATATTGCTATTGTCACAGGACCTCATTGTTACAATGTCCTGGTGGATGTTGAAGTAATTTCTCTTTACGCCGATGATACAATGTTATACACTGCAGCACTTTAGCAGACGGAATGTAAAAACGTTAAATGTAAAGAAAGATGAAAGTATAGGAGACTAGTGAGAAACGTGTGAGAAAAAAGGCTGATGCATGAGTAGCATCAAGGAAAATTGAGTTCTCCATCAATTCAGCCTATAACGTTGTTTGACTTGAAGGTCGTAGTGTAAAAAATGTGATCTTTGGTGTTTGTTTGTTCTTTGGACTCACAGAGTGAAACGAGTCGACCGCTCAGATCTACAGGCTCACCGACATCCTTCTTGATCGAGTGTGTGTGTGTGTGTGTGTGTGTGGGCGCACGTCAGTGTGTGAGAGGTCATGTCAGGCATGACCAGCAGCGTGTGCGTGGAGAGTGACCTCTCCTCGATGTTGCAGAGAAGTTCCGCCCCGTCGCACCATCACCCAAATCACCATGGTTACGGTGGACAGGGACAAGTAAGTATTGACCTGCGTTAACTAAGGCTTTGGTTCAATGTGACCCCCCAGCTACTACAGGGTTCCTGCAGTATTTAACCCTAGCCCCCAGGTCAGACCACTGTAGACCTCCACCAGATCTTGCATACGTTATGATAGCTCATATTATCTCATTTTTTTCTACATCTGACATGCATTAATTCAGAAAAAATTAACTGTGATATCTGACATTACCCAACTTTAGCTACAGCAGTTCACATTAGCAAACATTAGCTATGATATCTGACGTTAGCTAAAATTACCTACGACAGCTGACATTAGCTAATTTAGGCTATGGCATGTTTCATTGCAGGTGTCAGGTCTGACGCCGATGCTGGACTACACGTCGGAGATGGATCGGTACCGCTCCTCCATCGCAAACTTCTATAAGACCAACGTTAACATGAACATGAACGTCACAAACTTCCCTCAGTCTGCCAAACTGGCGGCCCGTTTGGCAGCCGCCACGCCCATATTCCCCCCCGCTGCTGCCAGGCTGGGTGCCATGGCGACAGCGCCGTGGGGTTGCCATGAAAACATGAACATGAATCACCCGGCGGCCATGTTCTGGGGCCGGCCCAAACCAGTGGCGACAAGCTCGACGCATCACCACCACCATCACCATCACCCTGCAGCCACGCCCGCTCACATGACCTCCTCCTCGCACCCCCACAGTACCAGCATGCACCAGGGCAGTGCAGGTACAGGAGGGGGAGGAGGAGGGAGCAGTGAGGGGGGAGGAGCTGAAAAACACGGACACACTGCCGTGTCAATCCCTGTCACTCAGGCGACGCATCATCATCCCATGGCGCCGGGTAACGGGAACTTCCTGCCTGGTTATGGTAGTGGCACAGACTGCGGAGTTATGAACAAACAAGGACACGCCCACCCAGACATGATGGGCCTATCAGAAAGCGGAAACTGCAACGGTGGAGGGGTGATGGGTGGGAGCTTCCTGGGGGGGCTCGGATTACCCCCTGGGGTCATTGTCATGGCCATGGGGTCAGCGGAGGCTGGCAGCGCCTTCCAGATGACAGGTGGCCAGCGGTCGCTGACAGACTGCCAGCAGCACGCCAACTCCTCCCCCTGCCCCTCTTCCTCCTCACCGTCATCATCAGGAGCGACAGCAGGGGGTGTGACCCTGTCGTCATCATCGTCTTCATCATCAGGAGCGGTCGCCAAGAGGAAGAGGAAGCGGTGCGGTGTGTGTGGGCCATGCAGGCGACTCATCAACTGCGGCGTCTGCTCGTCGTGTCGCAACAGGAAGACGGGTCACCAGATTTGCAAATTCAGGAAGTGCGAAGAGCTAAAGAAGAAACCAGGGGGAGGAGGCGGGGCTCTGGAGGTGAAGACGCACACCACACAGGAAGTAGAATTTAGAGACTCTTCTAGCTTTGCCCTTGTTTCAATGGTTACATCGTCTAGGAACCAATACATATCAGTCTTTTTCAAACATGTCCGTTATCACTTTCACACTTCTACACACCCTTACAATATGACCACAGGATGGAAAAACAACAAACATGTAGATATTAAAAGGGTAGTCTTGACGATGCTAACGCCATGTAACCTCAGCTAGCCTCTACTAACCTCAGCAAATTTCCTCTCGTCTCAGCAAGTCTCAGCTAACCTATGCTAACTCAGTTTATCTCAGCAAGCCTCAGCTATTTTCAGCTAGTGTCAGCCAATCTCAGCCACCCTTAGCTAGCTTTAGCTAACTTTAGCTAGACTCTGCTTATCTCATCGAGCCTCAGCTAAATTTAGCTAACCTCTCATAATCATAGATAATCTAATCTTGCTAAAGACTAACTTCAGCTAGTCTCATCAAGCCTCACCTGAACTCAGCTAACCTCCGGTAATCTCAGCTATCCTCAATTTACCACAGTGAGTTTCATCTCACAAAGTTTGCCTACGCTAACCTCAGCTAGAACCCGCTAACCTCAGTTAGTGTCAGTGGCCCTCCGCTACTCTCAGCTACCCACAGCTAGCCTTAGCTAATGTCAGCAAGCTTCAGCTAAACTAAATTCCATTTAGCAGAGACATCATCATCAACATCATCTTGCCTTAGCGAGTCTTGCAAGCGTCAGCTAGCCACAGCTAAGCTCTGCTTACCTCAACTTGCTTGAGCAAACCTCTGCAAACATCAGCTACTTTCAGCGAACCTCCTCTGATCTCAGCAAATGTCCGCTGAGTTCAACTAACCTCAGCTAGGTGCAGTTAGGTAAGGTAAAACGTGAAATGAAGACGTGCCGAAAGATTCTGGGGATTCCACACTGGTTTGTGGTACACTTTACAAGAATGAGTGTGTGTGTTCGTGTGTGGGAATGTGTGCGTGTGTGTGTTTGTGTCTGTGTGTGTGTTTGTGTGTGTGTGTGTGCTGGAAGCCTTCGCTCTCCCTGCAGAGTGTGAACGCTGTTAAGATGGTGGGAGGTGAAAAGCGAGGGCTGACTCCCTGCAGAGGTCTGGCAGATGGCCAACACACACACATACGCACACACACACACACACACACACGCACACACACACACACACACACACACACACACACACACACACACACACACACACAGCAGGAGATAAGTAGTCTACTCAGCTTTATCGCTGGGAATGGGTTGAGGTTCGGCGTGTGTGTGTTTGACACAGCTGTTTGACCTCATTGATGACTCCATATGTCTCTCTCACACTCTCCCTGTTGGCACTTAAAGATTACATGGAGTGGTGTGAAGTAAACAAGATAATGAAATGTATGAAACGAGATACAACGAGATAGTATTAAAGGGGATGATAATAGATGAGATTAAATGAGATAATATCATAGAAAATAAGACAAGATGAAATGAGATGAGATCAGATTAGGTGAATTTAGATGAGATGAGAAAGGACAAAATAAAACAACTTGAGATGAGGTGATAAGATGAGAGAAGGTGAGATGTAATAAGACGAGATGAAATAAATGAGACAAGATGTAAGATCGTAGGCTGAGATGAGGTATGGTGATCAGATCAGATAAGATGAGTTCCAATAATAATAGATGAGATAAGTTTAGCTGAGATATGATAATAAGATATGATAAGGTAAGATGCAATGAGATAAGATGAGATAAGGTAAGATGAGAAAAGGTAAGGTAAGATAAGATAAAATAAGATGAGATAAAGTAAGATTAGATGAGGTAAGATGAGAAAAAGATAAGATAAAATAAAATAAGATGAGATAAAGTAAGATAAAATAAAATAAGATGACATAAGGTAAGATAAAATAAAATAAGATGAGATAAGGTAAAATGAGATAAGATAAGATAAGATAAGATTAGATGAGTTGAGATTAGATAAGTTTAGATGAGTTGAGATAAAATAAGATTAGATGAGTTGAGATAAGATAAGATTAGATGAGTTGAGATAAGATAAGATAAGATTAGATGAGTTGAGATAAAATAAGATTAGATGAGTTGAGATAAAATAAGATTAGATGAGTTGAAATAAGATAAGATTAGATGAGTTGAAATAAGATAAGATTAGATGAGTTGAGATAAGATAAGATAAGATTAGATGGGTTGAGATAAGATAAGATTAGATGAGTTGAGATAAAATAAGATTAGATGAGTTGAAATAAGATAAGATTAGATGAGTTGAGATAAAATAAGATTAGATGAGTTGAGATAAGATAAGATTAGATGAGTTGAGATAAAATAAGATTAGATGAGTTGAAATAAGATAAGATTAGATGAGTTGAGATAAGATAAGATTAGATCACATAAGGTGCAGAAGTACGACGCCTAGTGACCAAATCAAGTGACATCACAAATAGCTTATTTCCTAAACACTATGGATGACAGTTTATAGTTAAAAAAAACAATACATTTATAACGACATCATCTCATCAACAGAAAGGTTACCAGACAAAACACTGTTTATATTTAATAGAAAGTGTTGCTTATTCAAAGGCAGGAGAAACAAACAAAATCACTTGAATATAAAGTATGTTATAAATAAAATGTATTATTATTTTATTTTAAAACATTTCACTGAGATTTATTTTTTACTGTAACCCTTTCCAAACACACTCATGGTGTGTGTGTGTGTGTGTTTGTGTGTGTGTGTGTGTGTGCTTGTGAGTGTGTGTGTGTGTGTGTGTGTGTGTTTGTGAGAGTGTGTGTGTGTGTGTTTGTGTGTGTATGTGTTAGTGTGTTTGTGTTTGTGTGTTTGTGAGTGTGTGTGTGTGTGTGCTTGTGAGTGTGTGTGTGTGTGTGTGTGTTTGTGTTTGTGTGTGTGTTTGTGAGTGTGTGTGTGTGTGTGTGTTTGTGAGCGTGTGTTTGTTTGTGTGTGTTTGTGAGTGTGTATGTGTGTGAGTGTGTATATGTGTGTGTGTGTGTGTGTGTGTTAGTGTGTGTGTTTGTGTGTTCGTGAGTGTGTATATGTGTGTGTGTGTGTTAGTGTGTGTGTTTGTGTGTTCGTGAGTGTGTGTCAGCAGGCAGTTTCATACTCGTGCCTCTTACTTCCTGTCCCGTTCTATTTTTTGATGGCAACCCAGTAGAATCCCAGCCAATCACGTGTTTCCTGTGCCGCATGAGCAGCAAAGCCTCATGGGTAGTTTTTTTTCGAAAGAAGTCACATCTTTGTAAGAAACTTTAAACGGAAATCAAAAGTCAAAACGGATGTAGTTAATTTTAAAGGGATAATCCACCTAAAATATCTATGTCAACCCAGTCTCTAACAGGTTCCGGTTCTGATGAGGGTTAGGCACAGAAAGGTGCCTGATGAAGGTCTGGAACCGGAACCTAAGGCTGATAAAGGTCTGGTACTGGAACCTCAGGTTAATTAAGATATGGTACCGGAACCTAAGGCTGATAAAGGTCTGGTACTGGAACCCCAGGTTAATTAAGATATGGTACCGGAACCTAAGGCTGATAAAGGTCTGGTACCGGAACCTCAGGTTGATGAGGGTCTGTTTCTCTGTCTCACTTCTTTTCTTGTCTTCCCTCTTAGCGGCCGCCCTCCGTCCCAACTGGCGAAGCATTCCGTTGGTTCTTCTAGCCCGCCTCTCCCCGGACAGCCAATGGCTGAACAGGAAGTACCATCACAAATAGACTACCCAGTCCAGCTCGGATGATTTCCTAGCAAGGAGTTTTGTAATTGAACTTTGGGAACATGATTACAACTTCATAACTTGTGGACGACAGTTTAAGACTAAATCCCACGTCAGGGAGGACAAACAACCAGCCAGCAGGACTAAAGAAGTGGAGGCAGCTTGGTCACAGGAAACAGGAAGTGCCCGATCGATTGGAGCAATGATTTCATAATCAGACGATATCTTGATCTTGATCTTGATTGCAGGTAAATGTATTAATCCCTGAACTCCAGAGACGTCTTCACCTTTTAAACCCGAGGTCCTTCTTGGCAGTCATCGTCTGAGCAGTCTGCCCTGGAGTATTTGTGTTTCTGGTGATACGCACCGATCAGCCATAACATTATAATCAAGGACCAAACTGTAATATCTATTTGACTGGATCAGAGCATCTCAAGACCTGCAGGGCTTGTTGGGAGTTCTGAGTCTGCAGTGGTTCTAACCCAATGGTTGAGGAATGGTTGTAGGAGCACAACAACCTGTTCAGTGGTTTGACTCGATGTCCAAATTCCCCATCCAATCCACCATCTGTGGGATGTGATGGACCAACTAGTGCCATCCACAGAGGCACCCTTCAAAAATAATTTTCTTGGTACCAGATTCCAGAGCACACCTTCAGAGTTCTGCTGGAGCCCATTCCTTGATTTGTCAGAGTTGTCTCGGACACAAAAGGGAGATCAACAACCTATCAGGCAGGGGGTCATTATTTTATGGCTGATCGGTGTACATGACCAACTTGACATAGCCTACTAGATCGGGTACATTCCTGACATGGTCCCCCCCCACCCTCGACCATATTTCATACAAATCTTTCCAGCAGATTTTAGAAACCGAAGGATTGGGGTTGAGATTGAGGCAGGAGTTTCCTGTCAGTGGCCGACATTCATCAAACCAAAACTTCAGTGGTTTTCATGTTACATTGTAAATTTCTGGGTTTTTTTCAAACACCATCAACAAGTTTCCCAGTGATGTTGAGGGTCCAAAGAATGTCTCCACATCTACGTCCTGTCTGGCGCTCACGACGTGTGACCAAACTGTCCCCTCCCTCCTCCACCTCTTCCCAACAAACATCCCAGACCAATATGGGCGTCCTGCTGTGAACCACTGCTGTCACCACGGAAACAAACACAGTCTGACCCCTAGAGGGACACTGAGGGGGTCCATAGGGGGACACTGAGGAGGTCCAAACTGACCTAAGCAGGAAGTTCTCCCGGACTGTGTGCCACAGTCTGACTTCAACTACCACATCACTGTTACCCATCTCTTCCGTCTACCTCTTCCTCCAGACCTTAAACCAACACCATCCATTCCTGCTCTTCTGCTCACAAGCTGCTTCTGAACTCTCTATCGGGTCCAGAGCTAATCTGGCTCTTGTCACTCCCAAACATCTCCAATCTAAAGTTCTCAGGGCACAGTCTTACTTCCTGTTGGTTTCACACACCAAACGGTAAGAACTTGTTGTAGTTTTGTAACGGCGTTGGCTCTGAACTGACTCCTGTATGTGTTTATCGACGGGCTAATCGTCACCACGACCTCAGAGAGAGTTCAGAACCAGTAACCAACCACATGGATGGGAGCCGCCGCCCGCAGCTGAACTGTGGGAACTAACAGGAAACCGTCTGGGACACTTTGCAGAACCCTGGAACCCAAAAGAACTGAAGGATTGGAACATTCTACGATATTTCCAACACATTCTGTGACGGCATCTAAACTCGCATTCAGGCTGTGACGCTGTGGTTAAAGACCACCTGAGACGCAGTTGTTGTGTCTCACGTAACACCTCTTCAGCACGAAGAATGCTGGTATGCTCAGAATCCACCTTCATACCGGGGAAATGGATCCTCATTCACATGGACACGTTATGATGGAAAACGCTGTAGTGTGCATTCAAGGCCAGTAGGTGTCGGCGTAGGCGTGAGAACGCGATCATCCACCATTGCTTCTTTTATTCAATACGCATGTAGCTATTTGACAAAATAAACGTGATCGATAAGGGCGAGGAGTAGCCGTGACAGTTTTCACTTGAATTGCATCTTCCCAGTTGGCATGGCGACAGAGACATTTAAAAAAAATAATACTCTGGAATCCCACATTTCTTATTTCCGGCCCTTAAAACACCAGTTTTAGCATCAAACCACAGCAAAAGAGTTACTTCTCTATGTTAGCAAAGTAAGGCTGCAGAGTGGAAGGTTTTCTGTTGCTGTGTAAACAGAACTGCCTCCTCGCCTAGTCTCCTTCTCGTCTCCTTCTCGTCTCCTTCTCGTCTCCTTGTCTCCATTGCTCCTAGCGTTAACCGCATCCTAATATAATTTTATATTGCACTTTTTTACTTCACTTTTTATTTTATTTGCATTACTCCAGCGATACAAACTTGCTTTAATTTATCCATCCCAGTCCATACTGTACGACCTCACACTGTTTTCCTTCTTCGCCTCAACTTTTCTTGTAGTTTGATAAGTCATCTACGTTTTACACTTAAACTTTTACTTAAAAAAAGCCAGATCCCCACGTCAAGCCAAAAACTATGATCCGCTCGCCCCCCCACTTCACCAATATCCTACTGGTGGCACATCGTGAAACACGTTCTAGCCCAAGTTTAAAATTTCAACATAGAATTAGCTTGCGACATTTTCCCGGCAAATCAGGAACCACTCAAAGAGTTTCATTCTTCTTGGTGTAGTTCTCAGCAACTTCTTTTTCTGCAAATAACCAACGGCCACAATGAGCTACTGTCAACGCTAAGGTCCTCCTCTTCATCAACATCATACTCACATCCGGAGAATCCCAACTCTGACGGCTTTCATGTCACGTCTATCTCTCGCCCAAGTTTACATTTTTAACGTAAAATTTGCATCATCGTGCCATTTGTAAAGTGCGTTATAAATTAAATGTAATATTACAATTATTATTATTATTTGCATCTGAATCTGCGATTATGCAAATGATTGCATTACCTTTATGTAACCGGGTCGTGCTTAAAGTTCTGTACACTTCGCGTGTTGAGCGGAGCTGCAAACCTCATAACTCCTTCACCCATCAGGAAGAACTCATTTAAATATTATGCACATCTGAAACCAAGGCGGGTTGTGTTTTGGGAAACAAAGGTGTCTCATTTTTCAGTCCCTACAGGAAGTTGTGGTCTCATGATTTCAGTCCCCCGTGTCAAGCATGCGTCTTCCTGGAAGGACCTGATAGTAAGGCGCTCCATCAGGAGGTCAACCAGGTGAATGTTTAGATCCTGTTTATATCGGTGCCACACAGCAAAGCGAAGGGAATCTGTTCCTCCTGACTTCAAAATAAGTAAGAATTCTAAAGTCTGATTTGAGGTGGAACGGTGGCGCCCAAACCCAGCCAATCAGAGAGCAGAGCACAGTAGCAGAGCACCGTTGCATCATAATGCCTGGATTTAACAGTCAGAATCTGAACGGGCGTCACAGACGTGTTGGAAATTTGTATTTTTGATCTGTTGATTTTATTTTGGTTATTCACTGCGGAGCTGGAACCGAACGCTTCCTTCCTCAAGGGTCAGGTGAGTAAAGGGGGGCTAAGACGTTTGATTTTTCCTCCTGGTGAATTTTTTCTGTGACCTCTTTCATGTGATGAATTGTAATAAAGTAAATTCAGAGATGAGGCATTGGTGTGTGACGAAGGAAGATGGATGTCGGCCGGTTGCATCATCAGTGTGTGCGGCGAGTAAAAGAACAATATGTTTGTGTGAATGCCACAAGATGGAAGCCGCCCATGTATGTGTTGGTGGGTGGGGGCTCACAGACAGACAGAGATGCTGGTTGTCCCTGACGACGGTGCACCGTGTTGCCTAGCAACAGCGCTAACAATGGCCCACCGGCAGTGCTAGAATGTGGGCGTAGACTGTTCTCTCAGGCAGCTATGACATCTCTGATTGACAGCTCCCAGATCTGCTGGTTTTTGTTTAATCATCTTTTATATAAGTCCAATTGTGCGACCCCACCTGTGTCGCGTTGAGAGCTGATACCAGAAACATAAACAATGTCTCCAAGATGTAAAATCAGGATGTGGCTGAAAATAAAAGTGATTTAAAATATTATTTTTTGCAAACTGAATGGGACTAAAACCATTTATAACATTAAGACTAATAAAAAGTTTGGTTGCTGTTAGAAATAATATTTTAAATATTATGAAAACTGAAAGTTTAGATCAGAAATAAGAAAGAAAAAAAATACAACTAAACCAAAAAATGTAACTTAACATATCATGACATTGGAAATTATATTCAAGAAAGACTTTTGGTAAACTTGATGTTTGGATGGTGAACTGCAGATCGGGAGGGTTTTTAAACACTGACATCTGGTTCCTCTGGTGTTCTCAGGGAGCTGCTGTCAGTTCTCCGTTGTCTTCTGGGTTCTGGACGCTCGACCTGGCTCTGACCCACAGCAAGCATTTAAAAGGCACTTAATTGAAGCCTGATTGTCTTAATTAGGGAGAGAAGATTTCGGTCTCCCTGGAGGATCATCGCTCCTCTGAGGTAGGGGGTAGGTGGAAGCGATAAAAGACGAAGAGGAGAAAAGAACAGTAGGAGAGAGGAAGAGGAGCAACAGGAGAGGAGGAAAGAGGTGGAGGAGAAAACCGAGAGTTGTATTAGATGGAAGACAAGGAAGTGGCAGGCAGGAAGAGAGGGGGAAATCGGAAAGGAGCAGAGAGGTGGAAGAGAAAGGAAGAGGGGAAGAGGCTGAGAAGAGGAAGAGAGGGCAGAAGCAGGAAGTGAAATAAGAGGAAAGTGATAGAGGAGGAAGGGGGGAAGAGGTGGAAAGTGGTGAAGGAGGGAAGAGGAGGAAAGATATAAGAATAAAGGGAGAGGAGGAAAAAGGTGGAGATGTGAGAAAGAAAGCGGAGGAGAGAGGAAGATCTGCAAAGCTTACACCTGGAAGAAGAGGAGGATGAGAAAGAAGGGAAGAAGAGGAGGATGAGAAAGAAGGGGAAAAGAGGAACAGTAGGAAAGAGGAAAAAAGAGAAAGGAGGATCAGGAGGAGAGGAAGGAGGAAAGAGAAGTGAAGAGCAGATGAAGCAGAACTCAAGAGAAGCTGAACATGGAGGTGGCACCACCTGGCGGTGAGAAATTAAAACTGCGGCTGACAGTTTCAGAAATGAAGATGAAAGAAAACAGATTTAATTTTATTTATTAAAGTAATTCATGAAACATTTCTGAACAAATTATTTCAAATCTTGATTTCATTTTTTCTTTTTTCGTGTTTCTCATCGAGATCCTGATTATCGATTGGTGTGACAACGTCATCATGGCACTAGAACCTCGGTGTCAGCTGGATGGTGTTAAAGACAATACACCCATTCTTCTCATTTCAAAAAAAAAAAAAAAAACATCTTCCTGATTCAGGGTTAACTGGTTAGTTCTGCCGCACTGCTCGACCGCAACTCATCTTAAAGGTTTGAACATCCGACTGAACCATTTCTCATTCCACCGGATTCATCCCAAAGAATCGCTCTTATAAAGTTGTGGGAAAAAACATAATTATTTTTTGAAAAGCAGGTAGTCCGCTTTTCAAAGAAGTCAAAAGCGGACTACCTTCGCTTTTCACGCGGGGAAGGATTCCCCGACACGCACGGAAGGATTGGGATGTTAATAGTTCCTACTTAAATCTCAGATGAATTTAAAAGGTTATTACATTGACACTAAAAACAATTAATGAAAAATACAAATATTTAAAATGACCCAATAAGATCCCTCCTCAGACAAAATTCCCATTTAGTAGCAAACATTGAGAAGTCAACTTTGGACAAAAACTTGAATAGCTTCATATCTTTAAGTTGTGAACATCGTAATGAACGAATTGTAAATTCAACAGGTTAAATTGTGAGGAGCAGCAGATTAGAAGAGATTATACCAGAAACTAAAAATGGCCAAATTCCTATTTGGTATAAATCACTGCGTAGCATCGGAACATAATTCTGTCCATGTGGGACAAATGTAAAGGTTTGAGAGACTAAAAACAAGTCATTAAATATTTTAAAACAAAATGAGCCGAAGAACTGATTCATCCAAAATACAATCAAGATAAAAACAAAGAAAAAACTAGAAGTTGAAATTTGGAAATCTTTTATCTAGGAACCCGTTACACACAACAGGAAGTTTTGAATGATCAGAATCCAATAATTCAAATTAAAATAAAGAGTAATAAATCCTCATCACTTTGTTCAGTAAGCATCTTTAAGTCCTTTAAAACATTCTGGAACGTTTACTTCGTGTGGTTGTTCCACTGGTTCTTGGATGAGGAGGAAGGCGGGATGTGAGGGTCGATAGCGAGATCGCGTTTTGGGCAGGAACCAACAGGGAACTCAGGGTTGTGACCTTTTGAAAGAGAAGTCTGGTTCAATTGTTGACCACCGATGACCAAGCAAACTTCCTCGTCAGGGTGGACAGGAGGTTTATCAGCAGATGGCGGTTTTGGGTAAGGTAACTTCTCCTTGTGAACGACTGAAGTGTTGAATGGTTGGCTGTCAACGCTCGTTCTGGGGTTTTTGGGATGCGGGTCAGTGGCTGACAACCTGGAGCTAGCAGCTAGTGTTGGCGCCAGACCAACTCGAGAGGATGAAACCTTTTTGGAGTAGTTCTCTTTTTTCCCCGAGGAGTCAATGTCAAGGAAGGGACTCTGAGTCCTTGAGTCCATGAATGAAACAGGAGCGGCGCTCAATGAGATGTTACGGTGGGGTGAAACACAGTTGGAGGGATGGAGGTCAGGGTTGGGTGCTAACCGGCAGGACTTTGGGCTTAGAGCCTTAGTCCTACAACCTTTGGAGGTCTCTTTGGACTGGCCCGTCTTGGCTGAATGTAAATCAAGGGGAGGTTTGTGACTAAGGGTGTGGGTGGTATGTGCTCCGTGAGGTTCAGCTCCATGAGGAGCTGAACTGGAGTCAATTAGTGCTCCACGCCTGGACTTTGGAGTTAGAGGCTTAGTCCTACAACCTTCGGAGGTCGAGTTGGTTGGATCCAACATCCCTGTGGACCAGACGGACTTAGTTGATGGGAAATAAACAGGAGGTGAAGGATTCCCAGGAGGAAAGTCGACGGTTGAAGAGGTTTCCCGCGAGGCAGCAAGGCTATAATCAAGGTTCCGAGGGAGGAGGGAATCTGAACCATTTTCAGGCCGGGGCACCAAATCAATGGGAAGTTTGTTACTCAGGGAATGGGTGGGATCCTCTCTGATGTGAGAAGCTGAATGGGAGTCAATGGGTTCTCCCTGGCAGAATTTTGGACTTACAGTTTTGGTCCTGTAACCTTTGGAGGTGGAATCAGTTCGAGTCTCTTTGGATTGGCTGGTCTCGGCTGAAGGGGACTCAACGGAGGGGATGTGACTCTGGGAATGGGTGGTATCTGCTTTGACTTGAGAGGCCAAATGGAGGTCAGTGGGTGCTAAATTAGAGGAAGGATTGGTGTCAACAGCAGAACTGAAACATCTCTTCAGCATTGAAATGGGAGGTATGGCCTCTTTGGGAAGCTCCAGTCGCCAGCGGGAGTCAACAGGGGAGTAACTGAGGTAACCAACGGGGTGAGAAGTGGGTAAAAGGTTTGCATTCGCAGCATCTTTGTGTTTTAATGGCGGTGGCGTGTTGCTGTTGTGTGACCTGCCGGGACTGGCCCGTTTCAGGAGTGGAGGGAGATCTGTTCCCTCCTCTCTGACCCTGAGATCCTTCAGCCACCCGACCGGTGGTAGCCTTGGGATTGAAATGTGAAAGTCTAAGCCTTGATTTTGATCTCGTCTATCAGACAAATCAGGATTTTGATTACTCGTCTCTTCCAACCACTGGTCCTGGTTAGAACAAGCTGGACTGACCTCATTATAGTCCCTGGAGTTCCTCTTTCTAGAGTCAACCTTCACAGGGTGATCACCTTTAGGTGCCGTGATTCCCTTCAGGTCATGGAGGATGGTCGCTAACAGGTTGCTGTCAGATGTTGACACCTCCGGTTCCTTTTTGTGAGCAAGATCCTTCTCTTTTAGCCGAGAGCCACTGTCCACAGTCTTCAAACCACTTTCGACGTTTTCTACGTCCACATCGTAATCGCTGTTGTCAACGGAAATGGGACCCTCGCCCCCCGACCCGTCAGATCCACGGTCCAGGATGTCAACAGGAAGCTCACCGATTTCTGCATTCAAGGTTGTTCCCATGCCTCTGGGATGCAGCAACGGGAGGGGAGCGATGTCACAGAAATCGACCGTCTGCTGGCAGCTGACTGGACTGCTACTGGCGCTGGTTCTGTTGCGGCCGCCGCGGCTGCTGCTGTCGCTGTCAAGGGTGATGACGACTGGGGAACTGAGACAAAGAGGTGGGTTAGCCAAATATCTGACACATCTGATTAGCTTGTCAAAAAAATACATTTGAACCAATCAACTGACTGCGTTGCTACATTAATCTGTGAGACTCCACCAGCGCAGAAGTTCTGTTCTGGATGGCCCCACAACTCCGCCTCTTTTACTTAGACTCTCTTTTCACTCACTCTCGCCTTTTCTCTTTCATGGGAGGTTTTCTCTGTAACCATAACTGTGTTTGCAAAAAACATAGAAAAAAAAGATAAAATTGGTTTTAATGAATTTTATCTTTGCGTCTGCCAAGTTGGAACGGTGGAAGAGTAAAAGAAGATGAGTACTGCTCTTCGCCTGCACTGCTTTAAAGGGTTGGTAGCAGCTGAATTGAGAGTGGAACACATTCTGACTGACATACTGACAAACAACATGACCTGCTTTTCAGCAGTGCTGGTTCATCAGGAGGGTCCTCTGTTCACTGGAGGAGGAGGACTCCCTGATTAACTTTTATTTGATGGGTGCAATCATCTGACCATGAGCATGTAACACACGTTACTGTTTAATGTTCAGTAAATAATGTTGTGGTAAAAGCCAAGGCTCTCAGTGTATCCATCTGTCGCTCACCCTCCGACTGTCTCCGACTGTCGCTCACCCTCCGACTGTCTCTCACCCTCCGACTGTCTCTCACCCTCCGACTGTCTCTCACCCTCTGACTGTCTCTCACCCTCCGACTGTCTCTCACCCTCCGACTGTCTCTCACCCTCCGACTGTCTCTCACCCTCCGACTGTCTCTCACCCTCCGACTGTCTCTCACCCTCCGACTGTCTCTATCTGTCCCCAACTGCCTCTCTCCATCCGTCTCTCATTCGCCGATTGTCTCTATCTCCATCTGTCTCTCAAACGTCAGCTGTCTATCTGTCCGTCTCTCTTGCTCCAAACATTGCTTGATTATTTAATATTATTTAATTTTCTTCTTTGTTCTCTCGCAAATTATTCTCTGATATCGTTCAAGTTCAATGTTACATAAATAAAGCTATGTTAAAAGTCGCTCTCTCTTTCTCGCTGTTTCTCCACCGTTTCCTGTTCGTATTTAATTGTTGTGTCCTTGGAATGCGCCTTGAGATAACATTTTGTGCAGTATATGAATAAAACTTATTAGATTTGATTCATGTCCATTGGACGGGCTTTCAGCAGGATAACTAAAAACCTATGTGACGATCCCAGAACAGTTTTCACATTCTGATGGGTCCGGCGTTTTTTCATCATTAACTACACAAAAACTACAGGACCGAAAATGGGGCCCCGTTTCAATGACAACATTTTTACTAAGGTTGGTAAAGATTTCCCTAAACCTGTTCACATGACGACATTGGGAAAAAAAGAAGCTTTTGCACGTGAAATAGAACATTTACACAACATGCCGCAAATTGTTAAAGCTGTGTGATTTTACATAATGTCAATGCAAACCAATGGCAGCTGCTGATTTGTGGTCTGTGGCAGATTTCAACTCGCATGAGGATATCGGGACATCAATAGAAAACAACTTTGATATCTTAAGACGTAAAAATTGCACTGAACTAAATGCCATTTCATCGGCTTAAACCTCGAGGAGTAATTTGTGAAACTCATCGGCACCAGATTTGAACAGAAAATAAAAACGTGTGTAAGTCACTAAGATGTTGAGATGTTCCGTAAATTTCAGATCCGTTTAGAAGATGGGTATCCCCGGGACACTAAAATAATATTGTTTCAGATATGAGTACTTAAGGTTGAAGAGAAATTAGTAATTTAATCAGGATGAATTTTCAGGCGTAAGTTACAGACGAAAACGGCGGCAAAATATAACAGAAAATAAAATATGAAACAATTCCCGGATAAATTCCATTTAATCCAAGTCAGAGAAATTTAAAGAGATAAAAAAAATTTAAATCATTAAACATTTACAAATTCTTACAATTCCTGAACTCCTCACTCTTGTATTTTTTTTCTATGTCTTTTGTGTATTGTTGTGTGTGACTCTCCCTGCAAATGAATCTACTTATGGGTACAAATAAGGTAAACCGAACCTAAAAATAAAACACAGAAAAAACTATCTGTGACATTGTTACAAAGAAAATATAAGGAAATGGCTTCCGAAACAATTAATTGTAAATAAAAACTGCATTTAATTTGACACTAAAATGATCACGCACACGTGAGGACATTAAAGCAAGAATAAAACCTCCATGCAGACCATGGACCAGGGCTGCTGTGAACTGGATCGGCTTCCAGTAGCTGTTTTGCAACAACTCGTCTGAACAGCCTCAGTGATGACAGATGTGGGGCAGCAACAAAACATCAACATCTTCAACTATGTCCCCTAATTACGTTGCTAAAAACTAAATGTGGGAATTCTAAAACAGACACCTAATAAATGGTGCTGTGTAGTATTCAATGCACTAGCCTTTCTTGTGTGCTGCTGCAACACCAGATTTTCAGTTTTGATTCAGTTTCATCTTATTGTTGTTTTTAATTTGTGTTTATTGACAAATTCTAAAATATTCTATAGATACATTTTTTAAAAATCATTATTTGACCAATTTAAAAAAGTAATCTACAGATTACCCCATATAATAATTGTTTGGAGCAGCCCAAGTGTGATGTCATACCTGCTGCTTTGGGCCTTGCGTTTCCTGCGGCGCTTGCGTGCGGGTGCCTCCGTAGCATTGGCGGCGACCGGGCCTTCATAGATGATCTCCACACTGGGACTTCTGTCATCACGGCAACTCCTGGTTCTGAAAGATAGACAGGAAACAAAGATGTTTAAAACACAATAAGGACGTCAGACGGTGCCTTGGCAGAGGGTTGTTCTCTGAAACAAACACATTTCTTGGTTCTCTTCCTCTTTTGGACATTATACTGAACTGGGAAGCATTCAGGAAAACCCGTGGTAGAATATATGTTGGAATAATGTTTTGGACATCTGAGACTGTGGGATTTTGTGAAGAACATTTAACATATGATTCAGGAGGAAACCCTAAAGCAGACTTTCATCCTGTATCTTTGTTTTGTGAACTGCTGAGACTGCAGGATTTTGTGATGTCTTATCTTTTTGAGAAGTTTCGTAATATAATGTTTTTTTGATGTACGATTTCAGTTTTTGAGATGTTATTGGGTTTTTGGTTGTTCAATGTCTAAGGTGTTTATGTTGATGCTGTAAGTCCTTATGTTAAGATTCATATACAAAACAATCTCGCTCGTATGTTGAGTAGGACGAGAAGAAAGGAATGATCTGTGACCACCATACCTCTTTCATTTGAACCAAAGCAGCTGAAACTGACTCAAGATGGTTCACGCTTCCAAACTGGACAGATCCAGATCCCAGAGGTTCAACCGACTTTGTGTTTTATTGTGATGGCAAAGTGTTCCTTTGATATTTGACTCAAATGCATATTCATTGCTGTTATAACCGACGAACACAGTAACACCTTCGTAGCTTTAATACAGAACTGGAAGAGACCCGGTGATCATGTAAAGAGGTACGTAGTAGCACAAGAACAGATACAGGTAGTGTGTGCTCTCACCTGTCTCCCCCGCTGTGTGCGTCCGTTCTGGGCTTCTCTTTCCTCTTCCTCTTCCTCCGCTCCTTCTGCCGTCTCTTTTCTCCCTTCTTCCTGCTCGGCCTCCATGTCGGGTCTTTGTCACTATTGTCTAGATGGCGGCTTTTGTACTTCCTTTTCCCGCCGGGTTTCTCTCCGTGGTCAACAGGGGAGGTGGAAGGTGTGGGTGGCCCTTGTGTCCAGGGCTGCGGTGAGGACGAGGAGGAGCCTGACGATAAAGAACTAGGAGGGGATACACAGGACGAGCGGTGCTCCCAGCTGGAGTCAGCAGGACTGGGCGTCAGTGGTGAACTGGACTCGATGCTTGAATGCAACAGCGAAGGGGAGTGGGAGCGGTGGCGCATCATGGCAGGGTAGATAGAGCGGTTCGGGTTGTACAAAGTGCCCTTCTTCCTCAGCCTGTCATTGCTCCTGTCCCGCCCCTTCCTGCTCCTCTTCCTCCTCCTCTTCTCCCTTGACACCTCAGTGGAAAAATGCTTCCCGTCTCCCTCCCGCTGCCGCTCACTCACCCCAGGTGTTGCCGAGCTGAGTGCGCACAAAGAGTTTCTGCTCTGGACCGAGTTGCCTGACCAGGAGCGAGCGCGTGAGCGGCATCTTCCATCCTCGCCATTTCCATCTTTCTGATTCAGCTCGTCGTCAGGCTCGTTGCTATAGGCGTGTGACGTGGAGGGAGGAATTATAGGTAGATAAGAGAGGGGAGGTGTTGTAGGAGCGAGAATAGGAAGCTTTTCAGTCTCTTTCTCCTCCTTCGCCTTGTCCTTGTCTTTGTCCTCCTCTTCCTCGGTGTCGGAGGAAAGTTGCACGAGCTCTGGTGTCCGTTCGGCAATGGGCTTCTTGTAGCCAACTATCAGACACTCCTCCTCCCCCTCCTCCTTCTCTCCTCCCCCCTCTTTGGCTTGCTCCTGAGAGGCAGGGCTGAATGACAGTGAAGCAAGTGAACAGGATGGTTCAGTGGTGGAATAAGAGGGACCCGGAGTCTCATCATCCCAACCCGACAGGCTGAGGCAGCTTCCAGGTTGGACAATGTCTTCCAGAGCACTCACCATCCGGCTGGTCGCTTGCCCGTCCTCTTCCTCCCCCTCCGAAATGGCGATGACAGAGCTGCTGTCTGAAGAGGTGCTCATGGTTTCCAGCTGCATGGCAGCAGCTGGAGGCTCGTAAACTGCCTGCAGGTCGTAGTTTTCCAGGGTAAGTGGCGATCGGGCGTAGCTGACCAACTCATGTAGAAAGTGATCAGTACGAGCCAATAGGAACGGTCTCAGCT
Source organism: Lophius americanus (assembly GCA_037951165.1). Classification (NCBI taxonomy): domain Eukaryota; kingdom Metazoa; phylum Chordata; class Actinopteri; order Lophiiformes; family Lophiidae; genus Lophius; species Lophius americanus. Next base: position 940,382 of record JBBDHG010000116.1, read on the forward strand.
CTTCTTCTATGGTGGGTGTGTCCTCCAGGCCATGGCGGGCAATCCGTGACATGATGATGCGCTGGACAATGTCCACTAGTGAGCCGTGTGTTCCGTACAACACCGTGAGCTCCCGCCGCAGCCAGGGTCGGAGCCTATTGAGATTGAAAGGGTTCAGGCGGAAGCTCTCTGCTGTGATGTCACGCTGTTGTGGCCCCTGATTGGAAACCCCGGCGACCCCTCGGACCAGTACACTGCAGCGATAGAGCGCACGACGGAAGGCAACGGTCTCCCTCTCTCTTAGGCGCCGCACGTTTCCACCCTCTCGCTGCAGATTTTGTCTCGCTGCCAAACGAGTCATCAACCGGCGTGATTCACGGTCGTTGGGGGAGAGAGGCGTTACAGCCCCGCTGAGCCCGGTTAGCCCATCAAATATCACCCCATGCTCCACCGGATTGGCAACGTCTCTTGGCCTGTGTTCCTGCAGCAGGTCTTCTGCCTCCTCGCTGTCCTCCGCTACGAGAGCGGGAGGAGGAAGAGGAGGGAGAGGAAGGGGCCCAGCATCAAGGTACCACTCCCACACCCCTGTCCTCTCCTCCACCTGGGTCCCTCCTCTCTCCCTCCTCCGCCTCCCGGTGGCGGTCTCTGCCCCTCTGCGTCTCCTCAGCATCAGCCTCATCTGGTGGTGGCTCCGCGCTGCCGAGGCCATGGCCGCCACCATAGCGACGCTGGCAGCAACGCTGCTGTTAGCGGGTGGTGGCCGTAGTGTGTACTCCTTGAAGTCGTCTTCGGCACGGACTGAGTGCAGGATGGAGGCGAAGGGCTGTTTGCAGAGCGGACACTCCGCCTTGTTGTTTGACCACTCCTGGATGCAGGGGAAACAGAAGCGATGCAGGCAGCGGTCCAAGTATGCCAAGTTGTTGAAACGGTCCAGGCAGATCGGGCACTTGGAATCAGGTGAAGCCTCCTCTGCCGCTAACACCGCCCGTGCTGAAGTGGAGGCTGATGAGGAGCTGGTGGCAATAGATGTGGTCGTCGTGTTGTTGGCGGTTCTTTTTCTTCTGCTGCTGCTTCGGCTGCCTCTCTCTCGATTACTCTCCTCTTCCTCTGGCTGGTCACCCCCTCCTGTAACACTCGCCTCGCCAGCCACGTTACCACGACGACGCACACGCAGCTTCATACGCGTGGGCGCCATCACCTGTGAAGAATGGAGAAAATTCGAAACTCACTAGACAGCAGTACCAACAATGTTAGCTACGATGCGATGAGCAGACTACTAACAGGGCCAAATAGCCTAGCTATGCACTGTTTTGCAAAATCTTTACTTATTTTATCGCTTTTCTCTCCAGAAGTAACAAAAACTGAACTTTTTGGCCTAAAACAAATATGATTTACACTATTTAAAAATAAAATAATAATTGATCTATCCAAAGACAATTTATGCTCCATTTTTCAGTACACACCAATTTTATCATTTAATTATTGTTACTTTAACCCTTCATATGTAACAAGCTAACATAAACTCTACGTATCACTTAAAACACATTTAACACTTCACCCAATAACTCAAAACAAACGTAAAAACAGAGAGAGCATGCTTAAATTAACACAAGACTAACAGTTTCTATCTAAGTTAGTAGTGCTGCTAGCACGTGCTTGGATAATATTTACCTATTAGAATCAAACACTGTCCAACAAACTTTACTTAAATAAAAATGATGAACGTCAACATGTGGCTAAGTCATTCTAAGCCTTTTGGAGTGTTAAAAATTAATAACGGAGTCACTAAGCATTGCAAGTATGTAGCAAGCTAATATTCTTCTCTTGTTCCGATAAACGTTTTATAAAATAACAAAAAAGTTAGCCTTTAAATGATCAGCATAGTGTGGCTGATTATGTGGCTCGACATAGGCATGCTCGTCAATTTTAGTATGTTAAGATTGTTAATGAGAGCTTGTTATTGTTGCTAGCATGTAGCAGGCAAATATATTCTTCTCAGCTTGATTCAGTCGGGTTCGATATTTTATCCGACAGCTTTAAAAAACAAAACTGAAAAAAACACTGACTAATGAAATGGAAACATACAGAAAGGTGTCTGTCATTTCTAAACTTGTTCGAGTACTAACAATGGTTAACAGAACCAAATGAGATGTGCTCAGATGTAAAAGGCTAATATTCGTCTCTTCCCTGAGTCAAAATTTTATTTTATAACTTGAAATTAACCACTAAATGATCTCCATCCCTATCGTTCAATTATTAGGTTTGCTTGATTAAACCGTTATACTTGTATTTCAGCTGGTACAACTTACAAGAGAATATATATTGCTTTATATTTCACAAACCTTCAAAAACTGTATTAACACTGGGTACGTTTCAGAATACCTGGAAGTCACAACTCCATACTCCCGTTTGCTCCGGAAGCCCGTGTTCCTACATCAAAATAAAGATGCTAGATTTTTAATGTTACTTTACGGAGAGTTTGGTCACATTTTGGTCATAGAAGTTCCCTTGAGACGCTAATTTTCATAAAAACATTGCAGTTTGCAAACCTTTAAAGCTGTCATGTGCCGACTTTCATGAAATGGCCTGAAAATAGTTTGCCAGCCCTTGTCAACAGAGTGAAATCACAGGAACGATAAAAATATTAAAAATTGTTACTCTAACGTAGGGCTGGACAGTAAATCGTAACATGACGTCGATCTAGATTCAAGCTTATATGGGATCTCATTTCCGAAGTATGATAACTCTGCAGCATATCAATTCATAACATATGTTTCAGGAAAACACGCTAGCTTTGCTCCTACACCTTGTTTAGGAGTCCGGCAGCATATTGGAAGAAGTTGTTTCTTTTGTGCATTCAGGTTACCTGTGCAACCTGAATGCACAGGTAGCAACCTTAATAGACAGGTAGCAACCCTCATCAATGGAGCTACTTCAACCTAGAAGCTTCCTGCTTAAAGTTATATTGCAAAGACTTAATAGAACGGACGCCATCAACGTTAGAACCAGATATTTGTAATTTCCATAGCTAAAGAAGGAAGTTCATCTGGAAACAATGTATGATATTTATACATGTAAATAATAATATACATAATCATTTTAAGATTTAAACTGGAAGAAGACACCAGCATTCTCTCAAGAATTCAATCAATGTCAGGAACATCACCTGTACCATTAGAGTAACTTTTTTGGAAAGAACACATGAATGGTTTTTCATAGAGAATGTTTAACCAGTTTTCGATTATCATATTAATTATGTGTTTTTATGCAAAACATGCACCTGGAATTTATGTGTAATAATATTTTGATAATTGGTCAATGTCATTTATAGAGATACATGTAGTTTTTCTTTTTAAGTTGCTATGAATTTTTGAATTGAAAACGATTAAATCATTTAAAAACGTTGATTTCAATCATTAAAAAGAGTTAATACTAAAAGTGCCTAGGACTGTTTTAACAACATATGCTATATTTTGATTAAAAACCTATTCATTTAATCTATTGTCTTGTATTTATTACTTTAACTTTAGAACTCCAATTTTATTTTTGTTATAACTGCTAGAGATTAGTATTATGTGTGAATCATAACAAAGACAATTACTTATTTGTTATTATAAAATATTAGGGAAAGAAAAAAAAAGGGGGAAGAACTAAGACACTGTTAGTTTGCTTACAGGGGATAAACAAGTAGCTATAATTTAGCTGGGTCATTTTACTTCTAGAGTCTCTCCAAACCTTTCAGAAATGTATCAATAACTTTGATTACATCAGAATTATTGGTATAAAGGGGAGGAAAGCTGAGCTTCGATACACATTTAAATGTCTCGGTCCTCTAGCATGAAGATAATCGAAAGCCTCGACTGTTTCCTTTATTCCAGTTCTTTTTTTTAAATGATGTTAATTATCTAATAATTCATCACTGTATGATTAATTTAGTGAACCCACAGACAGCTTGGTGGTAGTTAGCATGCTAGCCTGGCTAGTAGTCTATACCTCAGCGGAGGGTCTGTCCTCATTCGCGGCTTTCCTCCGCCGCTCCGTCAACGGCATCCGCCGTCCAACAGATCCGTCTGGCAGACTCCAACAATTGGAACCGTCTATACCGAGTATCCCGTTAACACCGGACACCTATGTGACGGACGGTCCGATCGAGTAGCAGTTCACATTCAACTGGGATCTGTGTGAAAGACGTTTTCTTCTACGTAAGGTAGGAGCTTCTGGAGCACTCTGCTGCCCCCTACCAATCACTACCGACCAGCGTTGCCCGATGGGAGTTGTAGTATTACCATACCAGAGGCTCATATTTTTACTTATTTTGAGTAAAATTATCGTACGCATCAAATATGTTTATGATTGTTGTTAGTGCTTAGTTGTGTCTCCGACTACTACCGTAAAAAACAAATTTACTTTTTCCTAACAGTTGGACACTATAGCCGCTGATAGCGAAGTCTCTCTGAGTGGAGTGAAGGCGGAGCTCCACCCCAATTAACAACTGTCAATCAGATCACATCACAAGGACATCGCCCTCTTTGAGACGTCACTATATTGTTAAATTCCGTGTTTCTTACACACTATAAAGACTGTGCAGCCTACATTAATACTTAAAAAGACACAGTTGCTTAAAAAGACGAATGTTCCGGGCATTTTTTGAATCTATAAATATGTCTTCTGCATTGGGGACAAGGTTTCTTTTCCATAATGCTTTTCATTATGATTTTTAAGAACGGTGATCTCACCCACCATCTGCATGTTGTAACAATCACAAAAAGCTTTGCTGTCACAACCAATGATGGGTTGTAGCCAGCCACTAATATTAGGGTCTTTTTCTCCACCCATGTCTGTAATGCTGGTGAGGACGAGGCTCAATTTTTGAATCTAATGCCCTCCTCCACTTCGCCTCCCTGCAATCCGATTTATGTTACTTGCTTACAATATGTAGCGCGCTACGTCGTGCGTTACTTCGTCAACAACTCATTTTGATTGGGTGGAAAGACGTCACGTGGGAGGAGCCGGAAACATAGTCACTTTAAAAAAAACTTTATTGTAAATTTGCAACATTTACAATTTACGAGAACAAAATCAATCCTGGTAATGAGAAAATAAATGATTATCGTAGGGAGCAGAGAAATAGAAAATATATAATAGATTCCAATCAAACAATCATCACACATAAGCATAATCACTCTTAAATTAGATCACAAAATATTAACAAGCAATATGTATAGAAATTAAATCAGAAAATAATATGTGAAATAAATAAATTACTTTTTTCTTTTCTTTTTAAACACACAACAACAAAACAAGATATACACACATTACATTCGGTTATGCGACGGGGTGAAACCCAAATTATGGATCGTTTGCCGTAGGTAAGAGTTAAAACAAATTAAAGATTATTTATGTTTCAGAGACTTCAAATACAAAATGAACTAATTTTTTTTTCTTTAAAAACAACCATTTTGGGAGGTGATCTGAGAAATTTGCTTTTATGTATAACAAGTTTTGCAAGACAGAGAATAATGTTCCAAGAGATTTACTCACCTTTGTCCGTAAATTACACCAAATGTTAAAATCTTCGGAAATGGTGGGCAACGATGGAATTTTTAGTTTTGGTCCATCAATAAACGTCCAACCAAAAGGATTGCACAACATCGCAGGAAAACAATAGATAGTCTGTGGACTCTATGTCATTATCACACAATGAGCATTTATTATAATTAATATTAAAACCTAATCTTAATAATTGTTTAGAGGGATATATGTTGTTTGTGATTTGAAGGGGGTTCCTTTGGCCGGATATGGGAAGTTTTAAGTGCATTGTTCTTAATTTGTAAACGGAATCTTTGTATAATTTTTTTTAGATGTCAGTTTTGTTTTGTTTTCCAGGAAATAATTGTTCCCTAAGACAATTTCGTATAAAATAATTGGTACAATTTTTGTCCTATATGAAAATCCCTTGAATGTGAGTTTTGTTCATTGAGGACACACGGGTTGGTATGCAGGTTTTTCATTAGAAACAGGAATTGTTGTGGAAGTGCTTTGTGTTATTAAATTCATTTTGATTCCGAAGGTTTCAAACTATGCATAGTACAATATTGATTATAATCCATTAATCTATCAGTCTCATACATTAAGTCTGCAATAGACCAAATATTCTTCTCTTACCAATAACTATACAATAAAGATTGTTTTTTGTGGAGTGGGTATTTACTACTCCATAGTTTTATGGTGTGAGGTGAGAAGTTATGTACATATAACATTCTTCAATAAAGTAGTATTTGCTTGTTGAATTCTGACCATTAAACTGGGAGTTTACCAATATCTAAATCTTTAGTGAGCAGGAAATGCAATCCTCCCATTTTATTAAAGATGTCCAATTAAGGCAATCAAGATCAATGACTTTTAATCCACCATCACGTATCTCTTTAATCATGTAACGTTTTTTCATATAATGTGGTTTGTTTCTCCAGATAGAATTTAGATTGATTTGGTAAATACATTTTATCAATTTGTTTGGAATAGAATTAGATTAGGATGGGTAAACACATCTTGATAATTATTCCATTTTTGTAAGATAAATGCAACCTTATATCGAAAAGTGTCTTTGGAGCCACTTTAATGTGGAGTAACTATCTTTAATCATTTTTTAAATACTAAGTGACTGGTTTTGTTTTGGGTTAATAGTAAGGTGGATACCCAGTTATTTAATTTCTGGCTTATTAGGACTATTACAAACATTTTTTAATGGTGTGTCATGTATTGCAAGTAGTTCACATTTTTTAAGATTAAGTTCAACCCTGAAGGATTTCCCATCTAGATACAGGTGTTCAAAGATCTTTATGGCTTTCAATTTCTAAAATCAATAATTGTTTTTTTTGGCAGTAGTTCTTGTTTTAATAGATTAGAGCAGTGGTTCTCAAACTCCTGCTGCCTGTCTGATGTCTGCCCAGCATTTTTTGTGTGCTGTTCAGCCCAGTGTGACCAAATCTCATCCTTAAGATTATGGCTTCCTTATTATGGATTTGAGAATTTTCCCTTTAACAACCTCAGATGGAAGATAGGAAATTAGATAAGCACTTAAGGAAGTTTGTTGGGAATCCCTCCTGGCTCTAGATCAATCGGCCTAAACATAAGAGCTGGCCAACTGCAGCTACCTCCGTCCTCACTAGCAGAGGAGTTCATGGTGACCAGGTAGAGGCTCACTCTGACCTACCGTGACTCCAGATACAAACTCGTCAGAGAAGCTGGCATTACAGTGAGATCTTGTGGGAAATGGGCAATCAGCGACACTATACAAGAATGCCAAGGGAGGAGAAGGGCTGACCAAACGTTGGGATCGGCAGCCGACAGAGCCTCCTGTCAGTTATGGCATAACAGAGGAGAGTTGAGCTGGAAGCCAGGAGGAGAGGGGCAGTACTGCTAACCGGCCAACCAGGTTGTTGTGATTAAGGGGGTGAAACACTCGATGAAGGTTGGAGACAACCTGAAGACCTCTTCTCCAGGCCAAAGCTACAACTAGACTAGCCATGATTAGACTAGTTTTGAGTTGGCATCCTGGAAGTGAATGTAAGTCTAGTCCAGATGGGAACAAGAAGAATTGCGACTACTTCCCCAATATAATAACTGATAGGTAATTACTTATTGGTTGGTTTGACACTCTATTTGAATTTGCATTGATAAATGCTATTCCAACTTTATTATTTTCTGTTCTTGAGTCATCAGTGTATATTTTAAGAAATTCCTCAGTGTTTTTCTACAAATCTATAAACTGGGGTTTTTGTCTGTATTTGTCATTTCCTTTTCTAGAAGGTGTCGGTCTACCTCCAACATGCTCAAATAACCGGTGTGGAATTACAGAGAGATGCTATCACTATTTCACCGACCGCATTCTCTGTGTAGATGTTTCTGCTTCTATTGACAATGTAGTATCACTTCATGGGTAGGAGGGCTTGTTTTTTTTTGCCCTTTAGGTGTGTTCAGTATGTAAGCGCTAGTTGAGTCCTTATGAGATCTGTTCTATTTGGTACAGCTGAAACCAGGGTAGATTTCATTGCGCTACAGTACAGTTGAAGTGCTTGATATTATTGTGAATCTAGCTATTTTAGTTGTGTATATGATGAAGATAGGTATGCATCCATAATCCAGAACTGACCTTATTAGCACTCTGTATATAAATTTCAGTGATGGACAGTTAGTTCCCAACTATCTGCTTCTCAAACATCTCATGATGTTCTTGTGTTTTATTTTAAACATTTTTCGCAAGTTTTCCTTATATGGATTTGCAAGGTAAGTTTCTTGTAAAACAGTATACCAAGATAAAAACACTAGGAGAAACCATCTGACTTTTGTTTTCGATACTTTAAATACATTAAGCGAATATTACATACAAATCTTTACTGAAATAACCTTTTTGGATGCAGTTCCTTTTGTAGCAGAGTATATACACAGTATTAGTATTTTTTTTTACTAATGCCTTTACCTGTCTTCACCTTGTAGCACTTTGAGATTTAATCTTGATGAGTTGTTCCACACTCTGAACACAAGATGGCGGCAATACCCTTAAACAGTTCTGCACTCTATTAAAACCGGAAGAGGCTGAGAAGGAGCGGTGTAAACAATCAGATACAGACTCTTCGGTTTAAACCGTGTTAAATAAGAAGATGTTGATCCTCAGCAGACGAGCCCTGGATAGGATTTACTCGGTGGTACGTCAACTAACTCCTATCCTAACTTCTGTTAGATTTTAACTACAGCCAACTGCGCTGTTAGCCTCTAACGGCTAGCTAGCATCCAGCAAGCTATTTAGACCACACGGGAACGCTTTTACTAAAACAATTCCTTGGCTTTATGGCTGTACACCATGTTTAATTATAGATCAGGTAGCTATCTACATGTTAAATCTAATGGAATCACATTTTTAACCAGCGCGTGCAGGGGTTACCATGGGAACGAGGTTTCAACGGTTGAACAGTCATGTGACTTTGCGTCTATATCAGTTTCTTTTGCATCAAATAACAAAATATTGTAAGCAAATGGTCTTATTATCATTACCTTTTTATTGTATTCGCTTTAAACAAATTAGAAATATTCTGTCATAAAATACCAATATGATATAATATATTATTATAATATATTTTGATTTAGTACATTAGCAGTAACCTGCTGGTCTCAATTCCATTTAATCTCAACTTGAGGTTCATTAAAGCCACATCTGGCCACTCAAAAGGGAGCTATGTCTGACATCATTGGCTTTCTGTATCTCAGCTCCTGTTGGCTGTTGTCATCTTGTCCTGGGCTTACGTCATCTACGCCAGCCGGATTGCATCCCATTGGCTGCTGGAGAGGAGGACCGCCTATCTCCAGGAAGACTGATAGCACACAGGACCACTAATACAGGTGATTATTGACAAACAAGCTATTGTCACCGAAAATAACCCAAGTAACATAACATAGAAAAATTGAATGATGATTTAATCTATTGAACCTAAAATGTTCTCTCACACCAACTGACCTGTGTGAGAGAGGCTCTTTCCCTGAACGTCCTAAAAAGTCACAAACTGTATATATAACTGGTTCTGGACCAGAATCACCCTGACTTGATCACTACCAGTCACATCTTAACTTATATAAAACAACTCAAGATGCCAGAAGTTGAATCCTATAACTCACCAGTAGCCGATTTGCCAAAATCAACAAATTTCAGAACCTTCAAAGGTGATTGACATCGGTCTGTTAAGGGTTCCAAAGCTATTGGCAGAAGGAAGGAAGCCATAGAGAGTCTTCACAGAAATAGTCCACCTTCCTACACTCCCCAAGAGCACAGCGAAGGGTCCTTCAGGAAGTCATAGAAAGATCCAAAGAAAAGATCAGAGAATATGTAAGCGTTTCCACCTCAATATAAGGGTCTGGGGTTATGGCTCCAGTATTCCAAAGATACTGGGCTGAAATGGTATCATGACCCACAGAGCTGTGGGAGAGTGTTCTACGGCTCACAAACACTCAAACGGGCCTGCACTAAAGCAGTTCTTTAAAGAAGAGGGGACTGAAATTCCTCCACCGTGTTCTCAGAGACTAATGTCTGGTTGTTGCTTCTAAAGGTTGTTCCCATCTAAAATGTGTATTTTGTCTTTCCTCCGGTCTTTCTCAGTTAAATGTGAGATCCAGACAGGAGAAGAGATCATCAGTGGTGTCTCTGGGCCTTCCCATTTATCAGGGTTTGGAACCGGCGCTAGAAGTGGCTTCTGACCTCTTTGTGGGGTTGTATTAAATTTAAATAATGATATATGAATAATAAATAATTAACATTTATTAGTATCCATATAATATTAATTATATTTTATTCAACGGGATAACATGTAAATCAGATAATATGAAAAATATTTGAATATTATAATCAAATGTGTAATAATGGCACTACATGCCACTTAAATATTTTAAAATGTTTTACTGCCGTGTTGACTTACTGTTAGGCATCCTATACATTTTGTGTTTAATCAGTTATTATATATAAAGTTCAGGTGAACAAAACACATATATTTAATCGATTCAATTATTTTATTCAATATCTCCCTGTGGTTAATACACTTAATTATGTTTTCTTCCACAGTGAAACTCAACATTATAGAAAGACGTTACATTAAATGCAGCTATTTCACCTCATTTAGTTACATCAGATTGATAGTTTTTGTTTAATTAAAACCCTTGGATTGGAATATTTTAGTGTGCTTTATTTATTTATTTATTTTGATCTAATTGCTGAAACCTGATAATGTAAATCATCTTTATTTTCATGTGTATGTTTCTTTCTGGTCTGGTGTTGAATGAATGCCATATCATCCTGATGTATTCAGTGATTAAACACAGGAGTTGTTTTGATCATGGAAACCTTTTGATTTCCTCTCAGATGTAAATGTTGTCTCTCTGAGAGACTGGAGGAGAGTGGGTGAGCGAGCCTAAGGGTGACTCAGAAGAGGGAGCAGGAGAGGGAGAGGGGAGTACCCATTCTATTAAAAACTACTTCAGATCCTATGAGTCTCATCTGTAATTAAAACATCACCCTTTCATCCTCTACGAGAGCTTTCAAGAGATTGTGTGTGTGTGTGTGTGTGTGTGTGTGTGTGTGTGTGAGTGTGTGAGTGTGTGAGAGAGAGAGAGAGAGAGAGAGAGAGAGAGAGAGAGAGAGAGAGAGAGAGAGAGAGAGAGAGAGAGAGAGAGAGAGAGAGAGAGAGAGAGAGAGAGAGAGAGAGAGAGAGAGAGAGAGAGAGAGAGAGAGAGAGAGAGAGAGAGAGAGAGAGAGAGAGAGAGAGAGAGAGAGACCTCCTGTCACAAATACTCCTCTCTGTTAAAGCAGTGAAAACAAAATCCTTTCTTTTGGTTAATGTCGATAACTCATTTATTTACACACATGTTCAAATGGCTGATTAATAGAGAAACTATTTCTGCTGGGTGAAAGTAGCCCAGTTAGAATTATTTTGTTAACCCGGGTATGGTTCTTAAATTGACCGACACTGCCATGGGTTGTTTTTAATCTGAGCAGCATCAGCACAGCCTTTTTTTGAGGGATAACCACTGCGTAAGAATCCAGGCTCTTAAAGCCTATCAGGCTTATCTGAAACTATATCATGACTGATCCCTCTAGAGAACTATTAAATGAGAATCACCATTCATAAATATCATTTCCTGCATAAGTGAATGCTATAAATGTAATATTTGGTGACTAAAACTAATCATCCTCATCTTCATCTTCATCCATCCATCTGTCATGATGTGACATTTCAGCGTTGACTTAGCATCATATTCTGTCAACAATATATCTGCAGGCTTAGGTAACACAGGTTAACGTTAACCCTGTCATCTAAGTCTTGTTAACAGCTGAATAGTCAATGAGTTAATGAGTAAATATACTAAAACTGAATAAATCAAATATACCCTTACTGCTTGATTTTGAAGTTGCACTTCTTGTATTTCAGATGAAGCATCTAATCGATTACTTCTGACCAAAGAAGAGGCTGAGTGGAGTCAGCAGTCTAGTACATCTCAGCATGGACGAGGACACGACGCTTCAACTCCTCCCTTCATCCCACAGTTCAGTCAGCAGACTCTTATTTGAATCTGTGGTTGATGATGTTCAGTCTTTCGCCTTGGTTGAGCAGCCTTCAATCAAAAAAGCTCCTAGAGGGAATCAGTGGTGGCAGAAGACCGACACCTGATCTGTTAAAGAATGCATTGTGTGATATTAATTAATGTATTATCTAGAAATTATTTTCAAACCTTTTTTGTAAAAGAATCTTTTATTTGTGTTTTTGTAAAATATACTTTTATATCAGCCCACACTTTAATTTTGATTTTTTTAAGCCTATTGCCTGAATTTGATTTATGCTTTTCATTTTTTTCATTTGTTCGTTCGGTCGTTTATTTATTTATTTATTTTTTTGATGCAGTATGTGGACACCGGATTTGTTCCAGAAAATAATGTGGGTGCTTTTAATTTATGAACTAAAACAGAGTATTTTCTGTTTACTCTGTCAAAGGGGAAGATTTGATTTTTGCACAATATTCCTTGACGATATACAACAGTATGTGGTCTTGTGTGACGGACTTTAATTGTGCTGTGAGTCTAAAGTACTGCCTGAATGTTTCTTTTAAAAACACACTGAGCAGAAGAAACACCTTTTATGTTCTCTTGTCTTTATTTAAACATTTGGTACTAAAGTCATCCAAAAGTAAGTGAAAGTAATCAAGTTACATCACTTTTAATTTATGATACTTCTGATTACATTACTGATAACATTTTCTAACTAGTAAATAAAACGGATACAATTTTCTAATGAAACCCCCCCAACCCAGTATATCTGTTTTGTATTTTCACTCTCGGCCTTATTTTTGATGGTAGAAAATCAGCAGAATATCACGATCCGATGTTAACAGGAAAGATTAATTCATTTCAGAGGTAAGTTTGAGCACAAATCTTCCACTAAACACAGAAAACACTAACTTTTTATTACACATCACATGATTAGCATAGAACAGTTTGCACTAAAGTGGTGAGTTATGGTGAGTGGATGGGAGAATAAAAACTGTAAAAAGACTTAAATGAAAAAGAATTATATCTGTTCTTTGTTTTAAAGGTGAACTATTCCTTTAAGAACAAGTGAATGTGTGAGTAAACATTTTTAAAGACATCTTCAAGCATCCCTGGTACAATGCATGATGTCACAGGCTGCTCACATCACATCACATGATTAACTCAGGACATATCGTCGTCCAGAAACCCTGGAAGTTCTACGTCTCTCTCCGCCTCCGTCTCCATGGTGATGCGTCTGGTAGTCTTGGTGGTGGGGTCCAAGTCTTCACAGACCAGAGAGGTCTTCTTGCCCTCCAGCCAGTAGGTCACCATGTCTCCTTTCCCCTGTGGGACAGATCCAGTATCAGCCGCCCAGTGTTCCCCATATCCCTATTATTCCCAATGTCCCTAATGTTCCCATTGTCTGTAATGTTTCCATTGTTCACTTTTTACCTGTGTCCATGAAATGTCCAGTGTTGGCGATAATCACAGTGATCCCAGAGTAACAATGTTCCCAATGTTCCTAGTGCTGCCCATTACCCGTGTCCCCAATATTTCCAGTGATCCCATTGGTTCATATAGCTTCAACATTTGTTCTCAGTTCTCCCACTGTTCCCAATATTCCTTGTTTTCACACTGTTCCAAGTGTCCCTCATATTCCCATTTTATCCTTTTACCTGTATCGCTAATAATCCAAGTGTCCCCAATGTTCTCAGTTTTCCCTGAGTCCCTAATGTGCCGATCGTGCCCAGTGCGTCCCATATTGTTCCCCGTCTATCCCATTACCCGTGTCCCTGATATTACCAGTGTCCAGGTTAACGACAGCAGAAGATCTCACCTTGATCTGCAGGGTTCCTCTGCACTCCAGCATGTAGCTGCCAATCTCCTCCAGCAGGTTAAAGGTACTAGAGCTACACTGGATCTTCAGGGCTGGACACACAAGGTCTTAGGTCAATGAAAGGACATCCCAACAAAAACCATTCCTTCATTCCTTAATTATGTGTAACCAACTGTTTTGTCCAGCCTAGGAGACGGACAAAAAACCCAGAAACCTATAGCTAGTCATTCTGTTGAACATATGTAGCATTTAAATATATTTTCTTCATGAAGAGATGTGTACTAGTCCCAAATCAAGGTTTAAACATCCAGAGTTAAGCTGCTGACTCGTCTCACATGTACTGTCTCCTGCAGATACCTGACTGACCCAGGCTAGTGGACTCCATCCTGGACGCTGTGTTGACGGTGTCTCCAAACAGACAGTAACGAGGCATTTTGGTCCCGACCACACCTGCCACCACCGGACCTAAAGAAAGACAAGCAGGAGTTAAACCCAGCTCAGCTGAACAAGGTCTAGTTCTGTTTTAGAGTCTGTGTACCCGAATGGATCCCAGCTCGTATTTGCAGCTGTGTTTTATGTCTGTGGGGGATACAGAACGTCCGGCAGACGCCAACCAGATCCAGCGCCATGCTGGCGATCTCTGAGGCGTGGAGGATCCCGTTCTCCCGAGGAACACCGGAGACCACCATGTCTACAGGGAAGAAATAGTTTCTCTATTAAAGAAAAACAATTATTATAATAAAAACTTAATAAATATATAAACATTAAGTTATAAGGGAAACTGACTGAAATATATAAACTGCTTAAAATGTAAACCAATAAGTAGCAAAATAAAATATAAATACAGATAAATGGACTTAGTTAAAAGCCTGACTTAAAAGATGAGCCTTGGCCTTGATTTGAAAAACCTAAACGCGTTTCAACAGTTAAAGTCAAACTTTGTGGAGACTCACAGGCGTCTCCAATGGTTTCCACCTTGTAAACGTCGTAGTTGTCAATGATGTCATCAAAGGTGGTGTAGAGCTTGTTTAGGAAGTCCACAACCTGGTAGGGGGTGCTGCTGGAGGAGAGTTGGGTGAAACCCACGATGTCACTGTAGATGAAAAACCCCAAGACTTTGGTTTTCTCCCATGATCAAAACCACGGTTGGTTCTGGCCATACTGGACCCCGACTGATCGACATATGAATTGAAGGTAAGGTTCGGGGAAAAATAAAAAACGCTTTTATTTACAGCTACCCCCTGTTTTCTAGTCAGGTGTCAATCAAATTTCCATGTACACAATAATTGAGGTTTTTGGATCGAAAGGCTTGCAGTACCGAGAAAGTTTACCCGAACCAGGTCAAGGTTTACTAGTCAAACATCAAAGGGTTACCATCCCCAATTGAAAGTTTGTCAGTCTCAAGTTAAGGTTTGTAATTTTCAAGACAAGGTTCACCTGTCTCGAGTCCTACCTGCAAAAAGCAATGCTAAATTCAAAATTGTCTCAATGTCGTTTGGTTTAGGAGTTAAATCTTTGAATCTTTTGAGGGTGCGCTGTGGAACCAATCCTGTAGGCCCCTAAAGATATTAGAACGCTCGTTAAACCTAACGGCAAAGAACGATGTTGCTTTGCCATCGCTCGCATCACAGGTTCACGATTAGACGTCGGCCTCTAAAAGCGTGTTCTCTGGCATTCCACATGTAGACTTAAACAAGTCCTGTCCATCTTACCTAAAGAAGATGCTGGCGCCGACATAACTCTGAGCCTGTAATGGTTTCCCCTGCCGAAGGTCGTCGGCCACCTGTTTAGGAAGCATACCTGCAATGCAGACATTTTGATTTCATTCAAGCATCAAACAACCGGAGGAGGCCTCAGCAGATGAACCAGGATCTGTTTTCAGAGCTCAGGGGAGGTTTTACTGCTCATGTCTGACCATCATCTTCACACAGTGTCCTCAGATTTTAAGTAACAAATGTTCCTATCCCCCATCTGCTCGCCCAGAAGAGAGATGGTCTTGGCACAGGAAGTGGGAACCCCTGTCAAACTCAAACCTGGTCTAAAGTCAACGCTGCAGGATTTTCACTGATATTAAAAGATACGCCAACAGAGGTGTCTTCACCAGGCATGAATATTCTTAAAACTGAACAGAACCCGTGGCGTCTTGTGCCTCACTCTGAGACCAGACCAGTAGAGACAATAGTATATAAGTGTAGTCCCAGAAACCACCGTTTCAGAACCGCAGTCTCAGGACTGCCATCGCAAAGCCCTTATGGTGCTGGTTGGAACGCGGCTATAGGGTTAGTGAAAAACTAAGGGTCCTGATGCTACAGTCTTCAAACTGCTGTCTCTAGGAATGCAGTCAGCTCTTTTGTTGACTTCACACCAAATCCACTGAAAATCCTTCACAATAAGATACAAACTCAATAGGAAGCTGAAAGTTATCCAATTTGTCACTCAAGTCGAAATTCTTAAATTCTCCAAACATCACAAGTTGATGAAGTGGAGGAGGAGCTCATCGGAACCGTCCGACTCTGCCTCAAGATAATGTTGTGTGCTCAGACACGGCCACATTTGGTTTGAAGACATACTGTATCTGTGATGTCACAATAACTGTGTGTACTCTGTTTCCCACAGGGAGATTGTGGTAAGAAAAAAAAAAATAATTTGAATAATTCTACCTCACTGTATGAACTACCCTTTAACCAAGTTTTATCAAAAATCCATCAAGTGGTTTATGTTTAAAATACAGAAATTAAGAAGAAATTCTGCCATGTTTAAGAAAATGTTTAAGCCACTCAGATCCAAATCAAAATTTAATAGTAACAATCTAATAATATTCTTTCCTCTCACATTCCCATTCCCAGTTGAGGGAATATTTGTCTAGTGATTTTTGGGTTAACAAACATACAAAATGAAAAAAAAAACACTGGTGGATCCAAAAATAAGGTAAGAATAATTTTGACAATCACGGATTTCTGTTACAACAGAAGAATTATTTATGGGAGAGATTCATCTGCATAAAGGTTTAAAGATGGCTAATGTTAGTTTGTCTGTAGCTACTGCTGCTGTTACTGTTAGCCTTAAACCTAACCCAGCTAGCCCGCTACGCTAGCTGAGGTGTCGTACTGTACAGCAGCCGATCGGTCCTCTGCTTCTCGTGCATCAGATCTTGAGTCCTCTCGGCCACCAACACCTCCAGGTGTTTGCTGTACTTCTCCATCTGCAACACAGTCAAACCTTCATACGGTCTCTCCTCACCTCCAGATCGAACGCATGGATTAGATGAATAAGTACTGGAATGAATTCACCGTAATAATGAGTCAACTTTACTCAAAAAAGAGGAAAGAGATTTCATTGAAGTTTCCTGGTAAAATACATCATCACATTCATAAAAATATTAAATTCAGTAACTATTACGTGAGCATGGATTCAGTAACTATTATGTTAGCATGGATTCAGTGATGGTCGGGACAGTGCTAAATGCTAACATACTGGTTTCTACACGGGAAAATTATTTTTCTCCATCTTCACCATCTTACTTTAGCCCACTAGCATATTAGCACACCAGTTGTATAGTTTCTGATGACATCTAGCGGTATTTCCACATCTTCCTCAGATGGATGGATACTAATGCCTTTAGTTTGGATTCTACAGTTTAAGGATTTAGCAAAGAAACCATGTTTGTTTTTAGGTTAGTGTAATTTCTCTTTTCCTCAACACAAGCTTCTTTTAGAGACCGACTTTTATTATTTGTTTATTTATTTAAAAAAAAAAATCCATTCTTTCTAGTTTCTATTTGAAGCCTGTTTTATTTTCTAATATATCTCAAATGAACATTAATTCAATTATATTAATGTTAATTATTAAATGTATTTGATGAAATAACAAAGAATTTTAAAATAAATTAGATAAAATGAAATTGAGTGGTTTCATATTTAAAGGAAGATTTCTTACCAGGTTCATCATCAGATCCACTGGACTGACTTTGATCGGGTTGATGCGATGAACAAACTTCTTGATCTGTTCAAAGGTGGGTCGATGGGCAGGGTTTTGAGAACGACAGCGCCGGATCAGCTATGGAATCAAATTTGGAACCAAAAAAAAACACTAGAAGAAGTAAGAGTCACTGATGATGAAGAAAATGATGGGCATTAAATAAACGTATGCATGAGCTAATGAGCTAATGTTAGCGCTGTTCCTCTTTCCCCACAAAAATATAATTAAGCTGCTTAAATTTTGAAAAACAAGCGTAGAACAGATAAGCAAATGTTTGTTTTTGATGCCACCAAATTCATGAATCAAATTATAATAAATAAATAAATTATTATTTCAGAAACAAGCTAATTATATGCATAGACTTTATTTTAAGTAACAGGGCAACCATGTCAGTTCAGCTTGTTAGCCTGCTACCATTTTCTTGGTAGCTTGTGGATTTTTGTACATTTTACAATTAGCTAATGTTAGTTACGCTAGCTGTAATCAACTAATGTTAGCGTTGACAGCTGGATAGAGGTATCATTAGCTATAATAGCAGAAATAAGCTACCATTAGAGATGATAGTTAACATCAGCTAACTTTTGCAGTGATGGCTAACATTTCAGCTTTTGTTATCATAACTTAGTTAAGCTATGAAAACAAAAGATTAGCTACTAAAAAGGCTACTAGATTCAATGAAGTTGTCCATCTGACTGTCATTTGTGAAGGGATTGTTTTGATGTGAATCGGTATCGAAGGACCACCATAATTGTGTTTGAACTCCTAGAAGTAGCTGGAATGGTACCCGATTCTACTCACAACAATTCAGAACGTTCTTCAATAACAACTTTAAATGTAAACAAATAAAATAATGAAATTATCATCTCCAAACTTTATCTGTAGCACATGTCTATCCTGTTAGCTACACACACCTCTACGTAGTCTGCTGGACAGGGGCAGGTGTTGTCAGGTTTACTGGAAATCAGCTCTGGTAGAGGAGGACACCAGGCGCTTTCCACATTTGTGTCTTCTGCCTAAAAAGATGGTAATTTATTTCTTTATTTAACTGGAAAAAGAAGGCAACATGCCTTAATTGTGAACAACAATCAACCGATTCTGTCACAGAAATGAGGGTTTCAGGACAGTCAGCCAGTCTGACTTACTGGGACGGGATCGCTGCGGGTGGCGACTTCAAGCAAAATGACAGAATAACTGTGAAAACAGAGGTTGAAGTATGAGGAGCACTGGCAGCGAAAGCCCCCACTGTACGACCCAGGTATAATCTCCTTGTTCGATACCTGAAGACGTCTCCAGCCAGAGTTGGCTCAATGTTGGAGTTCTTAAATTCGGGTGGCATGTACACCTCCAAGAGTATCTGCTGATAGGATGTAAGATGCTCCACCCCCTCATCCCTGCGATACGTCCTCAGGCTGTA
The DNA here is from genome assembly GCA_037951165.1 of Lophius americanus. Taxonomy (NCBI): domain Eukaryota; kingdom Metazoa; phylum Chordata; class Actinopteri; order Lophiiformes; family Lophiidae; genus Lophius; species Lophius americanus. The sequence continues at coordinate 959,654 of JBBDHG010000116.1, forward strand.
ATCTGATTGGAAAGACCACATGTCATTCAACAGATAATTCATTGGGATTTATCTGTTACGGATTTAATCAGCATTTTTGAAAGCCAGATAAGACCCACCCGGGCGGCTAAGCTATAGCTTTTAGCTTGTGGCCCCTGGATCAAAGGATGGCTTCTCGCCACTGGAAATGATGTAACCTTGTAATGGCTGGCCATGTTAACTAATTGCTACTAGCAAACAGCTTAACCACTAGCCACTGGCGGAGAATTTAGCTACCAAACATTGGCTAAGATGCTATCTGGTAGCCACAGGCTTCAATGATAATAGCTAGTGTAATACAGCATCTACTGCTACCTGTTATTTTGCAGACCCAACGATCGTCTAAGACACAGTTGAATGACTTGAGTCGGCCATGACAAATCCGGTGCTGGTGAAGGTATGACATTCCTCTGGCAATATCTGTGGCGAACGAAAACCTGGCAGAAGGTCAAAAACCAAATAGTTTATTATCCCAAACCTAATGATTTATTCACTGTGTGTGTATTTGTGTGTGTGTGTGCATGCATCTGCACGTGTGTGTGTGAGAGAGACTACCTGAAACCCCAATTCAATGGGATGTCCTCGTTAAGAAGAACGTCATTAAGGCTTCCTTTGGGACAGTACTCCGTCACAATGGCAACATTAGGGACCTCCACACACCCGCCAATGAACTTACACAGGTTGGGGTGATCAAGCTCCCTGAGGTGGAGTCAAAACGTTTGATGAGCGCCATGTCAGATGAGGAATAGTGAGTGTATGAGTGTGTATATCACCTGACTTGTTTGACTTCCTCTCTGATGGTTTTGGACAAAGAGAAGGTTTTGGTTTGAATCTTCTTGATGGCCACTGTCCTGCCGTCACTGGGTGAGAAAATGAACATAGTTCCATCTCTCTCCATCTTGAAAGAGCTTTTCTCTGCTTAGACTCTAGTACTACAAACATGACGGCACAGTCTGTTGACCTATTTCTTAAGGTCTGAGTGAACAGTATTTTGGTGGGACTCAATCTGACTTTTGATAAATATAGCTTACTATATCCCATTGCAGGTGAATGGGGTTTTCCTCGTCCCTGCCTGTCCTGTATAGGAGCTGAGGGCCGTCACACAGCTGGTGTTGCTATCGCTGTTCCCAACCGGGACGCTCATCATGCTGCCCATGGTCATACGAGCACCCTGATCTGAAAAGACAAGAGATGTAAAAAAGGTTTTTTTGCTGACCATTACCAACGTTTGGGTCATTTATGAGAGGAAATATATCTCCAGGCCAGCAGGGGCAGTAGTCAGAAGAAAATGTGTAGATGTGGTTAAGCTTCCAACTGGAGCCGACTTGTTCAAGAGATCCTGTTTGATGAACTGATTAGTGTCATCTTGTGTGATAAATATAGTTAGGTGTCGTCTGCGTAAAAACGTATTTTATGGTGTTTTTATGATATTATTATCTAAACAAAGTTGATAAATTCCAATCCTTCTCAATGGACATCTTGGCACAAAGGCGCCCATTTTGACCTGGTGTATTATGTTGTAACTCCATCAAGTTTCAATCAGATTCAAAATGATCAAGATTTATCAATGTTTTGGACCGAGTGGACTCTCCTTAAGTGGTACCTGTGATGGTTGCATGCTATAAATTCTAATGACTTCATTTCTGCACTCACTAGATTGTAACAGTTTCACCTCCTCACTCCATGCTTATGCAGACAAAGATCGTACAAATCCTCCAACAACCTTTCCTTTGTTGAGAAAACATTAATTGTCTTTATAAACATATTAAAATATTATAAATATTGGATATGGCACCTGAAGTGTATGTGTTTACTTAATCGGCCATTGGTTTGGATGCTACCTCATTACACCAGTGCATCTATGAACATTCTAAAAGGCTGCTTATGTTCTACTTAAATGTAACCTAAGCAAATGTTCATTGTCCATTTATCTAATTTATCTATTCAAACAACTGTGCACATAGTCTAGTGAATATGAATGAATTAATGTTGTTATGTAGCCTTCTTCATTCATTGGTTAGTCTTTAACTGTCTCATTTAATTGATTAATCAGTCTTTTATTTACAAATTGAAATATATTTGACAGAACCACTTCCCTTAGTTAAGGAACCATCTATTTGTTCAATCACATTGAGCATTATGATCCATCTTCCTATCATCAACTGTAGAAATACATCTCCTTACTCTTAGAGTGTAATAATTCTAATTTGTTTTGCATTATTGAACTCTATTATTTCTCTAATATGAATTATTTATTACAGTTGCTCATGGGCAATGGCAAGAGATATTAATAAAAGTTTAGATATGTTTGAATCGGCATAAAACTAAAGGAATTCCATTCTCAACCAGATCAGGCAGTCAGAGAGCTGGATAAAGCCCCTCCCTTCGTTCTCTCCTATATTTTTAATCTTAATCTTTGTAATTTTCTTTAAAAAAACACATCCTTCTGTTTTTCATCATGTCACAAATATTAGTTAAAATTAATATAATGAGAAGTTTTTGCATGTTTAACAGTTGGACTAGTTTCGTGCACATCGACTCCGAATCGAGCAGCAGTGGTGATGAAGAGGCATCCAGTCCAAAGCCTGATGATCATCAAGCATATGGAAACACAGCTGCTCAGTCTCCAACCATTGGTCAGTAAGTGACAGTAAGCCCTTCAGTATTCCCCCTGGAAGCCCGTTCTGGAATGCAGGCCCGAACCCATGGTTCTGTTCAGACGATCTGACTTCACCACAGTAGGCATCATCATGTCACCACATTCATTGCTCATAAGAGGCTGATTGAAACTGAAATCTAATAGATTTAACATCCTTCACCATGAATAGATAATCAAGAGCCGTATACTCCATGTACTTCCTTTCCATCACCATCCAGGACACTGGAGAAGGAGCTGCTCGGCAGAATAAAATAGGGGAGACCAAAGAGGAGGTTTCTGGTCGTGGTGAGAGAGGACATGCAGGTGCTTGGAGTAACAGAGGCAGATGCAGAGGACAGGGATAAATGGCAACAGATGATTCATGGTGGTGACCCCGGAGGGGGACCGCTGAATGAAGATAAAGAGGAAGATTAGGTCAGTACGCCTCTTTACAGCACCTTTTTTTATGGCAGTGAAGTCGATGATCCAGCTCTCATCCCACAGCAGCTTCTGTTTCTGGTACCTTAGCCACTGCAGGAGATTCGTCCATTAGTTTTTAGCATGCTGTTAGCATTAACATTTGTTAGCAAGTGAAAGGTTCTCACCACCACAGTAACGACGAAGCACAGGCACAGCAGGCTGAGAGGCAAGCCAATGGCCAGCTTGGTCATCAGGGTCACTGGGCAATCACCGCAGTCAGCGGGGCAGGTGGAGCAAAGTTCTGCCTCCTCACATATGTCATCACCACACACTTATAGAGGAGAAGAGAAGTGGTCATATATGTAGGGGAGAGATAAGGTTGATATTGCTGCACCTTCTCAACCCATTAAAATATGCTTATATTATCCAGGGTTCCTCTTGTCCCTGAGAGAGAACCTACTCTGAAGCAAAGGCTAAAAGAATTCCTTACAAAAAATATAACAGACAAACTGAAAAGGTTCCGTCATGATCTATGGTTTCCCTAGTTGGGGTCCAATTTGCAAGTCACTCCAAATATTCCCAGTTCCACCTAAAAAAAAGTACAAAACTTAACAAAAGCTGGTGTCCTAGTCATGTAGATTAAGAGTAAACTGGAGGCCGGCAATGGGATTGGAGCTGTGGTTCTGCAAATGCTGCAAAACTGTGATTCGAACTCCTGGGTTGAGATTATGAACAGATAAAACAGCCAAATGGAAAAGTCTAGAGCTCAGAGGAGATCTGTTGCTCTTTCATGTTCTGATTTCTGGGTCTTTCCCCTGGGGAAGACCCAGAAATCGTTTCTGGATGATTCTTGGCTAATTTAGCATTTTTCCAGTTCCATCGCCACTAGTGAAAACATGAAGCGTATCTGCAACCCACAGAAGTAGCTGAGTTAATGCAGCTCCTCCAGGATGGCACATCCAAATGTACTGTGGCCAGAAGGTTGGCTTTGTCTCCCAGCACAATGTCAAGAACGTGGAGGAGATACCAGGAGACAGGCCAGTACACCAGGAGAGGTGAAGGGGGTCATAAGAAGGCAACAACCCAGCAGCAGGACCACTCTGCTCCTCTGTGCAAGGAGAAACCAGAGGAGCACCGCAAGGGCCCTACAAAATGATCTCAAACAGGCATATCCTGGGGAGGCATATCCTTGAGGGCCGCACAGACCTCCACGTGGTAGCCAGGGGTACCATATCTGCTGTTTGGTACCAGGATGAGATCCTCAGACCCATTGTCAGACCGTATGCTGGTGCAGTGGGCCCTGGGTTCCTTTCTGGTTCAGACAATGCTCGGCCTCATTTGGCTGGAGTGTGTCAGCGGTTCCTGGATGACAAAAGTATTGATGCCAATGACCGGCCCGCCCGTTCCCCAGACCTTAATCCAATCGAGCACCTCTTGGACATCATGTATCGTTGCATCCACCGCCGCCACGTCGCAGCACAAAATGTCAAGGAGCTGACTGATACCCTGATCTAGTTCTGGGGGGAGACCCCCCAGCAGACCATCCGTCATCTCATCAGGAGCGTGCCTAGACTTTGTAGGGAGAGCATACAGGCACATGGAGACAACACACACTACTGAGCCACATTATGAGCTGTCTTGAGGAAATTCATGAACGTTGGATTAGCCTGGGATCTAATTTTTCCACTTTGATTTTGAGTATGATTCTGAGTCCATACCTCAGTGGGTTAATGATTTTGGATCCATTGATCATTCTTATGTTATTTTGTCCTCAACAAATTACACTATGTAGTCAATTAAGACTTTCAACTGGAATATTTTATTCATCCACAACTGGGACGTGTGATTTTAGTGTTCCATTTATTTCTTTTAGTAGTTGTAGATCCACACATTCCCCGAGGTCTTGACGGACAGATGAATAAAACACACCCTAAAACTACGTTTGTGATCCACAATGCCCCTGTGATCCACAATGGTAGATGTTGGCGAACATTGTTGGTCTCATGACCCTTATGTTTGTCTTTGTTTTAGAAAAAATATAAGCAAATTGAACCCACCTACGGCAGGCTGCACAGTGCTCTGGGCCTCAAGAGCAACCTGCATCCGACCGACTCGTATGTGAGCAATGAGGGAGGTCACACCCATATGGCCCAGTACCACCTGCAAGATAGAGCAGCTGGTGTACTGGACAAAGATGTGAGGGTCAGCATTTATGGTGAGAGCAAATTAATTCAGCAAAATCACTTAAAATAATTAGTCCAAGAGTTAAAAAAATATATCTGTGACATAAAGTTGAAGGACATCGACCTACAAAGATATTCAACAAGACACAACACACTTAGTGTTCCATCAGGGGACATTTTACGTATCATATGTTGTAGCTCGGTTGTGAGGAAGTCAGTGGTACATCCTAGCACTTTCACTTAAGCTAATTCTCTTAAGAAGTTAAGCTAGTTCTACCCAACAGCTTTTTTAAATAAAGCCTAGCCTGAATTACATACCCTAAATAAATTTGCAATGACTCCACAATATTCTGGGGTGTTTTTGCATAGCCTTAGTGTCTATCGAAAGGTAAGACTTAAAATAATTTATGTTCCGTGTCAGTAGCATTTTATCTGTCACTATGTATGAGTAATCTGTGATTTAACACAAAAAATACCAATATGCCTGATTTCTTTTAGATAAGAGAAGCCCATATCTTCATTATATTAGGGTAAAACATGAAAGGACAGTCAATTAGTTTTTCAAAGTTCATGTTATCTTACACATACACGTTATCGTGGGATAGGACCAGAATACCACGGAATTCTCCGTGGACATAGGTGGTCCCACCACCTATGTGAAAACAAGTAGAAGCCCGATGACGAGCCTTTTGAGAAGAGCCAGTAGAGTCGCTGAAGAATCACATCCAGCCTCTATCGATTTAAACAAAGACAGAATCTATCCTCTCATCCCCAGCCTCTTCTCTGTAACTCTTGTGTTTTAAACAAATTGGACAGGCAGAAAAATTGCCTCAAACCTGAATTCCATTTCATGGTGTAGAGACATCCGCATCAAGGAACAGGACCTTTTATTCCACTACCAGCTATTAGCTAACCCTACCACTTAAATGGAAGAAGTCTCACTGAAGCAGATCCCTTCTCCACAGCACCATCTGGTTTCCATCAAGTAAGGTCTCCAGGACTTATCATGTCAGTAGACATTCTAAAAAGTACCTGAAGATTTCAATGTTATAAATGATGTTGACCTGATGTTGATCAAAGACTACCAATCTTCATATACTCCGCATGTGTGACAGTTGGATTGTTGTACTCTCAGCAGCGACACAATGTACCAGGGGAGGCACCAGTCCTAAATAATTGAATTCAAATTTTTCTTAAAAGTGCTTAATCAATTTCATTTTACCAAATATTTTGCTGGTCATAGTTTATTTTTCCTTCCTGTAAGTTGAACCATGATTTAAGACTCAAAACCTTCGTCTGGCCACAAAGTTTCTCCTGAGGTTTATGCGTCTTTCAATTACATTAGTGTATTATACCCCTCCATATCAAGCCGTGGTGACAAGAGCACCAATCCGGACCAAAACACTGCTGTCATCATCGACCACATTATTGGATCATTATTTTGAAAGACAGAAAGGAGGGAGGACAGACAATTTTTTTTTTTTAATTAAACAGCTGTTGGTTATTGATTGCTTGTAATGGTTGCTGGTGTTGTTGTGTGTTTGAGGTCCAGATTCAGCGGTCTGATGGTGAAGTTGAAATGCTGCTGAATCCTTCTTACATTTGATGACCTTTTTTTTTTTTTTTTTGCTGGTATTCGTATGATGATGTTGAACCTGGTTTGAACCACTTTTTCCACTAGATAAATGTTACTGTCTCTTTGAATATGCGCTGGTTATGTAGTCTGTCCTGTATTTGTAGTGTTACTGGGATGTTAATACATGGCAGCATAATTGTAGGAGTATAGCGCTGAAGGCCCAGATGGAAATCCCATGGCTTGCCACTACTCAGGACCATGCTGGGGGTTCTAGCGGGATGGTCCCAGAGAAGCAGACCTGGCCTTATCGTCTTCATCAGAGAACCCTTGTCTGAGTGACACACCCTACAGTTGGCATCATCCGTTCACTACCAGCTTGTTCATGAAAAGGGGTTAATTGAATGACACTAAAATCTCATTGGATTTATGATCCTTCACCAAATCTAGACTTTCAACCTCAGATAGTCAGAATTATTCAATCATTTCTTTCTATCACCATTGACTTTTTCCAAGCACGAACAAGTCATCATTATCTCATTTATAAACATACACACGTTTTAATCTTTCATGCTTTCTGCATTACTATTTATTCATAATTATCTTTTATTATTTGCATCATCATTTATTCATATTTATCCTGCATGAGGAGTTTATTGTCAAATAAATATATATCCTATTTAACCCATGCGGTTGCCCTGTCTGTTATTTAATGAAGAGGAAATGAAGATCACTGTGAATGAGAATTTAAAACTCTCAGATATTTGACTGATTAATTTTGATCAATTCAAGAGTTTGATTGATCCAAATTAAAGTTTTTCTGTTTCTGCGTGGCACCCCTTTTATTTTCATGAGGTTCATATGGCATATACTGCTGCAACGGCCACCGGGGGACGATTAGGAAGGATGCTCGAACATTCCATTATGATCTGGCATCACATCCAATCAGAAAAGTTGGATAAAAGAGATCTTGATGTTGTCTTTCTGGCCCTCAGCAATGCTTTTGGATCTATGCCCCACAAACTCCTGTTTACGGCCTTAGGTTTCTTCCATATCCTGGATGCCAACACATCCCTGGTTAAAGCCTACTTCTAGAACCGGCAGTTTAGGCTTAACCCCTGAGTTTACCACCTCACTGCAACGCCTGGAAATTGACATAATGGCATGGTGCACCATCTCACCCCTTGCTTTCACAATGGCAAGGGATTTCATAATCCGTGTCTGAAATGGGTTGTTGGTGGAAACGGTCTTTGTCAGATCTTCTGCATCCTTCTATCAGAGCTTTCATGATATCACTACACTGACAACCACTTACCCGTGTACCAGGGGACTACTCAGAAAACTGGAGGACAGCATCAGCTGGGCTCAGATGAAGATAAACCATCCAAGTCACGGAGCATTTCAATGACAAGGGAGTGCTCTCTTACTTCAAATTCATCTCAGAAGACCCACCCCAACTGTATCAGAGCAGCCTGTCAAAAGCGTGGGAAGGTTGTATGACGTCAACTTAAAAGACATAGACCAGGTACAGCAACCGCGGAAGGGGGTCAGTAGTGGGATATGGGGTATCGACAACTCCTAGCTGCCTGGACGTCCAAAGACCTGGTGCTTGCAGTTTCTCATTCTATGCTGTGCCCCCTCACAATCTACATCAACAGTAAAGAAATGGTAAGAGGAGTAACAGGCCACATTAAGAAGTGGCTTGGCCAATGGAGCCTTACCTCCATTGGCCTCAACGGTGATTGTGTCCTTAAACTGCGCCTCACCAGTCACACAGAGGAGTTAAAGTGTGCTAAGGCAAGACTTCAAATAACCCTTAATGAATCCAGAGAACCTGAAGAAGCAGACCAGCCAGACCGGTGGAGGAGGAAGCAGCAGCAGCTTTCATACATACTGACATCGGGGGGTATAGTCAACAAGGAAGATGAGGCCTTCGGGTTTACAGATAGACGCCAAGCTTGGTACAGAGTCACAACCAACTCCAGACAATCAGCAGCATCCAACACACTGCACAAAACGGTCTTTGTCAGTGAGGGGGCTTAAGCAACCAGCAGCAGAACACCAATAGCGGAGCAAGGGCAGCTTAACTTGGTCTATGATTTGGAGATGCTGGTTAATGTTGGACATAAAGAGACAAGACCACTGCTGGGACCCCCAAGGTAGAAGATCAAGTTGACACATAGGGAGGTGTTTCCGGGATACCAAAAAATAATGTTGAGCCCTCCATTGACGTCATGGGCTCATCAACAAAACGTCAGGGAAGGAGGGTGCCCACTTTAAAACCCCATTTTGTCAACCCCTACAGTTAACTCTCTTGGAAGGTAAAAGATGATTACATCCTGTCCTGTGTTTCTGAAATCTGTCTTTATGATAGAGAGTGAGAAAAATAGATGACTTTTCTTATGATTTTAACCTAAGTAAATGTTGCGATACCCCCCTCTTATCCAAATATGGTCACCTTGGCTACAACAAAACAAACATGGCAGAGAACGTAATGCAGAACCTTCAGCTTCAAACTACCACGGGAGTAATGGGCATCTTAAAAACTACCTACATTGGTCTGAGGCCATCCTGGTTTGGAGCCTCTAAAGAGAAACTTTGATAAATGTCAAGGATGAAATAGATGGGATTTTCTACCTTGGCTGTCCAATTGGTCTGGGTCATCTTCCCAGATGTGGAGATGGTGTGAGTGAAAATCTTGCCATCGTCAGGAATCCAGGGACCACAGATGGTCTGCGAAGCCTGAAAGTCAGTTAATTAAAAGGTAATTTTGCTAAATAAATGAAGAAATAAATATATTTATATGTAACAGGACCTGTCACAAATAAAGTGTTTTCCTAAAATAATGCAAATTTCTTTTACAACAAAAATAAGATTCCTGATAAAATTGCGTACCATGAATCCCAGAGGGCAAGAGTGGATGTTAGCGTGATGTATGCAGCAGTTTTCCAAATCAGCATCTTTCCAGTTTTCTGGACAGTCGTGATGTTCACAAAACCTCCTAGCTGTTTCCGCGTCCAAAATGGAACTAGATAAACATCAGACCAGGATAAGATCAGGATCAGATTCCAGCGAAGTCTGGTCTAAAGTGAGGTGCCCTAAATCCAGTTTAACCATGACAACAGACCTGTGTGAGAAGATATGGTTCTCCACAGCCCATTGGTAGAAGGAGTCTTTAGCCGTGACAGAGTAGGTGACACTGAACACCTCACCGGTCTTCACCGTCTCTGGAGGACGGACAACCCAGGCCATCTCCAGACCTGGACCAGAACCAGAACAGAGAGATCCAATCCATAGATGCGAGACAAATCCTGAGTCTTGGTGATCTGGTAGAGTTCAGTACTGTTCCTGACGCAACCCTGCCCAATTTATTCGGGTCCGGTACGGACGGGTACCATGAAGGTGCTAAGAGTCTGCACGGGTCATAAACTAAATAATTATTTCATTTGTGTACTTAAAACAGTTTTTAATTGTCTATAGCTAATTTCTAACTATTAGCTCTATTTTATCCGTTAGTTGTGTGTTAATGGTTAATGGTTGTTACCTATCAACCACACTGTAACGCTTTATTTCCTATTAGCTTTCCGTCATGGGGTATTTGCACTTTGCTCGTAGTTAATTTCTAGCTATCTGATAGTTGTTTATGTTCATAGCCATGTGATAGCTGTCTTAAAGCTGCTCTTTTTGGTTGTCTGATATCCATCAGTTGCCTCTTACAGAGTGCCTGCTCTTAGCTCTCATTATATTTTATATTTGTTTGTTAGCTGTCTGTTAGCCATGTGTCAGCTCTTAGCCTTCGCTGCTGTTAGCTGTGTGTCAACTATGTATTCGCTGCAGTTAGTTGTTAGCTGTGTCTTAACCATTTGCTGTGTGTTAGCTGTTAGGTGCAGTTAGCTGTGTGGTAGCTGAAGTTAGCTGGGTTAGCTGTATGTTTTCTTCATGTTTGCTGTTAGATGGATGGACCATGTTCATGCTGAAGATCTAAAATATTTAAATCACCTAAAAAATAAAGCACTTCATGATTAAAGGTTTATCTCTCTAAAAACTGCGTTTCGCTGTAGTTTTCCTCAGACAGAAAGTAAACATTTGGTCACATGACCTCGACCTCTGACCTCCACAGGGTATCATGTTGGACTCGTTGGGTTCGTCCAGAGGCCAGCAGTCGTACTCGCTGTTATCAAGATCATGCCAGCAGCTTGCAAGACCCACGTCGCAAACACATGCCTGTAAAGAATCCGATAATGATCCAGTACAGACATCATTGTTAGCGCCCAGCATCATAAAATAAGAGTCTGTCTCCATGGAGATGCTAAATAAGCATTTATTATCGTAGTATTTTACATCAATTGTTAGAAAAACACCCCACCATCTGGATTCATCTCATGAATTTAAACAATCCATTAACATAATTTAAAACCTATCTAGTTCTTTTAAATATCTAACTGATATGATGCATTTTAACATTTTAACAGCGATAAAAGAGAAATCCTTCCAAATAAAATCCACATCTGAGTCAGTATGAACGACCTTTCATACTAAAAAAAAAAGGAGTTTAATTTAGTTTTCTTTGTTATATAAATAACAATTAAAAATTATAAAATGAACATCTTAAATAATAAATAAATAATTTAGATTTTTTTAAATAAACAAATATAACTATTTAGTTTGATTGAATATATGATTAGTGATCAAGAGGAGTTAAAATCACACCTACCCAGAGCAGAAAGAAAGTCCTCTTCATGTTGGATGGACAGACAGACAGACAGGTATGTTTTGGACATCTGCAGCTGTAGGATGCAGACTGACTAATGAAGCTGGATGAGAGGAGAAGGGATGAAGACCGCCTGGACAGATTATGTGGTTCACTGCCCTCCAATGGTGACTTTTGTTACCGCACCAGTTTAAATTCATTAACCATAACATTATAAACACCTCCCTAATGCTGTGTACATCCCTCTTTTACCACCAAAACAGCTCTGTCTGGACGAGCTGACAGGTAACCATGGTAACCTAACATATATACACATTTATTGTTTTATTTGTTTTGGTGCCAAAAATTAGGTTATACATTGTATTATGACATTTAAATAAATCTTTGCCAAAGTGAAAATATTAATCATCACAAGATGTTCAAAAGATTTTGTAAATGTACGTTTTCGGTACATTTGAGATCTACCAGGGATATTTTTGAGGAACTTCTGGGCCACCGTCTGTATGGGTGAGCTTTTCCTTTTACCCTTTCAAAAATAGGTTAGATAGAGTGTGGTAATAAAATATTGCTACTTGTGTAGTTGTTATGGAATATTTGTACACTGTAATATTGTAACTTGTACTTGTAACATTGTATTTTTACACCGTATTACCCCTACTTGTAGATGTAGGTCTAATAGAGTATTTCTACAATGTTATAGGCTGCTGCTACTTGTTTTTTTCATAGAGTATCTCAATTGTGATACTGATACTTGTACTTGGAATACATTCTACAATTTTGTACTACTACTTATACATGATTATACTAGCTGTGGAACTCAGGGTAAATTACAGGAGTAACGGCTGTTTATGGAGAACACTGGCACGCGCTTGGCCGTGACGTCACCACAGGTGGTCTGCTCCTGGCTTTCACCGTCGCGCGAGACGACGGTGAAACGGTGGTGGAGCGAGCTACCGTTCGATGCTCGTGCATCGAGCTTGCGGACTTTCAACGGTTTATTTTTTTCCCCCAAAACTTTGTGTTCCAAAGATTTGTTTACCCACAGTTCTGCTTCATTCAAATTGATCCAACAATAAGAAACTGTTTTACTAAAGAAACGGGAAGTTTTCTTTTAACGCTTTGATCCTTTGTTTTTTTTTCTTTTTAACAAATTAACACGTATTTGAAGACAGTTTTACCTGGATATTATTAGACCGGACCGAACCGGTACCAAGAGGATTAACCAGTGTTGGACCGGACTGGTAAAGAGTGGATTGACCCGGGTCGTGGTTCCGTGGGGGAGGACGATGCTGATTCGTGTCCTGGTTCTTGTGGTCTATATGTGGGGCCACAGCTTTGACAACAGGTCTGTTATCAACCACATTTACTACAATGTATTTATTTAACAAATATTATCATATATATTGTATAAGCATCTCATATATATATATATATATATATATATATATTTATGTATATATATATATATATTTCTTTAATATACATAAATGATTATATGATATATTTACAGAATATATATACAAATAGATAGATTATACTATTCATTTATAGCATACATAGTGTCATCCTTCATATCATCTAGTCGTCTATACTGCTTCATTTAAATTAAATATGTTATATTGATTTATTGTTCATGATCGTGACCTTTATGTAAATATTTTTACTCTAAACTATTTATCTTTATTTTATTTATGTGGAATAATAAGGGGACCTAAAGAAAACCTAAGATGTTACAATATGATTATGTATGGATTATGATTATGATGAATTATGATTATGTTAGGATTATATTAATCTTTTAAAAAGACATCTCATGCTCTTTTTCCAATAGCATAAAAATGAATTCCCATAGAATTTTAATTTTAAAAAAGTAGTGAAAAAATGGCATTTTCCTTTTAAATCTACCTTTTAACCGTCACTATAAGGTAAGATCAACCTTTTAACGCCTTTGAAGTCTTTGATTTCACTTAACGTGATATTTCTTGGTGTTCTACATGGATTTATTATGGTGGAGTATTAGTTAATTAAAATACACCGGGGATCTATAAACTGTGGAATCAAGTTTTTTTTCTGTCCTGGACCAAAATTTCACATCAAATCCCTGAAGGATTTTTAAAGTAGGATTGAGTATGAATCCCACTACGAGGTCAGTTTACCCTTTATTGTAGGCAGATAAAAAATAATCTATAGTTCATTGTAGTCTTTAGGGATGTCTCTATGTAAACTGTGAACGTATGAATAATTCTATATATTTAAACATGAAGAAGCCGGTTTTCTGGATTCAGGACGACTCTCACATATTAGTAAAACCTTAAAGACAACACAATGATGATTACATGTATCTAAAGAAGTGTAAAATAAATTATTAAGAACTTCAACTCTTTCATTGTACAAACCTGGACTATTTCACTTGGTGAACCTGGACTTTTTTTTATGAATGAACCTGGACTGTTTCACTGTGCGATAATCTGTGGATGTAAGTTAAAAACAGGAGGACAGAATTGGAAAACATGACGGGGTGGAGAAAGTATGCACAGGGAGGGAGAAGAAGACGACCCCCCCCCCTGCTATCAGTCATGTTCAGACAGGCAGGTGGAAATGAGAGACCGATGGAGCCAACCCAAATGTGGTCTCATTCTCTAACTCTCTTATTTTGAAAGTCTGATCTGTGTGTTGCAGTTGGGCGGAGAAGGTGGTGTTTGCTGATGGTCTGTGTCGCTATGGCAACAGCGTGGAGTGTTGCAGGGGCTGGAGATTGACAGACAGAGGACACTGTCAACGTGAGAACACACACGTGGACTTTTCAGGTCAGCGAGTGTCGCAAGTACATCCTCAAGTCTGAACATGTCAATAATCGAGTCCTGTTGAGCTACCTGAATTCAAAACAAAGTTAGCCACTGGATGGATGTTACCCTATTTACTCAGAATAAGATGGCCATTTTAGTGTTTTCCATAAGTTTGGTGGTTTTCTGGGTAGTAAGTCTACTAAACTCCTAAAACCAGAGCTAGTTGTTCATTCCGGCTGTGTTACCAGAAATATCCGGCGCTGACCTGCATGTTACTCTGACTGCTTCAGAGATGAAGCAGTTGCATCCACTGAACCTACAGGATATGTCAAAAGTATATCCTCATCCCTCTTAGCTGCTTTTGAAAAAGACTAAAGTCATTTGTGTGTATATGAAAACCCTGTAAGTGTGTGTGTGTGTGTGTGTGTGTGTGTGTGTGTGTGTGTGTGTGTGTATGTGTATGTATGCGTGTGTGTGTAGATCAATGTCAGCAGGGCTGCAAACATGGGAAGTGTGTCGGACCAGACAGGTGCGAATGTCACGGAGGGTATACCGGGAAGGCCTGTAACCACGGTAACTGTGTTTTTGTGTTAGTGTGTGTAGGCGTGTGTGCGCAGTTTCACACAGATTTAATTTCCCATCAAGAGATACATTCCTGTCATTTTTGTTTGAGCGGATAAGGCATATTTTACCAGGAGACCCCCACTCAAACACACACACTCAAATGTCTCCTAATTAGAGGTTACGTTATGAGTCACACCCTGATGATAAATCAAAATCTACTTTTAAAGGGGACTTTCACACACGACGCAAACACATGCCAATTCACTTTAACTGCTCATTGTACATTGCAGGACTGGGGGTCAAAGGTTAATCCAGAAGGCTGACAGGAGGCGTGAAAACAGGATAAAAAGGCCCCCAGTTTAATGTTTGATTGGTGACCTCTGACCTCTCTGTCACAACCCCCCTTGTTTGTATATGTGTGTGTGTTTGTTTGTTTGTATGTAGATCTGAACGAGTGTGGCTTGAAGCCTCGACCCTGTAAGCACCGCTGTATGAACACGCTGGGCAGCTTCAAGTGTTACTGTCAGGACGGCTTCATGGCTCAGCCCAATGGCAGCTGCAGAAGTGAGTACATGCCTGAATGACAAAGAGAAGAATCTGGGGGGGATGCTAAAGCTTTGAGTCTGCAGCTTGTTATGCTTGTTAGTTCATTAGCTCTTCCGAAATAGTAGTTTAGGGAATTCCGCTAGATACCTGTTTGTGTAGATCCATGGCGAAATGTCTTCAAGCCAAAACAGAAGTCCAGATTCTTTCGATTCATCCCACATGGATTAGGTATCTACCACTAACGTTAATATAGATAGCAGCTAGAGCTGCTATAAGGGACTTTTTCACTGTGTGAAGCCAGATTGTTTCTTGCTTGTTATATTAGCTTGTTAGCTAGCACTTAATGGTAGTTTATGGAAGCTAGGCCCTTTCTGTTAATTTAAATGAAAATGTTTACCTTGAGCTGTTTCATGTATATACTGTGTGTTTCTACGTCCAGGTGCTCGCACTTGTTACCATGCCAATTGCCAATACGGCTGTGAGGTCATGAAAGGGGCGGTCCGATGCACCTGTCCATCTCCAGGGTTACGGCTGGGACCAGACAGACGCGTATGTGTAGGTGAGTTGTTGCACTGTAGGATAACGGAGGAAACATAGATCAGAATCCGTATTTGTAAATCTCACCCACACACACACACACACACACACAGAAACTCACTCACTCACTCTCACTTTCTCTCGCTCTCTCTGTTTGTGTCTCTCCCCCTTAAAGACATCGATGAATGTGGGTCCGGCGGTGGCGTTGTGTGTCCTCGTCGCAGAAAGTGTGTGAACACGTTCGGGAGCTTCCTATGTAAATGTCACCTGGGTTTTAAACTGACGTACATCAATGGGCGCTACAGCTGCATTGGTGAGGCTGAGTGTGCTTCAAGACCGCATGAGATTAGTGGTGGACCGGGCGGAACCTTAATCAGTCTCTCTCTCTCTCTCTCTCTCTCTCCCCGTTTCCAGATAAGGACACTCGACCGTTCTGTTCCCTCAATCCTGCTTCTCCAAAATGCCGATGTAAAGATGGCAGCTGTTCAGGTAAAACCCCCATCACTCATCGCTAAGCCAACAAGCTGACTTCTGTCAATGCCAACCTCAGACACAGTTATCTGAAAGTCACAAGTTGAGAGGTGGTCTCTGATGAAACCACCTCCCTCTGTAATCCAGGGAGCAGTGTTGTGCCCTGATCATGATTCATCCACGAAACCTCACATTGGAGGTATTCGAAGTATGAACAACTGGGAGGGGACCCTGGGGTACACCCGGAACTCTCTGGAGGGACTGTAGCTCTCATCTGAACTGGGAATGCCTTGGAATGCCCCAGGATGAGCTGAACGGTTTTGCTGGGTAGAGGGATGTTTAGACAACCCTTCTTAGCCGCTGCTACCATGAGCTGACCCTGGGTCAGCAGACAAAAAATGGATGTCAGCAGGGCTGCAATGGATGGATTGATGCAGGGATCCGAGTCAGAACAAACAGAGGAGTCAAGTAACTAGGCTCTACGCCTGGAGCCAGACCACTGGGGAGAGTACGTCCAGTGGCCTTTAACCTTTGGGTTCGGACATATGGAGGGAATGCGGAGTGGAGCGGCTACCACTTCATGTCCAAATGAAGCAGTTGAGGGGTTTTGGCATCTAATCAGGAAGCCTCCAGGGCATCAGCGGTTTTCAGGTAGGTCTAATTGGGAGGAGACCCCGGGTAGACTCATGGAGCATCTTGGGACCTCCAGGGTGAGCTGGGGAGTGTTAAGAGTGGGTTGTCTGGAATACCTTTTTTAAGCATTCTGCCTCAATGAGCCGACCCTGGATAAGGAGACAATACTGTAGTTTGATGGATAAATCCACAGTAATCACTTGAAAACGTATCCGTCCACGAGGCCCTGAAGCATTTTTCTTTTCTATGATGAAATACAGTTCAGGGGAAACAAAGTTCAGGTCGGTCTGTTTTCTTTCAGCTGTCCTCAAAGTCACTGTAGAGCCACAGAAAGCAAGAACTACCAGCACTACTACTACTACTATACCAACCTCTACTACATCTACCACTAGAGCTCAGATAAACACATCTACTACTACTACTACCAAAACTACTGCAGCAGTACCAACTAATACTCCTACAACCACATTACCCTTTACTACTACTACAACAGTAACCCCTGATACAACTACAATACCCACTACTACAGCTGAGACGAGTACATCAACTGCAGCCACTACCACACCAATACCAACTACTACTACTACTACTTCTCCTACAACCACAGTACCAACTACTACTACTACTACTTCTACGACCACAGTACCAAGTACTACTACTACTTCTCCTACAACCACAATACCAACTACTACTACTACTTCTCCTACAACCACAATACCAACTACTGCTATGTCCACTTCTATATCAAGTACTACACCTGCTACCACCACGTCTACTGAAGTGACTGCTTATACTCCTCTACCTTCTACAGTTAGACTGGATACTTCAACGCCCATAACTACTACTACCTTTACTAATAAACCTTTTACTACTACTACACCTGCCCCTACTACTACACCTACTACTTCTACTTTTACTACTGCTACTACTACTACTACTACCACTACTACTGCTACCACTACTATGATGGCGACCAGCTCCGCCCCTCTGGTGACCACCACGATGAACAACAGGATCCAGGAGGTGACCATCAGACAGCGAGGAGACGTTCACAGTGAGGATATATGATTTTCTTTTAGTTAATAAGTCATACTGTAATGATTCTGATTTCTGATGGAAATGAACTAAAAGGTAAAACTATGTTTCATATGAGGTCAGGAACAGATAGTGACCATAGCAGTGTCGGAACTCACTTCTCGTAAAAACAGACCATTCTCCATATGACAATGTTGGGAAAATGATCCTGGTGTACACAGAGCCAAGCACGCGATCTTTAACACCGTATTCATGCCAGGCCAGTCCGTCACGGTGTAACTTAATAATAATAATAATAATAATAATAATAATACATACATACATAATGATACATAATTTATTTTCGCTCCCGTTTTTTTTTAATCGGTTGTTTTGTCCGTCCATCTTAAGGAAAGATTTCAGAAATAAGTGGGTCAAAGGGAACATTTTCATTTCGCTAACAGGGCTATAGAGCCATTTTTCCATTCTTTTTCCTCAAACCACATATCTAATTGCTTGACTAATAATTTGACACGTGTTTGAGCTTTCGTTTCTTTATGCATATTTAACTTGTCAATAACAACTTCCTGTTCTGAAATTAGGCGCACTGCTGCAGTTACGTCATTGGACCAAAGAAATCACATTCTCCAAAACCGAGGATCTACAACTTGTTTTGCTTTCTTAAATAGATTTGAACTAAAAAGTATAAATCAAACGTGTGATTTTTGGTTGCCCTAGGGGGCGCTATCAAATAAGCAAATTTTTCAGATGTCTTTAGGGCAGGATCGTTATCCGACATGTGAAGTTTGGGGCAGATTGAAACATAGACAGTGGAGTTATGACAATTTCATGTTTTATGGCAAGACATTAATATTTGCCATCCCGTTCCCTCCAAACCGTTCATTACACCTCAAGCTTTCAATAACTTTCCATCCTGATGGTCTTAACAAGTTGATAACCACATTTTAAATCAAGCAAATACAATAACCGGAAACGCCAGATAAAAAACCTTGAAAATCGCACATTTGATTAAAAATGTCTGACTTCCTGTGAGGTTTACACCTTTACTCCAAGAGACTTATTGGTAGATCCTGAGTTGATACAAAGTTCGGCCAAATTCCATACCTCTGTATAAAACGGGGTCCTGGGTCTATTAATCTAGGTGGCACTGTGGAGTCATTTTGACACACCTACGGCTGTAACCCATACAATATGTAAATTTCACCTCTGACTGACGCGTCTGGCATATTTCATGAGTTTTTGAGCATGTTAGAAGCTCAAGAAGTTAATGTGGCGGAAATGTGATAATAAAAAAAACAGCAGTTTCGATAGCGTCCTCAGACTCTTAGTGCTTGGGCCCTAAATAATAAAATGATGTGTATGTATGCAGTTTGTGTGAAATTGAGAGCAGAGGACAGACTTAGCTTATCCTCTTTTGGAGGCCATATCTACTAGATTAATTTAATGTATTTTGTTTGCTTCTTCTTCATCATGTTCTGCTATTGGACAAAACACGGGGAATGATGCTCCGAAGGAGAACACCCTCCCTAAGTAATCAACAACCAGTGTACCATAGAAGCATCGCAATCATCCAATAAGAATTCCACATTTTCTTTTCAATCCTGTACCACTGGTTTGCACTTGAATGAGACATACTGGTGGTAAAGGAGAGAGATTGATTCACTGGGGTCAACTTTCAGTTACTACAAAATCTGCAAAAATATATATTTTATTGGGTGCTTATCCAAAAAAAAAAAAATTGTTCTGCTTTAGCACGTAGCTTGTTAGCATAGCAGTTAACTAGAATCCCTTAAATCAAAGATTACCAGCAAGGAAGGTGACAAGAAGTTTTAAGCTTTGTTGCTGATTAATAATAAATGTTTATGTTCCAGTTCCGCGTCATCCCACCAACAACCAGGTGTGGGAGTTTGACATTGAGCTGGGAAACACAGAAGAGGATGTGGGAGATGACCCCGGTGAGAGTGAGCTATAGTCACCATGGACTGTATGGTGGAAAGCATATTCCTCTCAGAGCTGATTGGTGTGTGTGTGTGTGTGTGTGTGTATATGTGTGTGTGTGTATGGGTGTGTGTGTGTGTGTGTATCCTATAGACGGGGGCATGCTGAGCTGCTCCTTCGATCAGGGACTATGTGACTGGATGTCGGACAGAGGAGGAGATCTACATTGGGAGATGACCCAAAACCCTGCAGGTAGAGCGTTCACAGAAAAAGGAATCCAAATATTATAGACCGGATATTTGGCCCCTTTGCGCCGGGCTTACCACGGCTCCACGGCTCTGTCAGGGAGGAGGAGCCTGAGTATGTACTATAGAATCCTAAGATGGGGAGGGTGGAGCCAGAGAATAGTGGCGGAGGCCCGCAATTAATAGTTAGTTTCAGCTCTCATAGCCAATTATAGATTATTTCAACTGTATATTCTGTTCCCTCTAGGGAAGCATATCTTCTCTCACCACATCCTGAAACCTCTTCTTTGGTCTTCCCCCTTTTCTCCTGCCTGGCATCTCCATCTCCAGCATCTTTCTACCAATAGATTCCCTCTATCTCTCCTTTCACATGTCCAAATTATCTCAGTCTGGTCTCTCACTTTGTCTCCAAGATGTCTAACCTGGGCTGTCCCTCTGATGTTCTCGTTTCCAATCCTGTCCATCCTCGTCACTCCGAAAAAAACATCTGAACATCTCCAACTCTGCCTTATGTGTTTTTTTCAGTGCCACCGTCTCTAAACCTTCCAGCAGAGCTGCTCACACTTCCATTTTGTAAACCTTTCCCTTCACTCTTGCTGCCTGCACTTGCTCTTTCATCTTGTTTCCACCCACCCCCAGATGCTCTGAACAGTTGACCCCAAGTACTTAAACTCCTGCAACTTTTCACCTCTAGTCTTTGCTTCCACACTGTTCCACCCTTTCATTCACACACATGTATTCTGTCTTGATGTGACTGACCTTCATAACTCTTCTCTCCATTCAAGATCCTTCTCTCAAGTACCTCCACCAGGTGTTTTTCCAGATGATCTCACTATGGGTCATAAACTCATCCACAAACATTCTGGCCCTCGGCAACTCCTGCCTGACCTCATCTGTCAACTTGTATATAGTAAACAACAATGGGCTCTGACGATTATTGTTAAGTGGTACCGATGTTTCCAGGTGGGTGGCACCTGTCCGTCCCAGAGCTGAAGCCAGGACAGAGGAGCATCCGCGGTGCAAGATTAGCCATCCAGATAAACCCAGCATGGAGCCACGGCGATCTGTGTTTCTCCTTCTCCCATTGGCTGTCAGGGTATCATGTGGGCGTATTGCAGCTGTTTGTAAGGAAGAGAGGACGCGATCAAAGGTACCAGATCAGTTTAATGTGTTTATTTTGTAAAAAATAAATAGTTTATATTTATTTTAGTTTTTGCGTTTTGTTTTAAAGATGAAAAAATGTTGTAGAAACTGGCGTTTTTATTCATGCCTGAATAAAAAAACGAATAATAATTGCCAACTTGTTGAAGTATTCTTGCGGATTGGTTGTTGCAGGAACAGCCCCGCCCTTTGGAGCAGGACAGGTGGACACGGTTGGAGACACACACAGGTTACCCTTACAACACATACTCTGGATATGGTGAGTCCAAAGATGGGAGCTTAGGGGCGGAGCTATGTTGCTTCTGTCAACTTGGGGGGCGGGGCTTTGTGAATACTCTGTATGTGATGACTGTGTATCTACAGGTGTTGCTGAAAGCCGAGCCAAGGAAAGTACGCCGTGGACAGATGGCTGTTGATGATGTTACACTGAGACGAGGGACGTGTCGATGACATCACACATAGTTCAAGTGATTTAAAAGACCGTCCTGCCGCCTGTCTTGTCTGATGCCCTATGAATGGAGATTAAAATCAGACGTTAATCCTTTACTATAACGTGTTAGTCATCAGGCTTCTAACCTCAGAACTCGACACTTTTTCATCTTCGAGGACATTAAATATGCAGCCTTCTGTCTGAGAGTTTAAACCGTTTACTCCCCACACTGACTAGCAATTATAGCTAACATTAGCCACGATAGCTAACATTAGCTAACGATAGCGAAGATACTACAAATAACATGTGTTTTAGATTAAGTTGCATCGGACCAACACAAAGAAATCAAGGATATGTCAGACTAGTTTTGTAGTTTAGCTGATAGATCAAGATTATTTACGGTAGAAAATATGATCTATGTGTGTTTTTGTAAATATATACTGACATTATCAATCGATGATTTTCTATAAATGATTTCTGACATTCAAATCCAACATGTTTGTCTTTGTTCTTTTACAATATACATTACAACAAGGACAGGTAGTGACATCATGTGCTTTATGATGTCATCCCTTTGGATGTGCTTCAGCCTCAGGGCACGCCCCCATGACCCGTTGCTCCATTTTGTCTCCATCGTTATTATTGTCCTCTCTACATCCAACAGAGCTCCCTCCACCACTGACCTCTGACCTCTGCAGGAAGGGGAGGAGGTAACCTGTCATCTGGCTGTATGAGCACACCTGCTTTACAACACACACACTCACACACATATATAGGGGTGGAGCTTCATGATTGGTGCCTTAACTTCAGCTAGACAGATTCCACATTTTATAGGAAACAGCGTGAAAGCTGTGATTTCCTGCCCGCCAACCCCATAATTACCTCAGCGAATCCTTACCTCTGAGCACCATTACTCATCTCTCTTGAAACAACATCAATCAATCATTAAAGGTGAAATATAACCCTTCTATGCAAGTTAATAATATTCTCTGTGGAAAATAACCGCTGCAATCGAACAACACAGAGTCCTTCCAACTTTGCTCAAACAAGCTTATTTAGAATCGATAGGAATGAGTGCATTAAACAGAAACCTTCTCAACAACCCGTCTTCATGAGGGTGTGCCGGTTGCTATGGCATCGCTTGTGCATGCACACTGAGAAACAGCTGTACCAGCAGGCATGTTCATCAATACATGTACAATTCTCAGTCAAAATGATCAGGAGGCTCCCAAAGATTAAAAAAAGTTTTGACTTTTTATCCTGTAAAAAAAAGTCAACACTTGTCTTGAGGAGTATTTGTTACTCATCGTGACAAACAATAATTGATCATGCCTTACTCTCTGTAGGTATAAGTTTGGGAAAGGTGGGGACCTAAAGGCTTTTAATCAAATTCATGGTATCATAGTCATTTCTCATAAACTCAAATATGTTCCTGTTACACAAAGGAAAATTAAATGAAATGCCACAAGAAGGCTGGAAGGAGATGCTATGAAGAATGCGGTCTGTGCAGCCGGGACTCCTTGCAGCTCCTGCAATCAAGCTTTTTCTTTGGACATGACGCTTGATACTCCGCCACTGGCATTTACGTGGAGGTGCTGCGAAGGTAGATGGGTGTATCTTCTCGAGGCTGGGAGGAGAAAACCCCGGGGTGGGTTGAGTTTTTGATTGATGTACCTCATTCCTGATGTCAAGAGTAGAAACTGTTTTGAATGAGTCGCCAGTGGAAGTCAAAGCCACGCGATTTCAGACATGGCCACTAACATAAAGAACTCATGGATTAGTCTGATTTAACCCTTTGTGGATCAGCAGGTCCCAAACTTCCCAACATTTCCCCCATTAATATCAGATCGTTCATGGAAAAAAAATAGTAAATCCTGAATTCAAAGACTATTAGTATGGGGCCGCTGTTTAAAGCTCAGTCCCATCTGCAGCGGCTGTGACCTCATAGTTCAGTGACCACAGATTCGATGCCACCTGTGGCCCTTTGCTGAGTGTCATCTTCCCATCTCTCTCTCTGCCCTGCATCCTTCATCTGTCCCGTCAATAAAGGCCCATGGGCCCGAAATAGAAACAAAAACTAATAGCATCAAAATCCACTCCTACATAATAATAACACTCATCGTGACAAATAATAATTAATCATGCCTTATACAACTTTTATTTCCTGTTTTGTTTAATTTTAATCTCATTTGGTTGAAGTTGAGGAATGTGAACGCTGCCCTCTGCTGGATATGAAGAGGACTGCAACATTATTAAAAAATAAATTAATAGATAAAAAATAAATATATATATATAAATATATATATAGATATGATAAATAAACATTTAGTACTTAGATATGTACAATGTTAAGAAAAAAAGTGAAAAAAGGGGGAACACGTAATAATCACAATATAACACATATTTAATCCTCTATTTAATCCATCCTTTATCCCAGCTGAGAGTTACTATGGCTGTGGTTATGCCCAAACGGTTGCTTTTAGATGAGGGGTCCCTTATTTCGTACCGTCTCCTTGTTTTAGGGCAACATTTTGTTGTTAATATCACTGCAGCCTCGCTGCCATGCATAAGTTGTAATTCGGACCAAGGACCAGTCTCGTAGACCAGTAAGAAATTAAAAGGTTTATTGTCTAGGATCCTGGAGGAGTGACAGGATAAAAAGCCACACAGACATATATATATATATATATATATATATATATATATATATATATATATATATATATATATATATGTATATATATATATATATATATATATATATATATATATATATATATATATATATATATATGTATATGTCCACTATGAAGCTGTGCAGGCTGCAGACTCTGGTGTTGGCCTCCATGAATCGACAGTGGAAGGTGTCCAGCAGAAGACATTTGCATAACATGTAGGTGCCGGCAGTTACGTACAACTCCGGCCTGACATCGCCGTGACAATCAGTAAAGAGCAAATCCCTCGAGAGATAACAGCTGTTCGTTTCTGTTTCTGGAAACAGAAACAGAAGACCAGTGTTTAGCTTGTTGTTGAATAAGTGAGAATAAACCCAGTTTTCATGGAGATTAAAGTATGAGCGGTGGATCAGCCACTCACTGGTCCGTCATAGCGGTGAAGTCGTACAGACATCAGGGTCAGTGAACTCGTCTTCAGGGACCAGGTGCTCTTCTTCAGGGTTAGGGAGCTCATTTTCACTGCTTGAGTACTCACCATCAAGGTCAGGGTACAGGTCAAGTGGATGGGTGCTCGTCTCAGCTGTCTGGCCCTCCGGCACTGGAGAATTGAGTGCCGAGGGCCTCGTTCTGACAGCCCTGACTAGTTCACACAAACACACAAAAACCCGTTGACTGTAATGCTAAACACCTGTGTTTATGTGTCACTGGTGGGAGAATGCATCAACAAATGTGCAGCCTTCTCTTCTGTGAATGTTACACCAACACCATTACACTAAACGTGATTCAAGTAAGTCCAACTGCTGCTTTCTTCGTCGTGACAGCGTAACACGGTGTTCCTCCGTAGCATTGATTGACCCATCTCCTCATCAATGTCTCAGTGATGTGTCTCAGGAATGGTCAGCGTCAAACTTGTAGTGTTGCTCGTTTTCCGATCCAGACAGGCTAGAATTTATGGTTCTATGATTGTCTGACTGGAAACTTGAAATATCCCCATGGAAGACAAAAACATTGTAGTCTGCACCCAGCATTTGGGCGGAGAAGCTGTCTTCCTTTTGAGATGCGAAAGAGAACAGAAAACAATCAATAAAACGAATCAGGAGTCCCTGGTCTCCAGCAGATTCAGGACAGATCCATGACAGAAAGTGGGCCGGGTTGACCTTTAAATGCTGAAGAAATCTGCAGCCTCCTTAGATCTTAGCTTCTGTACACGTGTTTGCGATCTGTATCCCCTAGGTCCAAGCATCCACCAAATTACATAGAGAGTTTTTCAAACGTTTTTGATGGACCCTGCTACACCCGGTAGGTTTACGTCTTGTGCTAGTGAAGGTGTGAGGAGCAGCAGGAGAGGCACTCTTTAGGGCGGGAATCTTATCCATTATGTGAAGTTTAGTGAACATTGGACCATGGCCAGTGAAACAGGAAGTTGCCAGTGACAACATCCTGTTTCATGTTGAATCATCTATATGTAATTATTCATCACAACCTCCATGGCCAAGTCTTTCAATTCGTACAAACTGATTTGAATGAACCTTTAGTGGTCATTTCCTCTGTCCAATATTGATATATGTCACTTAAGGCGTTCTTCCCCTCGCCAGCAGAAGGCGCTATTACAGTAACTGCTTTTTGACAAGTGGACAATTTCAGAGTTGAAGTTTTATCCAACACCTGAAGTTTGGCAATGGATTGGACAGTGGAGTTATAACAACTTCCTGTTTCGTGGTTAATGATTAAAATTGCCCATGATGCCATTGCCATGCCTCTCGGATTATACAAACAACTTTGACAACTTCTTTAAGCTGTTATGATTACTCTGACAAAATGTCAGAATCTAGTTAAAACAGTAGAAACGGTAGGAGGAGCTCCGTAAAGTACAACACAGGCAAATGGTGAAAAATACACCTTATTTTCACAGTAAATGAAAAATGGCTGACTTCCTGGTGGGTTTAGGTCACTCTTCCAAAATACCTTTTTTCCCAAATCTTGATATCATACTCACATCGTTTTATATGAAAAACGTGACCGAGGCTTCTTCAAAATATTCTAAGGGGTGTTGTAGAGTAATTTAGCCACACCCATTCTTGAGGGCGCCAACTTTCTGTTTTAAGGTGACGGTCAATAGTCGCTTTGCAGCTGTTTGACAAAAAAACAATATTCATATTAAAGCCACATCAATGTGTTACGGCTTTGATGTCCCAATTGAATGTGAAGTAGGTCAGGAGGTGACAGGGTGACAGACTGAAGGGCTGATGAGATGATGAAGTGACGGGGTGAGAGCATGAAGGAGGTAAAGGGGTGAGGGGTGTGACGGATTGATGGGGTGACAGGGTAACTGTATATACTTACACACTACAGTAGTTACTCACAGGAGTACTGCTGATGGAGTGGGTGGGTGAAAAAGCTACTTTTGACTGGAGATTCATCAAAGTGAGATCGATCTGTGGAGGAAACAACTGAATAAGCGTAAACTTTGTTATAGAGACTCATGTTTATAGAGTCCTAGGATGAACGACACACAGCCTGGTCTCTAGTGTCCTAGGTGAGTGTCATGGTGTACAGCTGACCACCGTAATGTGCGGCAGCCCTTTGTCAAAGTATGTTTTCCTCCAGGAGGTGCCTCCTCCAGATAGATGGAAAAAACTATATTCTACAACACAGTCTCCCGAGAGACGGGTAAGGTAAAAAAACATCCACACAGAGGGCAAAGGTTCCATCGCCTGTGATCATTCAAGTCAATTCAAGCTTTAGGGCTGACCAAAGTGCTGCACAAGCTGTAAAAGAGATAGAGAAAGTCACCATGGCAACCGCTGAGACGCTTTGGTCGCCACACTTCACACCATCTGAGCTGGAGGTTCAAATGTTCTCAGGAGAGCATATTAAAAAAAGACGAACACTGTTTCATCAGAGAAGGAGAGAAAACGGTTAGTTTTACCACATTTTGTATATTGTATGAAGAGGTGGTTGGAAAGATATTTAACAGATCCTTGTTTTCATTTATGGGCAATGTTATGACCCGGCTCAGATGGCTCAAAAAGTCTCTTTTAATTCATCACACCAAATTCTAGTAAATCAAGTCAATTAAACTAATTATTGACAGTAAGGAGGTGAGGAGTCAGTAAAGTCAGTGGGGTAAAGTGTGCATGAGTGGAAAATGTGTGCAGAGCAGAGAGAGATTAGTCTGCAGCCTGTTCCAGGTTAACCAATCAACTACCTGCAGAGAGGCTCACGGTGCTAGTATGCTAGTATGCTAGTAAGCGGTGCTTGCTATCAAGTTAAAACTCCACGGGCTAGAATCAAAAGTAGCTCACTTATCTCCAAATCTCTCTGCAGAATAGACCACACACTCTGTCCACATCCTCCTGGCAACCAACGAGTCCAGATACATCGGCACTCTCCTGTTCAAGAGGCTTCAGCACACAGGATGGCAAAAAAAAATAAAAACAGTCCATTTCTGTCTCGCAAGCACACAAACCGTTTTCTGCCTCGGAGATTTCAAACAAAACTTTATTGACAACTGTCAATAGCGACGACGGGCCGCAGGAGCCGGATGGGTCAGAGTGAGCCGTCCGGTCCTGTCGTGAACGAGGACCGGACCGTACAGTGTGAACACACTGATCGTGAGCTGCAGAGTAAGTCCAGACTGATGAGTAAAATACGAACTATTAGAGTAAACATTTTGATATACAAGATACACCTTTACCTGATTCATATGCACCAAATCTGGACTAAATTGAACCCTGACCTGAATTAACGTGATGGATGTCAGATCGGTTAATGAACTGACTTTGGTTTGAAACATTTATCATGTACCTACTTCGCATTCTGGAACTGAAAACCCAGAGTTTCTTCTTCTCAGGTTTAACAAACTCGGAGTTTCCACTAAATCTGTTGGTTGAAAAAATCTCTTTCAGAGATGATAACTGTAGTTCTTACTTTGGTCCACCAGGTGGTGCTGTGTTCCACTGGTCATCATGGCGAGACGATTAATTATGGCTATGTGTTCTACAACCTCTGACTGTTATGAATGTAACCTATCAACTGATATCAAAATAAAAAAGACCCACTAATAGGCAAATATAAATTGATATTTTACCATAAATTCTAACTTCTATGACCACCAGCTGGTCAGTTCGCTGCTCCTGGTCATCAGATGGAGGTATGTATGTCATCAGACATGAATGAATGAATAAATATCCAGAACATGTTGGGGCAGAGACCCCCCTCCTCTCTCTATCTAGTGCTGTGATGGAACCCCTGCGGTGAATTATGCAAATAATTTAACTTTTAGACTTTTTTTTAAACATACCTTCACGTGAAGCTTGCATCTCTCTCTCTCTCTATCTCGCCTGCTCTCCCCCCCTGCTTCTCTCGCTCGCTCGTTCCACCGCTCTCTATCGGAGCAGACGAGCCACATTGGCCCGCGGTTCAAATTTTATTACTACTATACTGTATGTGACCACCGTTCATTTCCCTGGGCCGATGGTGCGACCTGAGTGTGTTTGGCTCCCTGGTGGTTCCTGTACCAAAGACTGCGTACCCCGGGGAGCCCAACCACTTCAGACCTTTGGTCTTGACCTCCTACCTGATGAACATCATTTACCTGCTGCACAGGTCATGTTTTTTCTTACTTATCCAGTGCTTTCAACACCATCCATCCATCACTGCTGAGAGGGAAGCTGGAATGAGCAGGTGTAGACCACCACCTAGCTGCCTGGACCACCAACTACCTCACTAACAGACCAAAGTACATGAGTCTGAGGGACTGTGTGTCTGACGATGGCATGTAGCAGAGGAGCTCCACAGGGGTCCGTGCTCTCCCCTCTCCTATTCAGATTAAACACCTCAGACTTCAGACCAACACGGCTCACTGCCACCTCCAGAAGTTGTCCGATGACTCAGCCGCCGTCAGATACATATCAGAGGGGAACGATCTGGGGTATAGGAACACATCAAGAACTTTGTGGACTGATGTGAAGTCAATCACCTCCGGATCAACACCACCACCAGGAAGGAGCTGGTGATTGACCTCCGCAGGAGTTTCTCACACATCAAACCGGTGGACATCCAGGGTTTTATCGTTGAGCAGGTGAACTCCTACAAATACCTGGATGTTAACCTCATCAGTAAACTGGACTGATCCGACAACACGTCTCACCCCGTACATCGGACTCTGGGAGCTCTTACCAGCTCCTTCAGCAGCAGACTGCTACACCCACAGTGGGTGGGTTTACATGGAAGCTGTTCTCCTCTCAGAATAAATTCATTCTGAAAGACACCAGTGTGGCAGCAGGAGAAGACGAGAGACGGAGTTTCCTCACCATCCTTCTCTCTGACGCCTCCACCAAAGACTCCAGCTCCACTTGCAGGACAGAACCAGCTTTCCTCACAAGGTTATTGAGTAAATCCCAGTATAAAGTTAGACAGTTGACTAATATGCGCTGTAGAAAATCACATTAACCAATGAAATACTGTAAAAATACAGTAATGTTAACAAGCTGACGTACAGAAATCATGTACTGAGAAATCTTAGTAAGAGTGTGGAATATTACAGTAAAGTGTACTGTGGAAAATTTAAGTAAACATTAAAATACCGCAGAAAAATTACAGCAATTATCATTTCTGTTATAATAATAATAATAATAATAATACGATAATCATTATAATACTATTATATTATTATTACGAAAAAAAGTCTTAAAAAGGAGAGAAATGGGAGTTAATAACTATATAATAATAATAATAATAATAATAATAATAATAATAATAATAATAATAATAATAATAACACATTTAATTTATAATGCACTCGAGGATTGACCTTTTTATTTTGACTTTATTATATAAACGAAGACTTCTGTAATTCTAATACTTGAATTACAAGTACAATGAATTTCTGGCACACTGAAAGGCTGGTTCCGTTGTTTGGACCGCACTGCAGATGCATTACTATACAGCCCAGAAAAGGTAGTCCAGATCGTAGTTGTCTGCTGATGCACAACATCTCCACACATCACGGGATGGAGGGTGATGCCATGGACGAGGAGGAGGGTGACCCCGGGTCAGGAGTGCGGTTCTCCCTCTCCGTTGCCCGGCTGCTCCGTTGTGGGACCAGGCGCTCCTGCCACAGGTGTGGAGCAGGTGTTCAGGTGTGAACTACACCTGAACACCTGCTCCACTGATGAATCCATCTTTACGACTACAACTCAACTATATTCAACAAAACCTTAAAACATGAGAAACACTCACTTTAGAGTTGGTAAATATGGTGAATAGATTAAATACATCCAGGAGAAAAATGTGTGCGTCTGCTCTGGAAGAAAGGAAGCTGCACCTGCTGCTCAGTAGAGGTCAGAGGTCTTCCCCCGGCCCCCCGCCTGTTTTATTAACCAAGGTTCTATCATGAGCTGTTTTTTCCTTTCATATTATATTCTCCCATCTTCTCTTCATTTTATCTGTTGTTCATCTTGTTTTATCCACGACATTAACTTTCTCACAGATACTCTCTCCGTTTCTTTTAGTGATATCAACATTTCTCCGCTCTAGCTCAACAAAATGTCTAACACCTCCAGTTCCACGGCTTTAAATTTTATTCACCCGTTGACATTCACACAATTATTCTCAGTAGTAGCTATTCTGTATTTAGCATGTTAGCATGCATATTTTAACTAGCATGCTAATTACTGATTGGCTTTTCAAAATTTTTATTTGTTTAAAATTGATTAAAAAATAGCGTAGTAGATTTTAATAATTTGTTTTTTAATATTATTCTTTTTTTCACAGTTTTTGAGAACTCCTGTCCAGCAACAGCTATGATGAACACTCATCCATTGGTGGCACTGGTGGCGTGTTTGGCATTAGTGCTGCTGGCGTGTTGTCGTGGCGTTGAGCCACGCATCAGACTGAACACCATCAGGACGGTGATCCTGAAGGAGGGGCAGGTTCTGCCGGTGAACAGGAGCTCGTGGGAACCGAACCTAGACCTGGCAGTGAGTGTGTGAGAGGTTAATTCTCATTAGCATGCTAAACAGTCGGTTATTGTGAGTGATCGGTGATGTCACTCTCTGTTCTGAAGTTCTATCAGTGCATGAGTGACCTGGAGTGCAGTGAGGGGAGCTACTGTCATGTGACCACCAGAGGCCACACCCACTCCAACTGTCTGACCTGCCGCCGGAGGAAGAGGCGTTGCCATAGAGTCGGCATGTGTTGCCCTGGAAACCACTGCAGCCATGGTAATGTCCTCACGTTTACATGAAAGTGTCCACAGACACCGAGAATTTCCTGAGAATTAAAAAATAAAGATGAGATAAATAAAAGTAAAGGTACATGACTGACAGGAGAAACTTATGTTCAAACAAAATGAAAGATACAATGATGCAAGTGACTAAAATATAATGACAGAATTATGACTTTTTTTTTTTTTACTGCATCAGAATTATAAATAGAAATTTAAGCTTAATCTTAACATCTTCATTTATCATTATTATAATTTTATGATGTTTTATAATCTCCTGTTCTCAACGATATACAAAATGTGTCCAATAAGGGAAATGTATCAAAGCTCATAATAGAGTGGAATTTCTATTAATGGATGGAGCTTTAACGCCTGAGTTACATAAACTTAGAGAGGGATGGGAGTCTGACTTTTGTCTGACAAAAGATACAGAAAAAAACGTTTATCCCAGATAATATTCTATACAACAGCAAACAAATTACATGAATATAATCCTGAGATGTCAAACATGTGTTTTATATGTGGCTAATGTCCAAATATAAATCTTGACACGTTCTGGAAGAACTTCATTGACATCACAACAGAACTACAGGCTTTACCTTCTCATTCGGATCCATTTATCTGCTGCTTGGCGAATGTTATAGCCATTGGTCCAAATTTCAGAGAGAAGAAGCGGGAGAGAAGGAATGTTTAGTTCTATCAATGTGGAAATTTTCCAATAATATTTAAACAAATAAAACATTTTTAGTTTGTTTTAACTTCCTGGTATTAGCTTGACATGCTTGTTTACACTTTCCTGATGTTAGCTGTTATGCTAATCGGGTCTAGTTCTAGAGCTGTTTTAGGGGCGATGTGGTGTCATGTGTGATAACAGAACCTACCGCTGGGCTTTCTTATCCATTTACCCTCCAAACACCTGAGACTTTCAGACTCACCATCTCCTGTCTGTCTGTCTGTCTGTCTGTCTGTCTGTCATGGCTTCCTGTCCGTCCATCAGGCACCTGTGTTCCTGATGCCGACAGTTTGGTTTCCTGGAAGATTCTGGACTCGGATGGCAAGATGAATCCAAGGTCTCCACGGAGAAGCTGGAGGAAGAATAGGAGGATGAAGGGCAAAGGTTACTCTGGTAACGGTGAGCATCTCTTCTGTTTTTACAATCATGTGATCTGATGATGTCACCTAGCGGGGACAGGAAGTCGTGGTATGTTTAAGGTGACGTCAGGAGAATCTTGGCGCTTATTTCGGTTCTTATGGTGAGACGCTGAATTTCGGCCCGCTCTGTGGTTAGGTTTCATTTCTGGAGTAGAGGAAATATTTTTTTCACAAAAGGTGCTGAACACAACCATCATGTATTTTTTTTGTTATTTTTGAGACTTAAGTCATTTTTATTTTTGGTTTCTATGGTTACCAGTTGACTTCAAGCTCATTTGATATTTTCAGAGAACTTTTCCCTGTTATATCCATGGAGCTTTCTACGGACCACCGGGTTCTGACCTGAGGTCTTTTTAGTCATTCCTATTTTGTTGCTGTTTCTATGGTTACAATAAATAGGATGAAACATCATGAAAGCCTCGCTTATGTACCGCAGAGGTGAATTAATTTTTGGGAAAGTTTAAAAATGTAATTTATTTAACATTTGATTTTAAGAATTGAGAAGAAATTTCTCACATTTCGGTGGGTTGGGGGGATCCTTAGGATTTTGCGTTTGATTATCTTTTAAATCAAAACCTGTATTGTTAACGGTAAAATTCCGGCTGTAGACATATTCATTACCACGTACAATACATTATTGTACATGACAATAAAAACACACAATGTCAACCTGTTTGTGGTTTACAAGGGCAGTGTACGGATCGAAAGCGAATTATAATAAATTAGACCTTATTTTACCTTGAAATCAACATTATATCGCATACTATTGCTGCTGTAGAAAAAACGTATGTTCTTGCTACATGGTTAAAGGTTTTCTTTTTTAATTGACTATTTTAGTTAACATACCACAAAATCTGTCAGTAAGATAGAATAATACTTTTATGGTAAAGACTTGCCTGTAACATTATGGCATTTTTCTGTTTGTATGTTAACAGCAAAATCCCAGGTTTTCCATATAGTCTGACCATAAAAAGGTTATTTACTGTTCTATGTTTAAGATTATTTACTGCTCTATGTTTAAGATTATTTACTGTTCTATGTTTAAGATTATTTACTGCTCTATGTTTAAGATTATTTACTGTTCTATGTTTAAGATTATTTACTGTTCTATGTTTAAGATTATTTACTGTTCTATGTTTAAGATTATTTACAGTTCTATGTTTAAGATTATTTACTGCTCTATGTTTAAGATTATTTACTGCTCTATGTTTAAGATTATTTACTGTTCTATGTTAAAGATTATTTACTGTTCTATGTTTAAGATTATTTACTGTTCTATGTTTAAGATTATTTACAGTTCTATGTTTAAGATTATTTACTGCTCTATGTTTAAGATTATTTACTGCTCTATGTTTAAGATTATTTACTGTTCTATGTTTAAGATTATTTACTGTTCTATGTTTAAGATTATTTACTGTTCTATGTTTAAGATTATTTACAGTTCTATGTTTAAGATTATTTACTGCTCTATGTTTAAGATTATTTACAGTTCTATGTTTAAGATTATTTACTGTATGAGCAACAGTTATGTACTGTTTTGAATTTTATGGTCTTTCACAGTTGCCATTATACAGTTTTTATCTACATTTCTACAAAAATTCTTTGCTCCTGTGTCCCAGGTCAGGTTGGTGACCCCTGCCTTCGCTCACGCGACTGTTCCGAGGGTTTGTGCTGCGCTCGGCACTTCTGGGCTCGCATCTGCAAGCCCGTGTTACAGGAGGGACAGGTTTGCACGCGACACCGGCGAAAGGGGAACACAGGCCTGGAGCTGTTCCAGCGATGCTCCTGTGGAGACGGACTCAGCTGCAGGACGCTGTCACAGTCCAGCACCCAGCATTCGGCTCCATCGTCATCGCTGCTGGCGGTGGCGACAAAGTCCAAGTTTGCGGCACCATCATTGTCTCGCCATTCCTCCCCTCACATGCCAACCCAGTCCGCCCCTAACATGTCCCCGCTCTCTTCTTCCACTAAGTCATCGTCAGCAGTGGGCAAGATGAGACTCCATGTCTGCCAGAAGAACTGAGGAAACATGTGGAGAGAGAAGAGGCAGAGACAAATGGAGGGAGGGGTCGCCTTTTTCCACCTGTTGAATCTCCCCTGAGGCCCTGTCCCCTCCTGTCCCAGTGTTTCCATGCTAATGAGCTTCCTGTCAGGCGGCATTCACACGCAGAGCAGCGGGATGTGAAACTGCTTACGGCTCACATTGAGATCTGGTCTCCCCCTGGCCGTCTAGACAAGCAGAAACCATTGTGAAATCCAGTTTGACCCCATTTACAATAACAGGAAAGACATTCACCTGATGTCACAGTCATAGCCCAAAAGTCAGTTGATAAGAGGTTGACCTCTAAAGTTGTAACTAATACACCTTTAGTAAAGTCAGGAAACAGTTTCTCTTCGATCAGTAACTATAAAACTGACTTTGTCCGAATGTCAACGTTCAACGATAACAACAACAATCAACGTTATTCAAATTAGTCCTGAAATTCGATTCATGTAAACCCAAATAGATTGATTCTCTTTGGTTAAATTACCTAATTCGTCAATCATTGCTAAAGATATATTATTTAACTTTTCGTAGCTATAGATAGCTTTTGTCATATATCATAAATAACGTGCACATTTCAGCAAACATTGCTAAAATTATCTATTTCTATACATAATATACTAAAGTTAGCTAATGTCAACTATTATAGCTAAAGTTTGTTAATATTAGCTATCACACACAAGTTTGCTTCTTAAATCTATCACATGCTAACATAAGCTAATGCCAGCTTTTATAGATAAGGTTATCTAGTATTTGCCCCCATTGCTTAAGATAGCTAATATAAACTTTCATTGATATCGTTAGCTAATGTGAACTACCATTGCTTGGTTAGCTAGTTTAATCCACATTGGCTAAAATTAGTTTAACTAATTTATTCCGCAAAAGGCTGTAATTAATTTTGTTTTGAGATACTTCATGTGAGCTATCATATGTTAAGATAAACAAGGTCAACTATCAAAGCTTACGTTAGCTCACGTCTAAAAGTCAATATAAAGGTCAAAAGTTATCCAATAAAGATAGATAATAACAGCTATCATAAGTAAAGTATGCTAACATTAGCTTATGTCAGATATAATCGCTAAAAATATCAAATTCATATTATAGTAGACTAAAGTTAGCTAATTTAAACTATGTTGGTTTAATATTTAAGGCGAACTGTCAATCAAAAATCTGTTCTATAAAATTAAAATGATTTCTTATTTCTAACATGTGTATGTCTTCTGTATGTCTACCGTCACCTTCGGGGTCGGGGCTTATTCTAGAGTCAGGTCATGTGACTCCAGAATGTTCTGGGACTTCTGCTAAAACCAAGATGCCTGCTTTAGCTTTTTTTTGTCAAATATAAAAGTCAAAAGTTATCTAATAAAGATAGATAATAACAGCTATCATAAGGAAAGTATGCTTATTTTAACGTACCGTGTGCTAAAATTAGCTAATGTCAGATATAATCGCTAAAAATATCAAATTCATATTATAGTAGACTAAAGTTAGCAAATTTAAACTATTTTTGCTTAAGATCAGCAAAGTTCAGTAATTGTACCTAAGGCTAGTATTAGTAGTAAGTTAATATCAATCTTCATGGTTACAGTAAGTTCATTTCAGAAGCAATAGCTAAAGCTAGATGACTTGAGCTATGATAGCTAATTTTAGAAATGACGGCTAGCCAGCTAATCCTAATTTAACACATCCTAAATTAGCTTTTTTAAGGTTAAATTGCCAAAATCAGCTTATGCTTACTATCATCTCTAAAGATGGCTAATATCAGTTAAATAAAGTTATCATAGCTGTGATAGCTTAACTAAATTTCAACTTTTTAAGTAAAAGTTTGCAAATGTCAGGCTTTCATGGTTAAGCTAGCTAAAAAGTACCTAAAGCTGGTGCATTTTTTTTTAGGGTGTTTGAATACAACAAGTAAAGGGTTTAGAAAACTATAGTCCTATTTTTAATTTTTATCTTGTTTTGAAGTTGCGTTGCTAAGCTGACTGGAGAATTAGCATGAAGAAGTTTTAGTTACAAATTAAAATATAACTTTCACCACACCTTGTTGTCGATTTGATGCAGCCGAAAAGATAACTCCACATGAAACCACACTCTGGGAGTAGTTTTATTGTTAGCTTCAGGCGCTAAATGATAAACATGAAGGAGTTTTTAGATGTTCCACTAAAAGTTCAGAAACAAAAAGCAACTGTGCTTCAGATAATTCTTCTGTTGCGCTAACGCCCATGGGAGAGTTTCAACAGGTCGCCCTTTTTGGTCCGTCCTCAGCGTGAGCCGTGTATTGGCAGTCCTAAGTGATTGCACTGCTTTTACTGTTTCTAAGAGTTATTTTTCACTAGTACTTCCTGTATATTTTGTTTGAATGTTGGTTTAATATTTCAGGGTTTGTTTCTCCATTGTCAAGCGAACTGTCAATCAAAAATCTGTTCTATAAAATTAAAATGATTTCTTATTTCTAACATGTGTATGTCTTCTGTATATTTACCGTCACTTTCGGGGTCGGGGCTTATTCTAGAGTCAGGTCATGTGACTCCAGAATGTTCCAGGACTTCTGCCAAAACCAAGATGCCTGCTTTAGCTTTTAGCTGATTTAGCTATAAATCTATGTAGCTATAAAATATGTAACTGGCTATTGTAAACAATAGCCAGTTACCACCGCCAAGTATGGGTATTTTTTCACTGTTTTGGCCGTGTTTAGCTGTTTTGTTTTTTTGTTTTTGAGCAAGATTAAGAAATATATAAAGACTGGATTTGCTAGGGACTAAAGCCAGTATTTAATTTTCGCAGCATTTGAAATAAAATAAAATAAAGAACGTAACAATGTGGCTATTGCTGCCATTGTTCCTGTGATTCCTTTGATGTTTTTCTGGGGGAGTGGCTGGGGGCTCACTGAGCTGAACAAAGATGATGAAGTGGAAGGCGCAGGAGATGAAACAATAATGAAACAATAATTTGCACACTATATTGCTCAAAGTCTTAATTATATTGTTCAAAGTCTTAATTACTTAGCTTTAGCAAGTATAGCTGACACTAGCTAACTTTAGCATCCAAATCTGACACTTATATAAGCAATGATAGCTGACATTAACTACCTCAAATGATGATAGTTGATATTAGCTTACTCCAGTGATGATAACTGTCGTTAGCTAACCTAAGCAATGATAGGTGACATTAGCTATTTTTAGTAATGATGGCTGACAATAGCTACATTTACATTTTCTTTGCATAAAACAAAACAAAAACTTATCTTTTTTAACATTAAGAATGTGCTTATGATGTAGTTGGCTAGCTGTCAGGCTAGCTGTTTCCCCTTCTCTATTGCAATGCTAAGCTAACCCAAAGTGGCCTTTCTCAGGCTCCTATTTTTCACCATATGTTCACGTTAAAGATAAATATTTATGAAGCCTCGGAGTCAGAGAGTCTGAGGATCAGGCAGTGACTTTCTGCTGGATACAGATCGGATTAGAGGGAATTTTAGCCTACAGGCACGTAAAGAGCAAATCCATGTGGGGAAATAAAAGTTATTCATGAAACACAGTCGGAGTTCAGTCCCTTTAAGATGTGAGCCAGAAGGACAACAAGTGATGTTTGTCTCCATCGTGCAACAAAGCCATATCAAACAGAGGAACGCTGTGTTCACTGACCATCAGATATTTCAGCACCGCACTAAACTGTTTGATATTCACTCGGATCTTATCAACATTCTGTTTCTGCACAAACACACATAAAAATACAGATTCTTCAAACTGCCATTTTCTGTGTTTTAACTTGCTACCTAATCTATTTACAATACGCTTTAGCAGTAGACCGGACTCTAGAGCTCCTGATGATATAACTGAGTAGCTCCTCATGCTAAAGCTTTTTTGAGTATTAGCATGCTGATGTGACTGACTGAGGTCCTAATCAAGGTAATTAGTTTTTGATACTATTTAAGCTGTGGAGAGCTGACTTTAGCTACCAAAGCTGACATTGGGTACTTTAGGTATGATAGCAAAAATTTGCTGCTTAGCTACAATAGCTGACATTATTACTACCTTCAGTTGAGTTAGCTGAAATTAGCTGCATTAGCCTTGATAGCTGAAATTATCTAACTTTAATAAACATGACTTTTCTTTTTAAGAAAATATTATAATCTTTAGTATTCAAAGAAAACAAAAACGCTAATTTACTTTGGTTTAGTACTCTACCTAACTAGCTTGCTACATTCATTGCTAACATTGTATTCAACTAATTAATTTGTGGGAGGTTGCACGTGCTACAATATTAGAGTGTAGTTATCATTAGCTCTTTTATCATAAGTAAGAAGTAACCATACTAAGGTCAACTGTTGGATACGATCCACTTGTTCAGATCAAATCTTCTGTGTGGTCTATTTAGTCCAAACCATCCTGCGGCCTCTGCCCCCTCCCTTCAGAGATGCAGTGCCTCTTTCCTACCAGATTTAATGTTTCCATTGAGAATTGATTTTGATCTCCTTAAGGCCCGCTGACGTGTACACTGTTTGTTCAGTCTGTGATTAGATTCTTTGCGGTCCATAGCTGTTAGGCATCTCTGTCCTTGCCCTGATTCTAGCGGTTACACTCATGAAAACACAAACACTGGTGTTTTCACGACAACGTCAACCGCCTACCGCTAATATGATACGGCCCTGTTCACACACATTTAACACGCAGCTATGTGTGTTGTTTCACTTTCTCTAGGGCATCGCATGTTAGGATAAACGGCAATGATGATGATGACGTCACTACAGCAGCCTGAGGGAAGCCCAGCTATTACTCCTCAAAAAACCATCCAACACTCCTGCTCGGGTTTTACCCCAAAGATCCAGGTTTCAGGTGAATCGATGATACCTGACAGATGCTACCGCTAACAAGCTAGCATGCTATCAAGAAAACATGAGGAGATCAGAGGCCCATAAGTATTAATGACCAGATGTAAGCCCTGTTTGGAACCATGTTGTGTCACAATTCATCACCATAGAAACATCAGAGTGGTAGACGTCGTGGTCAGAGTTGGTGACATCATTGTGAAACAATGAGTAAAATCATGAATAAACAGGATGAAATTATTTGAGTGCGACATCATTGATTGACTGGTTATGATCATTGTCAGAGGGGACATCATTGTTGGAGAGGGTGACATCATTGTTCGACTAAGTCACATCATGCTTACAGTGGGTGACATCATCGTTCGAGACGTTGAAACCATTAAGAAGATTACATTGTTGTTACAGTTGGAGATATCATTCTTATAGTGGATTAGATCATTGGTTGGCTGTAGCTCAGTAAGTAGAGCAGCCGTCTCTCAATACTAGTAAAGAGATTATTCACCAGACGTTGTATTAGTCGTTCTTGTGGATCATAACTGTGGTGCCAGCTTGACAATATCATTTATAGACTGGACAACAGTATCGTTTACTGAGTGACATCATCGTTAGACCGGGTGACACATGATTGTTTAATTGGATGACATCATCATTAGACTGGGTGACTTCATAATTGTCATATGAAATAATGTTAAATAGACATGACCATAACTTGGCCCACCCCTATTTCAAGACATGTTATGTCACAACATGTTAACCTTAGTTACATTATGAAAATTATAAATTTGTCTCCAGACTCTAAACTTTACAGTAGTAAATGGTCAGTCTGCTACCTGGACTGGATTTCGCGAAGTCCCAGTTTAGAAATTGCGCCATTTGGCGTCATTTGGCCATCCGTAGCCATTTTAGGCTACGGATGATCCTAGAGTTCTGGCTGTAATCTCCGTCTCTATGTAAGCCTTTGTTTCTCTTTCAATCCTATTTGTCCTTTTTGCCCACTAATAAAACGTTAGAGTGAGGAACGGCTGGTTACTGGTTAACCCAGGACCATAAAACCTCAGAGTAGGAAATGTGTCTGACCCGACAAGTAAGGAAAGCAGGTAAGATTCACCTCCTAGAAATCTGTATATCGTATAAATGTATACCTGTAAATGTATATCTGTATAAATGTTTGATAATAACGTTTATTCTTGAAGCTTTTATTTACGGGATACTGTCAGGTTTAGATTTAGTGAAGCATTATTCTCAAACCGATTTGACTGAATGTTATGTAATAACTCTACAATAGAGGTTAAAACCTGGGAAACTGGTTCAAATGATAGTTTTGTGTCACTGATGTTTTCATAATTTTTACATTTGGATCAAAATATCAAAAAAAGTTCTAATGTCTTAACACATTACTTATTTCTTTATGATATTAGTAATTATTCATTTAGATCATGAACATTAAATGTTTATTTACTTATGTTTTTATGTATTCATTTAATTATTCATTTATACTTATATTAAATATTTTATTCCAGCCTTCAATATGATTAATAATTTCATTTTTTTCCTCATTTTTTATAGGAATTGATTTAGAATAATTAAATTAAATTAAGATAATATCTATAAAAAGAATTACATTGTATGATAAGAAAAAAATGGTCCTGAGCTGCAAAACCACTTTACAAAATCTGAAACACTTTCCCCAAAAGCGAAACAAAAGGGTGGGTCCTACCTACAGCAAGGTATATATATATATATATATATATATATATATATATATATTTTGAGTTTAGTTTTTTATATATATATATATATATATATATAAAAAACTAAACTCAAAAAGGTCGGTTTGCTCCATAGCGTGGATTTCCTCCTCTACAAATGCGGTTAGGGTTGAATAGGTAGGCAGGTGGTGACCCAAACATCCTGGGGAACTTGAACTAAAACGTAAAGGAAGTGGGCTTCAAAACGCATCAGCAATACTTTCCTCTTTATTCCTGCCTTTCATCTCTAGAACACTAAATGAATGACCAGTGACCAGGTTCTAGTTTTCCAATTCCTTTTTTTGCATAATTCTTTTGCACTCTTAAAGAAACTGGGTTATGAAATGAATTGAGCCAAAGATTATTCTTTGCATGATTTTAATTAAAAATAACTATGAAAAATTGACACTTTCCAGTTGTGACGTTTTCTTTTGCACAATTCAATGTGTTGACTTCAATCACTCAAACTAAAATGAACTCGCATGGACATAATGTTAAGTCAGCCACTCTCTGCTCTTTTCAAAATCTCATCTATATTCAGGAACACCGACTTGGGTACACATTCCCTAAAAAAGGCCAAATCCAGGTGAATCCTGAATGTCAAGCCTGTACCTCATCAGTGTTGCTGATCTGAACACATTGTATGATTCTAACTTTGGTT
Source organism: Lophius americanus (assembly GCA_037951165.1). NCBI lineage: Eukaryota > Metazoa > Chordata > Actinopteri > Lophiiformes > Lophiidae > Lophius > Lophius americanus. The sequence goes on from JBBDHG010000116.1 coordinate 1,001,876, forward strand.
ATTTCATGATGGTGGAACATCTGTTTGCCAGGGGGAAAGGAGAATTTTCCAGGGACTCTATCCTTGGCAGCGGTTCCAACCCAAGTGGAGGGAGTGTAGTTAGCCCAGTTTCAAACGTGGACCTTCCACACGCACAGTAGCTTGGCCTTCGCTACGGACAGGATTGTTGATGCGTAAAATGTTTTTTGTCGAACAGTTATGAAAAAAAATCAATATCTTTGGTAAACCTTCGCAATCCAGAAGATGGTCTGCCCAGTATCCTCATGTTTGTCCTTTTTCTTCCTCTGCTGTTATCAGCTTTGAAGAGTCTCTCAAATTCCAGATTTATTTCCTATAAATCACAGAAAGGAAATGCAGCTTCTGTTTACATGATCGGGGAAGTAGAAAAAAACCTTGACCTTTTTCACCCTTGAATCAATTCCATCCTCGAACACACCAGCGTCATCAGTGAATCCGACCGGCACATCAAAGGTTTCTGAGAATGTTGAACGCCTGAAACCTCGGATCGCTCCTTCATATTGGACCTTGAACTGTTAAATCGGCTGACTCTTCCATGATCGATAGGAAGTCAGAGGTTTGTGATGATATCTGGCGGTGTGACGTTAACCTCCTCCCTACAATTACATAACAGTGAATCGCTCATCGTGAACGCTTTGATGCATGCATGTATGACAAATAGTCCATCAGGTCTACAGGGCTCAGGTCTTCTTCCTCTTCCTCAGCTTATGTAAAGCCCTGTGTATTTATGTGGGAAAATGTCAAAAGGTCACGGCAAACAGTTTACACTAAAACATTATTTTTAAGTTAGCTATTCTACCGATGTCAGAATCAGAATCAGAATCAGAATCAGAATCAGAATCAGAATCAGAATCAGAATCAGAATCAGAATCAGCTTTATTGTCTGATTCTGATAGTATATACATACAAGGAATTTGACTCCGGTTAACTGAGCTCTCACAGTACGAACGTCATATAAAACATTATAAAATGGACAAGGTAATAAACAAATATACAGGCTATAAACAAATGGACACGTTCTTATGTACATATACAAATGGATTTATTAGAAGCACCTCATCAGTTCCTTCGCTAATGTAAATATTTAAGTGCCTTGTTCCATCTTGGCAAGATATTTACTCACTTGTAGACCCACTTACACAATCCAGTGGTTCTGGACCGTCCTCATCGTGGGATAATATGATCTGAAAAATTAAGCAACGTAAGGGAACCTACATTTCCACTACAACGAAAATGGATACTCAAATTGGGGCGATCTCTTTAGTGTTGTGCCTTCTCTCCACTGAACTACCTATTTGAACGTATGGCCGTCGGTCCCGGCTGTTCCTCATTCTAGTATTGGTTTGTAAGACACTTCAGCTGTTCTGGCCGCCCTCCTTTCCTCCGATACAGACAGAGATGTGCCTGTCAAGCTGATTTCCTGATCGCCACTCTGCAGTCAGAGGTGTGTGAGAGTTTTGGAAACTGTTGAATGAGGTTAGAGAGTTGGCTGATTAAAAACTCTGGGGCTAAGCTGCTTAGCATGTAGCGCCGACTATAAAAAAGTCGTTTGTCGCAATGCCATGCAATTAGAGCCCACAAACTCTGTTTACAAACAACCTCATACAGCGAGAAACACCAGATAAACCCCCAGAAAAACTTTTATTTGTGAATTTCCTAAGCTAACTGAATAGCCGTGGGCACCTGGCAAAGGCCCACGGAAATCTGTTACAGAGCTGTGTGGGTTCTGCCTCCCTGTGGCAGAAAGAATGAAAAATAAAGCAGGGGTGAACTGATGAACACACAAAGAGCCAGACAGAATGGTGTAGTAGACAGAAAGTAGATGAAAGGTTTTCTACTTGGAGAGAAAGAGCCTGGCCTGTTTTAAGTCAGGAAAGTGATTAACAGCCTAGCTGCGGACCTGCTGCCCCGCCTCCTCCTTAACCTCCTGTGTTTACAGAAGCAGACAAATAAGAATGAATGAGCTGGGAAGTGGAAGAAATGAGGGTTGTTATTTAAAACCGAGCTCATATATGAACTTCATGTTATTGAAGTTGCCTCCTTAAATTAATTAAGGAGGCAGTATGATTTTTGCAAGAGTGCTGCCACCTCCTCCTCCTCCTCCTCCTCCTCCTCCTCCTCCTCCTTGTCCTCCCTCCACTAGCTGTCTCACTGAAGCAGCATCTGACCTGAGTTGAAGAGATTGACAGAGAGGGATCAGGAATTGTATGCATCAAATGTATCTTGGAGGTTTGGCAGTCTCTCTTGCATTTGTCCCACACAAATTAAATAATAAAGAAATGAAATGCATCGCAAAATGTATATTTAGATAGACAACATGTAGCTATATAAGAAACATATATGGGCCGGTCAATATTACGTTGTCATTCTATACCAGACAGAAGAGTAAATCAGTTTGGTGCGTAATAACGCTGTGGATGCTGAGATCATTGGGTTAGGTGTCATCCCTCATCCTTCCTGTTTTGGGTTAGGTGTCATTCCTCATCCTTCCTGTTTTGGGTTAGGTGTCATTCCTCATCCTTCCTGTTTTGGGTTAGGTGACCTAATATGCAGTTTGATGAAGTAAATATCTGACTGGTCAAACTTTGGTATGTTAAACATTATTTATTACAGTAAATGTAGGCAGCAGTTTAACCTTAACTCTAACCTGACTGCAACTGGATAGTATCTTTTTATAATGCTGTTAGCAGAGCATTAGCCACATGGGACGACGGGCCATCTACTGGTTACTTTAAGAGCCTGTCGCTGCTGGCGGGCCATGTTCTCCAAGTCCACGATTGGGTTGATGGCAGTAGATGCAGGGTTGGTGACCGCTCTCATGGCTTGCAGACTTCTGCGGGTCAGGGGAATCAGTCAGAATCCTGACCGTCTCCGTTAACGTCAGGTAAAAGTCGCAAACGGTACCAGGCCAACCCACTTTAAATGGTAGTCAATGTGGGGGGGTCCGCTCACACCGCTTTTTACTATCAACCAATTAGGGTGCAGAGTGGTGTTGGGGGCAGCAGAGTGACGCAGGTGGTCTAAAGGGGTGAAGGTTCACCACCAGACACTTAAAATTACGATTCCTTTGGATCATCTGCAAAGACAGGATCTTTGGGGTTTATGCCCCCCCTCCAGATGTCATTTCCCACGCAAAACTTACTGGGTGCACTTCAGTCCTGGGACCCCCCCATGGGGTTAGGACAGAGAATCATGAACTACTTTAAATAGTGTGTGTGTGTGTGTGCGTGTGCGTGTGTGTGCTCAGTAGACCTGATCGTTTTTGAAATGGTGTGTGTGTGACCTACAAGTCACACATGTCTAGGCACCAGGAGGTCCCAGAGCACCGGCATCTGCCCAACCCCAACAGAAGCAGGTGGACACGTGACAAATCTGTCACCACAATGAAGGTCAGCTGGGACAGATAAATAGGTATAAATATGTAGTTCAGTGGAGAGAGTCTCTTCACTCAGAGAATAACGGTTACCAAGTTACCTTCCCATCGGCTTCAGTACCTCTCCAGCCGGATTTGTAGATGAATGTCCCATTGCATCGCTGAAAAATGTTATGATTACTACCTTACTGCGAGTCTTTATTTATTTCAAAAGGAAATGTAAAAATGTGTTGGAATTTTCAATCCCAACGCTATTTTAAGAATTGTGAAAGTCCACTTTTTAAGCCATTTCCAGAATTCAGTTAGAACTCTCTGAGTCCGATGGTGGAAGTCAACTTTTGCAAAAGAAATGTTATTTTTCGTGTTTGAATTTAAAAGGATACTTAGAGTGACAAACCTCAATAGACTGTATAAAGTGACTGAATATGAAGGGAAATGTCTTTGAATAATCCATTGATGTTTTTAGTGTGTTTTAATGAATGCGTCGGCCCTGTCATGACTGGTGGTTTGTCGAGGTCGTATCTCCTCCAATGTCAGCTGGGATAGGCTCCAGCCTCTCTTGACCTCTGACACTATAAGCGATAATGAATGAATAAACCATTTGGAAAATATTTTTACAGTTGTTTGTTTGTTCCTAGATGGATCCGTTGCTCAGGAGACGTGGGCTGAATGACGACGAGTCAAAGGCACTGGCGCTGAACGTTCTGCTGATTGGACCGAAGCAAAGTGGGAGGAGCTCAGTCGGGAACACTCTGATTGGTCAGTTTCTCCACAGATTGAATAATTTGGAAGGTTCTAGTCACGAGAGCAGCAGGATCTGGACCTGAATGTAAACATGGTCGTATATGACTTAGCCGACGGAGTTTGATTAAATTTGTATTTCCTTTGAAAGGAAATACAATCCGTGGTTGTGTAGATCCAGATAAAGGGCCAGAGTCAGGCAGCTGGATTCCTTCAATCAAGAGTTCAAGCATTGCCATCGTCGGTGCATCAACTTCCTGATGGATTTGATATTAAATTGGCTCAATGGTTTTTCAGGAAGCAAGGGGGAACTCCAGTATAGATGGGGCGGAGTCAGAAACTCTTTTACACTAATTGAAGGGTTGAAAATCTGCAAATAATAATTTTAAATAAGGTTTTGGACAAGTGAAGAAAGCTTTGATGTCAGAAACTCAAAGTCTTGGATTAATTTCACCTTCTTAAACATTATTGTTCTTGAACGTATCAAACCGCTTCACAGGGGCGGCCCACTGCTCCCCCAGGGGTGGGTCAAACGCAGAGTACAAATTATACAAAGTTGTCAGGTCAGGTGATTTAAGTATAACGTCATCAATAAAGTAAGAATTATTATTAATGGTGACGATGAAGAACAGCAAAGTAATTCAAATTGAGGAACTGAAGCCGGATGCTACCAGGACATCAAAGTCCAACGATGCAATGACGATGGACATTAAAGTTAAAATGTGATCAAACATACCAAAATCTAATGTTTTAAGTACATAAGAGTGTTAATAAAAACATCAAAAGCAAATGTTACAAGGACTCCAGAGTTTAAAGTCAAATTCCTCAAAGTAATGTCAAATGTTACAAACACATCCAAGTAAATCATGCAATGGCATTTTTTTTATTACATTTACTAGCTAAATGTAGTAAATATTATAGCATTTTGAACTTCCATATTACAATTCTCACTCTTATAGTCACCCTGTGCTCCTCCCTCTTTTTGAAATATTTATTCACCACCGCCATTTCCATCCTTGTACGACCATCTGTCCTTCCAGGTTCCTGTCCTTAACACCATACCTGCCCACCACCTCCTCCTCTCCTCTGCCCCCTAACAAACAGGGTCATCCAAGTTTTCTCCAACCACTACTCTTCAATACTCTTCATCACTTCATCCAACTCACTCCAGAAATTCTCTTTCTCTTGAATTTCACAACAAACTTGTGGTGCATAAGCGCTGACAACGTTCATCATCACACCTTCAATTTATATCTTCATACTCATCACTCTGCCTGACACTCTCCTCACCCCCAGAACACTCCTTCTTGCATGAGATAAAACCCTCCTCTCATGCTTGTAGCCTTGCTGCCTTTCCACCGTGTCTCTTGGGCACACAGTATACAGTGGTACCTCCGTTTAGGAGCTTAATGTGTTCCTACACCTCGCTCGCAAACAAAAAAAACTTGAATTTCCCCATTCAAATGAATGGAAATCCCATTAGTCCGTAACAAATCCCAACAATATTCATATAAAAAACAATTTTTCCACCTTGTCTCACTTGATTCCTTTCTAACGTAAGCGAGCACGAGCACATGGATACTTCCTCTGTGAGAGTGTGACGCTAACTGAGAGCAAGCGCTATGGAGGCTGACCTGAGATCCTCCTGTTTTTCGCTCTAGTCTCGGGGCCCAGAAAGGAGACCCCCTCAAGTAGTTCAAACAGGCAGACAAGGCACTCGTGAACGGAGGTACCACTAGATCTACTTTTCTTCTCTCCATCCTATCGGCGAGCGCTCTACCTCTGCCTGTCATCGTGTCAACAATTATTTTCCTACTCTCACCCCCACACTCCTTCCGTTCCTCATCTCCTGATGTCTCGGGGCAAGTTTTTTTCTGGCCAACAGTTGCGTAGTCTCCGCCGTCACCCTACTGCTTAAGAATGCCAATGGCGGGCATTATTAACCTGGGCCCTGACCAATCCAGTTTGGAAATCAGTTTTGTGTTCCGCATATTGATTTTGCAAAGGTTTTACGCTGGATGCCCTTCCTGACACAACCCTCCCCAATTATCCTGGATTACGGCCCCCTTGTGGCTGGATTCAATTCAAAATGTTAGAAACACGTTAGAATCAATATTTACCAATACATCATTATCACATGTTACAAGGACATCAAAGTCACGGTTGATGGTAGAAAAAAACCCTATCATGCAATGTTGAGGAAGTTCCTGAGTCCACCCCTTTGTTCAGATCCACAACCAGACTGCCGGTAGAACATCAATTTGGTCATTTTTGTTGGTTCCTGAAACTAAGACAGGTGAAAACAGGACCGTGTGAGTGGAGGTAATAATACCAGTGTGGCCAGAGGGGAGTTTTTCATGGAGTGTCTGTTGGCGCCATAATACTTCCGACAATCCAGGAGTAATAATAATAATAATAATACATTTTATTTATAACTCACTTTACATTGGATCAAATCTCAAAGTGTTACAAGGTAAAAGCCGATAAAAGCATCAATAAAATAATTAATAATGCAATAATAATAATAATAATAATAATAATTTAAAAATAATAATAAGAAGTAATGTCATACTTTCAGAAATACAAATCCTCTCTGCATATCCAGACCAGTCTCTGATTTCAGCAGAGTTCTGGGCCCGTGTCACAGGATCGGATTCTCCATTAAGAACGCCAGATCTTATAATCTCCTTTCAAAAGTAAACAGTCTTTCACTCTGGGTCCAGATGATGGTCCAGAGCTCAACAAGACCACATGGATTGGTCCTTGGGCTTTAGCCAATCCTCCAAAATATTTCATCAAGATCCGTGTAGAACTTTTTAAGTTATCATGTTGCACAAAGACAAACGCCGCTGGAAACAGTCGCTCAAGGCAGCCGTGATAAAATGTTCTTTGTGTTCGTCAGGTGGCGATGAGTTCTCAACCGGTCCCTCTGATGTTTCCATGACAACGGGGTTCCAAATCCTCAGCCGGAACTTCCCCAAATATTTCAGACGGCAGGGGGCGGAGTCTGATCTCCTGTTGAGGGTGGTGGACACGCCCCCTGGGCTGCCCTGCCCTATGAGGCTACACAAGCTTTGCCCTGACGGCGTTCACGTTCTGGTGCTCGTAGTAAGAGCTGACCAGCCAGATGCAAACACACATCTGGAGGAGGACCTGAAGGTGTACACACACACACACACACACACACACACACACACACACACACACACACACACACACACACACACACACACACTCTCACACACAGAGTAACATGCCTGTGCATTTTGTGCTCAGATGGTCTTCGGTCCAGATTGGCATCGCCATTCCTTACTAGTTCTCACGCATGCGGATCACCTGAAGGAGGTTGGGCTTCAGCAGTCAGTCTACCTAACGAAGACCAGGGATTGGCTGAGAGCTCTGGCTCAACAGGTGGAGTTCTTCTTCCTGGAGAACAGTCGGGATTGGCCCTCAATCAGAGGACGCCCGCTGAGGGACACAATGCTCCGCCTCTCGGCCAGAAACCATCACGGCGCTCTGAGCGTCAGGACGGGCTTGTGGAATCTGTGACATCACTTCCTGTAACATATTTTTGAGATCCTCTGTATCCGATCGTTTCATTGGTTTTAGTCGCATAACCATCTCTAATTTTATCCTTTATTCCGTTTATCCATTATGTCAGTGTTTTGATGTCGTCTTTATTTCTTTTTCTGTTCAATCACCACAATAACAATGTCCAAAAATCAGAACCTGAAACTGGATAAACCAGTCAACTAATTGTGCAATAAAAAAACATAAAAAAACTGACAAATCTCCAAACAACCTATATTTTTTACTCAAAGAAACAAAAACATGATTTCTCCGTGTCAGGCCTCGGTCAGAAGACAAGAGACCTCTCAGTAGGACACACCTGTCTCAACCGTCCAACCAGTTATAGAACCTCCGGTCTCACACGGCGCCACTCAGTCGCTATTGCAGAAATGTCTCCTATAATTTTTAGTGTTTTTATTTCTGCTTCTGCGTTTTGGCTTATCTATCTAATTAATTATTAATTAGCATTTTCTTTCATCCAATCAAATAATTTCTACTCCTTTATATCCCACATCTTTCGCATTGGCATTTTATCTTTTATTTCTGTGTTTTGTCTCAACCATTCATTCTTTTATTGACTTTATTCACTGTTATTGATTTTACAAAGAGATATCATTATGTTTTTTTTTGTTTTTTTTATGTTTACTCTGACTCTGTTCTCCAACATGAAGACATCACTCTTTTTTTTAATGAATCTTATTTTGACTCTTATTCTCTCATATCCTCTTGATTTGTTATTGACTGTGAATGTTTTTATTTTTTTTGGTCTCTAGGTTCCCTGTTTCCCTTGTTTTGCTTCATCTGTCAAAACTCTGTAAACATTTATTTTGAAAGGTAGTTTGAGAAACAAAGCTGTTATCATCACTATTATCATAATCACAATCAGAGCGTTACGTTTCATCCACTCACCCTTTAAATCCAGTTTTAGTGCTGACTAATGATGTAGCGGTGTGCTGGACATCAAAGCTTCCTGTTGTTATGTGCCAAAATATTCATTTGGTGGGACTTTTGCAGCACACCCGGTGTATTAAAAGTTAGCTTTGAGGAAACACACCTTCGGTTGGACATTATTCTCTGCTGTCCAATCATGCAAACGCAGAGGCAGACCTTCAGGTCACATGGTCACATTCCAGGAAACTGGTGCTTCTTTTCTCAAGTGAGTTTTTAATTTTTAATCAGTAAACAGCAGCAGTCCCTCTGTCTTCTGTAAGCTAATAGTCTTAGCTGCTAACAAGCTAATAGTACGAGCTACAGAAAAACTAGCAATGTGTGAGCAGCTGGAGTCTGTGTTTGCCTTTCACAATGAAAGTATCCTGGTACATGTCAGCAGATCTTGTTTGGGCCGATGGTCTGGTTCGACCCAATGGTCTGGTTCGGTTTGATGGTCTGGTTCGGAGCGATGGTCTGGTTTGGTTTGATGGTCGTCTTTATTTGATGAGGCAGTTGGTGAGGGTTTGTGCCCTGCAGAGACCTTTTCCCTTCACCTGGAAGCTGCTACCTTTATAATTAGCCACACCCTTTCCATCGACCCGCAATTCCGGTTCTACAAGCTCCCAAACCCTCTGTTTGGACTGCAGCTCCCGGTCCGGATCACCTGAGTCAAATGGAAGACGGGGTCATCCAAACAGCAAGAACCACTAGTATTATATTATTAAATCTCATCGTTCGTGGTTACCAGGGTAGTTGAGGAAAGTGATTTTGTCTCCAGGGGTAGAACCTGTGGGCGGGACCAGCAGCTCAATGACATCATCAGAGGAGGAGCAACAGAGGAGGCGGGCCTTAGAGATCAAGCCCTCCATCTTATAGGCCTTGACGTTGCATAGCAAAACAGCCAGAGCGCCCTGGAGCTGCAGAGAGACCAGAGAGACAGTTTAATGAATTCATTCATTATACATGCATAAACCATAAGGGATTTAAGTTGGGATAATTTCAGCATGCAGTTTTCAGAATAAAGTTGTGTCTGCAATAAGAAAAAATCGGAACATAATATGTTTCGAAAAAGAAAACACACTAAAGAGAGAATAACATGGAGTTCATTGTCTAATAAATATTAGAAATTCTTTTACACAAAAGAAAATAAAACTAGGAAATATATTTTCTCTAATAATATCGCTGTAATGAGAAGCAAATAAAAACAGAACGTGTCAGAAATAAACTCATTATATGATATCAAATAAAGTAAAATGAATCTTTGAAATGCAATTACAATTTTTTGAAAAACTTACAATCACATGTTATAAATATAATTTGAATTTTATACATTGGAAGGAAACTCAAATTAAAATGGGAATTCATTTAAAAAACAATTCATAACATGTTTATATCAACAATTTAAATAAAAAATTTGAAATTTAATTTAATTCAATTATAAAATTTATATGAAGTCACAGCATAACTAAAATAAAGATGCAATAAATTCCTTATTAGTTTCAATAAGTCCCTTAATAATATTGAAATGCTTTGGAAACTTGTTTCTAATATTGAAAACTATTGAAAAATTAACTGAGAAAACAACAACTTATATTTATGAGACACGCGCACGCATTAATCTTCGAATAAAGTTGGAATAATTTGTAAACAAACTCATGTTTCTGAAATAAAGTCAGAGCAAGTATTACATTTTGTTAAATTTGATGGATGAAGTTCCTTAACTGTCAGAATACTTGAATATAAACCCTTGAAAAAAATAAGACAAATTTTTCATTCTAACAGAAGAAATGTTTAAATAACATAAAAACAATTAACATTTTTAATTCTTTAGCAGATATATTTTAGTCAAAAATAATGTAAGAAATAAAAAATGAGTGAGAAAAGGTTTCTCCATTTTTATATGATAAACATGTTAAAGTTTGAAATTAAACGTTTTATAATAAAAATAATAATAACTATAATAATAATAATAATAATAATAATAATAGAAATAAAGCCATAAAGTATATGTGAAACTATTTAGAGACTAAAGTTTCCCATTTGCAAAAATTTTAATAATTCTGGCATGAATATTTTCAGCTTCATGGTTAAAATGTCTTGAATTGATTTTAGGTACACAAAAAAAATTATATTATTTGAGTAAATTTCTTATTATATTATTTGAAATAAGGGTGTGGTGTTTGAGAATGATATGAATAAAGAACTTAAAGATGGCGTTCTACCTCATCTCCCAGTGTTAACAGGCCCAGCTTACTGATCACAATGCGGGCGGCTCCCTCGCCAACATCCACCTCCAGGAATGACAGTGTCCTGGACAGCGGGTGGCGCCGGGCTCTCAGTATCCGCCCCACCCTCAGGTCAAGCCGTGACACATCCACCTGAGGCTCCTCCCCCAATAGGAGAGAGTCAGAGGTGGGAGGAGCTGAGACACATGATGTCAGCCCCCCTCTCCTGTCTCCCCTCCTCCTCCGGTTTTGTCTCTCGTGAGAGAAGGAGGGAGGGAGGTCGGTGGGAGCGGCTGCTGTCACTCCAGGAGGAGGTTGATTGGCAGCTGTTGAGGAGGTTGGGCTGGACGTTGGAGGAGGCGGGGAGAATAAAGCCTTGACTGAAGGAGAAGAGAAGATGTGGTTGTTTTTGTTTTGTTGCTGAGAAAATGCAGGAATTTAATCTCAAATGTGTTTTAAGTTTTTGTATTAAATGTTCTTATTCTATTCTGTTTCTCTGATATTTAAATGTGAACTCGGTCAGAACCGAACTGATGATGTTTTCCAGCTGCCGGAGTCTGTTGACTCCGGTCTGAGGAGCAAGGACTTACAGCACAGCGGGGTCTCAAGGACCCTCTTTAGAAAGTTGGATCACAAAATGAAAATGGTTGTTTGGAAAGGTGAGGAATTCTTCACTATTTAAGACACGCCCTCAAGGTGCGTGTTTTCAACATTCTGCCCGTACGCAATCGTTTCAATGAAAACGCCTTCAATAAGCCCACTGTCGTCTGTCAGTGAGCCCTCACACATTTTACCCTCAGCAGAACCGTTGTGGTGCTTGTTGAAAATCATCTCATCCACTTTAATCAGAACTGTCTTCTCGCCCTGATTCTGTACACGCCCATCACATGTCTCCGTTAAAAACAGATCCGCTCTAACTAAGAAGCTCGTAGTCGCTCACGTGAAAATCTCGTTCTGAAAGCTTCAGATTCGTCGGGCTTTCAGTGTCGAGATATTCTTCCATGCATCTGGATCCGTACTCCGCTGATACTCAAACCCTCAGTCTCAGGTCACCGAGCCTCCGCCAGCATTCAACCAATCACATGGACCGGTCATGGCAGGAGGCCGATCAAACGCTGGCAGACTTTCTCACAAATGAGGTTGTGATGAATAATTCATCCTTTCTCCATTCTGTCTCATCTGATCAAACTGATTTATGGTCTAACAAACATTTTGGAGAGTTGAAGTTTTTGGGAAATTCATTAGATTCTTTGGAAGATAAATCATTTTGTGAATTCCTGTTGAGGGTCGCAGGGGACTGGAGCCCATCCCAGCTGTCGTTGGTTGAGGGACAGGGTAGGCCTGTGAACAAGTCGCCCGTTCAGGGGAAGGCACCACAAACACTCCACTCGTTTTGAAGGAGAGAAAAGTTTGGGATAATACGGAATCATCATTGCTGCCACCGCAGATCCTTCGCGTTAACGCGATACTCACTATATCTACTATGTCGTGTATCATTTTAAATTATATACACTCGTAGATCTTAGTGTGAGGAAGAACTGGAGTACTATAATAATATAATAGTTTGGAGCGGATGTTTTCGGTTGCTGCAGCTTCCCTAATGCTACGCTACGTGTCCCTCGCTGTCACTCCTCATAAGGAGACCAATCAGGTATTAGTTTGGGCAGGACTCTAGGATCGTGCAGGAGGTGTTTTTAGTTTGCTGAGTCGCTCTGTGAGGTTTGCTAATGAGGATTTAGGCTTTTCATCCAATTACGTTTGAGCTTTGTTGTGTGCAGTAATGTTTGAATCCTGATGTTCAGCCTACCAGTGCGTCTCCTCTGTTTGTCCTGGAGTTGAGTCTTCAGCTGCTCGATGTCTTTCTTCAGTTTGGCATTTTCTACCAGCAGCTTCTTCTGGTCTCTGACGGATGACTGCAGCACTGAAACAGATTTGACTTTACTCAGAGCGTCAAAGCACAAACTGACTGATGACTCAGTTCATGCTACGTTTTTGGAATCTCACTGTTTCCTGTCCGTTTCCCTCCGTTCTACCCACTCATACCGCCTCCTCCTTCCCCGGACTAAGCTCAGCACCATGGGTGGTCAGGCCTTCTGTTCTGCTGCCCCTCGTCTGTGGAATGCCCTCCCTGACCATCTGAGGGCTCCACAGACGACTGACACAATTAAAAAAGGACTTAAAACTTTCCTTTTTAGCAGAACCTATAACTTGAATTAACATTGCTGCTTTTTGGTCATGTTTTTATATAATTATTATTATATTTTTTATTGATGCTTTTATCTTCTTTTACTTTTCAGCACTTTGAGATTTGATCCAAATGTAAAGTGCGTTATAAATGAAATGTATTATTATTATTATTATTATTACTTTGCGTGATTAATTGGCTAGTTAGAAGTATCATAGCCAACATCGACTGATATAAACTACTATAGCTAACGTTGGCCAACTATGAAGTGTAAAATGTCTTCATCGCTGAATAAGACGTATCAGACCCGACAACGGGGTGTTTCTGCCCGGTACTGGTCGTTATAAACAATCCTTTTGAGAATCATTCCTACTTTGTTCTTAATATTTTTTCTTAATCGATACCCTACATGTACTTTCTCTTACGTGCTTTCTCTCTTGACAGCAGGGCGTGGGTTTTAAAATACTCGAGGATCTGCTCGCCGTCCTCTGGATCCAGCTTTTTGAGGGCCGCTTCCAGGCTAAGAGAAATACAAACTCAGAATCAGACAGAAAAAGAGAAGAAAACCAAACCTGAGACACAGTTCCAGACCTGAAAGCCCCAAATACACCCAAATATATGAAATAAACCCTTTAAATATATGTTTACGTCTCTGTATTCCAAAAAAATAAATTGAATGAATGAATGAATCAGCTCCGAAGTATTTTTTGGATGACTAATGAATATGTTTGGTCTCATTGGGAGCTGGTCCGCATAATGAGGAGAAATGAAATTCCCCCCAGAACTTAAAAGAAAAACAAAAACACAGAAACACATGAAGTGAATAAACAGATGCCCCTGGAATATACAGCATGTTAAACGAGAACACACGCACACGTCTGTAAGCTGCAGCTGCCAAACACGTGAAGTATCAGAGACACAACAGCTGCTGTCAGACGTCCTGCTATAAATAACAGGAGCAGCTGAAACACGCCGATCTTCTACTAGCAAACAAATGATTTCTTCCATGAAATACAGTGAATAAATACAGTGACAGCGGAAAATGTACTTTTACATGATATCAAAAGTAAATCATGAGATAATCATGGTTAAACCAGTTGCTTTTATTTTGGTTTGATGAACGATAACGCAGCGTCTGAACGGTGGATGTTTTCACGTACTTTTACTTTGCATGCTGTAAAAATACTGCATTTCCCATTTGAATACAGAATTAACATAAAGTCAATAATTGTGCAGACCAATATTTCAAGACTTTAAACAGACACCGTCTATTAACTGTAAAGGTTTTTTATGTTTTACCACAACAAAACCTTATAATTAAATAGGAGAAGATAAAAAGAGACAAAAATCTACAATTGTTAATTGAGACATGAAGAAAAAAAAACAGACTAGGTCCAGTTTTAAAAGCTGAGTTTAAATCATTTTAACAGACTTCAGGCTCTGAGTTTAACCTGTGAAGGAAGGTTAGATTCTTAAGTTATCTTTAATCAAACCTGCAGATCAAATAAACAGAATAAACTCAGACACAGGTTTAGAATTGTACCTGGGATTAAATAGGCCGTCAGTGGTTTCCATGTTGGACGATGTTTTCAGCCGACCGTTCGGAGCGAATCTTCAGCAGAGACACAGTGAGACTCTGTCAGCTGTCAGTTTTCATCTCCAGCGGGGTGGAGGTCAAAGGTCAAACACCACCCCTCTGAAGTCCCAGCCTCCAAGGTTTGGCTGATTGGACTCTCAAAGATTAGTATAAACAAGCTGTATAAAATAGAGTAAAACAGATCAAAACAAAAAATAGGTTAAGGGGAAAAACGTGAATAATAATGCAAAAATAATGTCAGATAAATAATGTTCTAAAATTAGGCTCTGAAAAATCAAAAAATCAGTATGAAAAAGCTGAATAAATGAAATAAAACAATATGTATACATGTATATGTATAGGTATATATGTGTGTATATATATATGTATATATATGTATATATGTGTATATATATGTATATATATAAGTATATGTCTGTATATATGTATGTATATATGTCTGCGTGTATACTCAGTACATCTCCTCTGATTCTGATCAGCATTTACTTTTAACTTATTGGAATTATTTTCCACTATTGTTTCTGCCTACTTTACTTTGCTACTGTAAGATTGGAAATGTCCCTGTTGTGGGACTAAATAAAGTACATCTCATCTCATCTTATCTTATCTTATCTTATCTTATCTTATCTTATCTTATCTTATCTTATCTTATCTTATCTTATCTTATCGTATCGTATCGTATCGTATCGTATCGTATCGTATCTCATCTCAACTCATCTCATCTCATCTCATCTCATCTCATCTCATCTCATCTCATCTCATCTCAACTCAACTCAACTCAACTCAACTCAACTCAACTCAACTCAACTCAACTCAACTCAACTCAACTCATCTCATCTCATCTCATCTCAACTCAACTCAACTCAACTCAACTCAACTCAACTCAACTCAACTCAACTCAACTCAACTCAACTCATCTCATCTCATCTCATCTCAACTCAACTCAACTCAACTCAACTCAACTCATCTCAACTCAACTCAACTCATCTTAAGCTGCTCTGACCTTGAATCTTCATTCAGTCCTTGTGGACAAGGCCCCCAATTCTGTAACATTCCCGGGTTTTCCTTTCATTCATTCATTGACTATTCAGCTGTTTTCAAGACTTAGACGACAGGTTTAACATTAACAACATTAATAGTAATAATAACAAAACTGAAAATACTAACAGTTATTATTAGTCTCGTTATTATCATTATAAGGGAGGAGTAGAAGTTCCTCACCTGTCAGTGGTGTGTCAGGTACGAGCCCCACAGTTACCTACACGTCACGTTTAAAGATCGGAAACAATACAATATAGTATTTTTGCCATCAATAAAGGGTAAAGCCTGAACTTTAAACGCTTCTCTGGACCCAACTGTGATTATTTGGTATCAAGAAACTTCACACTTTCTCAAACACATACTTTTACTTTTATCACCGACATAAAGTTATATATTGTTCAGTAGTAGTATTAGTAGCAGTAGTATTAGAAGTACTGACAGGTTAGCTAGCTAACTACATGAACTTTACCGTTAGCGGTTGTTCTTCCTCAACGTTATTTATGAGTTGTCCAGATTGCTGTACGGACGATAAATAGAAGAGGAACATCTTTAAAACACAAGGTTTACATCAAAGGAAAGCAATAAGACGGAAAGAAAGAAATGTCCAACAACTCCTCCTGGAGCCAAAGAATAAAAATGAGTCTTGAGGTGAGATTTAAAAGCAGACAGAAGTTTTGTTTTAGGGACGACCGGACGTCACTGAGTTCCGGCTCACGCCACAGTAAGGTACACTACAGTAGTCCAGTTGGGTTGTAATAAAAGCATGAATAAGCTTTTCAAAAATAATTAAGGGTTAAAAAGGTCTTAACCTTAGGTAAAAGCCTCAACGGATAATAAAAATGATTTAAACATAAGTTTATCTGTTTATCAAGTTTAAATCATCGTCCATTTTGACGCCAAGGTTCCAAACAGTGGATTTTAAAAATAAATGCAAGGAGTCCATGCAGGTCCATAGCAGAGGCGTCAATGGTACCGCTAGGTCCGAATTGCATAATATCAGTTTTGCTATTATTAAAAAACGTAAAAAGTTAGGGCCATCCCAGCTTTGATGTCTTTCAGACACTTCAGCAGTGAATTCAAAGAACAGGCATCATTCATTTTCAGTGGCAGGAAAATGTGTGAGTCATCTGCGTAGGAATGATAGGAGATGCCGTGCTTCCTTAAAATCCACCCTAAAGGGAGCAGATAAAAGGAAAAAAGCATCGGCCCAAGAATTAAACCTTGGGGGACTCCACATGGAAGAGGGGCAATGGACGAGACACAGCAAGACTGCTGTTTATCATGTTTGGAAGTTAGGTCCGATAGCTTCCCGGACCTCTTTAAAAAGGCGAGGTGGGACAACGTCTGTGGGACGGCCTGCAGGTTTAAGTTCTACAGTAATTTCTGTTAGACAAGAAAGAGACACAGACTCAAAGTGATCAAAGACAGCAGAGCATGAGATGGAGACAGTCGGGTCAAAGAAGGCAGGGAGACGTTATTCCTGACTGTGGAAAAAAGTGCAGGCAAGCCGGACAAGCAGGCTGGGGGGCAGGTATAGAATTAATCGTTTTAAAAAAAGACACAAGGTTTTTGTCAATGATTTGAAATAATATCAGAGAAATGTTTGCTCTCCTGCACTGGCCTCCCCCAGCAGGAGTCGGGTCGTCCTGGTTTTAAGTGGGGTGACAATGTCCAGAATGTTTTCACCAGCAGAGAGAAAGGACGAGTTAATGCTTCAGCGCTAGAACAAGAATAGGTATCGGATTTAAAAGCGGTGGATATCTGAGCAGCAGTGGTGGGTTTAACCACCCTGAGCAGCAGTGGTGGGTTTAACCACCCGGAACCGGGTAGAGAGCACGGTTTCAGGGAAGAGTGAATTGAAGGTATCCCGCATGTGACCCAGTGATCGAGTCCTTGGATAATGACAGTACTTGATGTAGATGGAAAGCATAACTTTCACTAAACTGAGATGCTGTTCCCTTTTTCTGCTATCAAAAATCAGCCAATTCCAGTGGTGCTGTATCCTGAGTTGTGTTGGTGAAGGATTGTAAAGTGTGCGAGAGGCGCGTTTATATGATGCACGGTAGTATATCATTAAAATTGTGATCTTGCTGGTAATCCCCAGTTTTTCTGAATGTAACTGTAATCTGATGATGGAACACATTTAACTCTTGTATGAGTTATGTATGTATATATGTATTCCGTTCCCGACAAGCCTGCATATATGCAAATACTTTTACAATAAAAATGTTTAATGAAATCAAAACACAAATTTTAAACATCTTTATTGTAGCCTCACTAAAAGTTGTTGCAGGCAAACGTACTTCCTGCTGTGCAGCTAACCTTACAAAAAACTCCCCAACATCGCATTTTCCACCAAACAGGCCGGTTGGATTTAATTAAGGAAAATAAAACACAACATGTAAAACAAGTCAATACGTGATAACAGTAACTCTAACATAGCATCTGAGAAAAGTAATAACTTTCAAGAATGTTGATATACATCATAAAATATTGAACTGCATTGCTTAACGTCACGATCAAAAAAAAAGAAGAGTTTTAAGACCAAGCAATGATGCAACCACATGCACCGATGATAATTTTAAGCTTAAAAAACAATATTGTGCTCCAGTCACCAAAATGGTGAACATATTAATATGAATATTAATAATAAACAACTCGCAGATGAAGCCGCTTTCATGGACTTAAAGGCCACGATTGCACATTTTGAATCACCGTGAGGTTCATTCTGGGCTGATGGAGGCAGAGAAACTAAAATAACATCACCTCCTAACCCTAACCCTATGTAGATGAAAACACACCACCTAGCTGCTGCTTCACTGCATCACCACAAGGTGCTACTAAAAACAGATTATTTGAAAATTAGAAAAACATATTAACAATAATTTTGAAGCTCCAGTCTTGTATATCTAACAGCTAGCTCAGAATTGCTAACAATTAGCTATGTTTTCCAGCTACCTACCAGTGGAATTGTTAATTTGGGTCTACTAACAACAATAATATTAATAATAATAATAATACATTTAATTTATAATGCACTTTACATTTGGATCAAATCTCAAAGTGGTAGTACACGCTATGTTGCCCATATAGCTACATAGCTAACAGTTGGTTTTGTTTGCCAAGAGTTAGCAATGTTTTTTTAGCTAGCTATCTTGCTAATTGTTATTTTTATTTTTACGAATATCCGCTTGGTCATCCAGTCAGGTACCTTGTCTTACGCTTATTTTAGGTTTGCATTCAGCTAGCAACGTTGGCTAGTTAACAGTTAGTTTAGCTGTGCTAAAAGCTATCAGTGTCATCCCTTTGGCCAGCAAGCTAATGGCTAGTCTTAGGTGTGGCAAAGAGTAAGTTATGTCATCCAGCCAGGCACTTAGCTGATTCTTAGCTTAGGTTTGCTAACAAGTAACCATGTCATCCAGTTAGCTCTCAGGCTAACAGTTAGTTTAGTTCAAGGAGATCGTCACACGACGCCACTTCACATTTCACATCCAGGCTGATGTCAAAAAACGAGTCACCAGAGCAAGGCACTGAGGAAAGAAGGACAAAGTTAGAATGAGGAGATTGTTATTTAGCCTACCTTCAAATAAAGGTAGTAACAGGTGTGAACAGATGGTTTAGCTCCTTCAAAGATGCTTTCCATCTCACAGTTATGAACCCTCTGATCGGTCACAGATGTCGGTGGATCAGGGTCGTAACCCTTAAAGGTGTTTTCTTACGTGGAGTATCGTCGTTTTCCTTTAGAGGCTCCTCTCCCATGTCGCCCAGGAACAGGTGGGTGGAGCTCACTGGGCTATTGGTCGTAGAATCCAGTGAGGTGTTGGTGTTGCCGGTGAGCGTGGTCTCTAGACCGTTTGGAATTGGTTTTTCCTGTGGGGCTGGAACGATGGATGAGTGTCAGAGGAAATGATGACCTTTTATGGAAATCAGTTGAGACATTTTTGCTGCAGACATCAATTTCACAAAACGCGCACGCTGCAAAAGCAACATCCCAACACAATTATATCGTGGTTAAGAGTTTTTACGGCTAATCGACATATCATGAAAAGTTTGTGCATTATATCTGTTTTATTCACTAGATGAAGCGATAGAAAAGCACTTCCGGGGAGGCATCACTGTTGAGGGTCCTTCGTAAACATGATTAACTACAATCGTGTATACTGAGTTCCATTGTCGCCATGGCAACGTGTACACAACGGACAGAATGTCACATACAGAAGCTGCTTACTTGGGTGGTTAAGAGTATAATACATCCTGTTTACAGTAGCTTTGACGTTAGGCTCAGTATTAACTTTATTTGTTGTTTTCCCAGCGTTGATTAAAGATTTAATAATAGTCACATACCGGCATGATCTCAAAGTTAATCGGACCTACCTGCGCTAATTGTGTTGTGTTGTGGCTTTTGCAGCGTGCACATTTCAGAATTAGACACACATTTCAGAGTTATTAATAAAACAGTCTAGCAATGTGAAAAAAAGTAACAAAAACTCCCGGCCCCGAACGTTTTCAACCGGCTCCACAGCACCGTTTAATCAATATTCAAAAAACCCATCGCAATCTAAAAGTCACGTGTTGAAACACGACCTCCCCCGCTCTGCTGAAATGTGGATTTGATGTTTTACCACCCTCTCCTTTGGCGTCCGTTTCCCCTGGCTTCAGTGAAGTGATTTTACTGTCTACAGGAGGAGGTGAAAGGTCATCCAGGTAGATGGGTCCAAACGTTTCGTTGGAGTAACTGGGATGATTGACAGGAAGCGGACGATGGAAGTCAAATGAGTATGTCTGGAAAAACAAGTAAAATCAGTCAAGTAGCAGCATTAAACATGATCTGAACGTAACCTCTGACCTCTGAGGAACACTCCTACCCTTGAGGATCTCTGGAGAAGATAGAGGATCACAACCAGGACCAGGATCATCAGGAGGATCACAGCCAGGAAAATGTAAACTACGGAGAACCAGACTGGGTTTTACTAACAGCAGGGAACCTTAAATGAATACATACTTGTTTATGTGTGCACAAATACAAAAAACAGTTCAACAGCGGATACATAGGATTTACAGGGAAGTGACTTACACATTTTCACAATCCTTTTATATTCATTATTAATGTAGTTAAAACGTGAAAAAGTTAAAGAAATGAAAAATGTAAATGCTTTACTCGTCCTCAGATGTCTTACATATTTTTCATTTAAACATACAACAAACAAACAAATTTTCAATTAATTAGTTAGTGAAATATAAATAATAATAATAATAATAATAATAATAATACATTTCATTTATAAAGCACTTTACATGTGGATCAAATCTCAAACTGCTACAAAGTAAAAGCAGATAAAATATAATATTTTTCTAATTATATTATCTAATTAATATAATTTATAAAATATAAATATAATAGCAAGAAATGCTGAATAAAAAACAGTTTTTTTTTTGATGGTAAACATTCTTCTGTATGGTGGTGATGCCAAAAATATTATATTAAAGTAAATAATAAATTAATAATATTCTTACCCCAGTTTGAAGTAGCCTTGTCTTCAGTCATTACAAAAAGAGATTAAGAGAAAAAGTTATTCAAACAGAATTCATCCTTCCTTTGAGAGTAGTATTTGTTAGAGTGGTAGTAGTAGTGGTAGTAGTAGTCGTGGTAATTTTAGTAATAGTAGTAGTAGTAATGGTAATAGTGGTAGTAGTAGTTAAAGTAGTGGTAGTAGTAGTTATAGTATTGGTAGTAGTAGTTATAGTAGTGGTAGTAGTAGTTGTAGTAGTCATTGTAGAAGTAGTAGTACCTGTAGTAGTAGTCGTGGTAATTTTAGTAATAGTAGTAGTAGTAATGGTAATAGTGGTAGTAGTAGTTAAAGTAGTGGTAGTAGTAGTTATAGTAGTGGTAGTAGTAGTTATAGTAGTGGTAGTAGTGGTTAAAGTAGTGGTAGTAGTAGTTATAGTAGTGGTAGTAGTAGTTAAAGTAGTGGTAGTAGTTGTTAAAGTAGTGGTAGTAGTAGTTAAAGTAGTGGTAGTAGTAGTTATAGTAGTGGTAGTAGTAGTTAAAGTAGTGGTAGTAGTAGTTATAGTAGTGGTAGTAGTAGTTAAAGTAGTGGTAGTAGTAGTTAAAGTAGTGGTAGTAGTAGTTATAGTAGTGGTAGTAGTAGTTATAGTAGTGGTAGTAGTGGTTAAAGTAGCGGTAGTAGTAGTTATAGTAGTGGTAGTAGTAGTTAAAGTAGTGGTAGTAGTAGTTAAAGTAGTGGTAGTAGTAGTTAAAGTATTGGTAGTAGTGGTTAAAGTAGTGGTAGTAGTAGTTATAGTAGTGGTAGTAGTAGTTATAGTAGTGGTAGTAGTGGTTAAAGTAGCGGTAGTAGTAGTTAAAGTATTGGTAGTAGTAGTTATAGTAGTGGTAGTAGTAGTTAAAGTAGTGGTAGTAGTAGTTAAAGTATTGGTAGTAGTAGTTAAAGTAGTGGTAGTAGTAGTTGTAGTAGTGGTAGTAGTAGTTATAGTAGTGGTAGTAGTAGTTATAGTAGTGGTAGTAGTAGTTATAGTAGTGGTAGTAGTGGTTAAAGTAGCGGTAGTAGTATAATAGTAGTGGTAGTAGTAGTTATAGTAGTGGTAGTAGTAGTTATAGTAGTGGTAGTAGTAGTTATAGTAGTGGTAGTAGTTGTTAAAGTAGTGGTAGTAGTAGTTAAAGTAGTGGTAGTAGTAGTTATAGTAGTGGTAGTAGTAGTTATAGTAGTGGTAGTAGTAGTTATAGTAGTGGTAGTAGTGGTTAAAGTAGCGGTAGTAGTAGTAATAGTAGTGGTAGTAGTAGTTATAGTAGTGGTAGTAGTAGTTATAGTATGGGTATGTTGTTAAGGACAGGAACCTGGAAGGTCAAATGGTGAGAGGTGTGGCGAAAAGGATGGAAATGGCCGTTGTGAATACGTATTTCAAGAAGAGGGAGGAGCAAAGGGTGACGCACATGCCGGAACCACTTCAAGTGGCTCCCATGATGCAAAGAGCAGTGTCTCCAAAGATTTAAACTTTCACAAAACCGAGAGAATCTGATTGAACACAGGAATAAATCAACTAGTGCTACAGAGGATCGGCCAGTTGCATAGAAACTTTAACTGTCACATCAGCAGAATCACCTTCTTTCCCAGCATTGGTAAATGGCTCCAGCGCTGCTGTGACTTCCTGTGTGGTGACACTGGGTTTGTCTGTGGTTGTTGTTTGGTCTCGGGTCTGCAAAAGATGTCAGAGAGAGTTAACGGAATGTATGTATGTATTTGAATGAATCATTTGAATGATTTATGTCCTGTTTCGTAATTCACCTTGTCTCAAGGTCCCTTAATTTACCCTGAAAAAATCCCTGTTGCTATAACACTGCAAGATTTAGACTGTATGCTTTTGCTCTGTGACACAAAACAATGTCGTACTCAGAATCGTGTGATTTTTATAGACACATCCGACAAAGATCAAACATCTTTAAACATAGATGGGTAGTTACTATGTTCGTGTTCTCCGTGGTCGGTGTTTGGCTTTGAGGAGTCGACGAGGTCAGCTGGGGCCGAGAACTTCCAGTTACAGCTCCAGACGTTGGGGGCGGAGTCAGAGTCTGATTGGAGGGGGCGGGGTCTTCTGTCAGGACTGTAGGAGAAACGCATAAACGGTAGCAGCAGTAGTAACACGGGTATTTGTAGCACTGCTACTCCTAGTAACGGTAGTACTTATAGTTGAATAAGTAGCTGTGGTAGTATTTGTAATAGTAGTTATAGAGGTAGTATCTGTAGTAGTAGTAGTAGAGCTCGTAGTAATGTTAGTAGTAGTCCTAGTATTTATATTAGTAGTGGTAGTAGCGTTTGTAGTAGAAGTAATACTACAAGTGGTAATATTTGTGGTAGTAGGAGTGGTACTATATGTTGTTGGAGTAGTAGTAGTATTATTTGTAGCAGTTAGTAGTCGTATTGGTAGTGGTAGCAGTTGCAGTATTGGTAGTATTTTGATAGTTATAGCAGTGGTACTACTAGGAGTAATAGTAGTGCTAGTAGTAGTGGTAGTATGCGTAGTAGTAGTAGCAGTATCTGTAATAGCAGTAGTAGTATTTGGACTTATAGTAGTAGTTCTTAGCAGTCGTAGTAGTTGTATCAATGGTACAAGTAGATTTAGTATTTGTTGTGGTAGTAAATGTATGTGTAGAAGTAGTAGCACAGTTAGTATTTGTAGATGAGGGGGGTTAATTAGTCTTCAGATAAGACCAGTTCTTATTGTTTGTAATCGCCAGTTGCCATGGTAACACTGAACACTTCCTGCCGTGTCAGAGCTTCAGGGTCTTGAGAGTTTGAAGTGAGCCCTCCCTGATCCAAATCTATCTACCTGTGGTCTTTAGCAGTTCCTGGTTTGTTGGATCACTGGATCCATTTGGTTCTCCAGAACCAGAAGCGGTTACTAGAATCGGGACACAGAGGGAAAGAAGTTCTCATTCAGGACCTGGACTGGATTTTGGAAGCTGAATGGTGATCATGGAAACAGCTAAAACAGGAAGTCATGGGCTCAACATTTTATAATCAATATATAGTGAAGCACCAGAAGTAAAATTAATAATAAAAGTCTTACTCATATCATAGCATTTATTTTATCTTCTCACTTTATCTCATCAACTGGTGACTCCACCGCATGTCTCCGCCGATCATTTCTAATGTCATTTCATCGTATCTGATCCCGTGTTTTCCCATTTCTCCGCAGCTCATCGTTTCTTATATTGTGTCCTATTTCACATCTCCCAATCACATTTTTATCACAAAGCATTTTTACATCATGTCTTAGTGTAAAACAGTCCATTTCAGCTCATCTCGTTTCATATTTTTTATTCTATTTCATTGCATCCGAACATGTATTAAATGGGTTCCGCAATATATCTAATGTTATCAAATTGGTTCTCCTTTCATATCTTAGTATATCATGTTGCATTTCACCTCATCTCGTTTAAGATTATCTCTCATTATATCGCTTTTCATGTCTATTTTAATTTTATTGCATCTCATCTAACCGTTTCTTCTCACCTAATCTCATTTCTCTTATTATATCTTATCATAATCGTATCTAATCTCACTTCATTTTATGTGGTATTATCTCTAGTATATCTCATTCAGTTTCTCTCATTGTATGACTTTCTATCTCACTTCCTTTCATCTCATCTTTTCTGACCTCGTGCGTTTTCTCATTTATCCCATTGCATATCATCTCGGCTCATATCATTTTATCATATAAAGCATAAATGATCTTTTCTTCCATTTCATTTCATGATATCTCATACCATCGTATCACACTACATCTCATTTTATCCATCATCTCCTTTAATCTCACCTGTAGTTGATCTTATTCTATTTTATTCCATGTGTGTCATTCCAGCTCAGCTCATCTTCTCTGATATTTTAGCTCTTCTCTATTATTGTTGTTTCTATTTATTTTACATTCTGTCGTGTCACGTTATCCCTAATATTTTCTTCTGATCCGCCCTTTCATGATTGGATCTAGTCTTGATGACATGAGATGATTTGAAATGGTGTTAGAATGGACTCTGACAGTAACGGACAAGTGAACGGTTTCTTGTGTGTGAGACAAACAAGATAGACGATGATGAAAAACATCAATTTAGACTTTCACTCCATTTTTTCTGAAGGTTGATGAACATATCATCTCACGCCACATACTCTCAGTTGTATATTTGTTATTGTTACTTTTAAAACGAAAAGATACAATTATCACAAACCTGACCATAAGAAGGAAGGATATCATTTCCTGAACAGTGAATAACCACATGTCTTATTTCAGAGAAGTGTGGGTTAGACTGAATTATCTTTGCACATTTAAACCAAATCAACAGAATAATTCACCATCTGCATCTCTAAACTTCTTCTGGCACCCAGAAACGAAAATGAGTCATTCAGCTACATACTAGAACACATTTAAAAGTAAATGAAGGAAAGTTTGTTTTTTTGACTCACCGATGAGGAAGAGACACCCCCAAAACTTCATCGTGGAGTTGAAAAAGCGTTCTCATAAAGTCTGGTTTTGAAGACGGTTGCTGCTGATGAGCAGTGGGTGGATTCACCTTATGAAATCAATTTTGATCTTTTTCGACGACCTGCTTCCTCCACCTTCTCTCACACGACTTGTCTGTGAGACCCCCCACCCCTTTCTCTTTCACTCTGACTCGCTCTCTCTGACTCTCTCCCTGCACCTCAGGGCCAAAAGTATATGGACCCTGATGCCAGTACAGTACAAATAATTATTTACCTGTTCTCGTTCCTTTGCTTTCTCCTTAATAACAATCTTCTATCAGTCCAGCTAAAGAGATAACGATTGTGGCCAATTATCATTTGCATCTTGGTGGCTTTTTAGAAGCTGTCAGAATGCTAGTTTGCTAGCTAACAATGACTGACTGGGCGTTGTGAATAAAAAATCATATTGTTCCTTTTTGCTGAAAGCATGCTATTTATAATTTTAATACAGAGGCAGTTGCTGGATGTTTGTCGCTTGTTGCTGTTGGTGGAAAACTGTATGGTTTAAGATGTGTTCACTTCAGCTGGAGCCAAGCTATGGTTTACATGTGCTAATGTTAATAATGTGCTAATATATATATATGTATATATATATATATATATATATATATATATATATATATATATATATATATATATATATATATATATATATATATATGTTATACCACTGAGAAATGTAATAAGATAAAAAATGAAATAGATAAGTACCAAAAATATGAATATATATACATGTACACAATACCTAAGTCTACCTATGTACAGCAGGGTATCAAACAGGAAGTGAGTCACTGACCACAGAGCTAGCACCAGTTCGACACAGGATGCCAGCTCAGCTCATATTCTCACTTCCACCACAGAACTGGTTTATGGATACCACAAACCTGTCAGGAACATTTTTATATTTTTTACTTCATAAGATGTCAGATCAGGTTTATGATTAACAGCAGCAGCATTCGCATTTGAAGTCAGCAGTGGACGGAGGTCTCAAGTCCTCCACGGAGCACCACCTGCAAGATGTTCAAGGATTAGTGATCAAGTATCATGAGAAGAATTTTATCTTCAAGCTTTCACGAAATCCAAATCATGAAAGATAGAATCCTGAAAAGGTTTCTCTTACTGACCTGGACTTTTACTCAGTACACCACAGACTGTTTCTGTTTCTGGTGTATTGAGAATTGCCACGTTGCCATGGTTACTGATTGAGTTCATTGCGTGAAGGGAGGAGTTTACGTTTTCTCCTCTGTGCGTCTGTTTGTCTGTCAGCGAGTTTACAAAAGGAACTAATAGATGGATCTGCATGGAAATAGTCCACAGAGGTAGGCTTTCGGCACATCCCAGAGGCGATCTAAATGAATTGACGTTATGTGTGTTGCAGTACTTGAAATAAACCGTTTGGAGCTGTGACGTCACATTGTGACGGCGTGCTAGTGAGCGCCTTAGACAAGTTTAAACCAGATAACGGTGTAAGTAGGTTCATCAAAACATCATCTTTGCGCCTAGAACAAGCAAATTATGAGGAGCTCAGCTGAACTAAATTAACGTTAACTGCCCTGTAGTTATTTAGGTTGTGAAATGAAGATTATGACAATAATAGTTGTATATATATATATATATATATGTTAACTGTTGTGATCACTGCTCATTAGTTGTCCTTGCTTTTAATTAAAAAAAAAGAAGTAATTAGTTATTCATTCATCTTCAGTGAAGTAAATTCTTTTTTGTATATTTATGTTTTCTCTCCTGTGGGTTTTTCTGTTTTGCCCACAGGAAGGTTTTGGCAAATCCTAGAGGTGATTAAATGTCGGTGTCGTTCCGTGTTTCTCAGCATTTCGTTTGGATGAGTGGCATCACAATATGGCTTTTGCGCTCTAAGTTCCGTGCCATCTGATTTTAAACTTGTGTCCGGCCAACTTTGTCGTAGAAAATCCAGAAAGGCAGATGTTTTCAGAGCGATGAACTTTAACCCTTACTTAGAGCAAATCGATTCGTATCTCAGTGAAACAGGAAACATCAGACTTGAGATAAAAGATATAGATGGATGTTAACAAAGTTCTAATTCCCTGATGATGCTACCTATCTCAGCTCGACTGCAATCCAAAATGAAGTTAAAATAGCTCCACATCTATCTAGAGTATTTGAATAACCTTGATGTCTACGGACAGGAAAGATCATTGAATGATAATTACATTTCAGTGTCACTAATATCCTACCTTTTACAATGTGTGAGTAATCTATGATAAACATAAAACAATATCAATAATTATATACCTGTCTGTTCTTTTTAGATTAAAAAAAAGGCTATAACATCATTATAAGACCATTAAAAAAAAGAAAAAACTCCTCGATAACTACTGCATCAATCCATCCATCCATCTTCTTCCACAGGTAGGGGGGCAGCTGGCTCAGGAGGGATTTCCAGATATCACTACTGCATCAAGTTTGATTGAAAAAGTACAAAGTAAACGTTATTCTTCAGTTCTTGTGGGATAGGAGCAGGAGAACTCTCCATTTGTCTCGGCTGGATAGGCAATGTAACCAGAATGTTCCAGAAATTGGAACATTTTGACCAAAGACAAAAACTTTGGCTGCAGCAGGGAACTATATGCACTTACTGCTGTGTTTGTCCTTGAACCACGCCACAGAGTCACAATCCGGTTCACCTCTAAGTTCCCAAACCCGGGTTAAATGGGGAGGGTTGTGCCAGGGAGTATGCGGAACAGGAAACTGATTTACAAACCGATAGGTTTGGGCACGGGTTAATAACGACAAGGGTGCCAGCAGTTACCAAAGTGAACATGATGAAAACAAAACCACGTAACAGGCTCATCACTGATACACTGAACGGCCTCATGCATTCATCAGAAGCCTCCTTCCCACAAACATAGAACCAGTTGCTGGGTTCTAATAAATGTAAGCACAGGCTTATGCTGGAAATTATTAATCTTGAATATCCTGAAAGCATCATGTTAAATGTTAAATCGTGGCTGAACCCGACTTTGGTTAACCCGGAATTGAATCCAAACACAATTTTTATATATTCGTTGGAACACTGCCTGCGTCCGAGAGACTATTGTTGGAGCCTTGCCCAAACACTGGCCCGCCAGGCTTCCAGGAGGTTCTTACACTCCAGTTTTCACCTCCTCCATGTTGTTACGAGTGAAACAAAATTTGTAGCAATCAACGAAGAAAAACGTTTTAGGAGTTTATTATAAATTATAACAGTCCACCACTCCTACTTGTGCTTGTGGGACGTGATGTTAATAATAATAATAATAGTGTGTCGGCTGTGTTTCACCAGCAGGTGGCAGCAGCAGGCTAAACAGAGAGCTGCATCGTTCTGTCCGGTGGGTCTGTCCCATAATGTTCCATGATAACGCAGTTTATAGAAGAGTCAGTCGACGTAAGAGACTTCATCCCCCCAATGTCGAACACTTTCTCCTCTCATATTTTTATTCTCATCATCAAAATTTAAAGTAAACTTGAATGAAATTATGGAAATATACTGAGGAAAATAAATTATTCACAATCAAGAGGAAACAGGAAGTTGTGAACAACAACGGGATTGTGAACATTCACAGATGTCCGGAAAGGAATTCATTATCATCTTAGAAATAATAATATGTAAAAAAAAAACTTTCAGTTATTGTAATCATTGAACAAACTTGAGCAAACCTCAGGCAGAGAACATCAGGCACATGAACTCCTAAGAAGATCATATGTGACCGGTTGCATCATTTCCGGTGGTTAAGTACCGCCCCTTTCCCTCCGATTGACAGGTAGTAGATTTTTGTGATATATATATGTATGTAATTTACTTTTTTTTCCCTTTTTCAATTTTTCAAAATGTTGTTTTGTAAATTTTCTTTTTTTTCTTCAGCCAATATTTCAAATCTTCATTCATTCTGATGTTTAATGAGTACTTTATCGTGAGGTGCCCTTGTGGGTCACCGTAAAGTTGATTTTAACATTTAATAGTTGTGCAAGGATTTAGACACAAGAAAAAAACATCAGGACATGAATAGCATCCAGTAAATAAATATAAAATCATAGAAATGCTTGGTCTTCAAGTTCTGTCAGGAATATTAACATTTTTAGAAATCAGCTCATAGCTTTTTACAAATGAACGCCTCTCAAGTGGGTAATATGGCCGTGTCTAACGTCCACATCCCTGGAGGTGTGACCAGCAGTGTTGGGATGTCGTCACTCTTCGGTGCAAAGATCCAGTGCGATGCTTTGCTCCTGGGCAATGGCAGCTAGCTCCTTCAGGAACTCAGCGAAGAGGATGATGGCAAAGATGCGGTTTTTGGCGTGAGGTGGGATGACAGGGCACGGTGGTAGCAGGCCATGATTGGGCGGAGCCAGAGCTGTCCTTGAAAAGCCATTACGATTCGATGGTTCCAGGATGATGTCATCACCCTGAGACTGGAAGCACTCTGAGAGTCGAGAGAGAAAGTTAGCGATAGCATAGTATGTCATAATTCCAACTAAGATAACACAGACAAAGACCGTTCTCTAATTAGCATGATGCTAAGGAAGTTTAGGTGGAGTCAGTGGCTGGCTGTGTGTATTGTGAAGTTTTGTTGTTCATGTTTTGGGGGTTTTTTTCACCAGAAAACCTGAATACGTACTAACAAAACCTGCAATGTTTGGCTGGAGACATGCTAACATTAGTAGCAGTGTTTGATGCAGACATGCTAACATGAGCTACAGAGAAGCTGGTGAGCAGCTCAGTCTTTCGTTGTCTAGAAACATCACAATCTTTTGTTGTTGCAGTTTCCAGCACTAAATCTTGGACTCAGAAGGTCTAACTTGAATCCATTGTGTTGTGGTTCTGAAAGTTCACCTCTGAACTTGCTGTCCTGGTCTTTAGCCAACAGGAACCTCCAGGCCTGAGTGAGCAGCGCCGGGTATTCTGGTCTGGCTGCTACGTAGCGTTCAATCTGAGCTTGGACTGATACCAACACCTATGGACACAGGAGTACACCGTCATTCAAACCGTAGAGAAGGTCAGACAGGCAGCATGCAGGTGGGCCTTACCTGGTACAACATGCGCACGTTGGGCTGGGGGTTGGTGTCCGTGCTGAGCAAGAAGGACCTCAGTAGAGGTTGCGGGTATGACGCCAGCTGGGCCAGGATGCCTGTCAACAGCAAGTTAACAGCGATGGAGTTCTCCAGAAGGTTCTCCAGTCGGGACAGCATGACGCTGATGAACGGACCTGTGGCATCATGGGAAAATACAGCCCGTAAACATGCGGGAGAAGCTGCTGTGCAGTAAGCATTGATCCAGACTTTCAAGTACATTTGATAGCTATTTTTTAATTATACCACAACACGACATCAATGATTTTTAAACAAAGGTATTAAATTATGGCTAAAAGAGGAACGAGACTGTTCCAATCATTTTGGATTGCATTGAGAATTGTACTATATTTAAAGTTATGTATTTTTACTTTTCTTTCTATTTCTATTATTTCCAAGGATAACTTTTAAAGGCTTCTCGTGGACAGGTGTTGAAAATGAGCATTTTGCTCACTAAACGCAGCTGATCTGGGGTTTGTGCATGATTTAATGCTGCAGAGTCAATGTTACTGTATGTCCCTGTCAAATTAAAACAAGTTAACTAAATATTCCCAAAAGCTCCGGAACATAATGGGAATTTTTCAATGTATTTTTTGTTAAACAAAATGCTCCCCCTAGTGAGTAAAATATTCGTAAAATATGATATATACAAGATAGATCTCTTGGAGGTAATTCATTGATTAAACTGCAAACAAACAGTTGAGAAATTGTGGCCAAAAAACTCTTTGAGATAAAACTCCCCCTAGTGCCAAATATACAGCCAACCTTTCCCAAAAATTCCTCCAGTTCTTCCTCAAACAAAGATTTATGGAATATATAGTTTGAAGATGATCCTTGAAACAGTCTTGAGTTTTATCTGGAAAACAGTGTTTTGTCAGACAAAGCGCCCTCTAGGGAGAAGTACGCAAACTATTGAAGTAAAACACAAGATAGATCTCCTCTAGGTGACTCATACGCACCAAGTTTGGATTAAATCAGATCTGTGGTTGAAAACATCATGGCCTGAAACCATTCGGAGAAAAAGCCCCCACTGGTGTTGTAAGTAAAAAAAAAAAGAAATTTCCCAAAATCAATCCAGTTCTTTTTCGGCCAATGAGGATTGTTAAATTTGAAAATAATTCATGGAATAGTTCTGGGCTTCGGTCTGGGAAACAATGTTTTCCACAAAAAAAGCTCCCCTACTATATAAAATATGACCTGAAGCTTTTGAATATCACTAATATCAGCAATGACCACTGGTTTAAGTTAACTTTAACTAGCTTTTTTAACCATGCTAGCTGAGCTTATCTTACATAACTTTGGCAATCAGGGCAAAAGTTTGTTAACTTTATCTCTCCTGAAATTAACATTGATTGACTTAGCATAACCCAATACCTGGTAGCATTAACGTAAATTGGCTGGTAGCATAAACTTAGTCTAAAGTCATCTTAATTAAATAATAGCCCATTGAACTGACAACAAAAGTTAGCCTGATGAAAACGTGGTCAGTTTTAAAAGCTCATTTCACTTTTTCCTACTCCTAAATGGATGGTTTACAATCTCTCACCTGTAAATGGTACGCCATGCCTTCTGTTGTCTCTCCTCGCTCCTTCTTCCTCCTCCTCCTCTTCTGTCGCCTCCTTCCCCTCCTCTTCCTTGCAGTCATCTCGCGACCAGCTGAAAACCCCTTCCTCTTTAAGCCCCAACTCCTCCTCTACCAGTATCTGCCTCAGCGCTCTGACACGCTTCCTGAATGTGCTTATGTCATCAGTGATGTCATCACAGTCTGCGTCAACACCCAAAGTGAGCATGAGCTCGCGGTATCGGGACAGGAAATTGTCTTTATTAGCAACGTTGCTAGCAGGAGATGCTAATTGATCATGTGACTCAGACTCAGTGTGGCAATTGGGTGAAGTTAACAAACATGGCGAGGGCGTGTTGCGATGCGTTTGCTGGTGATTTGTGACGATGATGTCATTCTGAGCACTACAAACGTTGGTGACAAAGGCCTCCTTCCAATGATCCTCCTTCCCTCCCTCGTCGCTCCTTCTCCTCGTCGACATTATGCTGTTGACGGTTTCCATGACGCTCCTCGAGGTTTTCACCTGTACCTGCTGATTTGCCACCAAAATCGTGTCTTTTTGTGCGACAAGATCATAAACCAGAACGTCATCCTGGAACTCAGATTCCTCAACGTACGAGCCGTGAATCATCCTGGTTGCCGTACGCTGCATCTCCTGGATGTGGCGAGGAGGAAGGGCTGGCGCTGTTGCCTTGGTTACTGTCCATAATAAGGAGGCGTCGTCATCTGCAAATATGTCATCCCATTCCAGCTCCAGGGCGGAGCCCGTTCTTCCTGTCATGTTGGAGGTGGCATCCAAATAGGAGGGTTCAGGGGAAAGGGCCACCAGCAGAGAGCAGACGTCATCTTCTTCGTTGTCACCTGGCGTGTCGGATCGGTACTCTTGTGGTGAGGGGTTCATCCCATCGTACGGCGCCGACCACTGGAGACACGCCCTACAGGAGGACAGAATCCATAATAGACTAACATTTAACCAAAAGCAAATGGCTTTTACATTAGAAATGCACGAAGAAAACAATGAAAAGATGAGTTTTTTTCCTTTTACTAGTGATTTTATTTTCTTCATATTCAGATTCCAGAAATGAAAATCAAACCTTTTTTATCAGCTCGTCACCCCCCTCTTCTGGTCATGAAAAGAAAAACTTTCAGAGACTTTCTATTATGATCGAAAATGTTTTTTAAAATGACACTTTTTCGATTTTTGAATATCCTTTTCTGAGATAAAAATCTAAATAATATAAGTTCCCCAAACTCTCTTAGGGACCCCTCTTCCGATTGGTGGAGGAAAAAGGGAGCTGGGGCTGACCTTTGGGAGGTGGCGATGGCGTAGCGAGCATCCAGGAGGTAATGGAGATAGTTGACGTCCAACAGAGAGTCTGAGTGGCGGCAGAACCCAACACCGTCTGTGAGATCTGACAGAGCCTCAATGTGAGCGTTAGCCTGTTTAGCATCTTAGCCTGTTGGCGTGTATCTACTGACCTGCTCCTTTGGGCCAGTGGATGACCTCCAACCAAGACTGGTTGAAGCTCCTCGAACACCAGGAGGGAAGGAGGCGCAGGAAGGAGGCAGCACTGGAAGAGAAACAGTGCCTCTGGTTCAGACAGATGCGCTGCTTCCTGTTCAGGTGAGTGCAGGGAACTAGGTACCTGAGAACAAAGACATGACATCACTGATGACATCACAGGGGCACTAGATCTACATCATTAATTCAGAGAAGCACACTGATGACATCACAGAGGCACTACAGCCATGCCATTTCATCACAGGGACACTAGAGCCACTTCATTACAGTAAAGAAACACGAGTAACACATTACATCACAGAGGCACTAGATCTACATCATTACATCACAGAGGCACTAGATCTACATCATTACATCACAGAGGCACTAGATCTACATCATTACATCACAGAGGCACTAGATCTACATCATTACATCACAGAGGCACTAGATCTACATCATTACATCACAGAGGCAGTAGATCTACATCATTACATCACAGAGCCACTAGATCTACATCATTACATCACAGAGGCACTAGATCTACATCATTACATCACAGAGGCACTAGATCTACATCATTACATCACAGAGGCACTAGATCTACATCATTACATCACAGAGGCAGTAGATCTACATCATTACATCACAGAGGCAGTAGATCTACATCATTACATCAGAGAAGCACACTGATGACATCACAGAGGCACTAGAGATACATCTTTAAATCACACAGGTACTACAGCACATCACTATGTCAAAGAGATACCTGGGCATCGTCTTTGAATCACAAATGCACTACAGCCGCATCATCACTGACCTGAATATCAGCTGCAGCATGACATCTTCACAGAAGAGACCAATCAGAGTCCGGAACAGAGCCAGTGACACCGTACCCAACTAAAGGACATCAGACAGGTTAGGGGAAGTTTCAAAGTCTTCAGAGGCACCACTAAATTCCGTGTCTTACCTGGAAAGGTGTGTTCACCCTGCTGACTAGAGTGTCCAGGATATGAACGTTGTCATGCATGTGCAGCAGGACAAAGGACAGGAAGGTCTGGAGCAGGACAGGCTCAGAGATGGAGCGCAGGAAGAGCTCCAGGTAGGCTGTGGTGGTCATCACCTCCTCCACTGTCAGCTACACACACACAGGCGAACGTTGATGTTAGCACGAATGAAGTCAGACATGATGTAGAAACCTTCCCACACACACACACACAGCCGCCATGGCAACAAGGTCAGACACCTTGTGAAGAGCCGGAGCCAGAACCGGAACTAGGAAGCCATTGTAGATGTAACCCAGCAGCTGAGAGCGGATGGAAGGATGAGCCACCTGAGAAAGATGAATGCAGACCAGACAGTGAGCCATGGCACGATTCTTTCAATATATGCGTGTTTGTTTGCTTTTGTTACCTTTGTAATGGCGCTACAGAAGTCCAGTGAGTGCAGAAAGTGGACCAGAGCCGGAACCTGGTATGTAAGTGACATCATCGATGAGTCATTTTCTCAAATATTGTCATGTTATTTCTTAATATTATCATATTTTTTCAAAATGTTAGCATGTAAAAGTTGTCTTTAACACATTAAAGTTAGTATGTTATTCATAAATGTTAGCATGTAAAAGTTGTCTTTAACACATTAAAGTTAGTATGTT
Organism: Lophius americanus; assembly: GCA_037951165.1. Taxonomy (NCBI): domain Eukaryota; kingdom Metazoa; phylum Chordata; class Actinopteri; order Lophiiformes; family Lophiidae; genus Lophius; species Lophius americanus. The sequence continues at coordinate 1,037,385 of JBBDHG010000116.1, forward strand.
ATTCATAAATGTTAGCATGTGAAAGTTGTCTTTAACACATTAAAGTTAGTATGTTATTCATAAATGTTAGCATGTGAAAGTTGTCTTTAACACATTAAAGTTAGTATGTTATTCATAAATGTTAGCATGTGAAAGTTGTCTTTAACACATTAAAGTTAGTATGTTATTCATAAATGTTAGCATGTAAAAGTTGTCTTTAACACATTAAAGTTAGTATGTTATTCATAAATGTTAGCATGTAAAAGTTGTCTTTAACACATTAAAGTTAGTATGTTATTCATAAATGTTAGCATGTAAAAGTTGTCTTTAACACATTAAAGTTAGTATGTTATTCATAAATGTTAGCATGTGAAAGTTGTCTTTAACACATTAAAGTTAGTATGTTATTCATAAATGTTAGCATGTAAAAGTTGTCTTTAACACATTAAAGTTAGTATGTTATTCATAAATGTTAGCATGTAAAAGTTGTCTTTAACACATTAAAGTTAGTATGTTATTCATAAATGTTAGCATGTAACTCAAGCATGTTACCATGTTATTCCCTAAAGTTAACATTCAGTCATTATCTGCTATCCTCTACATTGGATTCATTCACTAAATTAATTAATCCTCTATTGTTTGAGTGATGTGGATGGATCCGTTCACTGATTGGTTGGTGGGTCGCCATGATTACCTGCTGCCAGTCAGCCTCGTCCAGACAGCTCCAGTCGTCGCTGTAAACCTGCAGCCTGGCAGGAAGAGATGAGTAGAGACCCGACAGACCGGTGGCCAGAACCTGTGGACACACACAGACACGAGCAGACATACACACACACACACTTTTTATTTCCGGCTATCAAACCTCTCTTTTCATGGAAAATAAATTAGTGTATTTCTCATATTTGCAGAACATGCATTCCTTTAATCAGGGAGGAGGGAGATAGATGTTCTACAACAAACGTCAACGGTCAGGCAACTGTCCAATCACGTGTAGACATGCTAATCCTTCTTGTTGTGGGAGCCAATCACACTCTGGTTCTCTAATCTGATCTCAACGTTAAGATTGAGGTCAGAGTGTGAGAAGGATTTAACCTCTCTCTCAGACACACACACACACACACACACACACCCACACACACACACACACACACACACACACACACACACACGTGGCCTAAGTGTTATGAACGGTTCCCACATTCTTTCTCATTCTCACGGACAACAGCAAGGTTTCACTGCATGAACCTGAACTACTTCAATGTGTGAACCTGGAATGTTTCACTGAGTGGGTTTAGAGAATACTTTGAGTTTTCCGTTCCAGAAAGCGGGATAAGTTCAACTCCAAGTCAGTTAGCCTGGTAACTTACTCTGTGGACGTTAGCTCGTAGGTTTATGTGAACAAAGCCAGAGTTTTACCCTGACTCCTCCTCCTTCTGATCCTGAACCAGAGCTGTCCGACATGACGTTACTATTAAACTGACGTCGGGAGAGGACTGAGATCCAGACTGAACGACCTTTCATTCCTCACACTGAAGTTCAATACTGAATTTTCCCTGTGGGAATTATTAAATCCATCCATCCATCCATCATCTCCCACATCCGATCATATCAGAAGCTTATTCTATTTACATGGTTGAATATTTAATATTAAAGCTACTGTTAAAGCGCCACTGACTGATATTATAAATATGTTCAAGTTAATTTGGATCGATGGTCGCGGTGGAAACAGTGTTCTGTGACGTCATGCATCCCTCTCCTCTCCCCGGCGGGGGAAAGGGTCCTAAAGCGTTTTCATACACAACTGTAAAATTCCTCAGTGAATTCTGCGTTCACCCAGGACTAACTCTGTATATCATTTTCCGCTGCTCTCACGTGCGCCAATTACCCATAAATGAAAATCTACGTCTGCTCCATATCATTCCACCACCTTGTCACACACAATATTGAGAGATAATACGGTAAAACTAATAGATTTATTCACTCGGGCAGCCATTCCCTCCCACACCAAGGTTTTGTCTCCAAAATGGAGATGAAGCCATGGCTACGCTTTTTTTAATGAATATACTCTCGTGTGCACTTCAAAACTTCTTACTTAAATGGTGTGAAATATGGCGACAAGTGCATCTCACTGGTTGCCATGATGACTCACAGTTTCTGAGCTCTGTTGATGATGAATTCTGATGGTCCTCGTGAGTGTCCTCCACGATTGAACCAACTCAGATCGCTTCCTAAACCGGCATGCCTGGACTGTGTCACTGTGTGAACCTGGATTGTATCACTGTGTGAACCTGGATTGTATCACTGTGTGAACCTGGATTGTATCACTGTGTGAACCTGGATTGTATCACTGTGTGAACCTGGATTGTATCACTGTGTGAACCTGGATTGTATCACTGTGTGAACCTGGATTGTAAAACTGTGTGAACCTGGACTGTATTACTGTGTGAACCTGGATTGTATCACTGTGTGAACCTGGACTGTTTCACTGTGTGAACCTGGATTGTAACACATAGTGAACCTGGATTGTAAAACTGTGTGAACCTGGTCTGTTTCACCGTATGAACCTGGACTCACAGGACAGAAGTAGGTGTTGTCTGCAATGTGTTTGGCGACTCGAGGATCTGACGCCGTCAGAGACATGATGAGCAGCAGAGCATCTCTGGCCTGTTGACCTACTGACCCCTGTCTGAGAGAACGGACACACTGTCAGTCAAACTTGTCAGGTCCTTCTGTTGAGATGAGTTTTATGGGATGTACAGACCTGTGTGTGTATGGGATGAGCAATGAGAAGAGCAGGAAGTTGGCCGCTCCTTGGTCCTCACTGGTGTGAAAGAATAGTTCCAGGACTGAGGGGTCTTTGACCAGAGCCACACAGAGCTGGTTCAACAGAAGGACAAGCTCCACCTCCACCTCCACCACAGCGCCAATATCTGAACAGAGGACAGTAAGGGTCAACGACCTGGGTACGAGTCTTCAGAGACCGCCTCTAGAAGTGGTGTCATTGAGGTAAAGTGTAGTTTCTGCTGTAAAGTGTAGTTTCTGCTGTAAAGCTGTCTCATTGACACTTAGGGGGATGTCATTGTCTTAAAGACGTGTGACTCAACTTTACAGTCATTGCAGTGAGCCACTGGTGTGAAAGGGGTGTCATTGTCATGAAGCTGTATCACTGCAGTAAAATTGTGTTGTTCCCGTCAAGTCGTGTCTTCGCAGGTAAGCTGTGTCCTTGCCGTAAGGCGTTGGCATTGCTGTAAGGCAGTGGCATTGCTGTAGAGGGGGGTTGTGCAGTTAAGTGGTGCCGCTACCATAAAGATGTGTCATCGCCTTCAAGCTGTGTCATTGCAATTTATAACTGCTGTTAAGTTGTTGTAATTGCCATAAAGTGGTGCCATTGCCATAAAGTCATATTTGAGGTACAGTTCTTATGAAATTAATTTAACTAACATTAACTTGAAGCCCAGCTCACCGTTTCCCGTTCTGGTTCCGCTCCCATATCCTGCACAGGAGGCCAGCAGCATCATGAGGGGACGAAGGACGGGTTTGTGGTGCAGCAGCGGTTGTCTGGCCTGCGACAGGAGCATCTGGTACATCCTGAGCTGCTCCAGCTTCATGTCCTCGGTGAACTGTCTCCTCAGGCTCCACAGGAACAACCGCTCCATGACCCCCTCCAGGACAACAAACTCCAGGATTGGACCCATCGCACCTCCTGGTGACACCACAACCGTCAGGAAGCGTCAACATACATCACCCGCTGAGACATGGTGCAGTCTTTGGTTCGCTTACCTTCATCCGCCTCCTCCTCCATCAACAAGAACAGCATGTGTTCCACATAGTTCTGAACAGCGCTGGCCTCATCGGCCGGGATCGGGCCGAGGCGTAATGCTGCTGAGCTGCTACCGCCATGACCAGAGAAGAAGCTCAGAGCGCCAATGCCACTACGACCCGGTTCATGTTTCTCCAGGATCTTCACGACCTGTTGGAGAGACGAGAGGTCTTCAAGAAGATCCTCAGAGTCAGTCACCTAGTACCACAACCAACACATCAATCAACCAACCAACCAGCACACAGACCAAGCAACCGATAAACCAACTTACCAAAAACAAACACACTGATCAACCAACCAATTAACCAACCAACAGACCATCCAGTAAACCAACTAACCAACAACAACACAAACCAACCCATCAACAAATCAACCAATGAAACAAACAACCAACCAGTCCAATAACGGACCACGAGATGAACACGCAAGGAGGAAAGTCTGGGGTTCACCTGAGTCCAGTGGTTCTTGAACACAATCATACAGGTGGCTGGGTCCACCCCTATCAGTGTGAGAGACTTCTTCCGGTTGCGCCCGACAACTACCGAGGCCATCATTTTGATTGTGAGTCATGTGGTTACCGCATGTTCCTGCTTGATGTGTTGGACTTCTGGTGGAGGGCCAGGGACATGCTGGCTCTCCCTGACCAGGATCAGGGTCTGTGTTGGCCTAGAGGAAAAGCAGAAAACAGAAACATTAGATTCTTCAATGATACGTTTCATTTGAACTTCCTGTTTAATATCCAGAGGCTTAGAAGGGATCGGATTCCATCAGATCTTCCATGGTCTCTAGATCTGCCGAGAGGACCAGTTAATGTGGTTCAGTTTTAACGCGCTCCAGTTTGTGAGCAGAATTAGAACCACTGACCAGATTTCTGATAAACTTGGAGGTAGGGGGGATCTTAGATTAGAACAGACCCTGATTAGATTAAATGAGGGTTTGATATCTATGAGTTGGTTCAGACCCAGGAAAAGTCTGGAAATCAACAAATCAACCAACAAATGGACACTCCAACCAACTAATCAACCAATCAATCAACTTACAGACCAATCAGCCTACTGACCAACCAACTATTCTACAGACCAAAAACACAACCAACCAGTTAATCAACTAATAATTTTAGCTATTTGGATTTTATAACTCTTACTTTTACAAATATTACTCACGTGTTGATATTTTTGTTTAATAGGAACTTTAAACTGTCCTTGAGTTTCTTGAAAGGGGCCCATAAATAAAATGTATTAGTATTTATTGTTATCAACCAACCAATCTATGGGCCATCCAACCAGCCAACAAAACAAATGAATGATCGAGAGTCTGATCAACCAAACAAACAACCAACTTATAGACCAAAAAAACGAACCAACCAACCCCCTTAGGGATCATCAAAGTAATCAATCGGTCAGCCAACTTATAGACCAACTAACCAATCAATCAACCACTTTACACAGATAAGCCTTTTTGGTGGACTTTGATGTTTTTCCTACAATATTCTGGACCCAGACTTTAAACCACAAATAATGACCACGTGTTTGATCACATGATGGTTTGTGTCATGTCGTTGTGGCAACTAGAGCAACTGACAGGAAATCTTCCCGCTGATCACCAGCAGCCACAATTCAGATGCTGATGTGTGACAGTGAACGCAGCATGGACCCCCCAACAGACAGGATCCAAGACCAAGACAGGAAATGATGGTCATCAGTTGCAAAAACAGGAACCTGTCCGAGTCCCACCCAGGGCGTTCCAGGACATTCCAGGAATTCCCTTCAGAATTCCTGACCATTGAACGCACCTCTGATCCTTCGCCGTCTGGACTCTAATCTGCTTCATTTCCTGTTAGACCCATCAAGTTAAACCGAGAGAAATGATAATCCTGGACCACTGCCGTCACGCAGACGTACACAAACTCACACACACACAAACTGACTGAGATTATGTGACCTGGTTTTTTCTATTTAAGCCACATCATTATGACCAGCTCAAGAGTTTAATTTCTTTCTTTTTTTATATAGGGCTCTGAAAACTACAACAGTAAAAGAACCCTGTTGTGTTTGAAGTTATTATCATTATTATCATCTCAAAAACAGGAGTGTGGGATTTGATCCCTGCCAGACCTTGGCGCTACATGCCATGGGGTCCTTGAGCAAGACCCTGCTGACCCAGGATGCAAGTGGATATCCACTTGCTTCCTGGGCGCTCTACAGGGGGCTGCCCACTGCTCTCATGGGAAAGGGTCAGACTCAGAGAATTAAATTCACAATGTTGTCCTGTACTGTTTACAACAACGTGACAATTAAAGTAAGACTTATTATTGAACACACGGCCACCGACTGTAGGGCTGATGACACCCGGCTGGATGTTTCCATGTCTCCTGATGACACCGGGCCGATAGACTCACTCATAAACTGTATTCCAGACATAAGAAGCTGGATGTCAGCGAACATTTTGCAGCTCCTCCAGGTTAAAACTGAGGTCCTGATGAACGGCTTCAAACTGAACCCAGTAGGACTTTTTCCAAGTAACCAAGGTAAAAATCTAGGGGTGACCTTTGACTCTGAGTTCGAACACACGTCCGTCAAAAAGAACACATTTTCGTCATCTAAAAAACATTGCGAGGTGAGGCCGTTTCTCTGTCCGAGGAACACGGAGAGACTGATGCATACTTTTATCACTAGCAGCTTAGTTGTAACACTCTCCTTTCTGCTCATCCAAAGAACCCAACACGTCAGCAGCCGTTATTTCAACGTCCTGTAACAGGAATGTTGACGAGGACCAGAAGGAGAACACGCATTACACCTGTTTTAGATTCACTGCACCGGCTACCTGTGAGTTTTGATTGATTGATTTGATTGATATTATTTTAGATTAGCATTTTACCGGCCGAATGTCTCACACTTTTCACTGCCTGGTCCCCAAACGAATGTAAAACACATCAAATAACATCTGATTTGGTTTGGAATTGATTGATTGATTGATTATTATTATTCCTCACATCAAATTACAATTTTTGCGGCTTCATAATGCTTGAAAACTCATGTTGTGGTGAAAATCTAGGTATATTATGGGTTGTAGTAAAGTGGGTCCACATCGTCCCCCTAAGACTTTCCAAAGAGCCCCTCCATTGGACTTTTTTCCCCCTATAAGAACGACACTTGGTACACCCCCTTTTATCAGATCAGGATCGGCCAAAAAGTCTCCTGGAGCTGTGATGGGAGTGAGGGGGAGTGCGAGAGGGAGAGGATATGGCGGGGTGAGGGAGCGTGAGGGAGAGGGCAAGAGAGAGGATGGGGAGTGCGAGAGAGGGGGAGATGTTGAGGGAGTGCATACAAACTAACTTTAACAAGGTCGTTCTGGAGTTTCTAACCTGATCGACTCCAGACTTTCTGATTGACATGTTAAGTCTATGAGGATTAAATTTAGCAGAAGCCGGAGTTTTAGAGGAATGGTCCTGTTGGTATGTGGCGTCAAATATGGAGACATGACCTAAACTCTGTCTTGTACTTGAACAAACTCGTCCCAGAGATCTGACTCCATCAACATGAAATTTGGTTAAAAAAACGATCTCAAAGCGTTGTGGATGAAAACGTTTTCAATGATTTTTCCATAAAGGCATAGTCATGACAGCACGGCGAATCATGGACACATGAATGATCTTCTTTTCTTTTCTTCATGAGGATCACGTAATTGGTTCCAAACCAAATCTCAGAGCATTCTGTGGTGACAAATCCATTCGTCTTGGACCTGATCAGGATCAGGATCCAGATTCAAGATGTTTGTTTTGATAGTTTTCCTCAACCCGACGGACTTGGATGAGAAAATATCTTGTCTTCTGATCCTTGGAGCAAAAGGTTTTAACTTGAGGAGACTCCGTTGTACGTATTTAAATATATGAGTTTATTACAGACAAATCTGTTCTAACAGAAAAGATCCCAACACGCTCAGATCAGAGTCTCATTCTGAAATCTTGCCATTCAGATACATCTGCACCATAGGCTTCTAATGACATGACCTTCTAGTATCTGCCGTCCTTCAGAGAAAAACACTTTCACATCATTTGTCAGGCGTAACATAAAGAACACCTCAGAAACAAGTGGGACAAATGGAATATTTACATTTCCCTGCTAGACGTGGAAACAAAGATTATGAACAAATACTGGCCAGAACAGGTTCTGGACTTCATTACAACTAATTCTAACCAACTGAAGGACCAACCAATCAACTTATGGATCAACTTGCCAAGCAACCAATCAACTTATGGACTATTCTTAAAACTCTAAAATGACCTTTACTAAGTGTGAGTACATATACTCAGTTATATCTCATCACACCGACCCAATGATAACCCTGATTTAAGTCATGCACACCTCAGTGTAGAACCTGGGACAGAACGCACCCCTAATACACTTCATAACAAACTCTGTTCCTCCTTTTGGGGCTTGGTCTTACCTCTGAAAGGTGATCCCTTCCTCCTAAAGCTCGTCCCAAGACTCCTGGACCACCAAAAGCTCTTGAGCTCCGGAGGCTCCTGTTTTCACACCAGCTGCTCTGCAGGATTTAAGCTGCTCAATCATACTGCTGGCTGCTAGGTAACCAGCAGACCACGCCCACAGAGACAGGAAGCCACGCCCCCCAGAGAGAGTATTGTTCCCACTGACACTACTTTGTAAAATACTCTGAAGTAGAATATTAATAAACAAGTTAAATAAAATTAGATCTTATTGTTATACCGTTTGTAACTGTTTATCATATATAATCTACAGTATTTATCCTGTAAAACGTACTTCTACAACAAAGTACTAATGCTACACTGTAAATAAAATACTCTGAAATTAAACATTAAAAATAAGTCAAATTACATTAAATGAGACTTATATTGTTGGGCATATATTGCTCTAACCCATAAATAGTGTAGTAATATAGTAATAGCAATAATAATACTAATAATTAATTTAATTTATAACGCACTTTACATTTAGATCAAATCTAAAAAAACTACTACTAAACTACTACTAAAACTACTAACTAAACTAACTTACTATTTAGTAATAGTGAATACTTTAGTTTAATGGAGCTATAACACGGTAAATCACCTCATGTGACTAAATTATTTGTTATTATGTCCCAGAGTGGAAATAGAGAATATTTATACTGAGGAAGTACTTCTACACAAAGTACTGATACTACACTTTAAATTAAATACTCTGAAATTGAATATTGCATATATATATATATATATATATATATATATATATATATATATATATATATATATATATATATATAAAATGCTGTATAATATTATGAAATTATATAATAAAAGCAGGTTTATTGGAGTTCAAGCATAGTGAAACAACCCATGTGACTGTTAGAATATTATATTTATGTTTGTATAACCACCACCAAAAAAATATTAGCAAGAAGTTAGACTTTAATAATTAAACTAATTTCGTTTTTTTAATTCTTTATGGTTTCTTTAGAATATCCACATAAAATTAAAGTATCTCTCTTAATTATGCTTACATTTGAGCACTGTTGAGAGATTTTCTTTTTCCTAAATAGATATATATATCCAGATGTAATAATCCAGACAATCCAATGTTATAGATAAATATAATAAACAGAGTAAAAACAGTCATATCTGTTATAACTGTGTAATAATAACGTTTTTATTTTAACTGTAGTGAAATAATTGTTTAACTGTAGTTTTATGACTTTTCAACGTGAACAAGAGAGCTACTGCTGCCATCTAGTGGACAAACACTGATACTACCGGAAGGAGTAAAACTACCTGGAAATAATCAGTTTTACTTTGGTCATTTATTTATTTAATTGAAACAAACTTTCACCAATCAGCCATAACATTGCAACCACCTGCCTAATGTTTTGTTGATCCCATTTTTGTGTCATACTTGCTCCTTCTGTGGGTGGGACAACACAGGCTGACCCTCACACATGATCCTTGTGATCCTTCCTTCGATCACTTCAGTAGGTTCTTGTCACTGCAGGCAAGGAATGCCAACATCCTGCAGTTCTGAAGATCTTCTGATCCAGTCGTCTAGAAATCACAATCTTGTTATTGTCATTATCTCTCAGATTATTACGCGTGTACATCTTTTCTGCTGCCAAAACCATCTTCAGGACAAAATTTTCTGACTTATTTATTCCATCCACTGACAGGTTACCATGGTAACCAAATAATCAATGTCATTCTGACTTCACCTGTCATTGGTTTTAATGGTATGGCTGGTCAGTCTTTGGGGACAACGGTAACTTTAGATTGGAGAAGACGGAGAGTTATCACTTTTAATGAAGCTACTTTCATGAAGTACAAATAGTTTAAAAGTTTCATATGTTGGTAAATTTTATATATAATAATGGAGCACTTATTAAGGGTTATTACTACTCAGGTACTTTTACCTGTGAAGTAATCATTTTAGTTTTAACGGCACTACGGAATGATTTTAGCATAGTAAAAACACAGTATCGTTACTGTAATTGTAATTGAGTACTTGTATACCTATAATACAGTATTTTTCTCATGATGACAGAGTACTTTTACTTATAATGGTATACTTTTCAACCTGTAACAAAATATTTTTACTAGTATCAGAATACTTTTAAGAGTAAATGTGCAATACTTGACACGTTTTACCCGTAACAAAGTACTCTTAGTCGTAACATGGTGCTTTTACCTGTAAAACAGTAATTTTGGTATTAACGGCATGTTTTCACCGTAACGGAGTAATTTTTTTTTTGTAACTTTTAGACTGTAAAAGACTGTAATGGAGTGTTGTTGTTTTTTTAAATGCACAGTAGAAATGCATTAGAATTAACTTGTAACGGAGCAGTTTTACGTGTTATGGAATTTTCCATTTTCCTTCTCTAATTAGTAGTACCAGTACTATCACTTATAATAAGAGTACATTTTAGTACTACCACAATATTTTTACTTGCACTAGAGTATTTGTACCCATTATTGAGTACTTTTACCTTTAATTAAGTTCTCTTTTTACTTGTTAAAGAATACTGATTTACTAGCAATGAAGTACTTTTTACCTATAACACAATATATTTAATTGTAAATTAGTACTTTTACTTTATCATTTTGTATTTTCTTACGACCCATAACACAATAGTTTTACTTGTAGCCGACTGCTTTCATAATTTGGTATGACTAATGTCAGTTGAATAAAGTGATCTAACTACTTTTATGTGTAATCAGATTACTCCTAGCTAGCGGCTTCAGCCGTTAGCTCGCCGCCATATTTGTCACAAGACACACCCCTAGTTTGTTTTGATCAGGTGACGTCATCTTAGCAATACGCGTGCGGCGAAGTCAAGTGAGCTGGGACCGAACCAGGAAGCGAAGTTTGGACCTGGGACAGAACAAAACGACGTTAGAAACGTTATAAACTAGTTTACTAGGCAGGGGGAGTCTCAAAATTTGACCAAAACCTGGAGGAGGCCTAATGCTGCCACTGTACTGTGTTTGGACCGGACAGGAGGACTACAACCGGAGACATGGCCGAAGCCCGGTCTGAGGAGGACGAGGAGAACATGAGAGACCCCCGGGACCAAGTGGTCCGACGGCATCCTGGAGGTAAAACCATTAAAATACCCGGTACCGACCCGGTTGGTTGATTCATGTGTGGTTTGGTTGTCTATTTTCACCTGAAACTGCCAACTGAAAAGGGGAGAACACCTTAAATGCGCCTGTAACTTGTTTTGTTGTGTTCATGTCGGCAGACCCGTTGAGGGTGCCTGGTGACCATGTAGAGTTTGTTTCAGGGCCGTAGACCTGGGATCCAGAGGGGGAACAGTCCCCCTGCAAAACATAATAACCACGTACAGGTGGTCAGAATAATGTTGATGAATTGGTTATCTGTAAGTGGGTGTGATAGTCTGTAACGTGTAAAAATGTTCTGTTATGGGTTCAAAAGTAATGTTATTATGGTGGCCGACAGGGGCAAAGGCTCTGCTGAAATAGATGAAGGTAAAGCAAATAAAGAGAACATCTTGATCAATATGACAACACACTCACACTGCAAAATTACAACACAACACATTAAGAAAAAAAACGATTTGGAAAAGCTACAACACAACACGATTGGAAAAGCCACAAGACAACTGAAGCGTTTACGGAGGACGCTTGTAAATTCAGTGAATTATCCAGATATATATATACACAACCATTTCTTGACATTTTGATGAACCATGCTACCTTCGCCAAACTTCAGGGTCATGAAACTTACAATAAAACGTGAATCAACATCGGGATATCTACAAATAAACTTAATATTGACGCTAACATGCACAGAACCCAATCAAGGTGTTTGATACTTGCTTAAGAAACTCTTATCCACCATCGTGGATACTTACTTCAGTTGTTGCCGTGACAAAGTGTACAGACGGTCAGAAGGTCAGACATAACGGTTATTTCGTTTTAAGCTTTATGGTTCTGCACTTTACCCGAAGCTAACACAAAATAGCTGGTTAAGAGTTTTCTTGAGGAAGTGTAATATATCTTTTTTACTGCAGCTTTTTAAGTACTGTGCATGTTTGGGTCATTATTAAGTTTATTAGTAGTTTTCACAATGTTGGTAAACATTTGAATGTAAGTCACATCACCACATGACCCAGAGGTTAAGTGAAGGCAGCACGGCTTATCAAAATGTGATGAAATGGTTTGTATTAAATCAGTTTTATTCACTTAATGAAGCATTAAAAGGTGCGTTCAGGGGAGCATCACTTTTAAGTGTCCTTCATAAATTCTTCTGTTGTCCTTTGTTTTTGCATATCATTGTTCTTAATGTGTTGTAGGTTTCGCGGCTTGCGTCTATTGTCAGATTGATTAAGATTTTCACTTTATTCGCTTGTGCTTTATCCATTTGTATGTTTTTATTAAGTTGCAGTGCGTTTGTCCCTGTCGGCCACCGTATGTTGTTGCTACAGATAATCAGTAACATCTGTTTCAAGTAAAACTTCAATTATTTATATATCTCTATTTTTTTAAATATTGTGGAAAAATTTAAATTACTTTATTACAAGTAAAAAAAACTCTGTCATTAATAAGAGTGTTTTTCAAAAGTAAATGTGGGGTGTTAACAGATAATAAAAATACTGTATTATAAGTAGTATAAAAAGTACTTTGCAACAGATAAAACTGTAATCTTTGCATGTGACTCTACATCGTCGGGTGTCAATGGTAAAATCGAGGTCACTTGATCGTTGTCAAACTCTACACTGTCACCCGCAAGTCGTTTCTCATTTTATACACATACACAACAGTGCCACTGTTTCCTCACCCTCACGTTCATTTTCCACATGGGGTTATATTTGTACCACAATCCTGAGCGTGCAGCTGCTCATTTTGAGAAAACAGTTTGACTATTTTTGCGCACCGCCGGCAACAGGTGTGTTGTGTTGCAACACAACACATCAAATTTCTAAATGCAGGCTCAGAATCAGCTGCTCCGCTTTCAGGATGGGTTAGGTGGGTTATCTACATTGTTGGAGACCCGTGATGCCCTTGACGTCGGCCGGTCCCCGCCCTGGCACCCTTGAAGTGAGGACAGTCGCTCGGGTCTGTCCTGTACCGGTTATGATCCGGTAATGATTCTGTAATGACTGGTGGTGTAATGACCTGCAGGTTACCTGTCCGAGGTCTGTTAGCCTCTTCCCAGCAATAATGAAGGTCTGGTTTGGTGTTCCTGGTCTTGTGGTTAGTTCCTTCTGAAGTGGTCTGTGTAAGGTCTCATCATCATCATCATCTGTTCAGAAACTGATCAACAGTACCCTGACATGAAGTTCCAGTCCAAGCGTACACAGAATATATCTACATTTGGCCGCCAACCCATTTAAAACCTTTATAATCAACCCTGAACCGGACAGGGAGCCAGTGTAAGCCTGGAGTCATGTGCTCTCGCTTTCTTGTACCAGTTAGGACTTGGGCAGCTGAGTTTTGTAAGAGCTGGAGCCGACGGAACAACGGTTGTTCCAGAACCACATACAGAGAATTACAGTAATCCAGGTATGAAGCAATGAGTACAAGATACTCAGATACAGATACAGATACAGATTCAGATTCAGATACCGATTCAGATACAGATTCAGATACAGATTCAGATTCAGATTCAGATTCAGATTCAGATACAGTTACAGATTCAGATACAGATTCAGATACAGATTCAGATACAGATTCAGATACAGATAGGCTGACTTGGTGTTTGGGTGTCAGATGTATTGTAATCTTTGCTAGCAGTCTCAGTTGGAAACTTCTGGTCTTAACAATATTTCAAATCCTTTTATCGGGTTTCAGTTAGCTGAGGAATATAACACCATACATTACATACAAAAAGTGAGAGCTGTAAAGCTCATAGTTGCCGTCACAAACCAAAATCAACCCCTAAATTAAGGCTGGGCGATTCTCGGTAAAATGATAATTGCATCTGTTTTTTTGCTTAGAATTGCGATCATGATTCTCCTCATGATTTTTTTAAATTTACTGCACTCATTTGTGCTATGTGATGTGAGCTCTCTGGCTACTCGGGACACTGAGACCTGTAACGCTAGCTGGAATAGCCTGGCTCTGGCTCATAGTTGGTAACAAAACAGAGTCTGGACGAACTCAGAAGTAGAGAACAGACATTTGATTTTAACAGCCAGATTATATACATAGTCTTACTACTCAGCAGCTACAAGTGACAACAAGAATACACTTGTTGTACGCAGTTTCTCAGACATGCTCCCAAGCTGCTGGTTCTGCTGCTACACAAACATACAGTAACAGCAAAGTACAAATCCAACATCCTCCAATACACAGATACACAATACCCATAGACCCTTTTGGAGTTAGTAAACAACGGTGATGTATTTTGTGGGCAGACTCAGTGGGGCTGGCAGAAAGAGACTGCTCTTCATTACTGGTAACATCCGGAAGAATAAATACAATCTGAAATATGGATCATCCCGACACATTCTCCAAATATTTCAAGGGTTGTCCAGCAGAAGACGTGTTCACTGTCACATGTTCATTATCTCACAATAATAAGCCGACTCTTAGTAACGGGGTGAGATTTCCTGACCGGTACTCACTGTTTTGTCAAGGATGTAACGAACATTTTCGGATACCTTGTGTAAAAACCTTTTATCTAAATGAAAAAAAAGCTAAAGGCATTCAAATCTCTTGATGCATACAATTTCGAACTTTTGGGTTACGTCCAGGACATTAAATACCAAGATTTGTCACATGACGTGTGTTACGGAGCAAAGTACTGACATAAAACACAGCTGCACAAGACCTGGGCAAGTCAAACAGCTACAGACCTAATATTAATAGGATATATGATTTAAGATATATATTAAAGTACTTAATATTAGAGAATATCCTATATATTTAATAAGAATTGAGTATATTTCCACGTAAAATGTTGTGATTTTTTGATAAAATGGTCAGTAAAAACTGAAAAATAGATTTCTGTATATTTTAAATGTTATTTTTTTGCTCACAAACTGCATATTAAGTCATTAAATTAAATGTATTATTATTATTATTATTAAATTGTTTGTTAAAAACACCTTGTGAATCTTTATCCAAACATTTATTCCTACTGTTGAAGTCGAAGTTAATTTATCACACATCACAAAACCAGCAGGTATGTCCTGAGACCAGACACAAGTATAAACAATCATTTATTAAACCCAAAAGACATCATGAAACATGAAGTTAGTGTTAGAAATTGAAAAACGCTGTAAAGTAAAATATCAACGCGTCACTCATTTCGTCTTTGGCTCCAGCAGATCAAAGAATCCTGACTTTGATGTTATTTCTTCCTCAGAAACTCGGACACCTCAGCTTGGTGACAAAAAGAAATTCTTCCTGCTGGCTTTGCAGCAGTTTAATATTTAACTGTATTCTGATGCTTATAGTCTGAACATGTCTGTGCTTGAGAAGTAAGATCATTAAATCTCTGGATCTCAGAGAAACACCGACATCAACTTTATTTACTTTTAAAACATTTTGGCATTTTCCTGAGAAGAACCTTCCTGGTTGGCGTTTGATGATTCTTTGAATGTCTGTGTTGTAACAGGGAGTCAGTGTCTTCAAATACTGTGGATGAAAGTATCAGTTACATTAAACAGACTAATAGTTCCGTGTATCAACGCTACTCTGTCTGTCAGTTGTGATATCAGCGCCTCAAAGATGATGAAGGTCAGAGCAGTAAAGAAAAGGAAGTGTTGAGTTTTGTTTCTGATGGAGATGGAAGAAGATCTGCTGCCATGTGTCTCCTTCAGCTGCTCTCTCTGAGTGTGATCCACTCTGTCAGAAGCTGCTGCTGCTGGACTTGGAGCTGGTTGTAGATGACTGGAGGGACCAGGGCATCTTCTTCTTCATCTGAGAGAGAGATGATATTATGTATGAGGAGAAAAAACTCACACATCTTACCTGAAATAAATCAACATGTTATTAGTAGTGATGAATCATTTATAGCATTTTGACACGCAGGTCTTCACCCGGTGCTTTGATAATTTAAAAATATAGGTGTGGATAAATGTTGGACCTGTGGACACACCTGCATACTTCAGGTGAAAGGACTAATTAAGCCTTTGGCCTGTGTGTGATATGCAATCTAGAAAATATTACCTGATATGACATGAGCCCCGCAGAGACGAGAACTCCAGAGGGTTTTATCGGTCCAATCAGTCCGTTTAATAGTTTCAACCCTACAATCTTCGACGACGGTATTCTATAAATGAAGGTCACTTTTTTCCATTTCTGTTCTGACATCCAACGGCACAACAAGACAGTTTTCTCTTCTTCCGGGGAAATTTCCCGATTATGATCCGCTGTTTTTCTCCGACTGCGGTCTATAAAGCCCCCGTCTTAAACGGCCCGGCCTGGCTTGTATTAGCGAATCGGAACACAAATGGTGGTCCTAGCTTACTAAACAGAGTGCACTGATTTAAACATGGCTCTTTTTACCCCTCATGTGACACTTTGGGAACACTTTGTAGTGATGTTTAAGTTGAATTTATAAGTTTGTGGTGCCGCTGCTATGACTAAAGACTGCAGGCAATGAGTCACGTGCTGTTGATCCATCATCTTCTCTAAACCCAAACTACCTCCACACCTCTGAGTGTGAACCTTTTTTCAGCAGAAGCTTAGTGTAGTTTGTTGGATCGATCTCATTTTAACCGGGGTCTTCTTCTGGATTCAGAAGAACATATTACGAAAATTTGTTACACTTAATACTCTGCCCCACCCCAAATATTTCCAAGTTGACCCAGAGCTGGTCAGATTGTTCTGAATATACTGTATGTGCTTGGCGGGGCTGACCAGTGCTGGGGAAAGATCCTGTAATGGATCATCCTGTACCTGTACTGCCCGTCCCTCAACTGCCAAGTTGCGAACTCTTAGCCATTTCTAACTTATTTATAAGTTATCTATCTATCTATCTATCTATCTATCTATCTATCTATCTATCTATCTATCTATCTCTCTCTCTCTCTCTCTCTCTCTCTCTCTCTCTCTCTCTCTCTCTCTCTCTCTCTCTCTCTCTCTCTCTCTCTCTCTCTCTCTCTCTCTCTCTCCTCTCTCTCTCTCTCTCTCTCTCTCTCTCTCTCTCTCTCTCTCTCTATATATATATATATATATATATATATATATATATATATATATATATATATATATATATATATATATATATATATATATATATATATATATATATATATATATATATATATATATATATATATATATATATTTCTGGCTGATTACTTGGCAACAAAAAACATATTTATTGTGATAATGATATTCCATTTATCTAATATGCGTATAATAATTTATAAAAAATGATAAATAAAATATATGATCAATAACATTTATAATTAAATGACGTTGACGTATGACAGCAGAGGCTTCTTGCTACCTTCTCAAACAACTTGTGTTGGTGTAGGCACCATCTGATGGTGGTTAGAGAGACTTTCTGTCCCCAAGATGCAGGTGACCACTGCAATTCTCTGGTTGTAATGATTGGAGTCTTTTGCCAGTCGAACGATCCATCTTCACACTGTGTGTCGTCAGAGTTCCTACATAAACAGATGAATGTAAAACTATCAAACAGGAGGGGAAATGTGCTTCAGCTTCACAGGATTACCTGGGGATGGCAATAGCACTTTGAGATTTGATCCAAATGTAAAGTGCATTATAAATTAAATGTATTATTATTATTATTATTATCATTTTGGCACACATGTTTTACAGAAATAGGTTTTATATAAAAAATGTAATTTAAAAAAAAAAAAATAGTTTCTTGAATGAAAGTTACGATTTTGTGAATAAATTGAATTAATGTTCATGGCAGAAATAATAAAGACAGTTTTTGCATCTCATTTTACAATTTTTTTTTTACAGAGTGCGAATAATTCTCGAGGGCAAGACATGAATGTCTACCATTTTGTTTTTTCTACATTGATGATATTAAGCTAAAAATGTCTGTGTCTTTAAGTCCAAAATATGTTGTTTTATAAAAGTAGGACTTAAGTATTAAAAGCTACTTCATGAATCCCTGTTTAAACACATACAAACACGTTAAGACATTGTTTTTCACACACACAGCTGTGGATTGATTCATTTACATTGCAGATAAATGTAACTCTACTCTCCGGAGACCTATTTCCTACTAAGGACAGAAAATACATTATTAATTTAATACAAAATTAATTTTTTAAAAACTCTAAAATATTTGAAACCTGTCAGTGTTTTTTCAGATCCAATGATTCTTTAAAATATGACTAATGATGATAAATGAATAATATCTAACAATGAATATGTCGACTGGAAGCCTTTTATTGTCATTGAAGAGAAAGTATCACCCCTTCAGAGTCAGAGCAGATGATTGACATGTCAGAGGAGACAGAAATAAAATAGTTTTCTTGGGTCAAAGGTCACAGATACACATCTAATAATTAATCAACTTGATCTTCGGTCTCAGTCACAGAAGTCCGGCAGCTCCTTTCTGTTTACTATTGGGTAGAGCAAGTCTCATCTCTTTTGGAGGAGGGGCTTATCGCTCTGTGTGAAAATGACACAAACCATGTCAAACCTGAAAAACTGCGTCTTTCTTCATACATCACCTCAGAACCAGACACTCTCTGAATCAGAACATATTAACCGTCTGATCCAGAGAAGGAAAAGAAAAAGCGCCAACTCTCTGTCGGTTACTTAGTTGTTTTCATTTCATACTTTAATACCGCCGTGTAAATAGTTCTAAGATCACTAACTATTGGTTTCAGGTTTCAGACACCCTAAAACACCGTAGCTAACTTGAGACATGAGGCTAACAGTGACACAGTTTATTTTTATGCTTTTTTAACATTTAGCCATTTAGTGTTAGCTATAATGAGAGCTGACTCAATCTAAACTCAGCTATGATAGCTTACACAAGCTAGCCTTAGCAAGCATAGCTGCTATTAGCTAACTTTAGCTATAATGGCTGAAATAAGCTAACCTTAACAATGATAACTGAAATTAGCTAATATAAGGTACAAAAGCTGACTGAAACCACAATATCTGGAATTGTCTAACTTAAGCATGGGCAGCTAGCAACTAACTTTACCAATGCAATTACGTAACAAGATATTTTGGCTTAAAATGTCCACCAATTTATTCAACCAGCTAATTACTGACATGATGATGTTATGAAGTTATTGATGCTTTACATAAACATTTGAACTAGTATTGCACTCGCTGCAGGCGTGGTAAACTTAGCTACAGTTGTGGAGCAGACGTGCTATTGTTAGCTGTAGTTTTGCAGCAAACTTGCTAATATTAGTTACAGTTGTGGAGCAGACATACTAATGTTAGCTACGATGTTGTATCAGAGATGCTAATATTGCCAGAAATGTTTTGGTTTGTTTGAAAGGCGATCCACTTCTCTCCTTCTTTACGTCCTATCACGTAAATCTGACAATAATTCTCACGCTGTAGAGTCTGATGATTTTAAAAAAATTCAAGCCACGTTTCCATTTCATATAATCGCTGAGATATTCATAGAAACACCTTAGTCATCCCAGCAGAGGAGAATGTGCTGAGTTCAGTGTCTGTGTGTTTAAACAGTGTTGTCACACAAACATCTGGAAAAGTTAAAGATCCTGATGACCGCTGCAGAATCTCAGCAGCCAATCATAACCTCACTTCCTGTAGACCCACGTCCAATCAGGACGCTCACCACAGCAAATGGGTGGGTCCAGTTAGAAACTGTCAGACGGAAAGAGAAGAAGAGGAGAAGAGGAGAGAAAATTTTTACAGGAGAAAAAAGTAGAGATCTTCTGAATTTTGTCTGTTTTTGGAGGTAGGATACCTGATGGAAAACACCTTTTCTTCTACAAAATGCGACCTCTGGACCCTTGGTTTAATTGTTTTAAATTTTTTTCCTCATTTGTTCCGTTTCTATTTTCCATTTGCTCCCCCACGAAACTCAGTGATTCCTGGACACATTGAACACATCACCATCTGCAGCAGGGGAACGGCTTTCATTAAAAACAACCAGAAACTTGCTAACGAGCTAAAAACGGTCCTGCATGTTTCCGGGAGTGAACGGTTAGCTGTGTGTGGACATTCTAAAGACTTAAGCTATGATAGCTACTTCCACTTACTTAAGCTATGACAGCTGGCAGTAAGCAACTTTGGCTATGTTAGCTAGCTTAAGCTACTTTTAGCTCACATAGCAGACATTAGCCAACTTTATATATGTAAGCTGATATTAGCAAACTTAAACTGTAATAGCTAATACAAGCTAACATTTGCTGAAATCAGAAAAAAACACAAGCTAAGACAGCTGACATAATCTAACATTACGTATGATAGTTAGAATCCGCTGAATTGAGCTTCAAATGCTGATCTAAGCTAACTTTAGCTATGTAGCTGGCATCGGCTAATCATAGCTAATATAGCTGACATGTTAGCTATCAACTGACATGTTAGCTCTCAACTTAATCCATGATAGCTAACATTAAGCTAATATTTCTTTGTTTTTCCTTCCAGGTCGTCCAGACAGGCAGAAACCAGAGCATCGTCACAGGTGAGATGTTTCTCTTTATCTTAAGCTAGTAGAACAGCTTAATTTTATTGATTGGGGCAACGACTAAAATGGAAGCTGTTTAGTCATTGCCCCAATGAATAAAAGATCAAAGCTGGGTGCAGTGTTGAAGAGCCTTCGCACGGGTCACCTACCTGGCCGTGCTCTTGCAACAACTGGGTTCCCGATCACCAAAGGTTTCATGTCTTACACACACTGCCTTAGGAAAAGACAGCATCTATTTCAATAATGATCATTCTCACCTGAGGCTTACTTCTTGTTGCCAGCAGGTGGTGCTCTAATTTCCAGACTGTTTATTAAAATCTCGAACTTTTGACTCTCTTAATCGTTAAGAGAGTCAAAAGAGGAGGAGTTAATGGTCTCAATATGTCAGTCACCAAATCTGAAGTTGTATCGGGATAAAAATCAAGGAGAAGATGGTTAAAAAACAACCCCTGGAAAACAGCAAAAAACATCCCAAAAACACACATTTTATTCAAAATGGTTGATGTTAGGTTCACACCAAAGTAACAGGAGACTCTTCTATAGATCCTGATGATAAATTTGAACCAAATTTAATGCTTATAGATGAAAATAAATTGGATTGGGTGGGTCTTTCGAAGATTTCTGGGGACTGTTGTGGAGTTATTTTTCAACATACTGTTACGTGACCCATATTATACGTATATTTTTGCTGACACATGCACAAAGAGCATGATACTGCCCCAAAAAAGGAAATTAATGGCGGAAAAATAACAGGGGGAAAAGACCTCCTTGCATTACCGTAGGGTCGTTGCACTGTTAGTTATTGGTCCCTAATAATTATTTTAAACCCACATTTCCAATGGAAAAATCCCCCTCAAAATAAGTATATAATTAATGAATACAAGTTGTTGTTAAAGTAATAAGTGTAATAAGGGAAAACAAAAAACTGCCAATAGAACAAATGAAAATTTGCTTGGTAAGAATTCTTGAAATAAGACATAAATGGATATTTAGATAAAGGAGATCTTGCAGTTAGCTGAGAATTTCTTGTTTTTTTACTCCTTCAAAAAATCGCTTTTACTTTGTCACCATACAGGTCAATCTCTTCATTTCAGGTACAAGTTTAATAGTGCCATTGTTCTAGATATAAGACTGTCACATTCTTGAAACCTAGTCTACGCTGTTGTCCCTGACAGCAAGAGTGTATACCTGAAAACTCCCCATTCCCCTACACTGTAAAAGTAACTCCCCTGATTGATCTGCTCAAATAAAAATTTAAAGTTGTATCCTAAACACAGTGTTCTTCGTAAATAAAGCTCCTTCACTGAATAAAATATGAACTTATTGAGTAAAATATGATGTATACAAGATAGTTCTCCTTGAGTCCTTTCTTATGCTCAAAATTTGGACTAAATTGAGCTGGTGGCTCTGAAAACTGGTGCCAGACAAGCACCAACTCTTTGCTGGTCTATAGCCAGGAACCGATTACATCAGGGGTTAGGAGCAGGGTTATTGTGACCAACGAGACCAGCGCAAACACTGAACTGCCATTTTTTGAAACAACAGCCAAGCGAGTTTCATCCAATAAACTAGCAATAAAAAAAGGGGGTAAAAAAGGGAAAAGGGGTAACTGAGACACTGGAGCCATGTGCTGTGTGAGTGAGTTGACACAGAGAGAGAGATGTTGAAGGAGGTACCAAATGTGAAATAATGTGGCTGATGATGTTTCTTTCCTTCCCTTCCCCCTCTGCAGTCAGGGCCCTCTGTCATCAATCAGAGCTGCGATCAAGAGGAGTGAGTACTGATTAAGCTCCTTCTTCTGTGGTTTTAAGCTGTGATTTTTCCGTCAAAGTGAAGATGGAGACTAGTCTGAAGGTAAAAATCTGGACCACGCCTCCTCTGCTCAAGAGCCTCCTGTTTCAGGAGGAGCTCAGAGTAGAGCCACTGCTTCTTCAAGTCCACATCATCCGTTTGAGGTGGTTTAACATCTGGTTTGGATCTTCCCGGCTTCTCCCTCTGGGTGGAGACACTAAATTCTGTATTGATTACATCATCATGTAGACCAGGAACGACTGAAGAATCTCCAGCGAGAGGAACTTCTAGAAAAATGGATGGTTGGCTGGTCAGAATGATGGATGGATGGCTAATTGGTTAATGGATGGATGTATGATTGACTGATGGAACAATGTTAATGTTTCTAATCTAACCATTTGTTTCCCATCAGCCTCCAGGCCGGCGCCAGTGTCTGATTCATCCAGAGAGCGGAACAGGAGGTAGGACAGGACCTCTTTATCTCTGATCAGTTAGACCAATCAGGAGCAGAGAGTGTTTACTGATAACAAACCAGCAGTCATATTTGTTTACAGTTAACAAACTCCATACAAACATTATTATTTGGATCAGACTTCAGTATACAAACATTAAAAAGTCGTGTTAATCTTCCTGCTATCAATGAAATCATGTTTACCAGTCCGTCTTGTTGGTAGGCGACCGGAGATTACAATCCTGTCTGCAGAGCCTCTGGCCTCCACTTCCTGGTTCCCTGGAGCTTCTGGAGGATTTCCTCCTCCCCCTCCTCCCCCTGCCCAGATCTGGGGACCATCCATCCCGCCAGCCTCCATTCAGGTGACCCATCACAGCCAACGTTAGCATGTCTGCTGCAGCTAATGTTGGCATGTTTGCTGCCAGCGTTGTAGCTAATGTTAACATGTATGTTGCCAGCGCTGTAGCTAATGTTAGCAACTGTGGTGTCAGCTAAGGTTAGCATGTTTGGTCTCAACACTGTGGGAAATATTAGTATGATTTCCGCAATTTCTGCTAAAGATAATATTGGCATGTTTGCTGCCAGCGCGGTTGGCATGTCTCTGTAGTTTCTCATTCATCCAGGTCATAGTAGTCCACGTGGCTTAAATCCAAAAGCACCTGGATTTCTGTTTTGGCTGGAAGACGTTTCACCTCACATCCAAGAGACTTCTTCAGTTTTAACTGCCCTGTGGGGAGTCAGGGATTTTACCTCCACTAAGAAGGTGGATTTAAATGGATAGCCTAATTCCGAATCGATTCAAAAAAGACGCCTAATCAGGAAGAAAATGCTGCATGTAAACACCCTTTTAGGAGTGAGATTTCATTCCTTAGAATGGGGGTAGAATAAGTCCTTTCAGAAATACAAGCGCTGCATATAAACAGTGTTTCAGAATAATCCCTGGTGAGAAGCATGTCTGGCGGCGTCAATCCCATGAAGAATGTCGGCATTTAATGATCTAGACCAGAGCAGAGAGTTAGTTTTTACTGCAAACTCTCAAGAAATTAAGTGGGTAGTATGAAATAGTTAACTCTACAAAAAGGTCCAAGAAAAACCGCCAGGAGCCAAGCTAGACAGACGCTGTGAACAAATTAAAAAGCGCCGGAAAACTTCTAAGAAGTCAAATTTCTCGTCACTCAGCTGTTGACAGATCTTTCGATGGATGTGTCGGCGCATATAAACACCATTTCTGATTAGATCACTTCTCATGTATACAGTCAAACATGAATAATCTTTCTGATTGATTTCATTCTGATTGCAGAAAAATGTCCATGTAAACGCATGTAAACGTGTCGGTACATAGAGAGTCGTTGTCCCGGTTACTCATCCGTGCACTCAGCGAGGAGTGCACGGATCTGTATATAGAGGAGACAAAACAATCACTTCCCAGACGCATGGCCCATCACAGGAGAGCCAGCTCATCAAAAGGACAAGGGACAGTCTTTTGTAGACTACAAGGTTCACATTTTGAACAGAGAGGACAGAAGGTTTGAGAGAGGAATTAAGAAGGCCATCTATGTCAAAATGGAGCAGCTGTCTCTAAACGGGCGTGGGGGTCTACACCAACACCTGTCACCCACATTCAAGGAAGTTTTAACAACTGTGCCAAGACGGTTTTGCCATCGTCCTCACCTACTGGAGGTATAAGATCCACGACTCTTCGATTTGAACAGGCAGTTCAAACAGAAGAAGCCTCTTGGATGAGGGGTGAAATATCCGCAAGCCCAATGTTAGCATGTTTGCTCCCTGGGCGCTTCAAAGGGGCTGTTCAGTAGGGGTGCGTGATACCATAAAACTTGGTTTTGAAACGATACCAAGTAATCTATGGAAGTTATGACAGTTTTGAAAGGCACATAAGAAAAACTTTCTGTGCACGAAAGTTTACAAAAAAGGGGAATTTATTAGATAAGCAATGTGCAATCATATATTTTTTGGGAAACAGCAAATTTTATTTTACTTTTAAAATAAATACAAATTTAAAGTAATATAATGTAAAAACATAAAGTTAATTGTTGTAATAGAAAGCTCACCACGGTCCTCACAGGTATGTATGGAGAGAGACTGAAGATCTTTCACGATCATTTCTGCAGGGCTTCTTGTAATATCCGAGGCCTTGGGGAATCACCTAAAATGCCAAAATAATTGGGTCTAAAATCTATAACAGATAAATGTAGGCTAAATATATTACTACCTCTCACAATTATACACAATTTCATTTTATTCAGCCACATTCAGTTACATTTGATGTCTATATTAACACTTCAATTTCATTATGATAATTAATATTAATACATTTGATAGAAAAATGTATTTTAATGGATCCCTCAGGGATCGGTCAAATGCAGATAAATAATTTCACTCTGTTGTTCTGTATACGGCTGTATGTGATCAATAGAAGGATTTCTTCTTCTTCTATTTGCAAAGACTCAGCCAGTAAACTCTGTCTGTTTGTATGGAGTCTGGGTACTAAAGCCTTTCCCTCCTCCTCCTTCCTTCTCTGCTGCAGCTCATGTGTTTAAACAAGTTTGTGGTGTTGACACTGTGGCGAAGAACCTTCTAATACATATCACACATTGCAGCATTTTCAACTAGTGCCGTGAAATAGCTCCAAACAGCGCTGCTCTTTCACTCAGCCATCACTGCGTGTCAGAGCGCGGGTCTTGCAGCGCGGGGCTGAGCTGCAAATTCACATCGTCAGAGCTCTGCACACCAGACAACAGCTGCAGGGCAGCAAAGGGGCAAAGAGGAGACTTACGGCCCAACAGAACTCTTTAAACGGGAAACCTAGAAGATAGAAACCCAATGAATCCCTTTGTACTGATCCTATTAACGTACGGCTTGATATTAAAAAGGATTTCAAGCATAATATTCAACTGATTATCGCTAGTACCACTTCTTTGGGATCGATCTACCCGACCCTACTGTTCCCTTCTCCCTCAGGGATGGGTCAAATGCAGAGAACTTGAATTTCCTTCATAAATAAAGTACCTATTTATTTTGCTGCCAGCCCTGAAGATATTAGCATGATTTCCGCTAGCTAATGTTAGCATGTTTTCTGCCAGCGCTATAGCTTATGTTAGCAATTCTGTGTGTTTCCTTCACATCGAGTTGAACCCTCCACGAAAACCTGATGTGAGGCGGTGACTACTTCCTCATATCAACATGTGAATAGTTGCTGGTATGATTGATTGTTGTTGGAGAGGATCTTATCACCCATAGCTGAAGTAACCAAATGTAAGCTATTGTTGCTAAAGATAGCTAATGCGTTCTATCATATTCCCTATTGATTTACTACAGAAAATATCGATACATTTCAACTAATTTAGCTAAAGATATAAGATCCTTTTTAGTTAAACTATGATAGTTAAAATTATTCACATTAACTTTCATAGCTAATTTGAGCTATTTTAGCTGGCATTAGCTATATATAAATTGCATTTATCTTTTTATAGCCAACATTAACTCATTTGAACCACTATAACTAACATTAGCTAACCTCCAAATAGCAAAATGCTAGTTAGTTTGCTAAAACATTGTTTTGAGCATTTTAGTACGTCTAAAACCCAATGATTAAACAAACAGTTGGGAAATTATGGTTAATATTCCAGTTTTCAGTCACTTTAGTCATGGCAGCAACAACATGATTAACTGTTGATGGCACCGTTTTTTCTTCTTTGCAGCAAAGAAATTAGATGCTAACTACCATCTTTCTCCATTTTCCTCAGCTGCCGCCGTCCTACGAGGAGGTGATCAGAGAAAAGACTCAGGAGGTTCTCTTCCCTCCATCTTCTTCCGCCTGCTCCTCCACTTCATCACGTCCAGCTTCTACCACAACAATCGCCACACAGACCGACGCGGGATCCACCCCCAATCCCCGGGACTCGCAGGGTGAGACACAGATCTTGGGCTTTTAATATAGTGTGTTTATTTTACATCAGGGAGTTAAATTACTTTGTGCGCAGAGAGAAGACCAGTGAGACCACGGCGCCCACGCCTCCATCTTCCGTCTCATGCTGTTGACATCACTACCAACTCATCACCATTCACCTCCCTTCACAGTGACTCGCCCTTGACCTTGACATCTGCTGCTCAAACTGACCATCAGGATCACTTTGACACCGCAGCATCATCTCACGGTCTGTTGGAGCGACCCAGGCCACGCCCCCGCTCCAAGCTCAATGTACAGCCAGTCAGCAGTGAGGTCAAAGTTCAGACTTTGGTGAGATTGCACGACGACTGTTTGACAACGTTAGCCAGTAGCCCTCACCAGGACGTGATTCAGGGGAAGTACCTGCAGGAGCTGCTAGAGGCTTTCCGCACTGACGACTGGGGTTTCCCTGATTGCCGCGGTGACAGCAGCGGGCATAGCCAATCGGAGAGTGAGGAGGGAGACCAGGAGGAGGAGGAGGACATGGCGACCCTGAGAGCGAGGATGCAGGCCTTCGAGAAGCAGGTGGCTGATGAGAGCTGTGGAGATACAAAGAGACCTGAGCCCCGCCCACGCCCCCGTCTCCAGGGGCAACCAGCCAAGTCAGCTCCGCCCACAATCGCCCCAAAACCCAAAATAATTTTACCCGGCCACAAACCGTCCACTTCTCTGTTCTGGGAGGAAAACAATTCAACTACAGAGACTCTTCAACCTGCCACCGAGTCTGCCCCCGTTCCGGTCCCCAAACCCTGTGAGGATACTACGACACAATCTGGTCTCCCTCTTCCCGCCCCCAGACCCCCTCCCCTAAATGTCTCCCCTGTCAGCAAGACGAAGTCAGCAAAGCCTCCAGCCAGACCTCCAGTCGCCCCTAGGGCCAGTGCTGGAGTTCCACCACAGGATAGTAGCACCGCCACTGGGCATGAAATCCCAACGCTACCCCCTAGACGATCTGTGGAGATCAGCCGTGCTGAGACACAGGACACTGCCAAACAAAGTGGTGAGTGGCATTTCCTGGAAATGTTTGCAGCACCAAATTAAAGCACTGCATCTCTCGGAGCATGATTTTTATTGAAATTTAAAAATCTAAAATAAAGTTTTTATATCTCTGAGGTCATTTAAACCATGGCCACTACTAGTTGTTAAGATGTCTATTGATCATGTGACCAGCTTGAGTTCAGGAGGCAGAGGTGAAAATGGATGTAAACAGGGAACCACTGGGTTCACAGGGTTTTTTCAAAACCAATAATGACAACACAGAATATTTGGACCACAATGCAGATTCAGCCTCAGCTGTCCTCAAAAAGACTTTCCTGTTTCCTGGTTTTCCAAGTAATTATCTGATATCTCTTGTCAAAGGCTGTAGACCAGGGATCTATTTTAGGATCATTTCTGTTTCCCATTTATATCAATATTTTCTGTACGTCCGTAGACTCCCAATGGTTGGCTTTGTTTAATAATCTCTCCTTGGGCTGCCTCGTGTTTAGATGTGTACATACATGTCTTAAAACCAAAAGCAATATGTGTATGGTTACATTCTCAAAATATTCTACAAATGACAGTCCCCAGAGTCAGGAACCGCAGAAAAACAGAGCAGGAAAAAACAAGCTCCTTGTTCCTCGTATAATCTACACAAGGAACTGGAATTGTTAGAGTTAAACTTTCTTGAAGGATCGGTTGGTCAATGTGATTGTTTCTGGAATCACATTGCATTCATTCTGGACTGAGCGCGGCATCAAAGTTTCTCCTGCTGTATATTCCAAACGTTGGCCTTTAAAACAATAACCATTATCTCTTATCGCAGCGGAACTTCCTGCTGTGTGTGCTGCGTTCATGTTTACGTCCCAATAACCCAAGCTTATCGCTGCTGACAAACTGAACTCTAGATCACTCCAACAGCGACACTGGTGCTCTTATTTTGAAGGCTTCTGCAGAATCACTGATCCGTCTCTTATTGTTTCAGTAAAAACAAGAAATAGACGTCCAGATGTCCCAGCCAAACCATTGGCCCTGAACACACCACGCAGAGCTAGCGGTAAAAGTATTTCCAGCCAAGCCATGTGATTGGTCGCCTCAACAGAGAATTCCCATCATACAACAAGCCAGATTTTGTTGGCAGCTTGGTTTACACATGATTGGCTCAGAGCTAACCCTAGCAAGCGTTAGCTCACAGCTAACATTACCTAGCATAAGTTCAGAGAAATGAAACATTGTGTTGAGCGCTAGCTTTAGCTCAGGGCTAACATTAGCTCAGAGGTTTTTATCATACTACCAAAGTTAGCTCTGATCAACATTAGCTCAGAGGTTTTTAACATTTTCATAGTAAACATCAGCTATCTTTAGCTCAGTGTTAAGACAACATGGATTTTTAAATGATCTAGTCTTAATTTCACACATGGAGCTATTATTTCTTGCCTAAATTGCTAGCTCGTTGCTAAATAAAAGCTGGTGCCTGTTATTCTGTTTTTTTTATATCCTGTTGTTGATTCTCTGCCTCCTGACATGACGTCTGTTCTCTATCTCAAGCTCCAGACCTGCTGCCCAAGCCGCCTGAAGCCTCACCTTCATCACCTGATCAAAACCCTGTCCCACCCACACCCTCAGGATTGGCCCATGGTCTAAAATCCCTAGCTTCTGCTCCAGCTCCAGCCTATAGGAGAGGCCCTCTGATCCAGACCATATCAGAAACTGGTTCCTCCGCAGACTCCACTGACCCTCCTCAACCACCAAGGTAAGAAGCACCAGCTTGGTTTATATTTTGGATAAAGAAAACTAAAAAAAATGTTAGAAAATAAAACTTACCTTCTGTCCTTTTCAGGCCTTCAAGTGTTAAGCTCCTCCCCCCTCGTTCTCCTTCGGTCAAATCCATCCCTGAGAGACCGCCTCCTCCTTCTATCAACACCTCAGCCAACCAGACAACACCTCCTCCATCCAGAACTAGTCTCGCCCCCGCTGTTCTTTCAGCTAGCCAGGCTCCGCCCTCTCCACAAAGCCCTGCTTCCACTGTATCAGCCATTCAGGTGCAGTCTCAGAAGGCATCAAAGAAAGGACCACCTCTGCCGCCACGTCCTAAACCCGGACATCCTCTTTACAACAGCTACATGGTTCAGAGACCGGAAATTCTGATCATCCTGGACGACCAGAGTCCCTCAGAGGACCAATCAGGAGAAGGGATTAGTCAAACAGTGGTCACTCAACCCATTAACCAGTCACAGTGTCTCTTGGACATCCAATCAGAGCCTGCTCAACATGAGGACAGCAAATCCAAAATGGCCTCAGAGAACCTCAGCAAATCAGAGTCTCCGGTAAGAATACTAAGCCCAGACCTAGTTAAATGTCAGGAGTACCTAGTTAAATGTTAGGAGTAGCTAGTTAAATGTTAGGAAGAACTAGTTCAATATTAGGAACATTTAGATAAATGTTAGGAACAGCGAATTAACATAAAAACTGCACCTTTAATAGTTTTTCATTATTGTGATTTGTTCTTATGTGTGTCATCTCCTCAGTCCATCCTGCCAATGTCACCGTCTGACCACAAGGACCTCTCGGAGGCTCCTCCCATCAGGTCAGGCACCATGACATCAGACAGTCTGTCCTCCATGTTTACGGCTCTTGTGTTTACTCCTTCATGTTTGTGTGAGCAGCGGTCCACGGTGCATCGCTCTGTCCGATTATGAGGGAGAGGAAGACAACGAGCTCACCTTCTCCCAGGGGGATGTCATTACCCTGCTGGAGCTCACTGGACCAGAGCGGGGGCGGGGTCAGATCTATGGGCGAATGGGGATATTCCCGCTCAAATTCACTGAGGTGGTGGAGCCCCTCCCACAGTCACCAGAGCCCTTACCACAGCCAGGTCCATCACCAAATACAACAGGAAATACCGGTGAGTCAACTCAAGTGAAGGCTTGGCCCCAGAGCTCCTCTTTCTCTGAATGCTGTTCCCTTAGTAACCACACCTGGAGGGAAGTTGCCAATCATAATCTGATAAATAAAGGCTTTTAATATGATTAATAAGATTATTGTTTTTGAACTTTGATATAATTTAAGTTTTTTCTCTTCTTTACAGGATCAAAGATGTCCCAGGACTCAGAGTCAGAGGTGAGTCCCTCCCACAATCGCATGATCAAACTCTAATTTGAAGAGTGGACCACTGCAGCTAACGTTAGCTTTTCTGCTGCTAATGTTAGCATCTCTACAGCAGAATTTAGCATGTTTGTGATCAATGTTAGCATTTCTGCAGCTAATGTTACCATGCCAACGGTACCTGCAGCTATTTTTAAGTCAGCAGTACTTATAGTTAAAGTTACCACATCAGTAGCTAACATTAGCTGCTGCGGAACAATTTCAGGTTAGCTGTTGGTAATTTGGCCTTTTTTGGGCTATTTTTAGCTATTACAATTAAAGTTGGTACAGGAATGATGCTAGAAATGTTGTAATTCCAAATTTGTGAGTTGGCATGCTCTTGTGTATGTGTGCTTGGTTACGTGTATGTTGATGTGCTGATAGCTAATATATTTGTACAGGCTGCGGAGTGGGTCGTGGCACTTTTTGACTTCCCTGGTCAGACTGACGAGGATCTGTCCTTCCGGAAGGGGGCGCTGATCCAGGTGACAGAGCATATTGACGCTGAGTGGAGGCGAGGAAGGCTGGAGGGGAGAGAGGGCCTTTATCCCACAGCTTTCACTCAGGGTTGCCAGGGTAACGCACGCACGCACCCACACACACACACAAACACACACGTATGACCTCAGCTGATGAGGTCTCTAGACTTCCTTTTCCTGTTTTCAGGTGAGCCAATTCCAGGCCGGCTGTCAGCGGTGAGGGGCGTGGCCAAGTTTGACTTTACAGCAGAGAGCGAGGATGAGCTCACGCTGAAGGTCACACTAATATAAGTCAATTCTGTCAAATTTTTATTAAACTTGTTAGCAGCTAGTAGCAGGTAGAATGTAACTGTTAGTATTACTTCGCAGCAAGCTGCTAATAGCAGTTAGCAGCTTTCATTAAGTGCAGCCAGTAACAGTTAGCGGTTAGCCAACAGTAACACAAGTAGCAATAAGCAGCTGGTCGCATTTAGCAGCTAGTAGTAGTTAGCAGCTATTATCATTTAGCAGTTAGAAGTAATTAACAGCTAGTAGCATTTAGCAGCTGGTAGAAGTTAGCATTTATAGATAGGCAGGGGGCCATCCTATACGTTTCACCAAATTAAACTAAAGTAGTTTTTTTTTTTTTAAATCCCATCATGCATCGGCAGGTCGGTGACATCATAACGCAGGTGGAAACTGTGGACGAGCAGTGGATTCTTGGAGTTGTTGGCGGGAAGCACGGGATTGCACCTAAAAACTTCATTTCACTTTTTTGATGACGAAACAGGAAGTCTGTTGGATGGATTCGCTCATATGCTGTCAGTCTTTAAGCGGGCCCCATCCTCCTGGACCAAAACCAGCCCTTTGTTTGTCCTGTTCTGAACCATAGGATTGGGAACTTTGAAAAAGTTTCGCGCCCCCCCCCCCCCCACCTTCATCTAAAGCCAGCCTTGCCAATGAGACGCTGACTTCCTCTTCAGCACTGTGGTGTTGGGTTCTAGTCAGTCCTCAGTGATGGGCTGGGTGCAGATAATGGTACTGAGTAACAGTTCTGAGCATGGTGGCATGACCAGAACCTTTGTTTTGTATTTAAGTAGCGATATGAGGCTCTGGTTTCCGTTACATCATGCTAAAATGAACCAGAGATGTTTGTTTGGAAACCGTTAATTATTGATAATGTTTTTTTAGTGTCCGTTAACATTAACAAACATAAATATATGATGTCGTTACTTTCAGCTCAATTGTACGACACATAACATCAGTTGCATTAAAATAACCTGTCATGGGTTTTTAACGTTTTTTTGTGATAAATCCAGTAAATACTGGACATTGAAACCGTAACATTTCACGTAAAGAACACTAAATCTGCGTTCAAGACAGACACAATGCCAATATTCACCGCCCGTTAATTAAGAAGTAAATCCACGTTATCGCACAAAAATGATGCAGTTCAGACTAAGAACTTAATCTCCGCTAAAGTATACATTTTCTCACGTGAATTGTTTGGCTTTGGCTTCAGTATCATGAAATTCTGCATCATTCATGTGCAAACTTTCGTCTGGCCCCGGCTTTGTGTTGAGTTTAGAATATAAGCTTTGTTAAAAAGGAATGCAGGGTGATCGTGACTGCAGCAAACACTAACAGATGCTAGTTGTGTTCTGGCGAGGAGCGGCATTGTGTTGGCTAGATGACAGAACCGGATCAACTGGAGTCTTGTTTGACATGTATGTATAATATTAGTCATTTTTGTAAAACCTGAATTTAAACAGAAAGTTAATCAAACCTAGCTCCCGGTCGTACGCAGCTCTGCGATCTTCTCCTATTTAAACACATTTCATTTAAATCTGGTTTGGTTCTCGTCATCATGAAGAGTCCAAGCCTTCTCACATCTTTTCGCGACAGTATTCTCCAGGTGGTTCATATTTTTAGCGCTCATGTTTCTGTTGGTGAGTCATAGCATTGAGGAGATGAGAGCAGCTTCTTTATGCCACAGAATCTGATTTGTCACAGTGAAGATCGACATTTCGTTGTTGACGTTTGTTTGAGATGACTTTTCACCGAACATTCCAGCGTTTTTAAGACAAATAAACATTTAAAACATTCCAGCCACCAGTTTGTGTGTCGTTGTTTATTGTTGCTGCCCCTCATCATTGAAACAGTTGTAAAAGAGTAAGAGTTTATTCTGAGTAAGAGTTTATTCTGAGTAAGAGTTTATTCTGAGTAAGAGTTTATTCTGAGTAAGAGTTTATTCTGAGTAAGAGTTTATTCTGAGTAAGAGTTTATTCTGAGTAAGAGTTTATACTACACCTGGTTGTTCCTGTCAGAACAGGTTTGGAATAATTGTCCACAGGTGTACAGGAGACGCTCCATGAACACACACAGGTAAGAGTCTATTACACTCTTTCTCTTTATTATCCCTTTAAATTCAGAAATGCATTGTTATTATTTAATTATTTCATGTTCTTGATATTTTTCATTTTTTCATCTTAATTTCATTTCATTTTAATTTTACTATTTTATATCCAACTCTATTTTAAATGTATCGAATTCATGTATTAACCAGATTAACAAGATTACATTTTAACCAATTATTTTCTAAATGTATTAATACTTCATTGAATCTTTTCTATTTAAATTATATTTCCTTTGTATTCATTTTCCATGTCTTTGTATTTATATTAAATAAATTTATGCGTCTCTACATGCTTGGTGGCGAATAGAAAGATGGATTTTATACGTTTATAATATCTAAATAAAAAACAGTTATAACCTTTTAAATTGCAGATTTATCCAACTCAAAATAATAAAAGAAAAATTTTATGAAAAAGAAATTCAAGTAACATGAATTAAACTTGCTCTGACCAAATCAAATCATATAAACTTTATTCAAACAGAAAAATATTGCTTAACAACAACATTAGAGCCACGCTCAAAATGTGGCTCTAGTGTCTGTGATGTAATGACGCGGCTCTAGTGTCTGTGATGTAACTATGTTACTTTAGTGTCTGTGATGTGGTAATAATATGGTAACTAAATTATAAATTATTATTTTGTTTTTTATTAAACTTTATTTTTGTTCACTTATCCTTTCTGAGTAGTGTTTGCATTTGGATCCTTTTTGTTTTTGAAGTGAAACATCAGACTGACAGGCAGACATCCATCTGACCCACCGACAGGTTACCATGGTAACCAGATAATCAGTGTTATTCATTTCACCATTCAGTCTTATGGATTATTGGTCTTTTGAATATATAGTATATGAAGAAAATAGCAGGGACAGACCGTTAAGATGATGCCACGGTTTTTATTCTTACATTTGGACACAACCTTTCTCGATCCAGATTAGGATCGGGTCTTTGCCGCTTCCTGATCCCACAATGACGGCATTCTCACAGCGTTGATTCTGGTCTCTCATGAAACCAGATCAGTTTACATTTGGAACTGACTTCCTGTTGGGAAGCGAACGTTCCTCCTTCATGTAGTAAAAAAAAAAAAAAATCCCTTCCTGTGTGAATGAGGCATGATGGGAAATGATCACACACACTCATAAACACACACAGACTCTGACACCTATAGCCACGGCGGCTCTACCCACAAGAACCAGGACGCACCTGTGACCCAGTGAATGATGAGACGAGTATAAAGCAGCCGTTGCCCCACCTTCTACAGGCTGTGGGGGCGGGGCTACTACAACTATTTTTTTATTTGAAAGAACTAAATAGGTATTTTTGTTTTCATATGATGCCGTGTTTTTTAAACCCATGAGTTTTCGGGAAAGTTCACATAAACAACAACATCATGGCGGGATGCAGACTGCTGCCAAGCTGACAGCATTACCATGGAAACGCTTTTGTTTCTTCTAGTGGATTAGGCTCATGGTGTGTTCAAGTGTTGCTGCTCTTATAGTAGAAAATAATCATTATGTTATATTCGTCAAGGAGGTCACAGGTTCACCTGGGTCCATCTGCAGGGTCCTGCAGAACCGGACCAGGAGACCGAGACCATTTAGATCTTGGTTCAGGTCCTGGATCTGGGGACTGACTAGTTTGCCTGCCCTGCTAACATAAACTGAAGGCTCCTTTTGGTTTGGCGTAAAGAAAAGCGTAAAGACGACATTCGTATTCGGGTTCATAACAGGAATAGAAGTCAAAGATGGAGCTGCTGATTAAAAGTCCGTACAGGTCCCTCCCACGGTGACTGAAGAGGCTTCATGATGGTACCACCGAGAGAAGCTAGTCTGCATTTCTTTTCTAGTGTTTAAGATCAAAGCTGAAATAATGTTCTCTCTTCAGCAGGAGGCGCCAAAGTCAATGTTTTACAGTTTATTATAATATATACATATAATTATTAGTTTGTCAACTTTTACCAGCCTCTAAAACTAAAGGCCTACAAAGTCCCATACCCTGTGTTCATTTCGCTGATTGTTCCGGTCCAATTAAATGTAAAATCATGCCCACAGTCATTTTTGGAAAAAAGCTCCCCCTATTGAGGAAAATATGAACTTTTAGAGGAAAGTATAATATACAGATCTCTGCAAGTCTAATCATATGCATACAAGTTCTACTAAACTGGGCCATTTGTTAAGAAGTAATGTCAGCACAAACAGGATTTGTGTGAGAAAGCTCCCACTTATGAGTGAGATATGAACTGTAAGAGTAAAGACAGATCAATTCAAGTTCCTTCATTCACAGTGTTTTTTCAAACGCTCCCCCTAGTGAGTAAAATATCAACCATTCAAGTCAAATAAAATGTGCACAAGACAGAGCTTCTCGAGTCGATTCACAAGACAAAAATCAGACCAATGGTTATAAAATTATGGAATGACAACTTTGGAGATTAAGCTCCCCTCAATGTCAGAAAAATCAAACCAACCTTTCCCAAATACAATCCTGTTCTTCCTCGTACTAGAGTCTACTTGGGTGTTAAATTTGGATGTACGAGCATTCAGGGCTAAAACAGGAAAACAAGAAAGGCACTGAAGAAATGCTAATGTTAGCATATAGTTTATTTCCATTAAACTTGTTGTGACTCAGATTCATTGTTAAAAAAAAGTTTATAACTTTTTCTAATAAATTGGCAGAATGATTTACTGAGACGCCGAAACCATATTTTAAGTTTCTAAAGTAGTAATAATTTGTTTCTCTCTGACATCTCAGAGCGTTTGTAGAAGTAGTAGTAAGAGTTTCTATTACTTAAACAAAAAAAGCAACATGTGTGTGGTTTCAGCAGTCACTCAGCTCTCCGACATTTAATCAGCGGCTCCAGCAAAAGGTCAAAGATCAAGGCCATGGAAAGCTTCAAAGATCACAGTGAGGTCATAACACTTCATGAGGTCAACGCGTTCAGACGGACAACGAGGACTTCAGGTTTAACTACTGTGATCTCCTTCCTGTAAGCAGACACAATCTCTCACACACTTATATACACAAACACGAAAACATTGGCAGATGATGAGGATGATGATGTCATGCATGACCACTTAAAGAACGACTGCTCACCTATACGCTGGAAATGTTTGAATTCTTAGAGATGCTACGTTTCCTACTTTGCGACAGACACACAAACACGACAATCAGACATTCACAATATTTACAGTGTCTTTAAGCTCCGGCCACTGCGGTGCCAAGAGTTCGGGTTGCTGTCTGGTTCTGGGCCGAGGTTTGCAAAATGGAAATGTCAAGACGAGATGAGGCTTCTTGTTTTGAGATAACACTTGATTGATCTCAAAGGAAAATGAAATAAATTATTGATTATATATATATGTGTGTGTGTATATGTTACATTTCAAGAGTGGGATTAATTTAAGTTAATTGTTGTGATGTCGCAACTTCCCGGAGAGATTAATCTTCAAGAATGTCCTGAAAGTATTCCAGGTACTTTAGTCTGAAAGTCAAAAGTCAGAAATTTGTGCAGAAATAAATCTACATAAAACTTGATGATTCAAGCTAAAACCTTGGAGCTGGTTAGCCTAGCTTAGCATAAAGATCGATAGACAAAAGGGAAACAGCTGTACATTTTCTATGTTTTTGCTTCTGTTTGCAAATTTCTTGTAAGTTGATATGGTGGAAATGTTTCAGTGAACGTAGAGATTATTTAGATTTATGTTACGGTGTAAAAAAAAAAAATAAGATGGCAATTAGCATGGGTTGACCCGCTGACGAGCTTCAATATGTATGATTCCTCTCTGGTTACAGTTGAGTGCCTATCTTTTTAACTCCGGCTACTAGCTGTTAACCGCTACCAGCAGATAATAACTACTATCAGCTAAATGCTACTAGTGGATAAATGCAAATAGGTCCTAACTGCTAATAGCTTTAAATGTTTCTAGCTGCTGACAACTACCAGCTATTAATAGTGTTAGCTGCTCAATATTGCTAGTTGCTAACCACAATGAGTTAATAACTGCTACTAGCTGTTAATTGCAACCACCCCCTAAGCGTACTGGTTTTTAACTGTAACTAGCTGCTAACCACCACTAGCTGCTTACTGTAACTATCTGGTAACTTCAACTCATTGCTACTAAATAAATTAATGCTATGAGCAGCTAATCGCTGCTGTCTGATAACCTCTACTAAATGTTACTAACTTCTCACTGCATATAAACACTTACCACTACTAGCTGACAGCTGCTGCTAACTATTTACAGCTATTGCCGCCTACTAACCATTCAAGCTTCTGGTAATAACTTGCTAACTGTCACTAGCTGTTAATCAAAATGAGCAGTCAATCTTTGCTATCAGATACACGCCACTGGCAGCTATCTGCAACTAGCTGCTAACCTTCAATTAGATAGTAACCACTACTGGATGCTAACTTGTGTAAGCTGCTACTACCTGCTAACTTCTGAGACTAACAATTTTGAATCGTACATTCCTCATCTAACCGTTAAAACCTTTTTTGCCATTGGGCTCGTAACATTCCTAAACATTCACATCCATCACTACCTCCACTGTGGCTTACATGGCCCGCCTTGAAAACATCTCTGGTTGTGGTTTTAAAAACAAAAAGAGAGATGGTTTGCAAAAATCGGTCTTGCATAAACGAGAGTCCGGTTTGAGCTTTAGAGATGCGGGTCGGCATCTTTACACAGATCTAACTGATGAAGCTGTTTCCTTCTTTCTTTATGCTGAACTATGTAAATAACGGCCCAAGCTTCAGGTAGAATTGAGAAAATAGTGACACATTTTTCTCCTAACCGATTTGTTCTAAAAAAAACCAAAACAATGAGCCTCATCTCTCTTTAGTCTAGGACGAGTAGAACTCATCATACTGGTTGTCAGGTAACTCCTGGTTGGCGCTGAGTAGAAAAACCCAACATTCAGATCAGCAAACTGCGAGCCGGAGGCTGAAGGCAGGATCATCGGGATATTCCCCAGAATAAATGGAAGACATCGCGGTCTCCAGAAACTCCAGAGAGGGTAATCCCTGAACCAGAGGGAACATGGTCCGTATCCCTATGAATGTGGCAGAAGGAGGAAACGGGTCCAGTTCCGAGGAGGCTACACAGGATGTGTCCAGTAGCCCCTTAGCAGCACTCATTAACAGGGAATACTTTCCAGATCAGAAAAGGCAGAACCTGGGATGGTCTTCAGGAGACCAGATGTTGGGAGAGGTTCAGGTTTTAGAGACCATGTTTGGTTTCCAATGAAAGAAAGGGAACATTGTTTTGATGGTAAACGATATTTTTTTTCCTTTAAAAAAAAACAGGATTGATCCCAGTCCAGACTAGAGGGAACTTATTTTAACCAGAGTTAAGGGGAACTTGTTTGGGTTGTTGTAAAATACAACAATAGTGAAAAAACAAGGAAAGTTCTTTATCGTCACTGAGGGAACTTTATAGTTTCTATTTCATAAAAGCGGAAAAAGTTCAAGACCCCTAGATGTTGGAACTTATTTGGTTTGCAGTGGACCCACAGGACCGGTTCTAGAGCAGATTGTATTTACTTTTACCAGAAATCAGGGAACTTGATATTTTCCAGTAGATGAAAAAGGACTGATTTCAGGGAACTTATTTACAGTAGAGTCAAAGATTTCAAGCCCATTGAACTCTTGTCCCAATTTTAGGGAA
Source organism: Lophius americanus (assembly GCA_037951165.1). Lineage (NCBI taxonomy): Eukaryota > Metazoa > Chordata > Actinopteri > Lophiiformes > Lophiidae > Lophius > Lophius americanus. The sequence goes on from JBBDHG010000116.1 coordinate 1,077,131, forward strand.
CTACCTCGATTTTCGGGAGGTGACATGATCAGTTTTCAAGGAACTGGCTTCGTTTGGAGCGGGTGGAAATAGGGACGTGTTCTAAACCAGAGATCTGGGAACTTATTTGGTTTTTGTTTGGATTCCAGGATGACAGGGAACTCGGTCTTGACCGTGGTTGAGGGAAGTTGTTTTTTTTTAGTTGACCAAAAGGGACATGACATGTCAAGAGCTGAGGGAACTTTTCAAAACCAGAATTAAGGGAACCAATTGGGTTTCAGGGATGAGAAGGCAGTTGATTGACGTTTTTAGCAACCAGTGAGGGAACTTCTTGATTGTCAGTTGATAAATGGGTCTAGGTAGAACTATTAATAGAACTTAAGGTAGATTTCGAGGGAAGGAACTAGTATCACAGGTATCCAGTAAAAGAGCTGGGACAGATCTGGGTCTTTACCAGAGTCTGTGATTTTTTTCAACTGAATCTTTTTACTTTTTACAAGATTACATCAGACGGATGCTAAAACAGAAGGGAGGGAACTAATTGAGATTACCGGAATTTTCAGCAGGATGTACTCTGCACTGAATTCGAGGGATCCAGCACAGTTTGGTGTGGTTGAGCATGTGGAGTGGGTTAAACTCCAGACCATATTTCAGAGCTGATCTAGACAAGTTGTGAGGTGGCAGGATCAGTTTAGATTAACTGGAAACAGGGACGTGTTTTCGACCAAAGATCTGGAAACTTTCTTTTAGTTTTCAGTGGAAGAATGGATTCTAAAGCATATTTTTAGCCACCTTGTCTGGTTTCCATTGAATGAAATGGAAAATGATGTTGATCTGGGAAATTGTTGAAATTCCAGAGCAGATTTTAGAAAGTTTTCCAATATGTGAAAGGGAACATGGTCTTGATCAGAGACCAGGGAACTTTAAAGATTCCATTAGATGAAACGGGTCTGATTTTGAACTGATCTAAGGGAAATTATTTAGAAAACTCAAAGCAAAGGTTTCCAGAGATTTAAAATCTAGACCATATTTTAGGGGAGCTTGGTCAGTTTTCAGGAGGTTATCTAGACCCCAATTGGCGATTGATGTTTGCTGTCTTTCAGTAGCATCATGTTCAATTTTCTGAAGAAAGAAAGGACCAGGTCCAAACCCACGGATGAGGGCACTCGTTTGGTTTCCTGTTATGTAGACGGTGGCGCGATTTCGCGAGTCTGGAAGTGAAAACAAGTTCTCTACCAGAACCGGCGTCATTGTTGTCCAAAAAATTGGGTCTCTGGTTGATGTTCTAGACCAGAGGTGAGGGAACTTGTTTGGTCTCCAGAATCAGGGAATCGATCTCTGGTTCCAGAGTGTCCCCGCTTATCTGGTCTTCGGTGCTGCTCACAGTGTTGGAGTCTACAGGAGCCTCATCCTAAACACAACCAATGGCACCAGTTAGTTTGATGCTAACATTGGCATATCAATGCTAGTTTTCTCTCTTTGTTTCAGGAGATGGTATTACCGTCACCCAGGAATGTGACAGGACCTCCTCGGCAGTGAAGCGAGCATCCACATCCACCTGCAGCATCTGACTGATCAGCATCTGAGCAGAAGATCATGTGACTGTTAGCATACTGTGGCTAACTGAGTGAATGTTAGCCATAGTACTAGCATTGGCTTGAATTGCAGTAACTTTAACAGGACAAATGGGTCTGACTTCATGCTAACATGGCGTAGTATGTATAATAAACCATACAGAGGTTGTGGCATTATGTTAATCGGCTAGCCTCCTGCTAACTAACTGCTAACATCCTACAAGTGTTGGTTTGTATTGCTGTAATTTTATAAGGACAGAATGGATAGGGCTCCATGCTAACATAACATAGCAAGAAATAAAAATGTTCTCAAGTAACAAAACCTAGGGGACTATGGAGCTAAGCTAAACATCTATGCTCCTGCTAACCAGCATCCTGCTAACATGCTAATAGTTTAGGTTTATAACTTCAACAAACTGGTAATTTTTCATGCTAGCATTGCGTGATGTGTAAAACTAAACATAAGGAGACTTTGGCACAGAGCTAATCAGCTAGCCTCCCATTAACTAGCTGTTTACATGCTCCCCATCAAATCTGTTTGCACTCCAGATCCGACCATATATGTTTGCTGCTCTTCCTCCTCACTCGTCCTTCAGATTGCCGTCCTGATGACGCTTTTACTGGATATGTTAGCTGTACCTTCGCTGGAAGGCTGATGGCATCCCAATCTGGAGCCGGAAACTCCAGCTTCCCTTGGAGGATCTGCTCGAACAGTTCCTCTTGCACGTTATTCTCACTGAGGACAGGTAGAGCTAATGTAAGTTAATTTCATCTGTCATTATTAAAATGAGCTAATGGGTGCTATCATCGCTAAAATTAGCTAATGTAATACATCATCACTAAAGTTAGATAATGCCAGCTACAAAAGTTTGTTGTCTTAGTTTAATGATTTGCTGATTGTTGACCTTCTGAATGGAGGGAATCCACAGAGCAGGATGTAGGCGATGACTCCGGCCGCCCAAATGTCCACCTTCAGACCATACCTGCACACAAACACACCTGTCAGGGCTTCCATTAACTCCCTCCTCCCCATTAACGTCTCAGTCTGACTCTCACCCCGTCTCTGCGATGATCTCCGGAGCGACGTACGTCGGCGTACCACACACGGTATATAGTGGTCCATCCACCACTGTCGCCAGGCCAAAGTCCCCCAGCTTTAGGGATTTAGTGCCGTCAGGATACTCACACACCTGCAGCACACAGGAAACACACTCCATTCAGAGAGTGGATTCATGCCTAGTATGTGGCTGAACAATTTGAGACGCCGCCAATGGCCAGCTGTGTTTCAAGGCTAAGTAATCAATAACAACACAATGTCATGAAGACGTCTCTTTAAATTTTGTTGTTCATGAGAAGCAATTAGCAAGTTAGATTAGCTTATCCAGTTCCTTAGCTTAGCACGAAATCTGTAAGCAAGGAGGCTCTTGCAAACGATTACACTAATTAGCAAATCTAAGGCCCATTGATTAGCATGCTATTGTTTGATCAGCATGAGCGGAAGTTTATATATATGTGTGTGTGTGTGTGTGTGCAGAAGATCTATACCAGCAGGTTTTCTGGTTTGATGTCTCGGTGGACAATTTTCATTCGGTGGAGATACTTGATGGCACCAGCGAGGTTGAACACCATGGCGCTAGCGTCACGCTCACTGTACTTAGTGGAGGAGGTAATGGCGTCGAAGAGGTCGCCGCCCTACAGGAAGCAGACGATTTAATAACATGAAGCGAGAGGAGATGAAGAAGAAGAGGAAGAGGAGGAGTCACCTTGACCAGCTCCATAACCAGGAAGAGCTGAGTCGGCGTGTCGTCCACCTCGATCAATTGGATGATGCTGGGATGTCGAACCCGCCGCAGCACTGCCACCTCGTTTTCTATCAGGTGCTCCTAGAGGTGAAGCCACAACGGTCACAGGTGAGGTTCTGTGTCTGCAAGTATTCTCTGATGTCCCACGCTCCCTGAACTACACATTACTACTCATTTCTCATTACAGTAACAACGGCTAAGATGTTCGCTTATGACGTTGAACATTGTTAAACTCCACCAATGACTAATTGAGCATGGAATATTATGGACAAGAAATATAAACATCTTGACATAAATATTTTTTATTTAGTCTATGATCTGTATCTTCTACTCTAATTTAAGATTAGATTATGCATCATTTCCTCTCTAAGGAGCAATGGACCTGCCCTAATATCTTTAAAAGTCACATGATATTAAAACAATTTAATGAAATCAATTTATCAGAAGGATATTTTTAATATCCTAATACCATAAATTATTATTTACGATTAGAATAATAGTTAATATTTAAAAGTGGGAGGTACCTTTCCACAGCAGCGAGCTTTGTCGATGATCTTCAGGGCATACTCCTGTCCCGTTAACCTGTCAATCAAATGAAGATGTGCTCAATCAGTCACAAATAATTTTTTCCATCATTCAGTAAATAACGCGGCAACACAGCATGACGTGGTCTTCCCTCGTGAAATTGTTTATTTGCAGGAACAAAGATGCCAAAATATTGACAGAATTAATTTTATTTTTATTTTAAACACACACCTCTCCACGCAGTCCTTCACCACGGCGAAATTCCCGTCTCCGATCACCTTCCCCACGCAGTATTTCTCGTTGATGATGGAGGAGGAGAGGGATCTGTTCCCGTTCACTGAGGAGGAGAGGAGGGTTGGTTGTAGTTTGAGTTAAGGCTCATTAGAGAATCTTAACTGGGTCTGGTTTAGTATTTAATCGGGACGTGAGCATTTACAAAGTATAACATAATGTCACCTTCGGCGGTGGCAGCTTCCAGCTGCTCGCCCCCTCCGTTCACGTCCGAGGTGGAAACACGCCGAGGCGACATCTAGATGGGGGGAGAACAAGAGGAAGATTTATTCTTTCTTATTGTAAACAAAAAATCAAGAAATACATTAAATTATTTAGACTGGTCTGGAATGATGTCTTCTGGTGAGGACATGCACCACCCATTTAGCAAAAGTTGGTGCACAATGAATAATAGGAAGTCAATGTGACCGGAGATTAGCCCCGCCCTTTTTGGCGCCATGTTGCCTTACCATATGTTACCAGAAAAGCATAATTAAAAGTCTGAAGACTCCAGACTCTGGAGTTTACTGGGCTGAAAGGGAATGTTGATATCTCTACTGGTCTTCATGAAATCCCAGTTTAGGTTTGGGTTCAGTTTGGCTGGTTCCAGATTTAAAAATGGACACTATAAAATAAGTGGGTGCGGCTAAAACATGGTGTACAAATTGTCTTTAAATATCTCTCACTCCCTCAGTTTTTCCTCCACATCCAGAATGTTGCCATGGAAATCTACTAAAAGTCCGAAAACTGCCCCATTAGCAACAGATGCTGGCACCATCCCAATCTTAGATTAACATGCTAGCACCATTATGGGTTTAGCGGGACATGCTAGTCATACTTACATTAATAGAGCATGCTAGCAGTCCTGGCGTTAACAGGACATGTTAGCCTTCCTGAAATAGCAGACCATTTGGCTATCATGACATTAGTGGGACATGCTAGTACCATTGTGACATTAGCGAGGTATGCTAGGTGTCCATACATCTATTAGAATGAGTAGCAGCTACCAGAGTTATTAAAAATAAACACATCTAGCTAATACATCAGGTGGTTCTCACTGCGAGGCTGCATCCGGTGCCGGGGCTGGTGGGGGAAGGGCTGGACAGGGTTGGCTTTCCAGCTGACGGTGATCCTGAGACCTCATTGGCTGAAACATGTGAAACAGAATGTAGCCATCATATGGGTCAAAGTAAACAGGTACTCTTACCTACAGATCATTAAAAGCCGTTTTTCCATTGGTTCTCACCTTGACCAGTGGGCTTTGTTGTGGTCGGGTCTTTAGGTGGCGTCTTAGAGGAGAAGAGGTTGCTAGGGCTCTTGGGAGTTTTTGGAGGGGCTGTAGAGCGAGATTTGGCTCTACACTCTGGAGAGAGAGGGACGACAAATATTACTCGATTACTCTGTTAATTAATCGTATTTATTTAAACAAAGCTATCATTGGTGTCAGCAGCTAACAATAGCATATCTATAGCCAATGCTAAAGCTGAAGTTAGCATTTCTGCAGAAGCTGCAGCTAACAATACCAACATACAGCCTATGTTAAAGCTAACATTAGCATGTCTGCAGTAGCTCAGCTAATATTAGCATGTCTGCAGCTGACATTGCCATATCTGCAGCAAACATTAGCTTGTCTGCAGGTTGTGCTAAAGCTAACATTAGCATGTCTGTACATTCCAGGTACTGTACTGTTGTTGATTCCAAAGTGGGCAGTACCGAACCCCAATAGTTTATCAATTTTGAGAGAGAGAGAGAGAGAGAGAGAGAGAGAGAGAGAGAGAGAGAGAGAGAGAGAGAGAGAGAGAGAGAGAGAGAGAGAGAGAGAGTGAGTGAGTGAGTGAGTGAGTGAGTGAGTGAGTGAGTGAGTGAGTGAGTGAGTGAGTGAGTGAGTGAGTGAGTGAGTGAGTGAGTGAGTGAGTGAGTGAGTGAGTGAGTGAGTGAGTGTGATATCTCACCGTTAACAAATGCCTGTGTTTTTCCGCTGTGTGTGAGCACAAAGTCGTCCTGTGCGTAGCGGAACCTCTCCGGGCCGCACGCCATGAACACGTCATCTTCGCCAAAGAAATCCTGCAGAGAAGTCAACTACACACACACACACACACACGTTCAGTGATTAGTGTAGTAATTGGATCAAACAACACTTTATGTCCAAATCTAAGGCTTGATCTCAAAATGTATAGTTGTTGTCTATTTTTGATATAATGTTCTTCAACTACGTACATTTGTCCTTAAATGTAAGCCTAAAAATACAGATTAACATTCAAACTATCGACATTATTTCATTATTAATTCTCAGTTTTACTTTTGCAGAATCAGACAGTTTAAGAATCTGATCTAAAAATCTAATTCTGTATATTATATTCCATTTATTCAAGGGCTTATCCCTAAATATTACACTCTGGACCTTTCAAGTGAAAACTCTGATTTCACAGAATTCTACTTTCCAGTGATATCAAAAGTCACGCAGGTACATTTGCATGACTTTATGCCATTCTTCTTTTTTTTTTTCATGATGCGGTTACAGGTGAAATCCCCCCTAAGGTGCAGTCAGACACTTCACACCAGCGAGGCTAATGACGTCTTGACATTTGTGTTTTTCACATCTCTCAGTAGGATGAAATTAATAAACTTTGAGAACATTGTTTGATTTATTTGTCTAATTTATTTGTTGATTTGTCAGTTGGTCAATTTGAGGTTGCTTGTATTTTTAGGGGGTTGGTTGGTGTGTTGGTCCATTGGTTGCTTAATTGAAAGTCGGTAGGTTGATTGATAAGGGCAGGAAAGGTAGTTGGTTAGTTTGCCAATCAGTTGGTTGAATGGTTTATCTGTCGGTTTGTTGTTTTGTGGGTCGTTTTATTGCTTCATCAGCTATAAGTTGGTTGGTCCTTTGGTAGGTCGGTTGGTTGGTCAGTCCATCCATTGGTTTGTCGATCAGTTGGTTGGTTGGTCAGTCAGTTGGCTGCTTGGCCAGTTGTTTCATTGGTTGGTTTGTCAATCCGTTGGTTTATTTATTGAACAGTCCATTGGTTGGTTGGTCTCTTGGTTGGTTATTTGACATGATTTGCTCACTATAAGACAGAATTATGAAGCAGTTTCCCTTTTTTTCCCAGTATTAGCTTTATTGTAAGCTAATAATCTCTAGCCTCAGAAGTCTTCTAAAAAAAAAAGATTGTTAGCAGAACGACTTTGGAATTCTAATGATGTTCTGTTGCTATGGAGAAACCAGGATGCAGTAGCTCCTCCCCTTTTCTTAATACTCCTCCTCTCTGAGTCTTTCATGTCCCTTCCTTCTCTATCTTTCCATTCTGTCCCTTCACCTCCCCCGTTCTGCTCCACGCCAGCGGTAATGGCCAGTGTTAAAGACGGAGAAGTTCCTATTGGATGAATGGTTGCCGTGGTAACCACACTGCCCTGTGAGGGTGTGTGTGTGTATGTGTATGAGTGTTTGTGCGTGTGTGTGAGTGTGTGCGTGTGTTTGTGTTGTTGGGGTTTCTGCCCCACTGCACAAAGTGAAAGGATGACGGGACACACACTGGCGGCATTGATGCCTTCTGAGAGAGTAAAAGTGTTTGTTATGACATGCTGCTTTCAAAATAAGAGCATACATTTAGGGTGGGCGGTACATCTGTCATGAAAGGGCTGATTTGAGGAAACAATTGTATTATTATTAAAGCAGGAGGTAGAGCTGATGGAGAGCCATCGTAACCCAATGCCAAACCGCTCCAACTTATCCCCTCATTCAACATCTGACATTTGGGGCACCAAACAACTTCCTGTTTCCTTACGAAACATTAAAATATGCCACATCACATGTGTCAGCGCATCATGTCAGATTTCACCTTTTCAAGACAGCACCTGAAAACGTAAAAAAATGAGTGCTTAATTAAAAATGGCCAACTTCCTGTTCCTGTTGAGGTGTTAAAACAGGGGCAACCTTCTGGTTCTTGAGACGATGTCAGTATTTGATTTTTCATTTTCTCCATGAAACAGGAAGCTGACATAATGCCACTGTTCGACAATATCGTCTCACCTGCTTCCCATCCAGCGTGTACAGCTTCCTCACGGCGCCAGAGTCCAGCTTGATGGCCTCCGTGATGTCGGCCAGCACTTGGTCGAAGGAGTGGGCCGTCTTTTTGTTCAACAGGATCCGCACAGCCTTCCGGGGTTTTACACCGCTGCGTATCACCGTCACCAGCTTAGGCTTGATGAAGTCTTTGCTCTCTCTGCCCTCACGACCCTCAGAGCGGTCCTTAGAGGGGGCGGTGGTGGCCGCCGACACCCCCGCCGACACCGTGACAGGTCGGCTCGAGCCAGCAGAGGCTGTGGTGGTACTGGCACCGGGCTTCCAGCTGGGGATGGAAATCTTGGTATATTCGACCTTCCTGTATGGCTCATTGGAGGCACAGACGTAGCACTCACCTGAGAAGAGGATACCTCAGGTTAAATGTGAAAGGTAAGTAAACTTACACCAAGAACCAATGATTATGACCCATGCTGTCAAAGTCCGTGAATGGATTGTGTGATAAGGGACAAACAAACTAACTAGAAAAGTTAGTTTGTTACCTACAAGATTTTGTGGAGTGAATTGAATGGACCTGGACTTATGGACAGATCATTACATTGTGGCGTGGATAACAGTAATTCTAGGTCAGCCGTCAATCACAGGCAGTCTACTTCCTGTTTCATCTCATATGGTTAAAAACGGATACCCATTTTCACACACAGCTGTAATTCCTCCCTCCTGCATATTAAAACCTTTCTCTCCTGGTAACAGTGACCTCGTCGTTCTACGTGATGTCACAGCTCCCTGAGGCTTGATTCAAAGATCTGAAACACAGGAACTCCTTCAGGGTGTCGACCAACAGCTCGATATCTTAATCCATTTTCTCTTTTCTATCCTATAAATGAAGTTTAATATTATTATTTAAAAGCCTTCAAAGTGATGCCTCCGTCTTTTAGAGTGTCTCGGGCTAAACGGCTTCCTGTCGCTAACACTCATTAGCCAACATTACAACCAGTCATTAATATTGATGATTAGTGATGGTTGTTCTGGTCCTGATGGATTCAGACAGGAAGTCAGACATTTAATTGGTTCTGGATATTCTGAGACTTCCTGAATTAGCCTTCACCGCGCTCTTGGAGGAATTTTGGAAGGTGGTCCACTTCTGTGAAGTCTTCTACATTTGTAGATCATGTGTCTGACTGTGGATCTGTGGAGTCCCAGAACATCAGAAACTGCTTTGGATCCATTCCCAAACTGATGGAGTTCAATACATTTTTTGAATTTCTGATGATTTTAGCACAGTGTACTACTGGTTACTACCTAGAAGCCAACTTCCTGCTTCTGAAGATGGTGTGTTAAAGTGATTATGTGATTGAATGGTGCCGAGCTGATAGTGATCTGGGGCATCATTTAATGCGGCGTACGTGCAGGAGACAGCATACGCCACATTTACGCATCTGTAGGATTTTTAAAAAGCAAACTTGCTTAAAGAAAGCGCTGTCCTCCATGTAAACTCTGACCCATGACTATGCATAGACATAAACTGGAGAAATAGTCACACAGTGTCAATAAAATTTGAACCACAGACACACACAGAGCGTACCCAAGACACTGAACGAGCAGCTCTTCTGATCAGGGAGAGAGACATTGAGCATGAGAGAGAGAGAGCGAGAGAGAGAGAGAGAGATAGCATCGCCTGCAGGTATGTAAACTTAATGTCTAAAACTCAGTTTATTTGCATGATTCACCTCATTAAAAAATGTTTTAGTGGACGATGTATTTATCCTGTGACTCAAACGTATTTATTTCAGAAAAAGTAGATAATGGAAGAAGAAGATTTTCTGTAATTTTGTTGATTAAGCCTTTGCAAGTGCCAAATAGCACCCATGAGGCCAGTGTCGGAGGGTGGGGGGCACAATGCCCCCCTGAATCACCACTGACCCCCACTGGAACATGAAGCAACAAGAAATACAATGTGAATAAATACCTAATGGGTGAGAACAGAGTTCTAGTTTTAGTAGATGAATGTGTTTGTGGGTTTGTTCAACACAACTTTAATGTGTATGGTTTTTATTTCTCATTTAAAAGAGAGGAATAAAAAATACATCTTACACCTCCTCCGTCACGACACTCAAGGGGAATCCCCCCAACACCCCACTCTAGTATGTCATCAAGACAAAATAGAAAAAAGAATGTGACACCGTGTGATGCAAGTCAAATCTCTTCTTTTCTTTACGCTAACAAAGTGAGAAATTTAGGTAATGCTTTAAATTTATCTTTGTCATTCTCTCAGTCCGACCATCAGAACCTACGCTGTGTCAAACACTTCCTGTCTCTGTCAGTCCCTCGTGGCGTTTTTAACACCCACAGTCTGTTCTACATTACATTTTCTACATTTTTAGTCTTCCTGCCTACCTTCACCAGGACTGACTTCATCCATCAGTAGTCATTAATATTAATCAGAGCCTGGACGGACTTTTTATGGGCGATGATGGGTGCTGTCTGCTAATGCTGTCACACAGCAGTTGTGATTCATGAGGGGAAATCAGCGTAGGAAATGTTTGCACATTATTTAATTATCAGTATAATTTTGTGTTCACGCACATCGTTTGATTGTCCATAGCTCTGTCACCTTCTGATCCAAATCCTACGTACAGTTTCATGAAGAGGCCCCGGATGTGGGTCTACTATCTACAGCTAATAATAACTAACTTCAATTATGATAGCTAACATTGACTGATCTCTGCTCTAACAGTTAACCTTTGCTAATCTCTGCTATAACATTGGCTACTTTCAACTAGTGCAATTTAGACTAGGACAGCTCACAGCTAACGCCGGCTAATCACAGCTAACGCCGGCTAATCACAGCTAACACTGGCTAAACACAGCTAACACTGACTAATCACAGCTAACTCTGGCTAAACACAGCTAACACTGACTAATCACAGCTAACACTGACTAATCACAGCTAACTCTGGCTAAACACAGCTAACACTGACTAATCACAGCTAACACTGACTAATCACAGCTTACTCTGGCTAATTTCTATTATCACATCTAACATTAGCTGATATTAAATTTCACAGCTATCACTGGCTAACCTCAACCATCGTGGCTAACATTGTCTGATTTCACCTGTTTTGGCTAACACCGCCTAACCTCAGCTATAACAATAACAACTGGCCAATTTGAGCTATTCTCAGTATTTGGTAGTTTTTAGGATTTAGTCTCTACGGGGCGGAGCCTCTTTCAAGATTCAGGGACGTTTAGTGGGCTGGCTGTTGTTCAGCTGTCTCCCAATTGGAAGACAGACAGATTTCTGGTACATTAAAAAACATTGTTCATTGTAACTTTTGTTTGTTTTTACTCAAGTTGTTTGATGTTAGAAGTTAGAAGTTCTACCTTCCACCAGGTCCTCCATACTTGTGATCTTCTTGACGCCGTCTATTGTGTAGATTGTGCGGACCCCTTGAGGTAAATGCAGATTATCGGACAGCGACCGCGTCAGCTCCATTAGCAGCGCATCAAAGGAGCGGAATCGGTCGCTGGACAGGGCGTACACCAGACCCTTGAAGTAGCGGTCCCCGTTGCGGTAGAAGCGAACCTTCTTGGCCTTTTTCTCCGAGGTGAGGGCCTGCAGAGTTCGGGTCCGGTAGTAGCTACAGTTGGTGCTGTGGGCTGGGCTAGGAACCAGACTACTGCCCCTGGAGCTTGGGCCGGACCCCCCGCCACCCGCGCTGGAAGTGGAGTCGTCTCTCCTGGTGCGGGTGGAGCGTCCTCGGCGGACTCTGTCACGTTCATCAAAGTGCTCCAGCTCGAAGGTTTTGTTCAAAGACATGACGGATGATGTTCTGGTCTAAAACGTCCCCCACTACTTGAGATCCATCTCTGTGATGAAGAGTGAGAAATGGTTCTGAGCTTGTTCTGAGCTTGCAGGTCTAGAATTGTAGTTTTCCTCAAAACGTGGTTCTCAAAGCCCAACCACAATCATCGCCAACATCTTCCGAAATTGCTTGTAGTCCAGATGGTCTGATTGTAGACCTTTGGTACCAGGTCCTACGGAATGAATCAAATCTTCAGGAGGGTGTTGTATGGTTTGTTTGTTGGACCTTTATCTGAAGAGAAGGATCTCAAGATTTAGGTATTCCTATGATTGTTTTTAAAAATCCAGACTAATGAGTTCAGAGGTCAAGTTTTTGCTGGAGGTTACTCCGATGGTGGTTGTAGACGGACATTGTCCATGTAAGTGAATTGGTACGGTCCAATTAATTCTTTCCAAAAAGGTTTTTCCTCTTCAATGAAGACCTCTTCAACGACCCAGTTATAGTCCAAGTGATCTGTCTCTTAACTCAATAGATTGTTGGTCTAGACTCTAGACCCTTTTCCCTCCCGTTCATCCCCGGCGATTCTGTCCTTCCGGCGGATCTGTCCTGTTTCAGACCGTCAGCATCCCTCCATCCCTGAGAAAAATGACATGGAAGAGGTGGAACAACGTTAACATGTCCTGGTTTCTAAAAGACCTACCCACTCCTTTATAGAGGGTTTCCAAACCTGATGGCGCCGCATCACCCCATGAGTCTTTCTGATTTCAAGACTGGTTCAACATTTATTTTTCGGTCATATATATGATAAATTCCGTATAGTTTACAGTAAAATACAGGCAGCTGTGGTTGCCAGAAATTTACCTTAAAAGACTTTGTAGAACACATTACGGTAAAATTCCATTTGAAAAAAAAGGAAAAACTGTAAAACCTGTTTATTAGGACATTACACAAAACAACAGTAAATTATAGTATATATATAATTTCAAACTTAACAATTCATAATATTTAATATAATAAAAAAGATAATAAACTCAGGTTTACGTTTCACATCTTTTGATTGATTGGATTTACCAGTTTTGAAAGAATCTTTGTCGACAGGTTCTGTCGTGATGTCACTCCGGATCATAATCTCAAAGGAAATGAATGTCAGACAAACACTGTTCAGCCATAACATTATAATCACTGACAGGGGAAGTCAGTGCACAATTTTGATAGTCTTGTTACCATGGTCACCTGTCTGTGGATGGGATATTTTAGGTAGCAGGTGAACATTTTCTCCTCAAGTTGATTTTGGAACTGGGAAAAATGGACAAACGTGCAGATCTGAGAGACGTTGAATGGACGTAATTGTGATGGCTAGGGTCGGTTTTCTTTTGGTGGCAAAATGGGGACTTACACAATACAAGGCAGGTGTTCTTGCTGTTATAGCTGATTAGTGGAAGTCTTAGGTTAACGTACTAAACATTTTCCGTAATGAAGTATAACTACCAAAAACAACCCTGGCAGACATACAAGTTCTGATTAGGGTCTTAAAGGGGCAGGACAACATTTTCCTTAATTATGTAAAAAACTACAGATATAGTTTCCATGAAAAGTCTCAGAGGGGCGGGGCTTAGATTAAGCTAGCTAAACAACATTTTTGGTTTGACTGGCCTTAGGCTGTGATTACAGCATGAGCCTCCTGAGTCCTGTACATCACTGATGACGAGATATTTGAGAGACAGCTTCAAAGCGGCTTGCTAGCATTTAAGGCATACAGGTTTTAAAGGCGGAGCCTGTCAAACTGTCCATTTTGTATATATTTGTAAATGTAAAATGAATGTGTGAATTTTGTACGCACTAAATGTATGAATGAATTTGGCATGAATGTTGTGAATATTTGTGCCTGCGACTAATAGTATTTATAAAAGGAATGTTTGAATCTCCTCTCCGACTCTTTACTGCCATCTTGTGTTTGTATGATGATATCGTAAAGGACGCATGGAAGAAGGACAATTCATCGGACGCATCTACTGTCATTCGTGTGGATTTTCAGACACACGAATCAGACACGAAGAAAAGTCAGATACATTCTCATTTGGAGGAGATTCAGATCTCCTCCAAATTAAACTGTAATTTCCTTCCCTTATAGATGATCGGCACCATTGATTCTTGTTCTTTTTGCAGGACTGCATTAAAGTCAAGCCTGAGAGGCTGGAACACCTCATCACCGTGGTGACGGTGATTAAATAGAGCCGGACCATCAGAATAGATCCTGTCTGTCTCTGATGAATGATCTGATCCGGTCTGAGCTGAGCTGACGGAGGAGAGGGAGGCACCTACCTATAATCACACCGTGGAACCGGTTTGTTGCTATGGAGGTTTCTCTTCCCCCCCCACACCGGATACTGGTGCGCTACTGTGCACCCGGACTGGCTGATCCACTCAGGTCTGGTTCAGGCTCCTCGGCTGAGGGATGGAACGGGGGGCAGGTTTCACCGGTGGAGGCAGGAGGACAGCAGCATGGCCGCTGCAGCAGAGAGAGACCGGCTCTACACCCCCACCACACCACTCCCCTCCCCTCTCCACCCCTCCTCTCTCACACATCCTCCCTCCTCTCTCATCTCCACCCCTCCACTCTCACACACCCTCCCTCCTCTCTCATCTCCACCCCTCCACTCTCACACATACTCCCTCCTCTCTCATCTCCACCCCTCCACTCTCACTCACCCTCCCTTCCCTCCCCTCTCCACCCCTCCTCTCTCACAGAGCCCCCTCCCCTGTCATCTCCACCCCTCCCCTCTAGGGCTGAGTGTGACGTCACCCTCCATCTCTTTTGTCTCTTACTGAAATGCAAATCCATGCCAGTCCTGCCTGACTCAGACAGAATCACATGATGAAACCAATTTAACATAAAACCAAATCATGTAAAGGACAGAAATATTAATAATCAAAAGTTATGAAGCCGTGAATTCTTATTCCTGCCAAAAGTATCCAACCACCATATACAGTGGTATCTTGATTGGAGGCTCACGTGGTAGATTGGTAGATTGGTAATGAAGACCATTTTAACAAAATGTTATATTATGTTGTGTTATGATATATAATATATGTTATGATATATGATATAAGATATATGACATGATATATGATATGATATATGATATATGACATGATATATGATATGATATATGATATATATTATATGATATATTATATATTATATGACATATGATATGATATATGATATATTATATGACATATGATATGATATATGATATATGATATATGACATGATATGATAAGATATATGATATATGATATATGATATATGACATGATATGATATGCTATTATGTTTTGCATGCACCTTTGAATGCACACATTCACGTTCTACACATGGCTGAGTGTTTGTTGACTCTGTAGATAAATGTGGCAGGAAAGCCACTGACGGTACTTTATTATGACCATCACCTCCAGCTACAGCTCACCGCTACCAGCAGTTCCTTTGACAATAAAGAAATCTAACAAACCCGTAGAAAGTTAGAGCCACAACAGGGACAAATACAGATCATTTTGACATGAGCAGAGAAAAATAACGTTCTTACGATGAAAGCCTTTGGGACCATCTTTCTCTCAGGCTGTGGTCAAGATTTCATCGCAAACATATCAAGTAATTAGGTGGTGCTGTGAGTGAATTTTATACGTATGCCTGAACCGTTTCTGTTACACTGCTAAACGTTATTCAGTCCTTAGGTGCCGCTGCTCATGATTTATTTTTCTGGACATTTATCCGAGCCTTAAAGGGTCACGAGATAGTTTTCTTTTAGTTGCGGTCTCAAGCCCAGGATAAATGTGGAGGTTTCTGTAAAGACGGGCATCCGATTAAAAACTTATGCCAAATCAATATCCAGTAAAAGAAACTGATTTCCAAACTTCCTCGGTTGGGGCCTGGTTGAACAACAACTGCCACTGACAGGTAGGAACTTTGAATGTTGACACAATATCAAGTAAAGGATGATAGCTAGCTGATATCATGGACAAAAGAAAGGTAGAGATATTTTGTGTCCCAGAGACCCGATGGAAAGGCAGCAAAACTAAAATAATAATGAATTATTATCAAGGTGATAAATGTGTATCACCTATGTATGCTGTCAATTATGGCTTTCAAACCTTCAAGAAAAAGAATGTCGGAATTGAACTCTAATTGGACTCGACCCAACATCAGAGAACAATATCATTTTCCACCATTATCGTCTTTTATCAAAATCAGAGCTCTCACTGCTGCACATGGATCAAGAAGCACCCTCACCTCCAGGGTGACAGCCTGACAGCTGGGACGTGATTTCCACCCCCAAATCCACCCCAACCCCCACCCCTTTCCCTTCACTGCTGGTCAAACCAGTGAGGCGTTCATCCAAAAATGACAAGGTAGGTCAACCAAAGACAAGATTATTAGTTGACTGAAGTAAACACAATGTATATTCATAGTGTTTTTATACATTGATTTGACAGAAAGAAGAAATATGTTTAGTTAACCTGTTCTCCTTTTTGATTATTTTAAGTTAAGCCTGGCCTGAATAACATGTCCTAAAATAAATGTAAAATAGCTCTACAAGGTCAGGTCATTTTCATAACTGTGATGACTACAGACAGGTAAGGCGTAAAATAAATAAGATTAAAAATAAGAAACCTGATTATGTGCCTGACAAGATTAACTTAAACCTATTTTTTTTAATCTTCTGGGTTTTAAAAATAAAAATGATTTTGGTTCTGGTCTATGGGGTCATTAATTACATTGCAACAAGACAGAGAAGTTTTTTAGAAGAATTATCGTCCTTGTTTCCACTGACTTTCGTCCTGTGTTGGTTGAATTATAGTAAAGCAACTTAAAATATATTCTAAAACAATCTGGGGGCAAAGAGGCTGAAGAAAGAGTGATGTCATTATGTGACATATTTAACAGGAACTTTAATCAGGCAGGAAAAAAAGGCTGCTGCTTCTGAGCAGGTGGATATAAATGTGTCTAAATGGTCTCTGTGACTTTAAGAGAACGTATTTGTGAAATACTTCTGAGGTGATCAGAACATGAATACATGCTCTTCGATGGATGCAGCAACCAGTGAAGGATTTTCTTTAGATCTGAGTTTATTTTGCAGGCTAAAAACTCAACATCCCATTTAAACATCGTCCTGAACTTTTCAAATCAGGTTCTGTGGTTCTACCAAGTTGGTGCATCAGTATATCATCACTATAGTGAATAAACACCATCTTAATGTGGGACCCGTCCAACTGGAGGCATGTTAACAAAAAGCTGGGCCTGAAACTGACCCCTGTGGGACATCATACTAAACAGAAAGATATTTAGATCCATAAGGTTTTTACAGAGACACTAATCCTCCTCCTCTGGTGAAAACACCTAAGTCCTTCCAGCAGGCGGACAAACATTTATCAAAATTAAAGCATAAGTACCAAATAAACATTTGTAACAGATACAATTATTTTTGAAACTACATTTATCACAAACGTGGCTTTGATGTCTGCAGACATAGCTTCTGTTTGGAGACATTATTGTCCCTGACACCCTGTTATTGAGGTGAGCCGTCGCTGTCGTCCTCCCAGGAAGAGGAAGTGAAGCCTGCGGGGGCGGAGATAGAATGTGTAGTGGGGGTGTGGCCCAGGCATTGGTACCGCCCACTGGAGGAAGGGGAGGAGGGCATCGATGTGGTTGCCACAGCAACAGGGTCCTGAGAGGTCGCCGTGAGGAGGCCGGTGTGCTCGGTGTGCTCTGGGCGAGCAACCGCACCAAAGTACATCTTGTTGGGACGACCCAGAAACGTACGACCTGATGGAGGGGGGCGGGGTATAAACAAAAGGTGGATAACACCTCACAGGAACGGAACTCCATTCAGGAGGTTTAATGTAGAAGGAAAATGCAAATGAAGTTGAACATATGCTCACCAGCGTGGCGAACCTGCTCTCTGACATCAGCTCTGATGTCAGAGAAATCCCACATGGCCAGGAAGCTGTCAAAACAAGACCCCTCCTCCGCCTCCTGGATTGACAGACAGTTAGTTGGTTCGCATTGATTAAAGGACAGACACCATCTAATTAGCATATATGGACACATATCAGCTGACAAGTGTTGAGGAATACGTTGATGCTAGGCGTTTATGTAAATGATTAGATAAGTGCTGACTAGAAACGCTGAAGGAAAGATGGGTCAGTAGCAAAACTGAGCAAATAGATATAAATTTGCAATCAAAAGACAGACAGACAGACAGACAGAAAGATAGACAGGCAAATACTGATACGTTGGGATAGATAGGTAGACAAGACGCTAGCTAGTATAGAAGGATATAGATAAGGTTATTAGCCCCAATCCTCTGCTTGTACAAGAGATTCCTGTCATAGATAAAATATGAACTTTTACAATAAAATGGTAAATACAAGATAGATCTCCTGCAGGCGTATCATATTCACAAAATTAAATCGGACCAAGAATTAGGAAGTTATGGCTTACAAACAACGTTATTCGTAAAAGAAAGTTTCCGCTAGCAAGTGAAATCCAAACTAGTGAAGTGAAATATAATGTTTATATATATGTAGATAAATATATTTGAGTTGAATCATATGGACTAAAGTGGACTTACGATTAAGAAGTTATATCTGAAAAACTGTTACTGACCAACTGGAGGCATGTAAACAAAAAATATGATACACAGGATAGAAGTCCACCACTCAATTCACATGCACGATATTTGCACTAAATTATGGGCTGACAGTATTGGAGATAAAGTCCCCCCTAGTGTTTGAATTATGCAACTGAAATCATTCCAGTTGTTCCTCTTACTAAGGTGTATGTGGGTATAAAATTTGAAAATGATCCATGAAATGGAGTTTGAGTTATCAAGTTAATCATAGGATCTGTTGAAGCAGACGCTGCAATGATGATTCCTCAATGTCCCTCACTTTTCAGGGATATAATTAGCTGAGATGGACAAATAAATACTATCTAGCTAGTTAGCATAGATGTATAAATACATAGAAGCTAACTAAAGATAAAGATTGATATATACTAGCTAGTAAGCACAGATGTGTAAATAGATACTACATAGTTATGTAAGATGGATAAAGAGGCTATCGCTGGATAGCATAGAAGGACATGTTGGCAGAAGCTCACTAGAATAGATGGTTAAAGAGATACTCACTAGCTAGTATAAGTGAATAGAGACCAACTTGCTAGCTGGCAGATTTTTACCTGCACGTATGGTTTGTATGTGAAGGTGTAGTGGTGAGCGATGGCAGCCAGGAACATCTCAATGCAGATGATGAAGTCCTAAATGAAGAAGAAGCCATGTTTGTTTGTTTATGTTATATCTTTTAAAAATACATTTCTGGACTGGTTTATCTGTTTGTTCACCTGCAGTCCAGTTGCCACGGCCTCCACGCTGTCCCAGTCCCATGTGTGTTTGTCAGAGATCATGCCCACCTTCACCAGGAACGCTATCAGAACTGCCTGCCTGCGGGGAAAAGCTTCCTGTGAGGTGAAGCCACAGAGCAGAGCAGAATGGATTCCATCATCCTCCCAATCTTACCAGAAAGAAACGAACACCACTAGCTTGACGCACAGGAACTTCCCTGCAGGCCTGATTGGAGTCAGCTCCTCTCTGAGGGCTTGGTACAGCAGAACCAGGCAGTACATGGCAAACTGGAGAGACCAGACCCAGAGGAGGTCAGAGGAGACGGTACAGAACCTACGGTCCAAACATGGAGTCCGTCTTTATTGGTGTTTACCAGCTGAGAGATGTTGTTGATGACGACCAGGTAGGCCCATGCGCTCCTGAAGCTGAAGATGGCCTCATTGTAAACGCCACAGAGCTGACAGACGCTGCAGAAATCAAGAAGAAACAGACCACCATCTGTTTTTATATTATTGCTGTCACAACAGTAACTGAGGTCTGGAATATTTCCTCTAAACAGTTAAAATTTATAACTATTGGTTTCACCCTCACAATACAGAAACACTAAGAAGCTCACACACTATTGTAGCATGGGAAATAGCTTGATGCTAACTAGCATGATGCTATGGGAGTTCAGGTGCCGTTAGTAACTGGCTAAGTTGTGAGTCAGACAATGTTTAGCTAATTTCATCCAAGACCTTTAGCTGACTTTAGCTGTGATAGCTGACATAAGCTAACTTTAGCTGTAATAGCTAACATTCGTTATCTTTAGCGGTGATCACTATCATTGGCTAACTTTTGCTGGGATAGATGACTTTAACAAATTTTAGCTGAAAGAAGCTAAAAAACAATAAAGTCCTGTTACCTCAAGCATAGCTAACCAGCTATCTAAAACGAGATCATTCTTCAATTAAAGATTTGTTTTCATCTTTTAACATTTTACCATTAGGTAATGTTGGTGAAAACAGCAGATATTAGCTATCTCTGCTCTCTGCTACTATCATAGCTAAATTTCAATTATCGTATCTTAGTTTAGCAACGATACTTGAAATTTGCTTACATTCACTATGAAATCTGAGAATGGACACATTAAGCTATGATTGGAGGAAGAAGGCCGTCACCATGGTTACAGTAGGAAACTTACAGTGCTATCATTGTGGTTACGGGTCGGACCACTGTGTACTGAAGGACTCCTAGTTTACACCTGAACAACAGCACCCTGACAGAGAGAGAGAGAGAGAGAGAGAGAAGGAGGAGTTAGCATTCATTCATCCATTGATCATCTTTCATACATTCATCATCCATCCGTCCCTCCTTACTCTCCCATGGGCCATGGGGGGCAGCAGCAGAGTGGGGGTAGGTGTGGCTGCTGCTGCTTGACCTCCAACATGAGGACCAGGCTGGGATACTGGTTACTGAGGAAGTTGAGTAGGAACACCAGGAAGTTGTAGATGACGAAGGCTTCGTAGCATTCCCTGCATGTGTCCACGTAGATGGCCAAACCGGGATACCGCAGCGCCACCCACTGGAAGGTCACATGACATGCATGACGTCACCATCAACCGCCACGCTGTCCTGTTTGACTTCAATTAAGGTCTGTTGCCATAGTAACACAATGTAATAGCATGAATAGGTCATTGTTGCTTCCTGTGTGAGAGATGACTCACACTGTCCAGACTGTAGATAGGGACCATCCAGAGGATCCTAGAGGAGGGTGATAGTGATGAAGATGCAGACATCAAGCTCGGACCACAGTGTTAACTTTAACAAGTACTTACACATAACTTTATTTAGTAAAAAAGTTTCCGTCTCATTCTCGCATTAACAGTGTTTCTAGGCCTGGGAATCCCAACCGGGTTCCAGAATCAATGGTGGATCTACTTCTTCTCTAGACGGGGCGGCCATGACTCAGCTGGTAGAGCAGTTGTCCGCTTATCTAAAGGTCTGCGGTTCACACCCAGCCACTGCAGTCCACATGTCAAAGTCTCATTGAGCAAGATACTGAACCCCAAGTTGCTCCCAGTGAATGGTTACTGCTCCCGATGAGTAGGTGGCGCCTTGCATGGCAGCCTCTAGTCTATCATCACTGTATGAATGTTTGTGTGAGTGGGTGAATGCTGACTCATGCTGTAAAAGCACTTTGAGTGGTCGACCAGAAAGGTGTTTATAAGTACAGTCCATTTACCATTTAGACAAAGGGTATGGGTTTACACAGCGGGTGCCAAACATTCAACCGACATCCATCACATTTGGTTCTAGAGTGTTGAAAAAAGACGCACAGAACTGAAGATATCTTTACTGTCACATTAGAATTACCATTTTCCTGACTCACCCAATGAGACATTCAGGCGGTGTTGACAAAAGGGTCATGTTAGTTGGAAAATAGAAGTACATTTTTGAGTAGAGCTGGATAAAGGGGCGGGATCATGATTTTGAGTGAGGGCAGCCCTCCTGATGGCGCACGTCTTTCTTTTTCGTTTAACTGCATGTTTGGCAGGATTATTTAAAATGTTCTGCAAAGACCTTTATGAGAGATTCCTGTAACCTGTCCACCAGAGATTTTGGTAGTGATCTGAATCATCATCCACATCCAGGATTGTTTTAGAGAAATCTTTACCACTGTGGGAAGTTTTTAGGTTCTACCCTCACAGATTCTGCCCACAGCACTCAAACGAAAATTATAGCATCGTAAAATCTAGGACACATCCGACCTTGATGCAGATAATATTCTGAACCTGGTGATGTGGAATCGTTTTAAAGAGTCCTTACCACTGTGGGAAGACTTTCGTGTCTACTTTCTTGGATCTTAATGACAATGATGGACAGAGATGACATCCTCATGGAATCTAGATCACAATCAAGCTGGATCCAAGTAATATGCTGGACCTGCTGATCCAGAATAGTTTTAAAAGATCCCTACCATGTGGGAATATTTTTGTTGTCTATCTTCATTGATCAGGTGACAATGCTTTGAAAAAAAGTACATCATCTTAAGATCCAGCTCACATGTCTGTGTGTTTGTCGGTGTGCATGTGTGTTTGGGTGTGTGTATGTGTTTACCTGATGATGGGTCTCTGCAGCTCAGGCTGGGTGTAGTGCACAATGTGCTGAAGGATCCCCCACAGGGAGATGGGGATGGTCAAAAAGACAAAGATACCAGCGATGAACCAGGCTTTGCTGTGGGTCCCCACCTGCAGAGACAGCAGGAGGAGGTGGAGGTCAGCGGTCAACAGACAACATGACTGGAGGGAGTCAGTGGAGGTGACGATGAAGGATGTCTACCTCGTCTTTCTGCAGCTCCCAGACACAGAGCGGCAGCACGGCCACCAGCAGGAGAGCGTAAAGAACCAAAACCAAAGGGCGGATCCATTTCCTCCACTCAGCCAAAGAGCAAGGCATGATGGCTGCTTGACCCTAATTGTTGACTACAGGTACATCCATAATCTGCAGATCACACCTGGGGGGACAAGAACCTCTCATGACTGAACACAGAAAAACTATTTTTCCCTCTAAAGCAGGTCTTAAACCAGACCATCGAAAACTGTGTATTATGACTGTCAGTTATATTAGTTGGAAACCTAATATTTAAATGTTATGGATGTAAATATAAAATGAAATATTAAGGGATGAATATTAAATCTAATTTTTGAATATTAATCAAATATTAAATGTTAAATCTAAATGTTGAATGATAATCAAACCCAGCCACATATGGGTCAAGAGTCAGTGTACTTCTAGTGCGGGTCCCCAGATAAATGGGGAGGGTCGTATCAGGAAGGGCATCCGATGTAAAACTTATGCCAAATCAAAATAAGGAACAGGACAATCAGCTATGGCGACCTCTAAAACGGAGCAGCCAAAAGAAGAAGAAGAAATCCTTTATTGATCACGTACAGTCATACACAGTACAATATAGTGAGATTTTTTCTCTGCTTTTGACCGATCCCTGAGGGAGCAGTGGGCAGCCATTGAAGCGCCCGGGGAGCTAGGGTTTCAGGGTCTTGACCAAGGAACCTACCACAAGAAGACCCTGGTGGGACTCGATCGTTACCTTCCGATCTTCTGATTGGAAGACCGCCGTTCTTCCCACTTAGCTACATTTGCCCCAAGAAGAATATTAATCAAAATATTACATAAAATTAAACATCAAATCTTAATTTTAGATATTTAGGTCAATAATAACATCTAAATATGTGATCTAAATATTATAAATGAAATGTAAATATTAAATACAAATGCTAAATATTACATTAAAGTATTACACGTAAATGTTTAATATTAAATCTAAATTATAGACATTAAGTCATAGCATTGAGTATTCAATCTTAAATATTGAATTTCTCATTTGGTCATTTCAGATTGTCAAAACAGAAGCACAATGAAGAGGCAGCAGCTTGTATTACTAAACATTAATTATATAATACATCATTAATATTAAATATTAATATTATTAATTACATTTTATTGATTCACATTGTTTGGAGGTTTCTACCGTGTTTTTTCTTTTCTTGATTATCAGAGAGACTAACTGATGACGCGTCATAATTGTTAATAATATCTCAGCATCTAATCTATCTATATTTCTCAACATAATAACTGTTATATAATACGAGCGGACCGTAAACGCATCATCTGACTCATTACAGTACGGATATTGACAGCAACAAAGACTAACGTATTTACATTTGTCCTCCGCACCAGCAGAAATAAATTAGGATATAAAATCATCAGTGACAGACCATAGAAGCTGATGACGTAATGGCCATCACCCTCCTCGGTCCGGTGTGTGTCATATCTCCTCCTCAGCCTCATACATCTGCAGAGGAGAGGCTCGCGCGAGACGGCAGGCTGCTGTGTCTTCGGTGGTGATGTCATGTAGAGGCATCTTAACGTGTCACGTGACGCTCGTACGTACGGCTCTTTTTCCTTATAATTAAATCAAATTAAATTACATTATATTGATTTTAAACCTCAAACCATCGTCCATTTTCTTCCTCTTCTTTTCCTTCCCTGTCTTCTTCTTCTTCTAATAATAATAATAATAATAATAATAATAATAATATATTATTATTATTTTAGATTATATATTGTTTGCTTGGTTACTGCTATTAGCTGCTAACAGCTACTAACTGCTACTGCAACTAGTTGTTATCTACTACTAGCTGCTAATGTTGCTAACCTCTACTGCTGCAAATTGCAAACCATTACTAGTTGTTATTCCAGCTGGAACTGCTACTAATTGATAGTAGCTGCTACTGCTACTAAATGCGAACTGCTTCAAGTGGCTGCTGTGCCTGTGTCTGTATTTGTGCCCCTTACATTGAACTGTTCAATGTAAGGCGTGCTAACCAGGTGCTAGCAAGTTTGCAAACTCTTTTTCTGTGAATAAATTATTGATTACTGAGTCTATAATGGTTGGGTTGTGAGTGGGATCACATCAAAGAGGACTCAGACCAAGAACTGTTAGAATATAACTTTATTGATGAGTACAAATATATAAAACCGTAATGATTCAGAGTGGATTATTAATAATCGCTAGATTTCAGTTAATTTTACTAGGATGTTTCCAGCTTTGAATCTATTTTTAATCTCACCAGAAGAAAAACAATAAGTGCTGTGGTCATATAAATTTACAGTAATACACACATATGACATGAGTACAAACATATATAACATATAAGCCAGGAAAAATTAGAAAATGTTGGCTATGATAGGTGGAGTTTCCCATTGTTAGCTATAGTAGGTGAAATAAGCCAGAGTTGGTTATGATAGGAGAAACAACCCAATGTTAATTATGATAAGTGAAATCAGCTAGTGTAAGCTAAAATAGCAAATCTTAGGTATGATGCAAAAAATTGGCCAGTGTCAGTTATAATAGTTTAAATTAGTCATTTTTACCTGTGGTAGTGGAAATAAGCTGTGAAATTACCCGACTCTAGCTATGATAGCCACCATTAGTTTACATTTCCTTTGACATGTGAAATTTATTTTTACCTGTTATCATTACTGATAAAAGGTTACATTAACTATGATAGCTAACTTCAGCTATGATAGCTGACATTCGCTAATGCCGTTACAATAGTTGATATTAGCTATCATTTGCAATGAAAGCTGGGCTTAGCTGACATTCAAAATCATTGTCGAAATATTTCAATATTAGCTACAACAGCTGAAAATAACACATTTAGATATGAAAGCTATACTTGTAAATAAATATTTATTTAAAGAGCGAAACTATTACATCATAGTTGACTTGTCATGTTTTTTGTCTTCTTTTGGCATTCCAGCCAACATTACATTTATGTCCCTTTTCAATAATAGTAATAATAGTCATGGGTGACAAAATATAAGATGAGATGGTGCTTCTCGTCAGACTGGTTGTCTCTTGCCGCTCTCTCTCTCTCTCTCTCTCGCTCTCGCTCTCTCGCTCTCTCGCTCTCTCTCTCTCTCTCTCTCTCTCTCTCTCTCTCTCTCAGTGGTCAGTATGTTTGTATTGCTGGCTCGTCCCATGGTGGAGTGGTTTCATGCTGTTGGAGAGAGAGCCAGAATAACACCAGCAACACAGACAGGACTGGAAGAAGGGTTGGAGGGGGTGGGGGTGAGAGAAGTGGAGACAGTTTGATTAAAGGGGTCTTTCAGGTGTACTCTGTTTTGTACATGTATCGCCATGAAATCAGCTGATGTTGGGTACGATAGCCGAACATTGCTAATGTTAGCCATTATAGCTGACGTTAGCTGACATTTGATATAAAAGCTGAAATGAGCTAACATTAGGTGTAATTGCTCATTTTAGTTACAATTTACTATGGTCATCGAAATATGCTAGTTTTAGCCATGACGGCTCAAATTTGCTCCATTTATCTATGATAGCTGATATTAGCAAACAATAGATACAATAGCAGAAAATAGCTAACGTTAGGTAGAAATGCTAAGATAACTTATGATACCAAAAACTTGCAAATCTTCTAAAATGCCAGAATTCATTAAAAATTCAGTGAAAAAAGTCCCGTTATCTCCAACATCAACATAACAACCATTTTGTTTAGTACATGATAATGGCATGATATTATTGAACCTCACTTTAAACTCTAGTTTAAGAAAGTTTAAAACATTTTAGCTGACACTAGCAAAGACTGTTTTCACATCGTGCCAACATATTTTCACGTTATTTTGGCACCAGAGACAATTTAAAACAGCATTTGTCACATTGTTACCGGTTCGTTTGACGTATCTGTCTGTTTTTGCCTTGTAGCGCTGACTTTGCATCTAAAACCAATGTAACCAAAATGACATCGCCAGGACATCAATATGACATCAGGCCTAGTAGCCATTGTTGTAAATGTTTCATGGGTCTACCTGCCCTTGCAGGTAAAGGCCTCCCCCCAGCCCTCCTGCTGCAGAGAGAGGCTGTAGCTGAGATCAGTT
Source organism: Lophius americanus (assembly GCA_037951165.1). NCBI lineage: Eukaryota > Metazoa > Chordata > Actinopteri > Lophiiformes > Lophiidae > Lophius > Lophius americanus. The sequence continues at coordinate 1,103,971 of JBBDHG010000116.1, forward strand.
GATGATGGCCCTACCTTTAAAACCTTTGTTTGACACCACTCTGAGAGGACCAGTGGGACAGAGGACAGACTTGCTGTGGTGTTGCTGTGTGCAGACATAATACTTTCATGTTGGAAATTGATTATTTGGATTGTTGTGTGATTTTGAGTTTAACCTTGTTTTTTTGTTTTGTTGCAGAGTGGCTTCCTTTTGAAGACCAGTTTTTGAGTTCATTGTTTAATATGGTTTTGGTTTAAACAAGTTATTGAGTTGTTTGTTTGGTAAAGTGTCTCATTCCTTATTGAACAATCCTGGAAATAACAAATATATGTTACTCTCCCACACACCAGACGCCTGTGGGACGTATGACGGCAGCATGACAGCGGTGATGGATGAGTTCAGGACAGAGTTGGGACTGCATCAAGGATCGACTGAGCCCCTTCTTGTTTGCTAGGATTGAAGGATACGCTGACAGATGAAGTCACACCGAAATCTCCGTGGACTATGATGTTTGCAGATGACATCGTGAGCTGTAGCGAGAACCCCCTGACCCTTACCTGGAGAGGTGGAGGTAGGCACCGGAGATAAGAGAAATGAAGGTTTGTTGCTGCAAGTAAGAATACATGTGTGTGAATTAAAGGGATGTAAGAGAGTAACAGGGAGTGTGGAAAATGGGTGAAGAAGCAAGTGCAGGCAGTGTGGAGTGGGTGAAGCAGAGTATCCGGAGTTATATGTGACAACATGAGTAAGAAGAAAGGCTTACAAGACGATAGTGAGAGCAGCTCTGCTGTAAAGTTTAGAGATGGCGGCTCGGACTAAAAGACAGGAGGCGTAGCTGGAGGTTTCAGAGTTGAAGATGTTCAGATGTTCTTTGGGAGTTAAAAGGATAGACAGGAATAGAAAAGAGCACATCAGAGGGACAACCCATTTTAGATGTCTTGGAGACAAAGTAAGAGAGCCCAGAGTGAGATGGTTTTGACACATGACAAGGAGGAAAAGTGGATCTATTGGTAGAATGATGCTGGAGATGGATCTGCTAAGAAGAAGAAGAAGAAGAAGAAGGCTATATAGAAAGGTGCTAGTGGGTATTTGTTTGGGTTACACTAGTGGCCTGGGATGAACGCTACAGCATTTCACGGTTGTGTGCTCAAGGATCCTTTTCAATACTGTAATCTAAACACAGAACTATTTTAAAACCTTTGTTGTTCTTTAAGTCACGTCCTACATCCTGTGAAAAATGTCCCTGGGCTTAGTTAGAAAACATTAATCATTCACACCATGGGGAATAACGTAACCCTGATGTGTAAATTTAAATGGAGTACCCCTTTAAACAAACATGCCTCTGCCCACTTTTGTCAAAGGTCATGATGTTTAGAAACCATCGCTCAGACAATCCATCCGGGTCTCACCTCTCTGACCCTCACACCGTTTAGGAGTTCTTACCTTAAAGCAGTTCTTGAACTTCTTGGAGACAAAGTAGAGGATGATGGGATTGATGCAGGAGTTGATGGTCGCCATGTTGATGCCAAAATAATCGAGTACTAACAGGAAACTGAAACCACAGAAAAATCCACACAAAGTGGATAAATAAATAAATAAGTTGATCATCTTCTGAGTTGGGCCACGTGCCAACGGGGTCAACCAGAAGCAACAAACGAAACAGAATCTACAAACTTCTTTCAGCGCTTTTACCGCTACAGTAGTAACTATGATGTCTGGAGGGCAGACTCTAAAATAATATTAAATAATAATCTATTTTGAGCCTTTGATTAATATCTTTAGTTCAATAATGGAGAAAATAACAACCAAATGAACTAACTAGCCAGAGATTTGGTATTTTAAAGCATGTGATGACTTACTAAACAGAAACATGGAACTTGATTTTACCAAAAACAGTCTAATGGAGGTCAAATAGTTTTCCATAAACGTGTTTTTGCGACGCTAACAGCTCAGAGGTTTCGCTTTATTATAAAGGTAGTATCAGTGTGCTAATGTAATAAAATGTTACTATTTTCCATGGAAGTCAGGTTCTTCTGTTTACTGTTTAAAAACATTGTTGGGGGGGGGTTCTGATGTACTTCCTGTTCTCTTTGAACTTACTTTAGGAACTCGCAGCGTGATGCATCATGGGAGTTGTAGATTGTTGACTTAAGCAGGCGACTCAGATGGAGTGGGGACCAGCACAAAGCAAAAATGGACACCAGGCAGAAGATGGCTTTGGCGACTTCTCTCCGCTGTGGGCAGAAATGCCTTTGCTCACAAAGGCTCACTATGACATCATCATGTGATCATGAGCCTCCTCCCACTGCCCTTACCTGCTTCAGGTGTTCACTCAGGGCAATCCGTAGACTTCCTTTCTGGTGCCGCAGCATCTCGCAGGTCATCAGGCCGTAGAAGACGGCAGAGAATGCCAGAGGGATGCAGAAGTAGAAGCCGAACAGCCACCAGTCCTTTGCGTCCCGGTAGAACTAGAACACGGAGAAAAAGGATCAAGGAGCAGAACATCTACAGACCAATCAAGAACCACTAATCGGAACCATTTCCTCTTCCCCTTCTGGATCGCTTTGACAGTTCTGGTGTACTGAACCTCATAGATCATGGCTGACATCCCTTTGGGGTTCTCTAGAACCGTGTGGAGTATCCGGTGTTTTGGATCTAAAACATTTAAACACTGGTAGCAGTTCAGCTGTGTTTAGCTGTAACATGCAAAGTAAACAGGTGATGATGACCTCAGCCTCAGTTCCAACAGAAACTTCCCACCATTCCCACGTAAACACGCCGCGCCCCCATGCCTCACATGCAAACACTCACGTGCATGAAGGGCGTGCGCGGCAGTAGCATGCAGGTGGTGATGGTGGCGTTCCTGTAGTCGAAGGTGACCATGTCAAAGCCAATAGCCTCTGGAACCGCCAGAACCAATGACAGCAGCCAGATCACCACGATCTCAACTGCCGTTATCATGGGAATGCCGGTGCACTGCACCCGGGACCAGGATACCACTGCACGGTACCTAAGGATAATATTCTGTTAGAGGTGAAGCGTAATAAAGGAACAGTTCACCCAAAATAAAACTATTTCTAGATCCCGATTGTACAGACTGATCCAGTTCTCGAGAAGATCCCGAACTAAATTACCCAGATTGCACCGCTAAGAACCAAACACTCATACATTATTTAACTTTCCTGCACTGTGAACCCAGAAATGTTGTTTACCCTAAATTTATTATGTTAAAAATACAGATTGGGTTCCCAGCGCCGAGGAACTACTGGATCTTAACCTGCTGGGATATTAGCATTATTAGCTTTAATCCATTTTTTTTAACTTAACTTTATTCTTGTTCTTCTTTTGGGTGGTCAACCCCCGGGTCTCCTTTGCTCACTTCTTAGGGACATTGTGACATAAACATGTGAAATGTGGCCTTGATTGAATTTGGCATCTTTGGAACGTGGCTTTGATGTCCTTATGACATGTGTGCTTGGTGTCTTTGATGTCTTGAGTTGTGGCCTTGATGGGTTTGTGAAGTGTGACTTTGATGTCTTCTAGATATGTAGCCTGTCTTATTGAAATTTAACTTTGATGGACTTGAGAAAATTGTCCTCGCTGTCTTTGATGTCTTCATGACATGTGACCTTGATGCCATTGCTGTCCGTGGAATGTAGGTCTGGATGTCTTTGTGACATGTGGCCATAACGGCTATGAAAGCGTTCCGATATCTGACCTTAGTGTCTATGACTTTTGAAAATGCATCCTTGATGTCTTCATGAAATGATCTATGACACGGGGTGCTTTATGCTGTGGGACCCATGCAACATTTCCGGGCTCACAATACAGGAAGTTCGACTAGTTGCTGTATTGCTGTTGCTTTGTATTTCATTTTCGGCTTAACTGTTCCTTTAATCCAATTGACTAAGTGAGATATAATCAGATTTGAACTTATAACAACAAATGCTAGAATTAATGTTATATGAAAATTTTAAAAGATTTACTAATTTGTTAAACAAGAATAAAAGGGACTCATGATTATCTTAGCAGAGAAACCAAACAGCCATAAACCTTAGTTTGACTCTCTGGACAGGTGAAAGTCTCCACCTGCAACGCTAGTAGGTGAACGTCCTGTTTGTTGATTCTTGGAGGAGATCACTTCTTAAATATGGTACTGTCTCTTTAAGGCTAACAGTCCTACCTGTCCACGCTTAGAGCACACAGGTTCAGAACGGTGATCCCCACCGAGGCTTTCTGCAGGAATGGGAACAGCTTACACAGGAAGAGACCAAATACGCTGTCTGCAAACGGCCACCCACCTGCCAGGAGCTGCACACACACACACACACACACACACACACACACACACACACACACACACACACATACACACACATTATCAGTGTCAGTGAGATATTTTAGTTTCTTTTATCAATCAAACACCAGATCACCTGACTGAGACAAATGCTCCTACGTGTTAGGTACCCATGTTGTATTTAGGTAGTAGATCGGTCGTACAAAGGAAAAATTGAGATCACATCAGAGGGGAGATGGTAGACAAGACCATTGTCAGGTACAAAAAGTCATCAATTCATCTACTACTGTAGTTAATCAATTTATCTGTAGGTTGGATAAAGGACTGGTCAATCAGTCGGTCAGTCAGTCGGTCAGTCAGTCGGTCCATCTATCTGACAACCAAATGAGCAACCATGTAACAAGCCAGCCAACTCAAAACCAATTCACCATCAACAAACTCGCCAACAATTGAACAAAGCGACCAAGCAAATGAAACACCAACCAACTAACCAATCAATTGATCAGCTAACCATTGATCAGCTGGACGCTGAAGGGAGAGGACGCTGGCGTTGTCTGTTCGCCGCTTTTCCATCAGAGTTCTACAGCCTGCAATACTATTAACCGACAAGTATACCTTTTATTAGCACTTTGAGATTTGATCCAAATGTAAAGTGCATTATAAATTAAATGTATTATTATTATTATTATTACTAACCAGCCAACTAACTTATCAACAACTCACCAACCAACCGTCTGACCAAACTACCAACTTGCTAATAAACCAACCCACCAACCAACCAACTTCAGAGTAGGAGGGCATATCCAATGATTTGTAGGCCAAAGATCAGACAGGACAGAACTGAGTTGATGCAGTTGAAGGCAATTTCCATGGAGGATTAACCAACTGATTAACCAACTCTCCAACCACCTGACCAACCAATTACTGAATCCACAAATCGACCATCCATCAACCGACCAAACACTAGACCAACCAACCGTCTAGCCAATTAACCACCCAATTCACCAACCAACCAACTCGCTAAATAACTTGTTGTCTAACTGATCAACAAACTACACTGACTGCTCAACCAAATGACCAACCCCCTGAGCAACCATCTACCCAACCAACTAAACAGCCAACCAACTAAAAATCTGACCAACAAACAGATCACACAGATTAACCTCTTTGGTGTGGGTAATAAAATGTCATTGTTTGTCTTAATCTCCACTGTAGTTCTATAAGTCCGGGGAGAGACTCAGGAATCCATCACATACTGATCCGGGTTAGTCAGTTACCTTGTAGACGTTAATGGGGATGTCGATAGCAATGTAGATTAGGTCTCCCAAAGCCAGACTGGCGATCAGGGCATTGGGCCCATTCCTCATGCTTTTATTTTGGTAGATGATTCGGAGTAGGGTGGCGTTTCCGATAATTCCTACGGCGAATATCAGACAGGACAGAACCGAATTGATGTACTTGAACGCGGTTTCTATTGAGGTGTCCTTCTGACACTCAGGGGGCGAGAGTGGGTGCCCCTGGACCTTGAGGGACATGTTGGTGGAGGAGATCTGAGACAGGTGGGACGAGTGGGGCTTCCTCTCGTGGTTATTCCTCAGTTTGCTTTGATGTTTTGACTGCCCTTTTTCCGGCTGGGTTGGGTTTTTGTTCACTGTCTCCTGTGCCAGACTGGGCTCTACGTCCAGGGTCAGGATGTGGTCTACCCCTGATTCAAGCGGCGGGTCGGTGTTAGGAAAATCAGCCACCATAAGATCCAACATCTGAGGTGAATCAGATGTAAAGTCGCCTAGGCAACCAACCACATCAACTAACAGGAAAAGGAAGACAACCAGTCGCATTGTGGAAGTTCTAGAACCTGAACTAAGGCCAGAATCCAGTACAGCCAGACCATAGAACATCCTAGAGACTTTTGCTGTAGTTCTGAGAACTAGAACGTGATCTTAGACCTGGTCTGGGCACCGAACGGGTTCCAGAGTCGTCCAGATGTAATGACCTCTAGATGTTGATGTCAGACCAGGAGACTAGGTGTTTCCGGTTTCTCACAAGAATATGGAGATTTGCAGGAAGCCTGGAGAACAGGACGAAAACAGAATACTGTGGTCAGGACTTTCTAGAACTCTGGTTCTGGTGGCGAGTTCATTCCAAATGTTTACTCATCATTTGGGTTCGGAAACAGATCTCAGTTCCAAATTAAAGGCAAATCCAAAACTGACTCTTTGGATCACAATGGCAACAGAGAAGGTAATCATGCATTCCATGCTGTTAGCATCTTAGCTTCAGAATCAAAATTTTCCTACCATATCATACATGCTGTCCTGAACCGTTAAAATAAAATCCTGTGAATAAATTCTTACTTGATCATTACGATCAGGACTGAGTTTCAAAGCATTAAGCCAGTGGCAGTGCAGAATAATAATAATATTTGATACTGGTTTCAGGATGGGGACACTTCTGTCCTCTAGTTTTGTGAAAGTGGGTTTTTTTATTCTAAGAAATGTCAGATTGCATTTAAATCAATGTTATTTCTCATCGATGACCTGTCCCACACTTTGTTAATTAAATACAAATGATTGTTTATTGTATTTAAAAGAACTCTTCCTGTGTTGATCATGATGGTGTTGGTTATACACATCAAATCTATAAAGTATGGAAATACCTTCAGATAGAAAAAATAAATACAAGAATTTGAAGCTAAGATTGAAGAATGAACGACAAAAACAACAAAAAATAAATGTCCCCATTCCTGAAATTGCCATGAAATAATGCCTATTAATATAATATTAATCGTCATCAGTCCTGTCACAAATATAAAATATAAATTAAATTCATCAGGATTTTAATTTTGGATTTAGGACAGCATGAATTTTGGAGATGGAACACGCCACCTTCAGATAGAACAAGAAAAGATAAGATTCCAGAAGGAACGTTTAACAGGGAGTGTGTGCTTGTTTTCTCTCTGATGCCAGTGAGATGGAAAATGTTGCTTTCAATCTGAACATTTATGTCTGTAACACGATGTGAGGATGAATCCTGTTAAAACACTGAATTATTGGTGTATTTTAAGTTCTGGTTAAAAATCATAGAGCTGTTCGAAAAACTGATGCAGATTGCTTTCAGCCAATATCATAACAAGAAGAAAAAAAAGTGAAAAGACAGAAAAGTAAACGCATGCTTTTAATGTGGAAAAATCTTATGGATAAAAATCTCACCTGTTTGTTTGGAGGAAATCCTCAAGGAGCAGCGGAGGAGAGAAGGAGAGAAGGAGAGAAGGAGAAGAGGAGAGAGGCTGGCTCTCTGTCTGATAGAGTCTAACCCTCTCTCTCTCATAGCTGCAAATGCTCGAACGCCCACCTTCCTCCTCCCCTTCTATCTCTCATCAGCAAACCCTCCTCTTCCAGGCAGTGGAACATCCCATAAATACTCCAAATTGAACGTCTTAGGAATAAGTTTGCGATTGCATGGAAACAACATTTATGAGAGCATTAAACAAGAAATTGTGATTTCATTGCAGCGCTTCATGTGGGACTTTAAGTCAGTGATTAGAGTCTTCTCATTTTAACAAGGGTGTCACGTCTCCAGCACCATCAAACATTTATTTAAACGCACAATTTCTTTTAACACTAGGTTTCCCTGAATTTCTGACTCGGTTCTGTTTGTCCGTTTGTCAGCATGATGATATAATACTGGTCCAAATCAATTTGAAGGGTCAGAGCCAGGATGCTTCCCACATCACTCGACTATCATTACAAATACAATCCACATTCCTGCAGCTTCAGCTAACATAAGCATATCCGTAGCAGCTGCAGAAAATGTTAGCACGTCTGCAGGCACGTAGAGATAACATTAGCAAGTATGCAGAAGCTGTGGCTACTATTAGCATTTCTGCAACTAACATCTGCATGCGTGCAGCAGAAGCAAATAACATTAGCATTTCTGTGTTTATCAATTGCATTTCTGTAGCTAACATTAGCACCTGTGCAGCAGCTGCAGCTTGCATGCATAATGCAAATATTATCATTTCTGTAACTTCACTTTCTTTGGCTAACATTAGCAATTCAATTTCAGAGCTAATGTTAGCAGCTTTTCTTCCACTGATATTAGCACTTATGCAGCTAACTTGAGAAGTTCTTCAGCTTACATTAAGCCTATTATTACAGCAGCTAACGGCAGCATGTTGACTGCTGAGTCAGCTAACATCAGCATTTATTCAGTTAAAATAAACTTGTTGCAGCAGATGCATCTATTTGTTTTTTCGAGTCTCATCTCAGCGGACAAATCAATGTAAGTGTTTGTGTAAAGTAGTAAACATAGCAGGATCTACGTGTCTCCATCCATGCAGGTGTATTATGGGATGTCTGGGAAAGATCTTCAGTAGAGGTTGAATGACTAACAGATAACAGCAGGATCATAAAAGTGAAGCAAAGACTTGGTTCTTCATGACTGCCACCAGCTGTGTCTTCAGTGGAAGTTTGGTTACACACGTTTGCCTCTGAACTTCTAATGTTGTTTTTTAATAAACAAATTGCAGACTACGCTCATCAACAGCAGATGAACAAACGAGCCAAACGGCGTGAGACGGGGGATCAAACAGCAACAGGAAGCAGGCGTTCGGCCTCAGCTTCTCCACTATGAACACGAGACTTTATTGGAAACCCTCTTTGAAGAACCACAAGCCTAATTTCCATCCAGGCCAGGATGGAAATGTTTCGCTTCAACACAAAACATCCTGATGTGACTAAAATATACGGTATTGTATATACAGTATGACATAATTCAATATTTATTATCTTCAGATTATTGGGAGCGAAATATGAAGCAGCTTCTTGATCGTCCCATGTTTCTAAGAGAATTTTTCTTTTTTTATAACCTGTTAGTCCTCCTTCATGGACATGACTGACGGAGCCAAAACCTCCACCAAGGGCCACAACCTGCCTCTCAACATACTTTCTTTCTTCCTCTTATGTTCTCTTCATGTGTTCAGCACATTGTTTTATTCTCTGCTCCACACTACTAGACTTTGAGATGGGCAATATGTTTAAGAATAAACACAATGCCTGTTAAATTTTGACTTAAACAGACATTGTTGTCTCAATTCTTGTTCCTATTCAGTATAAAACGTAAACAGAAAAAGGAACAACCTTTTTGTTCAAGTTGAAAACTGTTTCGTAAATTGTCACTAAAACTTAAATCAGAGTTATCCTAACCAAGTAAGTAAACATTTTTAGTCATAATTGCTTTATGAGTTAATTACGAGTTTGCAGCACATAATAACCAAAGCCATGGATTAGACGCTACAACAAAACAAATATAGATCGGACCTTTTGGAGGACCACAATCCAAATTTAATACTTTAAATCCTTCATGAGAACTTAGAATTTCCTTACTTTTCTATTTGAAGAGAGTTGAGTTAATATAATATTGAACTTATTAAAGAAGGAAATAAACTACAGCCGTAAAATTTCATGGATTTATGGATGTGGAAATAACGGAATGAAGGGAATTTAACGACTGTTAAATTCTGAGAGTGAAATTAAGGTTTATTTCGGCTCGTTCGTCATCCTTTGGGCGGCTGCTCCTCAGTGGGTGGGGTAGCTGTCTCCCATTCAGATGTTTGGAAGATAGCTGGTTCAAGCCCCAGCAAGTCCACATGTCATAGGGTCCTTGAGCATGACCCTGAACCATAAGCTGCTTCCTGGGTGATTCAAAAAAAAAAAAAAAAAGACTGCCTTGTGTTCCCTCAGTAGTAAGTCAAATGCAGAGAACTTGAATTTCATTCCGCATATTGATTTGGCATTGGTTTTATGCTGGATGCCCTTCCTGACGCAACCCTCCCCATTTATCCGGGCTTTGTACTGGCACTTGAAGAACACTGATTTTTGACCCCCTGTGGCTGGGTTAGCATTTAAAATGTAATAAAATGATAAGCCATTTGGAGAAGTGACTTCACAATGTGGCTATTGCTGCCTTTGTTACTTCGGTTCCGTTTCCCCAGAGCAGTGGGACTGGGAGCTCAGTGGGTTGAACAGAAACGCCGAAGTGGAGTGGGCAGGAGACGACAGGCTACAGTTTATTTCAGAGATACTAAGACAGTTTGATGCAGTAGGTAGATTTAGAGGCCAGCAATAACTAATTTATGGGGAAATCTGCATGAATCTTTCCTAAACTATAAGTACTGTTCTGTCTTGGTTTGCGCTCTCTGAGTGATTTTTCTAGTTATTATTATTATTTTAAGTTTATGTCATCTGATGAGATAACAAAATTTCGAATTTTAAATCTTATTTCCTATTTTTTTTTGGTGACCGGAAGTTAGTGCTCTTATTTAGTAAAGAACGTGACTACTTCCTCCATATAGACGTTTTTTCCTTGCGATCGGGGGGAGAAATAAATTATGTTTCTTCTTCAAATTCCGACTTGGAGTTTAATAAATGATGGAATGGTAAACTCATTCATAAAAAGTTTAATCACCAGAAGGTCAATACACATTTGAGATCATTTGTGTATATACTTATTGAAGTATATATTGAAGTTTTATCTCCTTACTCATTGGTCTGATCCATTGCTGAGGTACGCTATCACGACCACGCCCCTTCTGCGTCAAATGAGATATTTAAAAAAGTAACAAAAAGCTTATCTTGAAACTACGCTGCCGTTTCCGTTTCCGTTGCCGTTGGTATGTTTTAATGATAAAAAGTGTTTTCTTTTACCTCTTTCTTTCAACTGAAAATGAAATCATCTTTATTTTTCTTTTAACGGAAATCTGAAGTACTGAGCCGGGGAGTGTGGTCTCTGTTGCCTGGCAACAAACAAAATCGACTGCTACCGGTAGTTAACGGTAAGTTTCTAATACTCTTTCAATCCACGCCTGTAGTGATCTAAAGCTAAAAACACAGTCTGAGACACGAACGTTTGGCCGAACTATTGACAATCCTTTGTTTTTTTATTTTAATCTCTCTTACTTTTACATTTTTCACAGTAATTGTTTGTATGTTTAATATTTTTACCCCTGCAAAATAAGGGGGTCATGTTTTCACTCCTGTTCGTTTGTCCGTCTGTTAGAAAGGTTATGGAAATACTAATGTACGGATGTACAAGACATTTTAACCAAAGGTAGGTCTCAGCATATCCTATGATTCAGGGGACTACATTTTTGTGATGTTTCGCAGCATTCAAAATAAAATGTAATACCAAGACATTCGGAGTAGTAACAGTACAGTTAAGTGAGGCATTGGAGCCTACCGGTTACAGAGTATTTGAGAGACACTGAGAGAGTTTTTGGAGTTGTCGGTAGATGCTCGCCAAAACGGAGAAAGCTGCTTTCATTTTTCTTAAACCTTTGGTACTGTTTTGCTTTGTTAAATTTGATGTTTTATTCTGGAGAGGAACAGGAAATGACGCGACAATGTCTGTTGAAGACAATGCCCCTGCTCAAAGTCTTAGAAGATTGCAGCAGAGAACAACACAACTTTTACATTCTGACTGCTTTTTCTAGTTTATTAGATTTGATTAAAGGAATTCTGTTGTGACATCACAGCTTTGGTCACGTGATACAGATGAAAAGACCCACAAAGCCTCTGAGGACGGAGGCGTGGTCGCTGCCTTGAATGAGTCAAGTTCCAAATTGGGATGGAATGAAAATGTTCACAATGTTGGAGGATGTAAAACGGAGGTAGGGGTGGATTGAAAAGAGAAAGATTTAACGTATTTCTGGCAATATAGAAGGAAAAAAAAAAAAAAAGTTGAGACTTTAGCTTGACAAGAACCACAGCCAACTTTAAAGGTAACTATAAAAGTAAACAGAACTGATGGCAAGAGCAGGTTACATCAATCAGGAGAATGATGAACAATTTAACGCCATGAAATGTGTTCATGAAATTATCCATAGGTTTACAAAGACAGCTATGATAAGCTTCTCCACTTCATCAAAGTCACACTGGCGTCCAGATTAGAGGTGACAGGAACCCGAGTTTGAGGAGATCGACAATCGTCCCAGCAGCCTCACTGAGGCCCAGATGTTCTGGTTATAAAGTGTGCCGTACACACAGAACAAGCATTAGCATCCATCTCACCAACAAACTAGAAAAAAAACCAGAAAACACAAAGCTCACAATTTGTAACACCAGTAAGGAACCAATACAATGATGGAAAACAACAAACTACATCAGATATGTATGTATGCTGTCAATTATGTTTTCATAACGTAAGGAGAAAAGAAGCTGTGGTGGAACAACCCCGAAATTCGGCACAATGAACTTAATCAGACGCTTCAAATCAAATCACCCCGTGGAAGTTTAAAAAAACTAACATGGGCAGAACCAGCCACGATCCTGTTGTATGTATGTTTATATGTAAGCTATCAATTATGATTCAAAACAACAAAGACAATAAAATCGGATTCGGCCATAATCTGTACCGACCGGTCAGACTATAATAATCGGTGATCGTAAAACTGCATCAACATCCTGCTGTCGCCTGGATGTTTAGACCTTTTATTTGGTGTATTTTATTCCGGTTGCTTAACTGCATCAACATCCTGCTGTCGTCTGGATGTTTAGACCTTTTATTTTGTGTATTTTATTCCGGTTGCTTCATGTGTAATTTAGTTTGACGAAGGTGGAGTCTGATGTGGGAGATGGCGCTCGTGTTCTTCATGCTGGCCTCCTTCTCCTCAGGTCAAGATGAACGCTGTGTCGACACGACAGAGTACCGAGCCGTCTCTACCAGAAATCACAACTGATGGCAGTAACATACGAAGAGGAAATAACCAGAAAAGGTATGACTGCAAATTTCTGGAAGGAGATATGGAGGGCGGCGGGGTCAGATGGAGTCAGACCCCGCCACCATGGGGGGCGGGTCCAGATTGACATTATAACTTAGAGATTCTAGTGGGCAGGCTGGAGTAGAGTCTGATCTGTGTCTCATCTGCAGCATGAAACCGAAGGATTCCCTCCAAACTGGATCAGTTCCACATGCTTTGCTTCTTTCCAAGACTGAAGTTCAAATCTCACCGTAAGTTTCTACAACTTGTTCTCTTGTTTTTTATTTACTCATGGTTTCCTGTTTGTTTGTTTGTGTTTTCCTGTTCCTATTGCTAACGAAAACCCAGAATAAACCCAGATTTATATTAATGAGCGAGGTTGATGAGGTAGGACTATACTGTCTCTGTCCTTTCATCAGTTTCTTCTTCCCTTCCTCTGGTTTCTCCAGGCCCAGAGTAACACTGGTCCAGAAGATCTGTGTGGAGATACTCCGAGAAGGCTACAACAGGTACCTGACCCCGCTTTTACCGCTTCACTCCGGTTTCTGGTTAGAGCAAAACCTGTTTTTTGGTTCAGGTTTAAGTCCGGATGTATTTTAATAACTATATTTTATAGGACAAGTCTTAGTTAGTAAGGAGGTCTGTGGTCAGACCGTTGACCGACCGTCTGACCACCAGTCTACTCTGTCTGGACTCTGATTTTAAAAGAGACCGGTTCAGTTGGTGTCAGTTGACATATAAGGGTTCCGTGGCCGATGGTTCCTGGTCTGCTACGAAGTCCAAGTCAAGACCAACACCACCTGATTCAGCTGAAGTGACGACACAAATAATTGACGTTTAAGTCCAAGTCGAGTCGGAAGTCACCAAGGTCTGAGTCATGTGACTTGGTTTCACTACATTATATCAAACACACAAGTTGACTTCCAGGTTGGGTCTCCTCTGCCCTCTGTACCCCTTTGTGAAGGTCTTTCTCTGAGCTCTTCTCTCTGCTGAGCATTGATCGGGAACGTAGGGCGGCGGCTGAACCCAGTTCAGATGTCAGGCTTCATGCTCCACTGGAAGAAGACCAGGACAAACTGGAGACCATGAAGTTTCACCTGATCCGAGCTGAGCTTGCAGAACAGACCGGTACCACACACCCTTCAGTTCCATTCAGTGTGTCTAACAGAGAACCGCACGCACACTCCCTTGTGTGTGTTTGTTTGTGCAGCCTCTCAGACAGTGGTGTGTGACCAGCGGATGCTTCTGGGCCGGTACTTCTCGTCCCCGGAGGAGCTCTGGCTCAGGGTCCACTTCTACAGAACCTGTGCCGACAGAGGAGGCTACTCACGGCAAGCAACCGAGGCCCGGGCATGTCTGGCCGAGCTCTACCTGCAGCAGGGTAAGGAACTAGCTGCTGCCTGCTACTAGCAGCTCACTGCTTCTAGCTGCTAACTACTGATAGCTGCTAAATACTGCCAGCTGCAAAGTGGTCCTATCTGCTAAGTAATACTAGCTGCTTACAGCTACTATCTGCTAACTCCTACTAGCTGCTAATCATTGCTAACAACCACTATTTTCTAACTGCAATTAACTGCTATTTACTACAATCTCCTTACTGATACTAGCTCCTAAGTTCTTGTCGTTATTAACCGCTACTGTCTGCTGATACCAGCTACTAATGCTACTATCTTTTAACTGGTACTAGCTGTTTTTTACTACTATTTGATAACTGCTACTAACTGCAACTACTAGCGGCTGACTGCTATCTGCAAAGAGCTATTATCTGGTAACTGCTATTATGTGTTAGTGCTACCAGCTGTTTACTGCTAATATCTGCTAACTACTAATTCAGCTACCAACGCCTTACTGCTCATAGTTACTGCCACTAAGGAGGTTAGTTTGTCAATCCTGTGGGTTTGTCTGTTTGTTTGTGAGCAAAATTACGGAAAAAGTACTGGATGGTTTTGCGTGACCCAGAAGTAGGTTTTGGCATATCCTTGAAGAGATTCAATTATGGCGAGTTACAAGTTTTGCAGTATTAAAAATAAAAAAATATGAATAATAAGCCATTTTGAGTAGCAATGCCACAATATGACTATTGCTGTATTTATTCCTGTGATGCTTCTTTGGAGGTGGAGTTAGTGGCTGAGTTTCAAGATCTACTTTGATGTTCCTTTTTGGGGGGAGCTGGGGATTCAGTGGGCTGAAGAGAGACGCTGAAGTGGAAGGCGCAGGATACGGACGGCTAAAGAGTATTTGAGAGATACTCCGAGCGTTTGTTGGATCTGTCAGATTTAGATTTAGAGGCTGGTAATAACTTAGACATTAATGGAGAAATCTGCACACACCTTTCCTTAAGGGTACTGTTGTGCCTTGATGGGAGGTTGGTACTATCCGAGTGCTTTTTCTAGTTACTAATGCTACTAGTGACAAACTGCTATTAGTTTTTAATGCTACTAAGTGCTAACTGTCACAGGCTGCTACTATTTGCTAACTTCCACTGGCCTCTAACTGCTACTGGCTGCTCTCTGATACACTCTTCTTCTGTGGTCTCTCTATCCTGCAGGTGAGCTGGAGGAGGCCCGGCAGCAGGCGGAGCAGTGCGTGCGTCAGGACGGCGGCTGGCAAGACTCAGAGGGTCGTCCCCTGAGGAACCGTGCCCGACAATCACTGTGGAAGATCTACAACCGTCTGGCCGACGCCCCACTGAATGCCGAGGATTACAGAGCAGCGCTGAGGCTGCTGCAGAATGGCCACAAGGTGGCGATTCAGAGTGAGTCAACAGCATCTTACTTCAATGTACAGTGGTCCTTAGGGACAAACGTGGATCACCTATGAGCATTGAGAGACAAACTAATAATGGTGTTTGTTTCAGCTGGAGACCGACGGATGGAGGGGGAGGCGTCCTATCGGGTCGGACTGGCCTATCAGAGAGCAGGAGACCACGGGAGAGCCAAGGAGGTGTGTCTGATCTCTTCTGGCTTCCTGCTTCTGTCTCTCCTATTAGCTATGATATCTGAAATCTATAACTGTTAACTACCATAGCTAAAATAACTGAATTCATACTTCATTAATAATAATAATCTATCTGTGTGTGTGTCTGTGTGTGTCCAGTTCTTCAGTACCTGCATTAAGATTTTCGTAAGTCTGCAGGACAGTGGCGGTCTGGCGAGGGCCTACAAGGCCATGGCCGAGTCTTTGGACAGGTCTGTCACCCAGTCCAGAACCGCCATGATTATACTTCACCATCCACTCACCTGTAGTCACCTGGTCGTTAAAGTTTGTTTGTGTGTGTGTTAGTGAGAGGAACACGCTTGAGGCCGTCCAGTGTCTGGAGACCTTAGTCGATATCTCCAGTAAAAACGGACTTCACCGCAACCTGGCAGACGCCTACCTGCACCTGGGAAATATCAACTCCAATATGGTACCGTATACACCTGATCTCACCTGAAGTCTCTGGATCATTTCTGGGTTGACGCAGTAAAACAGCATCACAGCGTTTTCATGAACACGTGGACGAGTTCTTAAAGAAAAAACATAAAAATGACTCCATAGAGCTCACACCGCACGACCCAAGATGATCCCATGACTATCTGGATAAATGTCGTACGCGCCCAGAATTTGAAAAGAATTCTCCATGTCCTTTAGGAATTGTGAGAACTCTGTAAAACTCTTCAGACTTCCCATCAGTGTAGGATGACAAAAGTATTTTCCTTTTTTTCTGGCTTTTTTCTGACTAAGAACTGTATGTTCTCTTTGTAAAAGCATAAGATAGATTGGATGGATGGATGGATGGATGGATGGATGGATGATGGATGGATGGATGGATGGATGGATGGATGCATGGATGGATGGATGGATGGAAATGGAAATTCTAAAAAGTCCTGTCTTTCCAGGGTCGCTATCAGAGAGCCTACCAGCTCTTCCTGCACTTTTATGATGTTTCCTGTCAGCTGGAGGACGTGGCTCTGCTGCAGCGAGCACAGGTGTGGTTCTGGTTAAATATTACATGTGCTTTCACTTCGACCCACTGCGCTCAGGAGGCTCTTTGGCGTAGCGTGGGTGACCTCTCCATGATCATCTGTCTGTTTCTCAGGTTTTGGTGGCGAGGGCTCGCGCTCTCTCCATGATGAGGAGATACAGCGTTGAGGTGGAGTCGGCCACGCCCGCCGCCCTGCGACGACTGCTGGCCTGGAAGGACATCAGGGCATGTCAGGAGCTTGAGCCAGAAACCACAACGGATGGAGTTGCAGGACATGGAAGCGGATGCTGATGATGACACCACGCCTGACAGGGTGGAATAAAATGGCGGCAGCCACTGAACCGCTCCGCCCATTTCACTTGTCGGGAAAAAGGAAACACAATGACGTTTCTCTTTAAACCTCACAAACTCTGCAGGAACAGCAGGATGACAGGGAAGCTCTGAAGTAACACGGAACCGGAGCTCTAAGTCAGCCTGCAATAAACACTGTAATGCTAACATAATCATTTTTTAATAATAAAAATTATTTATACAGCACTTTTAAAAACACACAGCGTTTACATGGTTCTTCAACGGAAAACGCAAGTTAAATAGGATATAAAGACGGAAGCAGCGAAGACAGAAGCTTCTACGGATTGTCCTAAAAAAGACATCTGTGGAAACATAAGGGGAAATTAAGGGATCAATGAAAAGATTAAAGAATTATAAAGGGTCCATAAAAGAATGAAGTCTGAAGACTAGAGTTTGAACATATTAGCCGTCTGAAAACAATGAATGCTAACATGTTAGCCAGTTGAAATTCCATGTTGACGCGCCTTTGAAAACAATGATACGTAACTATTGTAATAATTAAAATTATTGTTGTAATCTGTAAAATTACGAATTTAATCTTATATAACGCCTTTATTCTTGCAATATTTTTACTAATTTTTTTTCTTGTAAAATACAATTATTAAGAATTACTATGAAGTTTATCGAATATTTCTCTTCGACTTATTTTCTTGTTGTCGTAATTCTCAAAATCTTTGATTATTAATCTGGCCCTAAAATCGGTCACATTATTGGTTCAACAGGTTAATTATGTAAGAAAACAAATCATGAGGAAAAACTGCAGGAAGGATGTTCATGAAAATCTACCCTGAGGTAGTTTGGGCATTTCGTAGAGGTTATTACATGTTGGTGATGTTACGCCTGTCACAGCAATTAACATCGGTTAAATACAGAGAAATAATTTCACTATGTTGTTCTGTGTATGACTATGTGATCAATAAAGGAGACGTTATTATTATTAATAAAATGTACTGGTACTCTGATTGTTCGGAGCGTTCCTTTTACTAAAGGTCAGAACTCTTATTAACAGGTTCTTATCTTCTTATCGTCATATTTGTTCTACTACTGGGCATCAAGGTTTTTCTTTATCCTATTTTCTGTTTTCATGGCAACCAACCAGCTTCAATCATCTAAAATGATTTGACTAATTGTGAAAGTTTATAAATTCCTCTCTAATCTGTATTGCTCTAAAATGCGAGGAATTCCTTAATATTGTAAAAGTAAGGACTCCACGAAAATCTAAATCTAAAAGGGAACTTTGTATGGAACTGCTTCTTTTCTTAGAACATCGTGACTTCTCCACAAACACATTTTTACTTGGGATCAAGATTTACCAATATAATGAAGGAAGAACAATTAAACATTATTCATGATATTTATCCTACCAACAAATTTATTTCAAAATTCACCAATATTGGTAACAATTGTGTTTTTTTGCCGAGAATGAGGAGGAAACGATTTTACATCTATTCGATGAAAGTGAACATTCAATTCTTCAAAAATTCTGGATAGAATTTTTGAAGATTTGAATGTTCACATTCATCGAATAGAGTTATCAGAACTCTTTGTTTTGTTAATTTTATTTTCTATATCTATTTCTTTTATATTTAACCTGCTTATCTCATGCACATATTTATCTACTTTAAAACGCTTACTACTGTATTATACAATTTAAATACAGGATTGTATCATTTGTAGGTAAGCTACATTTTATACGCTAAGCTGTTAAACCATCATTCCACACACATCTGCATTGACCCTTTTATTTATTTCATTTTCCTTTATCCACATTTATCCTGTGATGTTTAGGGTGTAGATAAATAAACGGATCATATTCAAACACAGCAGGTTTGAATATGAGAAATGAGAGAACTATGTACGAGACTTCGTGACTTTCAGACGTGACATTAGCTTTGGGTGGCGCCTCTGTTAACGTACTCTGGACGTAAAAGTGGTATAACCTGTTCAAACCAGTTGATGCCTGAGGAATCTCTCTAGCGTAAAGCAAACACTCTAATCATCCGTCCCGGTCAGATCCTGGATCATCCCCAGGCGTTTCTTTCAGGGGTTGGTTAAACCTCTCTCTCCAACCGTCCGTTTGAGGAATGCATGGGGTCGTCTTGACGACATGAACTTGGTCTCGTGAAATTAACAAACTCTGAATTGACTGAGACAACTGAGATCAGCGCTTCTGGAACCAAAAATCCAGAGTTCCTCATCTCAGGATTGATCAAGCCAGACGAAAAGATAAACTCTTTAAGTCAACTTGCAACAGTGGGGTCAAAGAAATGCCTTTTAACAGGCAGAAACCTTGAGCAGAACCTGACTGCAGGTGGGCCTACTACCTCGACTGGTCGGGTTGAGAGAGAGAGAGAGAGAGAGAGAGAGAGAGAGGTGATTGCAGGCCGTACCTGACCTTACAGCTTTAGTTATATTTTCCTACTCCTACAGCTTTTTTTATCCAGAATATAGTAACTTGTTTGGTTTTTCCCTGGTGGATGTTTCTCTGACATTCTTAGTGGGATGTTTAGTTCTGTTACTAAACTTCATCTTTATTGTACCTACACTCTCTTTTCCATCTTGTAATGCGTCTCGATTTTTGGCGATGGTTCTCTCTTTGTGTCTTTTCCTCCTTATTTAGATTTTCTGTACTATGAACTTTGATAAAGTCCTTCTGTTATAATTCTGCCTTTTCCTTATCATCTATGACCCGACTGATGATGATCTCCATGGTTCATGACAGGAAACCCACATATTCCCTTCTGTTTCCTGACATTCTGTTTATCCTCCCCTGGTCTCTGTCTAACGCAGCGGTTCCAACCAGTGAGACACAGAACCTCTTCTAACGATCCTCCTTACCTTTCTCTCAGTAGGGCATCTCGAATCGCGGTGCGGGATCCTCCTACTGACACCTCCTGGTGAGTCTCTGCTGCCGGGGGGGCTCATCTTCAGAGGACAATAAAAGTTGCAGCACACCGTGCCGAAGTGCAATATGACAAATGAAAACAACATTATAATAATAATAATAATACATTTATGTGTTTTCTGTCCTCCTGTGGATAAATGTTCTATCAGTAGGAAATATGAAACACATGACAACAAGGAGGTGGTTCTTGAAACTTTGTTGAGCCCACTAATCCAGTTCAACGCCATTATCTAGTTTTTGTTCTGCAGGTTTGGAACCATGTCTATGGGAGCCACATGGAATGTGACCGAACTTCATTGTCTTTGCAGGAAAACATTATTTTCAGCTCTGCACGGCTGCAGCCGGCTGCTGCCGCACAACCCAATGTGATTCCGGCAGTACTTCAAATGGAGGAAGAGGAGAAAAGGAATTTCCCTGAAGAGCTCAGCAGACGGGAGGCTGGAGACGCTGAATCCCCCATGGAATTTGATTCTTTTTGTTTCAAAAAGAAAAAAGATTATGAAAAGTTTGCCTCTGAGCTTGTCGACAAAAAAAAATACAAACTCTGCTGCAAATCTGAGAATCAGTCACAGGTCGAATAAATGGAGTGAACAACAGCTTTATTACTGTCATTCTTCCTCTTCAGGATATATTCATATATATATATATATATGAATATATATGAATATATTCATAGGGTTCACGATTTACACGACAAGGCTTGGAATCTGAAATTACTCACATGCAACTTTTCGTGTATTAACCTTTTATTTTTTCACACATTCATTCACGCAGGCATCTCTCACTTAATTATTCAGTCACGGCACAATATTGGATCTGAGTTCCTGGGTCCGGAGTGCTTGTACTGTAGTGACTGTTAAATACTTCCCCAACCACTGAAAGACCCCTGATTAAAAAGTTTGTCGCTACTTATAGTATATTGACTGGTGTTTTATTAAATTTCAAGCATCTGGAATTATATCATACACAATTATGGAGCCACAACATGCCAGTGGAAACTCCGTGACTTTTCGGCAACATCTGAAGACATGCCGGCGGGGGTCCCACCCCAAACTAAGCCGCTATTAACTAAGTCTATAAATAATTTGTAAGATCGTGCCGTGACGGGCCTTCCCTGATTAGTTTTGGGAGTCAGCCCAAATATATAATCAAAATATGAGAAAACAAAAAGAGAGCACAAACAAAATGTTTGCTCTCTTTCTGGATGTTGTGAAGGCCAAAATAAATTGATGTAACTGAGTTTAGTCAACTTGCACCGGAATTCGGTCCATGTTCCCTTTTGGTTCCTCATATTTTGTCTAGAAATAATTGTTGGGGGATTTTGTCTCAGACGTCTTATCCATGAATGCAAAATACTATTCAAACACAGACAGACCACTGATTAATACGAGTTTGTAGCTATTGATCGTATTAAATTACGTTCCAGGAGTATTTCCTGGAATGCTCTTAAGCCTCAAGCTTGTTGAATTACCTCATACACAATTCTGGAGCCACGACGTGACAGTGATAACTGCAGCTAACAGCGAAGAGGAATGTAAAAACACTGTGCCATCTCCTTGGCACCTGGAGATGCCAACGGAAGTCCCGCCCCCAATAATGACATATGCTGGAATGTGCTGGGACGTGTCAGTGCCTGGATTCGAACTAGCTGCCTTTCCCTTCGTTACTACATTCCTATAGCTTTGCTTTTCTTTATACTGTATTTTGAAAATGCATGTGTTCCTCAGAATCCTAAATGCTTTATTCCCATACCTTTTATTGCCTCGGGACATTCTTGAGTCCACCATGGAACTATCCTTTTCTTCTATTGCCATTTTGTCAGGGTATTGATTCTATTGCTGCTTCTTTTGTGTACATTAAAACCCCAACACCAGAGGATGTTCCCTCTCCGGTTTGCCAAAATTATTTCTAATTTTACTTTTTTCAGTTTTTTGCATGCGTTATAAAAAATGTAATTGGAGAAGTACAATTAATATTAATTGGATGTTTGCGAAGTCCCTTCTCCTCGGCTATGGTCTGCATGAATTCCCCCCACCCCCACTATACTACACATTTGTGTCTAGGAATGAAGCTGCTGCCCTGACAACTACTTTGATTTTTTTCTGTTTTAGTTTTTGCTTGCTCTGAATAGTTGATAACATATGCTAAAAATAGTGCCAGTATTTTCATTGGAATTCCTGTGCCTTAGGTATAATAATAATAATAATAATAATAATAATAATAATAATAATAATAATAATACATTTGTGTCTACCTTTATTTCTATTTTTACTCGAGTTCCTATTTGGTAGCTCCTTTTCTCCCTTTTTAAATTTGTGGATTTTTTAACTACCTTTGCATTTATCACTATCTGTGTTGTTTGCACTTGTTGGATTTCCACTGCCTTCTTCCTGAACTTAAACCCATCATAAGCTGAATTCTCTCACCAAAAATATCTCAATCAGTTTACAATATTTCTTTTTTGCAAATTGATTGCACAAGAAAAAATTTAAACAATGTCATTAACTTTATCTTAAATTATGAAATTAATTTAAAAAAGAAATGTTTATTTTCTTCGTCACTTTTTTACTTATTTCTTATTAATTTAATCTCAAAATCAAAAAGACATTTATAATTTTTGAATCAGGCATTTATTATGTAATAATTTTTTTTATAATCGAAAAGGTTTCGAAAGCGCTAAATATTGCTCCGTTGTTGGTATTTTTACATTATAAAACATTTGATGTCCTTCCTGTGTTTCCTCAGCACCGTATTTGTGTTCTGTTTGACCCGCTTGATCCTGTAACTCCTCGCTAAACTAAAAAAAAACCCCGCTGCGCATTTACTTCCGTCTTTACGGTCCCCTGCTGCCCACGTGTCCGGAAGTGGCTCCACTCTCAGTCTGTGTTCAGAGTCAGACCTTTCGAAGGAGTTGTAAAACTTCTGTCAGTCTGCAGAGACGGGAGGCCGGTGGGGTGAACCGGTGAACCCCGCGGCTGAAAGATGGGCTTCGTGGCAACGATACGAAAGGAGTGGTTTATCATCGGGATAGTTCTGGTCATCTTATCTGCCAAACTACAGCCCAGCGTGGGAGTGAAAGGAGGTGAGCAAGTCGGAGTGAAAGGAGCCGAACTTTAAGTTCTGGACTACCTATCCTTACTGAAAGAAGAGGGAATACGACAGAGAGGTTCGCCTCTTGACAGAAGTGCTTGCTATGACATAAATTATATCAACATTCAGAATTGCTGAAAAAATCGACAAGCGTCTGTTTCATCTGTCATAATTGTAATTTTACTAAACATGCAGCCTTGGGACCCCCCAGGATGAGTCGGATAGTGTTACTGGAGAGAGGGCGAGAGACGCTTAGAATGTATTTTTTAGCATTCTGCAACTACGATCTGGGATAAGTGGAAACATCCAGCTTTTACACTTCGGTCGACTCCGTATCACTGGACTCTGAGCTTGAATGTTAAGGAAAATGTAACTTAAACATGTATTACCCATGAGCACATGAGCATAACCTGTGCCGATATACATTTTAGATCTTCTAGGGTGCTTTAAAGGTGTTGTCATTCGGTACGTTTGTGAAAAGAGTAGTAACTGTAACTGTAACTGTAAACTTCGTGATTTTTTTTACATGGAGTCTGGTTAATCGCCATTAATCCCCAATTGGATTGTCGCGCGCTACTGGACGGTTGATACCTGCGTGACAGGATTCACATTTTTAGTACGTGTGCATGACGTAAGACGATTAACACTCTACAACGTACACGGCATTATGATGTTTGGACCCTAAAGCTGTGTTTAACATTATTCTCAATCGGAACGATTGTGAAAAAGGGATATGACTGTGAAATGGGTGCTTTATTATTAAACGAGGTCTGGTTGAGCAACAGCATCAGCTCCTACTGTGTGTCCATACACGTCACTTTCAGCATAACTGTCAACACAGCCGGATACTCTCCAGTCGCGGGGGCGTAAAAGTATGACTTGAGTCTAACCTGTGAGACATTCACAGTGGTGGATAGTATCAATGTACTTTTACTCAAATGCTTCACTTAAGCACTAACTTGAGGTACTTGTAATTTTCTTGAATATTTCCATTGTTTAGTACTTTATAATTCTACTCCACTACATTTAGCCAAGTGCTGTAGTTGCTAGTTACTATTAGCAATACAGTTTTTCACAGCCTTACAAAATATGTTCAATTGTATTTGTTATATTCGTGTGTCTCTTAATTAGAAAAATCTGCTAATTATTAAGAGAACTAAATAACTAAATTAATAAAAAACTATTTTAAAAGTCCATAACAGCCTGTTATGGACAGTAAAAAAAAGGTTTTTAGATCATAAGGATCTTACAGGACAGGGATGCTAACAGGATATGGTAATGTTGTCAATTAAATGACCACAACCATCAACATAAACAGCAGTAACATAAGACCTGCATATCAATACAGCAGTAACAGTAATCCAAAACTCTGATGAACCAATTGAAAGTCAAACAATCTTGGTTTGTGACTCAAATATTAATTAAAAAATGAAGATTTGAACCATCTCAAAGACCATGGCCTGTGTGGCGGGACTATTGCCATGGCTAATGAGGTAAACACAGTGTCCTCTCTCTGCTCTCTCTCAGGTCCTCTGAAGCCAGAGATCACCATAGCGTACGGCGCCGTGTCGCTCATCTTCTTTAACAGCGGACTGTCGCTGAAAACAGAGGTGATTTAAATAGTTTAATTTAAATAACTATAGGTTGGAGCAGCAAAGACTTAAATAAAGACATGCCCACTTCTCCCTCACTCTACAGGAGCTGACCAGTGCGCTTCTGCACATCCGGCTCCACTTGTTTATTCAGGCCTTCACATTGGTCTTCTTCCCAATGGCTGTGTGGCTGCTGCTCCAGGTACTCGCACTGACCTCCATCGACCAATGGCTGTTAAGAGGGTAGGCCCTGTGTGTGTGTGTGTGTGTGTGTGTATGTATGTGTGGGTGTGTGTGTGAGAACGCCAGTGCATATAAAATCCTGTGTGTAGACGAGTATGTATGTACACAAGTGCACACATTCACCACTGCTACAGGCGCCACTGTGTCTATTCTGAAAGTCAAATATCCATGTAGTCGTTGAATGCAGCAGCAGTTTGAAGCTGCTGAATAGTTCCAGTGTGTCGAGAACTTTGTAGAAGCTTTTAGCTGCTATGACTTGCTGCTAACATGATGCATAGAGACCAACTTCAGAAATATTAGCCTATTCCTCATGGGCCAGGACGACCACTTCTGGAATACTCGTGGGTTTGCGTGCTGCCACCACTGTCTTCAAATCACATCTAGAGATTTCCTTTTAAATTCAGGTCAATGTGACCCTAAAAAGTTCCAGAAGTCATGGAAAAAAGATGTAGCTGCAAGCCACTGTAATTATGAGAGCTGACATTAGCAAACTTTTGCTATGATAGCTGAACATTAACTAACTTCAGCTATAATAACTGACTATAGCTAACTCTACCTATGATTGTTGACTTTTGAATGAGGATGCTCAGAAAACTTAACTCAATAATTAGCAATCCCCCACACCCAGTTCATGCTCTGGAGGTGATTCAGCGTGGGACCTTGAGCCATAGGGGGATCCAACTGAAGTGAAGGACTGAACGCCGCAAGAAGTTCATCCTGCAATCTGCCATCAGATTGTTCAATGGACAAAAACCATTGCATCTGCATATCAGAGATTCCGCAGCACTCTTTTATTTGCACAAACCACTTTTTTTTCTTGCAAAACTTCAGTTATTTAATCTCTTGCTAATTATTTATATTAGTTTTCTCTCACACTGTGAACTGCCTTATCATAATGAATCATGTCTTATTTAGCCCTTTGGAATATTCTAATTCATCTCATTTGTGCTCAGATTTCCCTGTATTTCAATTAACTTGATTGTCTGTGCTTATATTTCAACTTGTCTATTGTACCTTCAATGTAACTGCTGGGAAATAACAATTTCCTGTAATGAATCAATTAAATATCTATCAATCTATTAGTTAAATTGAGCTATGATAGCTGACATTAGTTAGCTTGAGCTACGATAGCTGACATTAGTTAACTTGAGCTATTATTATTGTGATCACTGTGTGCTATATGTTAGCGATAACTCTTGTCTTCCTCCTGTTGCCTGTTGTTGCCTAGGTTACAGACGGTGAGCTGCATGCCCCCTCCGGTCTCTTCTGCTGTTATTCTCACCAAGGCTGTCGGAGGCAACGAGGTAACACTTTCACACAATTTAAATGACAAATAAGGCGACTTTAACAAAAATTATTCAAACTTTTGCGAGTGTCCGATTGTTTGGTGCAAATGTCGAAGCAAATGTTACCAGAAGTAAATCATCCATTGATATTGAAAGTGAGTATAGCTAAATTAAGCTATGATTGCTGGCATTAGTGCACTTACTTGGCGCTGCATGACTGGCAGCGAGGTGATAAAGTGAGCAGCGGGCATTGATCTGTCTGTTTTTCTGCCTTCAGGCTGCTGCCATCTTCAACTCAGCGTTTGGAAGCTTCCTGGTAAGAAATAATCCATTTTTTTCCCAGCTGTCATGAAACTTCAGTGTTAGCTGGTGACGTAAACCCCGCCTTCCTGTCCTACAGGGGATCGTTGTGACGCCGGTGCTGCTGCTGCTGTTTGTAAGTCTCACATTATGACATCATTGTCTTCATTAAGCAACATTCTGTCTGAGGTCAATGAGAGTCAATATGATAATGGTAGCTTAGCGCAAACATTGGAAAATGGTTCAAACGGGAAGCCTGACTCTTTCTGCAGCCTCTAAGCCTAATTAATAAACGGAATTTATCTGTGTTTTTATGTACATTTTAAATGATGAGCATGGCGGTGTTTACGTTTCTCTGTATTTATGTCTCCGAAAAGTCAGGGATTTTATGGAATCATAATCGCGTCCACTGCAGATCCTTCGTTTTAACTCGATAACTCAAAAGCTATTTCATGGATCATATTCTTCTTTGTGAAGCCACTATTTTTTGGAAACAATTTAACTTTTAATTTGAAGATTTCAATCAGGGGGGTTGCTTTTACAATGCAGGGGATTGGGAACTGTTCGGGGATATACCCTTGGTGTCGGGGACGACAGCGTAGGTCTAGTTGTATTTTATTTTCAGCTTCTCGCACGTGTGCTTACTCATAAATTAAAATAAAATTATTTCCAATATCATTCCACCATCCTTTCACAAACTATTCAGAGAAAATAGATTAGAATAGGAGAGGACTGAATGTAACAAACTTTATTAATCCCCACAGGGAAATTCAGGCGTTCCAGCAGCTCCAACATTTAGCAATTATATAGTATATACAAGCGGAAAAGAGCCCAATCTCATCTAACAAATATAGATTGAAAAAAGTCCAGTGCAGTTGAGATGTAAGTGTAGTGAGAGTTAGGTAGATGGATGAGCTCTGAGTTCCGGGTTCAGACACAACACAGTCTCATCGTGATTTGTTGTAGATTCTGACTGCAGTCGGGACACAGGACCTGCGGCAGCGCTCTGTCTTACACTGTTGTTGTCGCAGTCTGCTGCTGGGGTTAAACAATAAGATACATTCACTCATACATTCACATTCAGCAATTTTCTCCCATCACATTTTTCTCTCCTTCTCTGATGAAGCTGTGTTTCTTTTAAAAAAATAAATATACCCTTGTGAATGCGTTTAAACTTCCTGCTCAAATGGCATGAAGTATGTTGACCATAGCGTCTAACTATTTGCCGTGGTGATCACTGTATTTCAGCTCCAATGAAAATGGCTTTTCATCATCCTCATGCATGATTTTAACTCGGAGTTAACAAACTCTCAGTTGGTTAAACCACCTCAGAATCAGAGATTCTGGAACATACAGCTTAAAGCTTCTAATCTCAGGACTGATCAAGCCATAGCTCAGGGATGAGCCCAGAACTTGTTTAACCAGCACGATGAACACCCCTGGATGGCAGCAGGTTCCAAACATTCAGATCAGACCTCAGGAATTGAACATAGCCAAGCAGCTATTAATACTAATTTTAGGTCAGTGTCTTAGTTCTTAAAGAGCTTTTGCGAGAAAACTACCGGAAAAAAATAGCAATTAACTCGCAACACACCATCATCATCCTCCGTTTCTGACAATGACGTCTGAAGGTAGTAAAGTTGAAATCCAATCCAATCGATGAATCTCCGCAGGAAGTGTAAATATTGCTTTAGGCCTACTTAATTTACATTTTCAGAGGAGTGAGGGGAACACAGTCTGGAGTTTAAAATGGGAACTATTCAGAAAGAGTTACAGAATGTAATGGTATGATGGTAAATTATCACTACAGTTTTAGTTCCCCTGTAGTTTTGTGTTTCTCCATAGTTTCTGTTTATGTGTAGTTGGGTGTCTCAGCAATTTGTGGCTTCTGTGTATTATATGCTTCTCTTTAGTTTTTTGTCTTTCTGTACTTTGTGTTCTCCATAGTTTGTGTTTAGCTAAGAGAACAAATAATGGAGATCATGTGATAGAAACAGTGACCCCTTGTGGTCAAACCTGAACCAATCTGACCTACTGCTGTTGCTCCTCCTGTAGCTCGGCTCCTCGTCTTCTGTTCCCTTTCCCTCCATCTTCTCCCAGCTCTTCATGACAGTGGTGGTTCCTCTCATCCTGGGTCAGGTATTAAAGTTTCCTCAAAAGAACTGATTCCTTATGTCTGAATTCCAATAACCTGCTTCCTGTTCCTGCAGGTGTGTCGCAGCTTCATCAAAGAGTTTCTGGAGCGGCGGAAACCTCCGTTTGGCACCATTAGCAGCGGTGTCCTCCTCATGATCATCTACACCACTTTCTGTGACACCTTCAGTAACCCCAACATCGAGCTGGACCCCACCAGTCTGCTGCTGGTCGCCCTCATCAGTCAGTTCACCAAAACCCGTCACACCCATTTAAAGACTCCATTTATTCCAGTTATTATATGATCAAATAGCTGTTAGCTATGACAGCTAAAAGCAATATTGACTAATGCCAGTTATCTTAGATAATGTCCGATAGTTCAAACTGTCATAGTTAATCTTAGCTAATTTCACCTTTCATCATCATAATTGAATTGTTACGATGATGTTTTTTAAAACCCTAAGGGGTATTTTAAGTTAAGTCTCGCATGAAATACATACCAAAATAAACTTCAAATAGCTCCACAGCTTTCAGTTGTATAACTGAACTATATAGATGTCATATACAGTTTAGATCTACCATAAGCTTAAA
Source organism: Lophius americanus (assembly GCA_037951165.1). Taxonomy (NCBI): domain Eukaryota; kingdom Metazoa; phylum Chordata; class Actinopteri; order Lophiiformes; family Lophiidae; genus Lophius; species Lophius americanus. The sequence goes on from JBBDHG010000116.1 coordinate 1,133,457, forward strand.
AAGTACGATCTTGTGCATCACTTTCAAGTGTCCTTGACGTTGTCTTGCGGCCTTTACACATTGTTTTTCTTACTGTGTTGTGTATTTTGCGGCGTCTGTTTTTTTGTCTTATTGATGAAGATGTTTTCTTCATCTGCTTGTACTTTATCAATTCGTATGTCTTTTCTTAATTTGCAGTGAGTTTGCCCCCTATGGGCCACCGTACAATAGGCCATACAATTGTAACACACAATAGGCTATAACATTGTAACACACAATAGGCTAAAACATTGTAACACAGAATAGGCTATACAATTGTAACACAATAGGCTCTAACATTGTAACACAATAGGCTCTAACATTGTAACACACAATAGGCTATAACATTGTAATACAATAGGCTAAAACATTGTAACACAATAGGCTATAACATTGTAACACACAATAGGCTATAACATTGTAACACACAGTAGGCTATACACTGTAACACACAATAGGCTAAAACATTGTAACACAATAGGCTATAACATTGTAACACACTATACTATAACATTGTAACACACTATAGGCTATAACATTGTAACACACAATAGTCTATAACAATGTAAAACATAATAGGCTAAAACATTGTAACACACAATAGGCTATAAAATTGTATTGTTTTACAGTAACACCAAGCAAAAGTTTTAATAACGGCTGCATCAAATTTGATAGATGTACCACCAAGTATCCATTATTCAACACAGTTTCTCAAAGGAATAAAACCAGTCGGATTTTGTATTTGGCACAAATGTATATTCAATGGGCCCAGAATGTGCCAAAGGGGATTTGGGCGGACAATACTACATATGTCCACTAGGGGGAGATATAGAAACGCACCACATAGTTTGGCATTCTGCACAGTAAAAAGAAAGGCAAAAGCTAGGAAGAAGCCTGAAGGCGGAAGTGATGTGTTATCAAGGCTTCTCGGGTTACAGATGGTATCAAATCAGTGCGGCGAAGGACGTGTGGTCCCATGTGATTTCTCATTAAGTATTGGCTGCAGCCCCTTGCTGGTCCGACATTTATTTTGGTTCACTTTTTAAATAGCAAATGTAAACAAACTTTTGTGTCAAATGAATTTTTTACTGCTGTTTGATGAGCATTATGAGAGTAACTCTCAGATATATTAGAAAACTCCACAGTAGCATTAACTATAACATCATTAAGTATGACATCATTATTAACTCTCATCATTGACAATTACATCATTAACCATGTTATCATTAACTATTACTGCATTAACAATGACATCACTATGATGAGATATACATCAATGCCTGTCTTTGTTTTCTCCACAGTTTTCTCCATCCAGGTGAGCTTCATGCTCCTCACCTTTGTCCTCTCTACCAGGTGATGCTCCTCCCCATTCCTTTATTTATTCCTCTGGTCTTAACTCAAAACACTGAATGATACAGGACTTGGGTTTTTAACCGGTTTGTCGCTGCAGGTCGGACTTGGGGTTCAGTCCTGCTGACACCGTCGCCATTGTGTTCTGCTCCACCCACAAGTCACTGACCCTAGGCAGGTACACACAAAAACACATACACAATGCTGCCGCATGGAGTCATTAATGTTACTGTGTGTGATGTTATGTGTCTCATGCAGCATCTTTAGAATTGTTTAAATACGAGAGTATAATGGTCAACACCCTCCCCCCTCTCTCTGCAGGTATCCCCATGTTGAAGATCGTGTTTGCGGGCTATGAGCATCTTTCCCTCATATCCGTTCCTCTGCTCATCTACCATCCGGCTCAGATCCTCCTTGGCTCCATCCTGGTTCCGACCATCCGAAGCTGGATGACCAGCCGGCAGAAGGTATGCGGGAGGGGGTAAAGCATCCATTACTCAGAACTCTCTCTCATTGACAGTGGCCCGGCTGCATCCAGATCCTGCCCTCTTTTGTCCTCCCCTACAGTCTAGTATGTTATTATTATTAACTAGGGCCACATTCCAACATGAGTGATAAGACCCCGACACGACGGTCTAAGGAAGTCAACCGCTGAAAGGAAATCTTCTTTTTATGATTCTTCATCAGAACTGATCTGTGATGAAACTGTGACATCGCACCCCTCTGATTTCCTATCACCTCTCACCTCTTGATATATGTATGATAACTGCTCCATTGGTGCCAGAGTGCCCTCTGCTGGGCCTCAAACCCACAACCCTTTTGATTACGATCCATAAATGAAAACTAACTTCTGTTTATCTCTGAGGTCTAAAGGAGCCCAATGTCCAGAATTACATTATAATTCTATGTATTAAACAAAGAACTTCAAATTAATTACGATATTAAAAATATATTTTTTTTAAATGTATCAAACACAAAATAAAATTTACATTAAAAAAACTTACCATTGTAAAGGTTTTAAAAAGTACTTGAGCTCGAGCAGAACGCAGACCCTATTGTATTGTAAGGAATTATATTAATTTTCTTTGTCAAAATAAATTGTCTTTTTGGCCTTAATCATACCCAAAAACATTTTCAACCCTGCTGAGGCATCAGTTGTGGCAGAAATTGACATATGGGTCGCAACAAAAGCCGTGGCTTAACGTCTCCATAACGGGATGGAGAATATTTCCACAGACCGTCCCCATTGGCGTTATTTCAGGTAGAAGTGGTACACATCTTTTACACATTAACAACATTGTTGTACTTAAACTACTTACGACTTATTTTATATTCATCTAATCAAGTCGTAGAAACTGATTAGATGAATATGAAATTTGGTAAAAATCAACTCAATGTATTAGGGATGAAAAGTCCTCAAAGGTTTTTCCGTCACTTAAAAGGTGTGGCCACGGCGCCCCTGCTAATCTTGATCCCTTGCCATGATACAGGTGTGCCGTTAACTTCACTTTCCCTCGTCCAATCTGTCCCAAACTTCTCATGTGGGAGTCCTGAACTGTAGACACCTTTAGTACAATGCTCAGTAAAAGTTACAGCGCCACCTGCTGCCAACAGGAAGAAATCCTCAAAGCACAAATTATTATTTGAGTAATGCGAAATGTATCCAATGGTTTCCTTATTCAGTGTGAGTGGAAAATAAATTATGGTGTGTTTACTTTTGACAGACAGAGGAGTCGATGTAGTCTCCGCCCACAATGGAGGTACATGATCTAACTTCCTGTAAAGACCTCTTCTTCTGTTTCTAGGGTTAGGGTTATTCTCGCCTGTCGGTGGTGGTCGACTTCTCCCACTTAAACTTGTCAGCTTTCCTCCTAATGCTTTCTTCTCTTCCTGTTCAGATCGGGAAACGGCTAATGCTTTCCACTTCTCTTCCTGTTCAGGTTGGGAAACGGTCGACTGCTCTCACTTAAACTTTTCACCTTACATCCTAACTCTTCCCTCTTTTCTTCCTGTTCAGGTTGGGAAATTGTCTGGTCTCCAGCCTGTCTGATGGGAGGCAGCAGTGGCGAAGGGATACATGCCTTATTGGAGCGTAGGCTGGCGACACCCCTGAACTATCTATCAGATCTGTTCTTTTTTATTTAAAAGAGGTTTTATTTTTATAAAAAGAAGGACAGTTTCTGTTTTTTAAAGCGAGGGGGCATGTCTGAGCTCCCAGCAGGAAGTATTGACCTGGACCAGTCATTTTCTATTTGTTTACTATTTTCTATGTTTTTCTACTCTTTTCTTTCTTTCTCTACTATTAGAAATGTTACATTTATTCTCTCAATGGTTACAAACAAATGTTGTGATGTCGTAGAACACACCATCATGATGGTGCTGTGATGTCATAATAAAAAAACATTTCTAAAATATGAATGTTTGACGTGCCTGTGGAGTCAGAACGATCATCATCGGACTTGCTGGTCGCTACATTATCATATATGAAACAAGTTAATGTTAGCTACGATAACTGAAACAGAGCTGAATTAGCTAATAGTTATCAGAGCTGAACTAGCTTATGTTAAATATGACAGCTGAACTAGCTAACGATGGTATGACAGCTGAAACTAGCTAATGATTGCCATGATATTTGGAATTAGCTAATATTGCCTATGTCATCTGATATTAGCAAACATTAGCTATGATAGCTGGAATTAGCTATCGTTAACTATGACAGCTGAAATTGGCTAACTTCAGCTTTGATAAGAAATTAGCTAGACTTGTCTACAACAGCAGAAGCTGGTTCACATCTGCTATGACAACTTAGACTAGCTAACATTAGTCAGAAGGGTTAAAATAGACAAATGTTAGCTACCAGAGACGACATTTACTAATGCTTAAACTGGCCATCTTTAGCTATGACAGCTTGCATCCAGAAGTTCCAACGTTCGATGTAGATGATGTTTGGTAGGACGTGGTTTAACTTATTAATCAGGGGAAGTTGGTACTAAACATCCGGGTAACCAATCCAGGAGCTTTTGATTGACACGGGATGTTGTCTGATGGAAACGAACCAGTAGGTGCGTTTACACTGACCTTTTTATTCAGACTATATCATTATAAAAGCCTATTCAGAGAGAAAACACTCAATACAAACTCCCCATTCTCAATAAGAATGCCTTCGGAATGACGATTGTAAAGACAACCGCAGCATGTTAACGGTGTATTGAAATGATCCGAACCACCAGCTTGTCTTTTTACGGAGCAATGAATTAAGTAATTGAAGAGAAGACCTCAGTGAGAGTTGCTGACCATGGAATCTAGGTTTACTAAAAGATGAGTGATAAGGACTTTCTGCTTTTAGCATTACTTTGGATGACGCTGATGTTAACATAACATTTCTAGTGAGATCACCACACAACACGGCCTCCCAAAATAACTTAATGTTTGATAACATAGGAAGGATGTAACGTTAGAGTAAAACGTACCGATAAGACTCTCTTGTCATGCATGGCCTATTCTATCTCTCCCTCGTGCCACCAGTGGGAGTAAACCTGAGTTACTATCAAACTGTTTTTTCATTAAAGGCAACACAATAACACCCAAAAATGCTCTGATAGACACCCAATCTTTTGAAAAAACATGTCATACAGTATATTGGTCTCTTAAGCTGTCAACACAGCTGTTCCTACGGAATGCGTCGGGTCATGTAGACACCAGTTCAAATCAGATCAATAATCATGTAAACAGTTAACCCAAAATATTCTTTCGGCGGGATTTCAAACAGAGTGATGAAAACTGTCCATGTAAACCCTGCTAGTTTTTCATCCTGGTTGTCTTTGTGAGTTTGCACATTTATACAATGCGTAAAATTTTAATCTCGATTAGGGGGCTTAGAATGAAGAAATGCACAAAGAATTAAAGTGAAAATGTTTTATTGAAGTGCATCAAAGTGATATAATGTGACTGTTAAGAAGGAAAATTATTCAACTGCTATTGTTAATTAGGTATATTAATAAATATATTAATCAAATCTACTAGTTATATTTTATCATATTAGCCGGCTTTGGCAATTGTTGCTAACATTAACTAACTAGTAACTTTAGCAATTATTAGCAATAATAGTTGGCTTTGCTAACTATAATAACAATCTATTACATTAGCTAAATATTGCAATGATAGTTGACATTTGCTATCTTACTTGACGATAGCTGACATTAGTTAACTTTAACAACTATTGCTAAAGGTGAAATAGATCTTTATATTTCTCATTTAGTAACTAATTCTTGTGTTGTTCTTTACTCGTCAATCAAACGATACTTAGTGACACCTTAACTGTTGTGGTAATTTCCCTCCTTACAGCAATTCCGGTTTCTAGATTGGTACCTGTCCACATAGAAAAGTAGGATCTCAGTCTCCAGGTGATGCCAGTATGTTGTACTCAGCTAGGAGCACAAAGCTGTTCTCCCGGATTCTCCGGACCCTCACCAGATCTCCACACTCCTGAACGTGGATCAGCCCCCTTTCTGCTCTCCCGTACTCCCTCTCTTGGTCGTTTAGGGTCACCTCAGTCCGTTTGCCACAGGCTTGACGGTACAGGTACCTTACACCCATCACCAGTATCATGCCCAGACTAGCTGAGGAGCCTAGCAGCATGCCCAGCTCCCAGGCACTATGTCTTGGGATAATATCGGGATACTTTTCTTTGTTGTCTGGAGCTCCGGAGGGAATTGAAGGACCTTTGGGTTTAGCATCGGAGTTGAGAATGTTTGGTTTTGACTTACGATCATGACTTAGTTTGAAGTCCGGGTCAAGGTTTGGATGTGGTTCTGCGTTCACATGAACCACCGTACTTGGTGTGAGTATGATTAGGTTTGGATCGGGGTCAGATGATGTCATCTGGTTCTGGATGAACAGCCTCTGTCCTAAATCAAGCTTTTGGGAAAGGACAGGGGAGGAGGTGCGAGCATGATAGAGAGAGCGGCGAGGAACCTGAGATGGTTCGGGGTAACGGGAAGTTGACTGGAAGGACACTAAAGAAGAGATGGTTGAGGGAAAACGAGGAGGGAGAGAAGCTGAGGTGGCACTGGTGGAGTAGATGGAGAGGGATATGGTGGAAGAAGAAGCTGAGGCGGTGAAGGGAACTGAGGAGGATTTCTTAGAAGAGTTGAAAGAGGACTTGAAAGGTGAATGTGGGGAGGGATGGACAGTGGGAACCTGAGGAGGAATGGAGATTGGGGATGGCGACAAGAGAGCAGAAAGAGCTGGATATGTTCTGGGTTGGCCATATGTGGGAGACAGCGAAGGAATGCGGGCAACAATGGGGCTGGTTGTTTTAATCTTTGCTTGAGCCTGAAAATCCCTTACCTTTTGACCCTGACCTGGTTTGAAGATTGGTTCAAACCTTGATGGCAGAAGCAAAGAGATCACGGATTGAAGAGTTACTGTGGCTTGAATTTGCCTCATTTCAACTGTGTTTGCCTGCGGGGGGCCAGTTTGCGTTTGGTCCTGGGACCATGACTGGGGCGAGGTGCTTGAAGTCTTACGTAGGATGTAAGGAGTTTTAATAGTTTGAGGAAAACTTTTAAGTCCAAGTCTAAGAGCGCTGGTTTGCCTTTGTCTAGTTGTAAATTTTGATGGACTGTCTTCTGGCTGATGGTTGGTTCCTGACGGTTTATCAGGTGAGGCATTCAGGAATTTGTATAAGAAGACTTGAAGGGATTGAGGAGGGCTCTGATTGAGGGTTGTTTGGGATTGGAAAAATGACTGAAAGGTAGGGGGGTTGGATCGAGGTGATGAGAACTTGTCATTGGGGAAGGGAGTAGATGAAGCCTGAAAGGCGGGAAAGGCCCCACTTGTAGCTGTTTGTGACTGATCTCTATCAGGAAATTCATTAAAAGGTGGGGTTTCAGTAGTGGTGGTTTGCATTTGTGTAGTTTGGGATTCTGATGGACTGTGCTCTGACTGATTCATGGTTCCTGACTGATAGTGGGGTCGGGCATTCAGGACTTTGTTGACTTTTGTTGAATATGCCTCAAAGAAGGGAACGGTCCAACTAGTAGTGGTTTGGGGCTTATCTGTGTGGGGAAACCCAGTTTGAGTCTGAATAGTTTGAGGAAAACTGTTGAAGGGTTGGGGTTGAGCTGGGCTGGTTTGCCAGTTTTTAGTATTGGGTTCTGATAAACTGTCTTCTGGCTGATCTTTAATTCCTGACTGGTCGTGAGGTGGGTCATTCAAAAGTTTGTTGAGAAGGACATGGAGGGATAGACGGCTCTGACTGACGGATGGAGTTGTGCGGTAGTGGAAAAAGGACTGAGGGGTAGGAGGTTTGGATGGAGGTGATGAGGTCTCCACATTGGGGAAATGAGTAGATGAAGATGCCAGCAAGAAGGTAAAAGACTGACTTGTAACTGTTTTGGACTGAGCTGTATAGGGAAAACCATTTGAATGTCCAGGTTGAGGAGGGCCTTGTCTATATTCGGTTTCTGATGGACGGTCTTCTGGCTCATGCCTTGTTTCTGACTGGTTTTGAGGTGAGACATTCAGGAGTTTGGTCAGAAGGACCTGGATTGATTGGGGTTGGTTCTGGTTGGAATATGACAGATTGGCAGAGAGTTTGGATGAAGGTGACGAGGTTTCAATCTTGGGGGAGGGAGAAGATAATGATTCATGTAAAAGAGTCTGACTTGTGGCTTTTTGGGACTGATATAAATGGGGAAATCTGTAAGAAGGTTGGGGTTGGGGAGGAACATGTTTAGTTTTGGTTTCTGATGGACTGTTCTCTGACTGATCCTTGGTTCCTGGATGGTTGTGAGGAGAGGCATTCAGGAATTTGTTGTGAAGTACTTGTAGAGATTGAGGGTGCCTCTGTTTTAGGGATGATGGAGTTGTGTTGGACGGAAGGGTAAGCAGGTTCGATGGAGGTGATGAGGGCTCGACCTTGGGAAAAGGAGTTGATGAGGATCCCTGCGAGATCGTTAAGGTTTGATTTGTATCATTTCTTAAATGGTGAAGAGGTTCGGATGGTGAGTTCTGAATCTGAAGAATAGCCTGGTTAGAAGAGAACATATCAACATTGATTAGTCTCCTTTTAGGCTCAGTTGGGTCAGTCCGCCCTGGTTGAAATGAAGCGCCCTGAGTCTTTAATGGACTTGTTTGGGATTGGATTGTAGGTCTTGGATTCTTGAGAGTGGATCTTGAAGGATTTGTGCTGTGGAATCTAGGTCCAGTTGGAAGTGTACCAGCTATGGTGGTTTCAGAGTTGAATGTTGATTTTTTTGTCTCAGGAACAGTTGGTAGATTAAGATCCAAAAAATTTAGCTTGACTTTGTTTCTGTCTATCTCCTCATCCTTCGTACGGGGGAAATAGTCTGAATCGGTAACCGTCATGCCGGACCAGGTAGTAGAACCTTCCAATCCTCTAGCCTCAATTAAGGTAGAAGAAATTGGGTACGACAAGTTGTCGTGAGAGACATGTGGACTCTTGTAGTCCTTGGTATAGGTAAGGAGACTTCCTCGATCAGTGCTAGCCTCTTTAGGCACACCAGAAAGGGGTCTTAAAGTGGTATAGGTGTCCCTCTCACTAACTGTGATCACCTTTGTGAGAAACATCATAGGTTTGTTACTTTTGTTGCTTCCTGTCTCAAGGTAATCTCCAGGGGATGCCATATTCACATTTCTTTCTAAGACCGGACGAGGTACATCCGTTGGTTTTTCCTGAGTTTTGAGCCATCGTCGTCCTTTGAGTCTTACCGTAGGAGGACTCGGATATGTGGAAGGTCCGGTTGTGTTGTTTGTGGATCTGGTATCTGTAAGGTAACAATGTGAGAGAAGAGGAAGGTAAGACACAGGAGGTCTTGGTATCTGGTCTTGGTGGTCTGGTGCTAACGTTGGTGCATAAACAGAAACCAGCTTCTGGCAGCAGTCCTGAAGGACTCTAGCCCATTCCTTATGGAAAAAGGCCTCCAGTTCGGTAGTATTACTTATTTAACAGCCGAAAGCTACCTCTTCAAATCCCTCAAGAATTTTCTTTGGGATTCAGGTCATGTCACCCTAGAACGGTACAGGACTTGTTCTGGACTCATTATACTAACCTTAACTATACTCTACTGTATTGTTGATAGTTAACATTAGCTATAATTAGCCATGATAGCTACATTTTGCAATTATGGCTGACATTACCAGCTTTGATGATGATAGATCATATTTTTGAACTTAAGTGAGGACAGTTTATATTGGTGTACTTCAGGAATATGACCTGAATTTGGCTTATTCCAGCAATAAAAGCTCATTTAGTGATTTGAGCTGACAATAGGTAATTTGAGTGATGATAGCTTGCAAAAGCAAATTTTAGCAGTGATAGCTTTACTTGGCGATGATAGGTGGCATTATCTAACTTTAGTAATGATAGCTGACATTAGCTACCTTTACCTACATGCTAACTAACTTAACGTTAACTACTTCTAGACATGATAAGCTATGATAAAACAAGGCTAACTATGGTAATGATAACTGATACTACCTTTAACTCTTATAACTAATATTAGCTGAACTTAGCGATGATATCGGATATTAGCTTTAGGGATGCTAACTGAAACTAAGGCTCAGTGGACTTTAAGGTCCCTTGGAATCTTTGTCCTTTTGGAATATCCAAAGATGCTCAAGCTTCAGCTTCCTCACAGAAGGCGAGACTTTATTTATTTTCAAGTATTTCCTTTTTTTCTTTTTTACATGATGTAATTTAACACGTCTCTGACGAGGAATAATTTTTGCTTTCCGGTTGTAAATAACAGAACGAAAAATAAACGTAAGCGACCTACCCGGCTGAGCGGTATCATCTTCCTGTGATGCAAAAACTGGATTCCATTTATTCAGTCCTATGATGTCACTCTCACTCCAAGGACCATGACTCCCATCATGCATCACTGCTGACTCAATACCTGCCCAGTATATAAAGTAGGACTGGACCACTGTGATGCTGGAACAACAGATACAAGGTTTCCAACATGAGCTTCCACCCGTATCTGCTGGTTCTGGTACTGGTCTTCAGTAAACCTGAACCAATACTTACCAGAACCTGATGTCCCCCATGGGTGCATCGGGAGCTTTCCACACAAACGAGAGGTTTCTCTTCAGCTGTTTGTCTGAGTGAGTGAGGGTGTCGTCCTCTGACAGACAGTGCAGGGTATGGGTGCCTGGAGGAGTGAGAGCCCAGGAACCACCCACCAGAACCGGACCCAGTTTCACAGACCTAACCTCGTCTTCAAATCCAGTCTGGGCTTTGACCCCGGTACTGTGTACACTGCGAGCCTGGAGCAGGAACCCCATAAAGTCCCGAGAACTCCGGACGGTTACTGAAACCAAAAAGAAATCAACCATTCAGGTACGAAAACCAGTTTTTCTAAAAAAAAAAAATCAAGTTAATACTTTTTTCAACAGTCTAGCATTTTAGCATTACTTGTTTTCAGTGGACTAGAATGTTAACATTAATTTGTTAATTGTTAATTAATTGCAGGTAAACATTTTTGCATTAGATGTTTCCAAGCAATTAGCATGTTATATCATTAATTTCTTTAAGTGTACTAGCATGTCAGCATTACTTGATTTCAACTGACTGATGATTTTATTTAGATTTTAGGCCAGTGGCCCAAGTACAATTGAAAGAAAGGAAAAGACACGGCAGACGTGTCTAGATAACATCAGGTGGATTAGAAGCAGATGCAGAAACACAGACCTTTATGCATAGAGTAGGAGAATATTGTAGAATATTTCAGAATTCAACATAAATAGCCTTTTTTACATATTTTTATAGGAGTGTATAGTGATTGTTGCTGTTAGACCATTTCTGGTAGTCTATAGAAGTTGAAATATTATTCTTGTAAGCTGGTAAATATTCTGCTATGATTGAATGGTGTGCAGGACAGGAGAAGTCAAAGTGTAGCTTATTTTCTTGTCCTGTTTTCACTCCTGTATGTTTGTCTGTTTGTTTGTGAGCAAGATTACAGACCATCTACAGGATGGATTTGCATGACATTTTGCATGAAAGAGGCATGTTTTGGCATATCCTAGATGTGATAACATTTTGAGGATATAACCTGTTAAGCAGTATTTGAAATTCAATAAAACAAAATGAAAATTGAAAAAGCAGTCCTCTGCAAACCTCCGCCAAGTCACAACAGTTCTCTAGGTTAAGTAAAGATCCACGCATAATTCTCCTTTAATGTTTAAGTTATTGCCAGCCTCTAAATTTACCGACAACTCCAACAAACACCCTGAGTATCTCTCAAAAACTCTGTAACGGATCTTCCCCTGCGCCATGCACTTCAGCGTCTCTGTTCAGCCAAATGAGCCCCCAGCTCCATCCCCCAAAACATCAGAGGAATCAAAAGTAGCCTCATTGTGATGTCACTACTCGGTACATACGATCTCTGTACCGAACAGAACAGCCTTATTGCCTTTAACAGACAGTGTCTCTGTACATTGTGTCCATGATTGTTGTGTGGAAAATGGCAAACCAACATAATCCTGATATTTTGCTCTTTTAAGTTGCACACCATCCATACACAACATTTTCCATAGCTTCAAGTACAACATAGTGAATTTATTTCTTTTGCATTTTACCATCCCAGATGTAGTGGTGGGCGGCCCCTTTGAAGCATCCAGGGAGCATATTCGAAATACCCCTTTGACAATATATTGTTACATAGAATAGATAAATATGGTAACAACGAATCACTGCAGCACAGAATCATTTTGCCCTTGATGCCATCAGGGCCAGCTGCTTTCACATTTTTCAGACACTTAATGGCTCTCCCAATTTCATCACCAGGTCGATTTCTGCTCAATATGTCATTTAACTCTTCACAATTACAAATTTCACAGTGTAAACCATCATGACTTCTAGACGTTCTATCTGTTTCTGCTATCAACGTTATATACGATGATATACCAGAGGTATGAAGTATTTCTTTGAAATATTCCGTCATGTTAACATGTTAATAGTTGGAATTATTTTCAATAGATAAACATATTATCATGAGTTGTTTTCAACTGTCAACCACATTAGCATAAATGTTTTTCAGTGGACTATCATGTTAACATAAATTGTTTTCAGCAGTTCCGCATTTTATAATTTTTTTGTTGGGGGCGTGGCTTACCTGTCACTAACTGTCCAGGCAGGTACGACGCTGCAGACGTGCGCAAGGTGACGTGGCTATGCTGCAGGTCCAGCGGTTGAGCTCGGATGTGGCTGGGAATCATCTCCTGACAGGAGGCGTGGCTAGCACCACTAGAGAATGACAGCGTTGGCGAGGCCAGAACGAGTAATGCCACGCCCACCCAGACATGGTATCTGATATTCTGCATCTACAGGATCACAGAAGAGACTTCAGTAACACAGAGTAGTCTCCAATTCCAGGATCAAGTGTCCAATCTGCTCCAACACCACTCAGATAAAATGTAAGAAAGAAAAGGATTGTGGGTAAATATCAGAAACATGATGGAGTGGTAGGTAGCAGAGGGCCAGGGCTGTATACCACATTTCTATAATATATCATTTAAAGCATTTTTGACATTGTTTATGTGATATTTTATTATTAATTTCTAAACAGTTTATATTAATTTCATTAATCATGAAATTAAAATAATATTTGTAAAATTTAATAATTAAACAATAATAATTTTGACAAAAAATAGTAATGAAAATGAAAATAATACTGTATTACTGTAAGGTAACTCTGTTTTAATCCCTTCATTAACAGGAAATAGTCTTCATTTATTTTATACAACTTAATTTATAATCAAATTAAATACATTTATTTAGTTGATAAAGCAGATAAGCACATTTATTTCATGCTAAAAATAATATCAAAAATATTTCATTTATATACTATATAAATACTATAGAACTATATATTATAAACCCTTTAAATTAAATAAGTAATACATTGTTCCAATAAAAACCTATGATTGAATTCTTTATGGTTTATTGGTTTAATAAATTCAAAGCATTTATTTATTTCATGTAAAATAAATTAAATGTATACATCTACCTAAATGATATATATGTATATATAAATTAATATATAAATAATTATTACTTATTAAATTCGATTGATTCATTCAAATGTTATATTTAATTTTAATTAATTCTAATCTGAGAAATTTATTAAAGATATTTTCTTATTTTTGGAAAATAACAGAAATATTTTGGTGAGAAATATTGTTCTTAAGTATGGAAGTGCTTTTGAAACTGTATTTAAGAAGTAAAACCTTCAGAGTGTAGAGATTTAACTGCTGGTTTCTGTTTTTTTCTGCAGCAGATGAAATAATATGCTCTAGTGAGTGACTGGAGAACATTGAATAAATATCAAATCAATAAACCTTCTAATTAAAGTTGACTGATGAACAAATGAAAACAGCGTGACTTAAAGTTATTGAATACATTTTACCCATGAGCATGTTGGGCACTCTTACCTGCTAGCCTTCAGGATGTGCAGGAAATCCTTTTTCTGCTCATCAAGACTTCTGGCTGTCTTCTCCCCTGGAAACACAGTTTGTGAAAGAGAGAGAGTTTTAGGTTGGAGGTGTGTGAGGATTGAGTTTGGATGACCAGGATGTGGAGAGGGGGCCTACATAGAACCAGATTATGTAGAACTGCATGCCCCTAAAACAATGAGGTGTCTGAGTATATGTTGAAGCAATGTTGCCACTTTTTTAATTTTTCGGACATTGAACAACTCCCTTTTAAACTTTGACTTAAACAAAATTATGAATTTTAACACATTTACATCTGAAAATGGTCCATTTGCATTGTCTGGTGCAAATTTGTATCCACACAATGAGTTGATTGACTTTATATATAATTTTGCTGCGTAAAAAATTTGCTTTGCATTTAGTGTGAATTCATTTAATAGTTCCGCCCTTTTTGAAACCTAGCATGTGCTAATAAAATCAAAATGTTAGCCAGTCTGATTGGTCCTGATGATATACCAGTGGAGGTATGGCGTTGTCTCAGAGAGGGGGGAATAAATTACAATAACAACATAATCTTCACTATCTTGGAGAGAGAGAGCATACCTGAGGATTGTAGGGAAAGTGTTCTGGTAACAGTTTTCCAGACCAAGGGTGATGTGCAGATCTGTAGCAGCTACAAGTTTATAAAGCAAGGTCCAGCTGGATTAAGAAAAGAGGTGATGATTTGGGAAGGAATATGCTTTCATGCAAAGAAAGAACTACAGATGTGATGTGTGCTTGAGAGTGCTGGCAGAGAAGAAAAGAGAAGTCCGGGAGTTGCATCATGTCTTTGTGGGTTTAGAGAAAGTGTACAACAGAGAGCCGAGGGAAGAATTCTGGTATTTCATGAGGATATGTGATATGTTTGACATGTATCTAAATCTATAATAGATATACGTAGAGGTGGGACTTCACCAAGGCTTAGGTGAGTCATGTGGAACAGTGAGGATGCAAGAAGAAGAGGTGTAGAAGGGGCATTTGGGGTCAACTGCGCAGAGCAACGGGGAACGCGTAAAAGGTCATGAAGCGAGAGCAAGCAGGGTGGAATGGGTGGAGAAGAGTGTCAGGAGTTTTCTGTGACGGAAGAGTTGCAGCAAGAGTAAGTGGAAAGATTTACAAGATGGGAGTGAGAGCAGTTCTGCTGTCTGGTTTAGAGACGGTGGCACTGACCCAAAAAGAGGAGGCAGAGCTTGAGGTTGCAGATGTTAAGATTTTCTTTGGGAGTGACGAGGATTGACAGGATTAGAGACGAGCACATATGAAGGACAGTTTTGACATCTTGGAGACAAAGTTGGAGAGGCCAGATTGAGATGGTTCGGATATGTAAAGAGGAGGTGGAGTGGATATATGAGAGGACAGGGCAAGATGGAAACAGATTATCCACTGCAGCAAAACCTAGAGGGGACCACTAAGAACAAAGGTTAGCTGGTCTGAGTTTAATTTAAACTTAGCCATGTCTCAGCAGAGTTTAACAAAGCTGCTTTCATGTCTTTGATGTCTTTGCAACATATTACTTTTGTGGCTTTTATGTCCATTTAACATATTACTTATGGATATGATTTGTGACCTTGGAGCTGGTCCTGGGGGCTTTGATGTCCTTGTTACATGTGGCCTTGATCTCTAGATGTCTAGATCCAGGATCTGCTTTTTTCGTACTTACAAGACGGAGCTTTTGTACGTTCACTTAAACCTGAACCCCATGACTGAAACTGTGGGACGGAAGGTTTGATCAAACTAAAAATTGTGGCTCCAGCATCCAGGAGGAGGTTTTCCTGGACCAGGACTCATGATGAGGGTCAAACTATTGTGGAGCTGTGGATTTTAGGATCTTCGAGTGCATCCTCATGTATAATAAGATCTTCTGTAGAAGGAGAGGCTTTTCTAGGGGGAGCAGGTCTATGAGATTAGCCACACACTCCAACAGGATCTAGACCAGCTGTAGCCGCCCCCCTCCAGGATCTCCATCTCCCCCCTCATTCTTGGAGTCTCTGGGTGGTGTCCTACACTGTAACAATTGTCAGGGAAAAGTACAGTTAAAATAAAGTTTAACAGTAAAAGACTACAATGCAAAACAGTTGTGGATAAGTTGAATGAACCTAAACCAAGAAGCAGTAAGAAACTTTATTTGTATGGCCAGAATTAGTAGAAACATGATAAAATACTGACTTTATTCTCCTGAAAATGACATTTTTATTTTTGTTTTCAACGTTGCACTAATACTTTTTCTTCTTTGGGTTTTCCCTTCAGGGATCAACACAGCAGAACTCCAGTTTCCATCTTTCTCTGTCGTCTGCGTCTTCCTCTGTAACACCAACCAACTGCATGTCCTCTCTCACCACATCCCGCTAATTCCCCTTTTGTCTTTAGTCCCTTTTTCTCCTGTGTGGCAGCTCCATCTCCAGCATCCTGCTCCCAATATATCCACTATTCCTCCTTTTCACGTGTCCAAACCATCTCAATCTGGCAGCTCTTACTTTTACTTCAGGAAGTCTAACCTGGGCTGTTCCTCTGATCTGCTCATTTTTAAACTCCCCGTTATTCTGAGCTGCACCATCTTCACCTCTCCTCCTCACATATTCTGCATACATGTATTCTGTCTTACGGCGACTGACCTTCATTCCTCTTCTCTCCAGCGCATATCTCCAACTCTCCAGGTTTTCTTGCACCTGTTCCCTGCCCTTACTACAGATCACAATGTCATAGCAAACGTTATAGTTCACCGGAGACTGCTGACATGCTGCCCTCTTGTATCGCTCTAACATACTTCTCCGTCACTCCAGACCTCCTCATGCGATACCAGAATTCTTCCTTCGGCGTTCTGACGTATGCTTTCTTTAAATCCACAAAGACACAATGCAACTCCTTCTGACCTTCCTTTGTCCTTGGCCCTAATACTCCTTTGTGGAAAATAAAAATCAAACCATTTTTTCAATCTTTCTCATCCCTCTTTGGTCATGATAAGCAACTTTTTAAAAATGTTAAAATTTTTGTGTCTTAAAACTAAAAAATGAAAAAAAACTACAAAAGTTTTGTTTTTCAATATCTGTTTCTGAAATGAAACCAAAATACCAAAAGATGCACGGACCCCTAGTGTTTCACTCTGCAGACTAGACTCTCCTCCTGGCTGACTGCAACAGCAGTGTGGACACAGGCGGAAAAATCTGGAGGGGCATCTGTTGCATCCTGGGTAAGTCCGGTACAGAATTCCTCGACCACCTCGCATTTTAAAGGGTCCAATACTTTTTTCCAACGGCACGTGTCATAGTAGGAATTCAAAGACTGTTTAAGCTGTTGACTAGGAGACTCGCCTATCGTCTCACTACCTCCATACGGACGTCTACCCCGCTTCCTATGATGACGCACCTGAACGGTAGCCCCTGTTAGCCAAATACAGCATTAGCCACACCCGTTAACGGTAGCTCCCTTCGAAATGTTCTCTGCACTTGGAATGGTGCTCGGTTTATAATTTAGTAGCCAGGAAAAAGAATTGGCCCCTAAGGGTCTATTTAAAAAATTAAGTTGACTAGGATAACCTAAAGGACTGTCAAGAAAGACGGAGAGTCTCACATCTCAATCTTCACATTCTATGCTTGCCTTCTGAAGACCAGCCAGAACAAAGACCACCCTTATAAGATTTTATCCTGTAACTCATATGTAATCCACAAAATGTAATCAGGTATGTTTTTCGTTTAAAAAGTTGCTATTTCTACTTTATGGTTGCTGTTCAAACTTATAATCATGTTTTAAGACAAAAGGGAATGTAATACACATCGGGGGCGGAGTTTTGCAGAACCGTTGTTTTTTATTTAGCATATTAGAAGATATTGCCATAGAAGGTCGAATCTTAGAAGCTAAGAGTTTTACTAAGAGAATACCAAATGAAAGAGTGGTTGTGATGTTTTTGTATGAAATGTTAAAGAGATGTCCTTACATGTTTAAGATTGGAAATGTAAGTTTTGATTGGGACAGAGAGAGAGGAAGAGGGAGGAAGAGAGGCTTATAAACGGTAGAAAATGGATTGTTACAAGTAGAAAAATAAAGAAGAGGGATATTTGCAATCTTAACCCGTCTGATCACCAATATTTTATCGTCTGTAGGATATGCCAAAACCTTACTTCTCGGTAAAACTTCATGCACATCCGTCCATCAGTTTTTCTGTAATCTTGCTCAAACACAAACAAACAAATACACAGGGGTGAAAACATAACCTCCTTGATGGAGGTAAAAAGATCAAACCTCCTCACCACTCCTGTCACACCTCAATTTCATTAGAACCCCCGCCCCTCTTCTGTCTCCTGCATCAGTGATTGACCCACTTGTCTCCAGCCGTGTATCATTTACCTGACCTCAGAGTCTATGTAGTTTGACCTCTTTGTTCCATAAGAGCCATTTAGTGATTGCTCTGGCCTATAGAGGCCGTATAACACTTTATACACAAGGCGAGCGTAGAGTCGTGGACTATGCCATTGAGTTATGCACACTGGCCTCAGACAGCGGCTGGAACCATACCTCCCTCCTTGGCAACTCCATGTTTGGACTTTCGAGATACATCAACCATCAAAAGGCTAAATTAGATCTACCCGACAACCTGGTCTCGGTGATCGCAACAGCAATCTGCATCGACAACCGCTTGGCTGAATGAGAAATAGAGTCTCTACAAGCTTCAGCTTCTCGTCCCTACCAGAGAGGGCAGGATGGAACCTACTCTTCTTTGTCTCAACCTCAACAGGTCTGTGGCTGCGGCTGGAATGTCCATCGTCATTCCAGCCCCAGCACCACCCTCTGCCAGGGAGGAGCCAATGCAGTGCCTGGCTGTCTCCGGAAGAATGTCAGCGCCGCCTGCGGGAGGGTCAGCGCATCTACTGTGGACAAAAGGGAACTTATCTCTCAACTCAACTCCCGTTAACTCCTTTAACTCCAGTTAACTCCTTTAACTCCTGGAAGAATAATTTAATGGAAAACAGGACTGTGTAATTCCCTTTGGTGGGCCTCTCACATGTGAAGTCTCCAAGTCTACTCTCTCCCTGACCTCTCCAGGGACCATCAAGGTCACCAAGACTCTTGGGTGTACTAGTAATCAACTGTTCCCTCCTGTTACAAGGATTAAAAGGGGTTGTTCAACAAGTCCAGAGCCACTTCTCTGCCTCCACACAGACTATATGATTGTAGCATTGAACTCCCTCCTGGAACTTCTCCCCCAAGAAACGTCTCCTGCTCCTGCTGTCTTCTATGCTCTAGTCAACGATGTTCTCGACACGCTTTGCAATTCTTCTTGACCACCATCTGTATGTCAAAACTGAGATGTGCGAGTTCCATGTACCCTCACTATCCTTCCTGGGTTTTATCCTCCCCCATAACAGAATTGAAAAATAGTTATCAATGTAAGGTTTCCCTCAAGGACCCCTCAGGCAAATTCAGCCTTCCAGAAGCTCAAGCAGAACCTCATATCCAATTGTTCCTACGCGTCCCTGATCAGTCAGGACGTCCCTGGATGTGGGGTTCTGTCACAACTCAATCACATTAGATCCCCCGCCCCTAATGTGTCTCCTGCCCCATTGAATGTCCCAATTGTCTCCAGCTATATAGTATTTACCTGACCTCACAGTGTATATGGTTTATCTTCCCCCGTTCCATCAGTCCCAGTTTGAAATGTTCCCCCTCTTCATACTCCCCAGCGTTTCTTAGTTTGGTCATGTGAGCTTGTTGGGTATTTTTTACCTAGCCTGTTTCTGACCTAGATTTTCCCTTAGCCCTTACTGGATTTGAATTAATGGTTTTCGAATTATACAAAAACATCTCCGGAGACTTTTCCTGAAAAAAATCAAGTTTATCAACTCAGTCTTTATGTCCTCTCTGAAGGAAGGTTTGAATCAAGTGGCTGCAGGCCTGCAAATCCACAGTTTCCGGGCAGGTTGATGAAGACATTAATATACTGCTCGAAGTGTCTGCGAAGCGAGAAATGGAGCAGCAGCTGCAAATGATGACAACCATCATCGTCAGTTAAAAACCATCAGTCATAGAAGCTAAGAGGTCGACTCAGAGACCTTACCCCACGATTAAAAGGGCTGTGAGGATCCACAAAATCCGACAGGAGCTTAAATCCCTCAATAGCAGCACAGCTCTGCATAGGGCAGAATGGCACTGAAGGCACCTGAGAGGGCAAGAAGGCAGACTTCCTTCATAACAAACCCTTTCAACATGCAGCTTCTAGGACAGAGGTGGAATGGCAACCTAGCCGGCTCAAACCAGGAAATAGACCTAGACTGTAGGTGTTTCACATGCGCCACATCTAAAGCAACTCCCACAGGCAGGATGAGCTGGGTCAGAGCAACATCCTTATAGACCCACAACCTCCCACCAAGCTCTTTGACATTGGGATCCACTCCTGACATAAGTTCAGGAAGTTGTGAAAAAGGCCAGTTCCAACTCAGCCCCTGGACCAAGCAGTGTTTGTACAAATTGTTCAAGAACCGTCCATTACTGCTCAACGGACTCTGGAAGATCTTGAGAGTCATCTGGAGGAGAGGAACTGGGGAGCTGTTGTGGCACTTTTGCAAATGCATCATCGTTTGGAAATGCCTGCCTCTCAATAAAACCCACAAATCGGAAATTTTGTCTGCCTGTCAGATTCATAAATCAATTCATTCATTGTCTGTAGCTGATCATCTTGTTCAGGGTCGCGGTGGCTGGAGCTCATCTCCGCTGACATTGGGCCAGAAGAAGGGTACACCCTGAACAAGTCCTGTGTTCATCACAGCCCTCCACGTTCACAGTCACTCCTACCGGCAAGTTAGGGTCACTATTCACTATATGTTTTTGGGTAGTGGACGAAAGCATAAGTACAGGTGAGCCAAACGCTGACGAATCATATTAAGAGAGTACCGGGTTTGAATTCATGTGGGTCGTACATTTTCCAGGGCTCTCCAAGTAAGTATTATCACAGTCAAAAATGAAGCACGTAAGGCTGTTTCTGATGGCATTAGGAAAAGCCATCACAAAGCCCAGAGAGTCAGAGACGAGAAGATTTGAGCTGTTGATGAGCTCAATTGTGCTTTTTCACACAACTTTTCAGACCCTCTCTTATTTTTTTACTAAAAAATGATTAGCGACTCTGATTATGCTAAAGTGTGAACACCAAAGCAAACAAATGTTTACTGGTGACATCGGCAGGAGTTCGCCGAAGTAGCTGTCAGCTACACATTACATTCACCGTCGCACGATTGCTTTTGTCACGTAATCTCTCTTTCTTACGCTTCCACGATGTGTTTGTCCGCTGGAAGCTGATGAGCACATAGTTATAATTTTAGTTATAATAGTAATCTTCCACCTGTCCTCAGAGTAGGGTTACCTTCCGTTGTATTTTTGTGCTCCGGTTGTTTTAATGTGGACGTGAAGTTCATAAGTATTTTTGAAAGGATTTTCTTGTCACTTTTCCTGCTGCTCCCTCACTACTACCTGACTCTTATGTTCTTTTTTAAAATAGCAGCCAGGCCAGCCATCTACCATTTTACTCTGTTTTTAAACACTTTTACGCCGGTTTCTCTCTGGTATGCCGCCAATCATGGCATGCCAGGACTGTTCTACTGACCTTAAGGAGGATAT
Organism: Lophius americanus; assembly: GCA_037951165.1. NCBI lineage: Eukaryota > Metazoa > Chordata > Actinopteri > Lophiiformes > Lophiidae > Lophius > Lophius americanus. The sequence continues at coordinate 1,154,922 of JBBDHG010000116.1, forward strand.
CCGGCAGTTCTCAGATGGACTGAAGAAGAAGGAGAAACTGATGAGTAGTTTTATAGACACGGCTCATGAGCACTCCGAATTCTTCTTCAACAGTTCGGTGGGACCCCCTCCTCCTGGCCACGGCTTTCCCCCTGCTCAACACCTAGCCGGTAGTCATCCTCGGCTGAAGTAGTTGTACGCGGTTGCTCGGACTGGGCTGGCTCTCCTCCTCAACTAGGTCTCTAGAACCAATATGCAGTCTTGTTGGACAACACCTCAGTGCATCCAGTGGATACTATGTTGACTGCAACCTGATTCAACCTAGACCCTTTTCTGGGAGCGGGACCTCCTGACACCGCCACCTCCTCCAGCCACACAGATCCTGAACACAGAAGACCTAAGACTGAGACTCTCAATCTTTCTTTACAAGTGACATGGAGGAATAGTCCATCTGAGCTGAACCTGAGCGGTTCTTTGTTGTTGGACTTCTGAGCCGGTCTAGATAGTCCATTTGATTGGTTGGGCTTCTGCCTTTGATGTTTTGGAAGGTGATCTGCAATCTGAGCAGATGAACTGGATGTTTAAATGATACCCAGATGCTCCTTTGTAGACCCCGCCCCCTTTGATGTTGGTCTATAAAAACCTGTTGAGGCTCCACAACCAGTGACAGTAAGGAAACAGTTAAATGGGTAAACTGGGGCTGTCTGCACAAACATCAGCATACGACAGCCAGGAGCAATATTTTTCTGACGCTGTCCTCAACGTGAATGGAGTCCAGTTTCAGATCCACAAGGTCATCCTGTCTACCTCCAGCCCATACTTCGAGTGAGACCGCAACCTGTCTTTCATTTTATGTAACGGCTGATTCTCTCGGGGGGGAGGGGGGCTGGAGCCTATTCCAGCCAACATTGGGTGAGAAGCGGGGTACACCCTGGAAATGCTAGTTTATCACTGGGAAGAACAATAGAGGCTAACATTGATTCTCACCTACGGGCAATCTAGAGTCATCTGGTAATGTTAGCATCAGCTGATGTGGTGGTTCTGACTAACTTCTACTGTCCAAGAACGTGACTACATGAGAAATGCCTGTAGTAACTCTAAATTGCCTGTGTTGTTCTAATGTGAAGTGGGAGGAGCAACAAACTTTCAGAGCTTTTTTACACACCACCACAATAATTTGTGTTTTTTTCATTGAGAAGATAGTTAGGTCATTAATTTTTATAAAATAGCCTGTTTTTCTGAATTAACCTGATGATTATGTCTCTAATTTTACAAAACATCCTTTATTTCAGAAGTACTATGTTAATTGTTAATGTTGTAAATCATTTTCTGAATTAAGGCTATAATTATGTTGATAATTTTAGGAAACATACTTTTTTTTCTGAATTCAGGAGATAATTATGTCATTAATTTCATAAAACACCATCTGCTTGTAAAGATGAGAAAGTAACTGGTGATTTTCTTCCGCAGTGCTCTCTTCACTCGATGGTCCTCACCTGATGAAACCTCCTATGAGATAAACGATGTGTCTCCAGACATGATGAGGCTCATCGTGGACTTTGCATACTGCCACTCTGTGGCTGTGACGAAGCAGAACGTCCAGGAGCTCTTCATGGCAGCAGACATGTTTAACATGACAGGCATAATCAAAGTCTGCTCCTACTTCCTGGAGGAGCAGCTCTGTCCAGAGAACTGCATCGGCATCTGGCGGTTCCCCTTCATCTACGACCCTCCGGAGCTGCAGAGCAAGGCCTTAGTTTGTATGCTGGAGAACTTTGAGGAGGTGATTTCCGGAGAAGAGTTCCTGCAGCTCTCTGTGCAGGAACTCACCGACGTAGTCAACAGTGACGACCTCAATGTTAGGAATGAGAGCTTTGTGCTGCAGGCCATTTTTCTCTGGATCAGCCACAACCCAGAGGATAGAATCAGACACCTGCCTGCACTCCTATCGAAGGTATGGTAAAAGTCTGTCACACCCTTTAGTTTAAGAGTACAGAAGATCAACTCACCCCTTGTACAATATATGGTTCTTGTTAAGATTGAGCAGCAGCTCATTCGTTTATGGAACGTTTTATGTTCAAATGTTCAGACTCTGGAGACTGAAGGAAAAACATGAGGAGCTTTATGGGTTTTCTTCACAATGACAGAGGATTAGAGCAGCGAAGGGAAGAAACCTGGGACCCAGAGTCATTAATATTATGACACTGAATCGTAATTTTAGAAGAAAGTCATGATATTACCAGAATAAACTCAGTATTTCAGGACAAAGTGACCATATTATGGGATAAGTCATATTTTTATGGAAAAAAAAAAGTCATGATGTTGATGAGATAAGGTTGTAATTTAAAAGAACAATACACAAGAGTATAGCTGAGCGGCATACATGATGTTACAAGGACAAAGTTCTGTGAGAAAAAAGGTTGTAAGAATAAAGTTGGAATTTTATGAGAAAAGGCCAATACTGTTACAGGAATAATTTGCGAGAGGGAAGTCATAATATTACAGGTATAGAGTTGTTTGTGAAAAGAAAAAGTCAATACGTTATGGGAATAAGTTCTATTAGGAAAAAAAAGTTGTAAGAGTAAAGTTGGAATTTTAATTAATCTTAATTTTAAATATACAATACAATACAATATCACAGGAATAAAGTTGCACAGTTAAAAAAGAAATCACAATAATAATACAGGAATAAATCTGTAAGAAGAACAAATCATAATATTACAGGGAAACATTTATACAAGAAAAAAGTCCTGTTACAGGAATAAAGCTGAGAAAAGAGATTTGTAACAAAATCTGAATTTATGAGAAAGGAGCAGTGTAATGAGATAAAGTTACATTTTATTGAGGAGGTCAATATTATTGGAATAAAGTTGTGCATGACAAAGGTCATGTTACTGGAATAAAGTTTATATAATTCATGAGAGAACGACAGTATTATGAGATAAGGTCGTAATGTAAAAGAACAATACACAAGAATATAGCTGAGCGGCATAAAAGTCAAAAGGTTACAGGAATGAAGCTGTAGGAGGATAAAAAGTTGCCAAAAATAAAGTCTGAATTCATGAGAAAAGGGCAGGATTATGAAATAAAGTGCAAAATAAGAAGTCAGAATATCACAGGAATAAAGTTGCATATGAAAAGAAAAGTCAACACCTAGGGGGTAATTTAGAAGGGCAGTAGTGACAAAAGTGTTAATGTTACAGGAACAAAGTTCGGATAAAGTCAGAGGAAAAAATTATTCTATTACAAAATAAAGTAAATTGTATGTTAAAAGAGGAAGGTTATGAGCTTAAATCTGAATTTTACGAAAAAGAAAGACATGATATTACAGGAATACATTTGGAAGCCTCCAGTTCCTGATCACATATTCCTGTTTTTTCTCTTGGTAGGTGCGGCTGGCCTTGACTAGTGGGGACTACATCAGTTCTGTGTTGAACAATGGTTTGGTGATGTCGAACAACGAGTGCCTGCGAATGGTCGCCGACGCCCTACAGTTTAAAAATTGCATGATTGAGAACATTCCCCCTTTGACTGTTTGCTCCAATTACATCGCCCGCCCTCGCCTACCAAGCACCCTCCTTTTGGCTTTTGGTGGCGCGGGCAGCATGGGTTTCACCAACAAGATTGAGGCATACGATGTCCGTGCCGACCGCTGGCTGACCGTGACAGACACTCTAGAAAGACCTCGTGCTTACCACCAAACCATCTTACTGAACGGCAGCATCTACTGCGTAGGCGGCTGCTTCGATTTTCAACATTTGAACAACCTGTACAGGTTTGACATGAAGACACACAGGTGGCACGAGGCTGCACCCATGCACTGCATGCGCTGTTATCTAAGCGTCACTGAGCTGAACGGATACCTGTACGCGATGGGAGGTAATGATGGGAACCAACGGCTCAAGAGCGCCGAGCGCTACTACCCCAGGAACAACCAATGGACCAAAATCGCTGACATGCAAGAGAAAAGGAGTGATGCCAGCTGTGCAGCGCTCGACCACAAGGTTGGTGAACTAGAAGATTAGGATCGTTCAGGGGAACCAAGTGGTTAGATTCGAGTCCAGAGGAAGTTTCTGAACCTCTATAGTTGTGCTGACGTGACTTTGTGTCACGTGACCATAATTAACCATTAACATTATTATAATAATGTTAATAATAATAATAATAATTTATTTAATTTGTAACGAACTTTACATTTTGATCAAATTTCAAAGTGCTACAAGGTTAAAGCAGATAAAAGCATAAATAAAAAAATGTAAACAATTATATAAATATGACCAAAAAGCTGCAATGTTAATTTAAAGTTATAGGCTCTGCTAAAAAAACAACAACTAACTATAACTGTTAAAACAGGAATATAAAGTCTCAGTCGTCTGTGGAGCCCTCAGATGGTCAGGGAGGGCATTCCACAGACGATGGGCAGCAGAACGGAAGGCCCCATCACCCATGGTGCTGACCTCGGTCTGGGGAAGGAGGAGGCGGTATGAGTGGGTAGAACGGAGGGATCGTGTATCTTGATTGAGTATTTTCTTGTGCTTCACATTTGTATCTTTGATGTCTTTGGGCAATGAAACCACGATAAGTTGGATAACTTTGCGACATGTGACCTTGATGACTTAGAATTTTTGTGTCATAAAAAATATGACTAGACATGTAACGTTATAGCTTTGATGTCTTTGATAAGTGGCAATAATATCTGTCACATGCAACCATGATAACTTTGATGTCCCTGTGACATGTGACTGCGAGGTCGTTGATGTTGGGTAACTGAACTGCCTAGGCAGAGTGAGGTACTTTACTGACTGACCTTTGACTACTTTCTACTTTAAAGGAGGTCAGATATCCAACCGTTTGATCCAATTTTATTAAAGATTAGATATATATAATTGAACATTAAAGTGTTCAACTCCCCTTCAAAATGACTTTATTTGCTTCCTGTTCTATGCAGATTTATATTTGTGGTGGTTTTGATGGATCAGACTACCTCAAATCCTGTGAATATTACAGTCCAGAGACCAACCAGTGGACCAGCTTTGCCTCCATGGCACGCCCACGGAGTGGAAACAGCGTCATCGCTTATGCAGGCCAGATCTATGTAGTAAGTACATGTAGTAAGTTCTTTCCGTGTTGGAGTATTTGGGGTGAGGGAGTGGGTAGGTAAATAGTAAAAGGGAAATGGTCCCAAATCAACCCAAGAATGGTTCAGAGATCACTGAAGGTTTGCCATGACCATGCCCACGTGACCTTAACCCCAAGGAACATCTGTGGAATGTACTGAAGGGGTGGGTCCACAAGCGTCGACCTCAGAATCTGAAGGAGACAGAGAGTTTCTGAGTGGAGGAATGGTCTCAGATCTCCATGTGTTCTCAAACCTCATCACACACTGCAGAAGGAGACTCACGGATCTTATACTGGCAAAAGAGTGCTGCACAAAATATTAAATGCAGTGTGCCAAAACATGTTTTTTATATATATATATTAAGATTGTTATGTTGCTTCTAATTGTTACTTGAGTTTAAGTTTAGATTTTTGAAAACAATTAGAATCAAAGATCATGGTTACAGACAGCAAAGCCTTTTCTTTTTTCTTCCCATTTGGCCGTTCTTTAAAGGGTGCCAATAATTCTGTTGGGTAGGTTAGTGGGTGTTGTTAGTGGGTAGGTGGGTCAAACAGTAAGGAAGAAGGTACTATCATATAATTCTAGATATCATACCAGCCTTCTGCAAGCACTAGAGACTTATGTATTGATGGGGGGGGGGGGTCTGTAGAGTAGTTAGGACCGGTAGGGTGAGTTGGATATGTAGGTGGAGGTGGGTGGACCTCCAAAGATCAATCCTTTGATAATCTTCAGTAAAAATAGAGTGAATGAGTGAAAACCCCCGTAGATCCTCTCATTCTGCATTCATCCATTGGTTTCTTTTACTTTCAATGAACGTTTTGAACGCATAACTAGTGATGAATTAAGAATACTTTCATATGAACTGAATAAACATCTTTTAACTGTTTATTTTACTTTCCTTCTGTTAGGTTGGCGGTTTTAATGGCCAATCACGCTTACGCAGCGTTGAGGTCTACAACAACCAGACGGAAACCTGGCATTCGGTGGCTTCTATGTTGTCAAGCCGTAAGAACTTTGATATCGCTGTGATTGACAACAAGATCTATGTTGTTGGGGGCTTCAGCCGAAACATTGTCATTAACAAATGCGAGTGCTATGACCCAAGTACTGATGCGTGGGTTCAGATCTGTGACCTAGGCATTTCCCGTAGCGCACTCAGTTGCTGCGTGGTGCGCAGGCTGCCAGACATGGCCGAATACACCTTTTCTCGTGACTTCCTGCCATTTCTGGACACAGAAATGGAGACAGAGCCAAGTCCTGTCCTAAACCACCATCCACCACCGCAAGTTACACCATGATCAAATAAACTTCTGTGAGAATTTAACAAGTTTCAGAGTTTTCGATAATGTTTGGTTTTTTGTAGGATCCAATCTACCAGGGCAAAAATGACACAAATGGGGTCTTGAATATCCCACACCCTTCCTTCAACCAATGTTGACCAATGTTGTTTACTGTCTGGCTCGGCTTCATATGGCCAACATAGATCCTGAACACAGAACGTCTAAAGCTGAGACTCTCAATCTTTCTTAACAAGTGAGTCGGAGGACCGACCCATCTGACCTGAACCTGAGCAGTTTTTCATTGATGGACTTCTCAGCAGGTCTGGATGGTCCATTTAATCGGTTGACCTTGCTGTCTTTGATGTTTTGGAAGGTGATCTGCAGACTGAACAGATCAGCTGGATGTTTTCCCCAGGTGGGTTAACATGGACGCGGTTTTACATTCAGAATAAAATTCCCAAAAGGTTTTCCTGTACTGACTGTTTTTACCTGAGCGGTGGTCTTATCAGAAATGGTTTTAACCCTTGCCGACACATCCATCGGAAAAGCTATCAACGGCTGAGTGACAAGCAGGAAGTAACCAATAGATGATGAGTTTCACCAGTGGGTGGTTGTCTGTCGTGTGATTGTGTTTGTTTTTAAAGAAATATGATGACCAGCTGATAGTAACTCATGTTTACTTCTAAAAAGTTTGATGAGGAGTTTCTGACTTTTCTGCGAAAAGGCAGAAACTCCTCATCAAACCATGAAATGACAAACTCTTATGTCAAGCGTGTTTCTAAACAGTATAAAAAAACCTGACTCATGAAATTAGTACAGAATAAAATGGAAATGGAAGACAGTCCATTTTAATAACATAGGCTCAACCTTTTTAGGAAAGCATGTTTCTACAAAACAGTTTAACCCTTTAAAGTCTGTAAAGTGAGTCCTCACATGCTTTATTATGCCCAAAAACAATCGAATAAGACTTTGTCAATAGCCGTGGTTAATGCCTCCCCCTGTGGTGTGTCCCTCTGAGCATCCCTTACTCTTTGGCAGCATGTCTACGCCAAAGAGTAAGGGATGGCCCTTACTCTTTGGCTCACTGGGTCATACTGGTAAATCACTGGTTCAGTCAAGTGGCCACATTTCAGTAAGAAATAGCGAGTCAATATTTGCTCAACCAAACCGCTGAGCAGCACATTAAAGGATCTGATATCTGGGTTTTGAATCATTCCAGTTAGGAACATAAATGATTGTGTATCAGTTTCACCTGCTTTGATTCAAATGAGAGTGACAACTGGTGGACAGGAGAGGCAACATCAAGTCAAACCTCAAAGAAAGGTTCTGGTTCTGTATTCGGTGACCGCAGACCATTTCTCTCTCTTCATCCTTCTTGACTGATTTTTCTCTAGTTTTGTCTTCTAATAGTGTCCTTGTCTCTACTGGTAGCATGATGCGATACCTGCAGCCCATCCAGGCTGCACAGGTTGTGAAGCTCCTCCAGGATGGAACATCCATATATGTCGTCGCAAGAAGTTCTGCAGTGTCTCCCAGAAGTCTCTAGAGCATAGACATGATGCACGGACCATCCTTTGTGTGAGGAGGAACAGGAGAAACACTCCCAGAGCCCTCAAAAAATAGCCTCCAGCAGCTACTGGTGTTATGTTTCTGAAAAAATGTCATAAACAGAGTCCTTTGGGGCCCTTTGGGTCCTCTAGTGGGACCTGTGCTCACAGACTGTCTCTGGATTGATGTTCAACAGAGAACACCATCATGGGCAGCTTCTCCATTGGTGCCCTGTTCTCCTCACAGATGAGTGCAGGCTCGTGCTGAGCTCATGTGACAGACGTGAAAGAGTCTGGGGACGCCGTGGTGAACATTATGGTGCCTGAAACATCATCCAGCAGGACCGGTTTGGTGGTTGGTAAGCAGGGGCAAAAGTCCAATGTCTTTGTACACTGACATTTAAAAATTGTAAGGCCATCAAAAACATACTGTAAGAACTGCATTCCTTTATTCTGAAGATTTGATCATTTTCCCTGTCATATCACTTACTTGCTGTGCACTGAAAAAATATGGAATTATGTGGATTCAGACCCTTTACCCCATATTGCGCGTAGGAGTGAATGCGAGCGTGTATGGTTGTCTGTTTCTAAGTGTGTCAGGCATGAGAAGAACTGACACCCCGTCTGGGGTGTACCCTGCTTCTCGCCCAATTTCAGTGGGGATAGGCTCCAGCCACCGCAACCCAGAACCAGGTAAGTGGTTACAGATAATGAATTCATTGATTAATGGATCTGGGAGGCAGAAAAGTACAAAGCCACACACACAGGCAGGTTTTTTCGGGCAATTCAAATATGAAAAAAAAATAGATTTTTGTATTGATTTTTAATTGTTCTTTTTTTGCCGTTTTTATTTTCTACTATTGTACATATATACAAATATATATATGTACATATATATATAAACATATATACATATATATATACATATATATAATATATGTATATATATATATATATGTATATATATATATATATATATATATATATATATATATATATATATATATATATATGTATATATATATATATTATATATATGTATATATATATGTATATATGTTTATATATATATATATATATATATATATATATATATATATATACATATATATATATGTATATATGTATATATATATATATATATATATATATATATATACATATATATATATGTATGTATGTATGTATGTATGTATGTATGTATGTATGTATGTATGTATGTATGTATGTATGTATGTATGTATGTATGTATGTATGTATGTATGTATGTATGTATGTATGTATGTATATATATATATAATATATGTATATATTATATATATACGTATATATGTACATATATATATAAACATATATACATATATATATACATATATATATACATATATATATGTATATATATATATATATATATATATATATATATATGTATATATATATATATATATATATATATATATATATACATATATATAATATATGTGTATATATATATATATATATATATATATATATATATATATATATATATATACATATATATAATATATGTGTATATGTGTATATATATATATATATATATATATATATATATATATATATATATATATACATATATATAATATATGTGTATATATATATATATATATATATATATATATATATATATATATATATATATATATACATATATATAATATATGTGTATATATATATATATATATATATATATATATATATATATATATATATATACATATATTATATATACATATATTATATATACATATATTATATATATATATACATACATATATATACATACATATATATATATATATATATATATACATACATATATATATATATATATATATATATAATATATGTGTATATATATATATATATATATATATATATATATATATGTATATATTATATATATACGTATATATGTACATACATATATAGCCTGTGGTTTTCTGATTCATCTGGTCTACATCTCTAGTCTAGATCAGTGGTGCCTCTTCCTCCTCTGGCTAGTTTCTACTGTACCAGCCTCGAGCGTGGGCGCGTGCGCGCGGGTTGACGCGTGTCCCGCCAGTGTGCGGTGATCCGGCTCGTGGACACGGACCCTCCGCAGATCTCTCTCTCTCTCTTTCTCTCTCCCGTCTGCCCTGTCTGGTGACCGAGCCTCATCCCCGGTCCAGGATCTCTGCCGGGAAGGGGTACGCTGGAGGAGACTCACGGTGAGGCTCACGGGGTTAGAGAGGAGGGAAAAGAAGAGAATTAATGACGTAATAACCTCCGGTCTACATGTCGGCTGGTGCCCTGGAACGCACCACACCACCTCCTTCCGTTACCGGTAAGTGTCTGAGGGGACCGGGGCTGGGTGGTCTGACCCTGGGGGGATCCGGATATTGGTGCTGACCTGTGAAAAGGACTCCTGAGGTCTCGTGAGGTCGTTCAGCCATGTTGTGAGGGAGGAGGCGAGGAGGGGGGACGACTCAGCTTGTGACACCTGCCCTCCTTCCCGGTCCAAGTAAATGGTTATAACGTCGGTTCTGTGGGTCCATTCCACCCCTCACCCCACCCCATCCCCCCACACACAGGAGCCGTGCCCTGACTCGGTGTGCGGGGGCTCTTAACCGTTCAGGCAGGTCTACCGGAGAACGGCGGGGTTCCGGGGGTCTGACACCGATCGAGTCCTAGGGAGGGACTGAGGGGAGGCACGAGGGAACTGGTGCTAGGTCATCTTGGCCCCCCTCTCTGCGGCAGTCCGGTCGGTCTCGTGGAGACACCGGGGTCGATGAGTCCGGGCACCGAACCGGTTTGGTTCGTTTAATCCATTTGATTCTTTGTTTGATTCATTTACATTATTTTTTATTGTATTATTTTAAAAAAAGAAGAAATTGTATTGTTTCAGACGAAAAAATGAAGATATGGATTTATGTAAATATTTTTAAGCTATTACGTTTTTTATCCTTGTATATTGAGTAGATGAGGAGGCTGAAAACAAATCGCTTTAATTTAATTTAAAATTCTAATTATTTTACACTTTTTATTCTTATTCACTAGATGATATTTGTTTTATTATTTAAGTCAACTGTTTAGTTGCAAAATTAGATGTATTAAAACTTTTTTTTTGAATAGCTAATTTATAGTTTATTATTTTATGTGATTTTTTTTTTTAAATAGACCTTTTTTTTTTTTACTTTCAGCGTTTCACTTTCGGGGTCGCCACAGCGGATCATCTGTTTCCATCCATAGTTAGCGCTGGTATGATGCTTACAGTACCAGTGATGGCACTTGTTAACCTCCCCCCCCCAATGTATCGGTGCTTGGGACGGCACAAGAAAAGAAGTTAAAAAAAAGAAGTTAAAAACTCTTAAGTATTTTAAGATATTTTAAAATATATTTCGGCACTGGGTCGTTGAAAAGTCTGTCCATGGATTTAGTTCATTTAACTATATATATTTCATTTTCATTTTTTCATTTTAGTTTTAATGCGGCTTTTTATTCATTTGTAAAAGGTAATTTTTATTTTTTTATGTCTATTTTAATTTAGAAGTTTTAATATGTCTGTTATTCTGGATGACATTATTTTCATTTTTCTTTCAAAACATTTTCAAATATTTTGATTTTTATATATTTATATTCTGCCAATATAGTTTTACTATTTCAACTTTTTAATTCTTGATATTATTTCCCTAATTTAAAATTTTTTTTTTTTTTAATTTAACAATTACGTTTCATTTAATTAATTGGTATTTTTGGATAATATATACATATATGTATATATATATTTATTCATGTGTATGTAGAAATATTGATATATGTATTTATTTTTTATATTATGTATTATTATTTTAATTTTAACTCCTTTAAACTTTTTTGTTTAAATATATGGGACATATATGTATATGTATGTATGTATGTATATATATCTACAAATATATATATATTTATATATATGTATGTATGTATATATATCTACAAATATATATTTACATATATATGTATATATATCTACAAATATATATATTTATATATATGTATGTATGCATATATATCTACAAATATATATATATTTATATATATATATATATATATGTATATATATGTACAAATACATATACATATATATATATATATATATACATATATACATATACATATATATATATATATATGATTATCTTGTAATTACTCATTTCTCCTCCCAATATGATGCCGTTTAATTTTTTGCATTATGTTAATCACGGCACGATTTATTTTTTTATTTTTGGCACTACTGATGTTTTCCAAAAGGAATGATTCCTGATGTTTATTGATGTTTATTGATGTTTATTGATGTTTATTGATGATAATTGATGTAATTGTTTTTCAGAGTGGTGTGGGGGTGGAGGTAGGGGTGGGGGTCAGGGCAGGATACACAGAAAAAGGGTCAGTTACCATGACGATAACAGCGATGATTTATCCTCTTATTATTGGGCCTTATCTGTTCAATAATTTATTAATTCAAAGATTGTTCATATTCACAGCCCACCCCCACCCCTCTGTAATTCTCCTCTGTCCTCTCTCGCCCTTCATTCTCTCTATATCCATCCATCTTCTTTCCCTCCATCCGCCCTGTTTCTCTCTCTTCCAGGTCAACCAGGCCAGCATCAGCATCAGCCTGGACTCTCTCTCTCTCCCATTTCTCCCTTACTTCGCTCGCCCTTCTGTCCATATGTTCAAACACAGTCTTCTTATTTTAGCAACACCGCCCTCCTCCTCCTCCTATTCCTCCTCAGCCCTCTCTTGTGCTTTCCACTCCTCCTCCTGCTCCTCCGAGTTCTGATTCCCTCACACTGAAACACACACACACTCTTTCTCTATCTCTCCCTCTCTCTCTCTCTCAGAATCACACACACATTCACACACACAGACCCACGCACACACACACTCTCACTCAGACCAGAAGATGAAGCGTGGGTTGGCTCACTTGCTGAAAGAACACAGCCTGGACGCCACGGGTTCAAGCAGCCCCTTCCAAGCAGCAACCTCTCTGTTCAGCCCAGATGTCGGCACCAAGATGGCATCTGACCTCCTAATCAGGCTGTCAGGTATCAAATCCACCAACACACACACTCACACACACACGCACGCACACACACACACACACACCAAAGCATACTTCATAACACACTTCTAGCAAAGACAAAATTAATATTTAACCAGAATTTTTGAAAGAATATATCTGCCATTACATTATGACCACTGACAGCCAAAGTCATAACAGCATTGATGTCTGGTTACCACGGTTACCTGTCAGTAGGTGGGGTATATTAGACAGCAAGAGAGCATTGAGTCCTGAAGTTGGTTTTGGGCGGTCCATGGGATGTTCTGGAAAAACTGGTCCAATCCATGGACACCACAACTTCCAGGACTTAAATGATTGGTTGCTAACATCTTGGTACCGGAATAACAAAGAAACACAAACTACAGAAACTGTAACTAAACAGTTACAGAAACTAGCAAAACAGACGTAAGAAAGCACAAACTAAAGAGAAACGGAAACTATAAAGAAACCCAACTACAGGAGAACACAAAATAAAGAGTAACAGAAACTGCAAAGAAAGCAAAACTACAGGAAACCACAAAAAAGAGAAATAGAAACTACCATGAAACCCAAACTATAGGGAAACTAAAGGAAACAAAACTACCAAAACTGAGACTACAATAAAACCCAAACTACAGTGAAGCTGAAAATACAGTAAATCCAAATCTGCAGAAAAACTGAGGGTTCAGAGAAATATGAACTAATGACAACCCTAAACTACAGAGAAACTTAAACTACAGAGAAACCAGACTAAAGAGGAACATTAACTACGGTGACAATTTAGTGATATAACACGACTACAGAAAACATGAAAATACAGAGAAACTACAACTGTGGTGACTTTTAAGTTAAATAAATGGTACATTTTAAGGTCCATTCTGTGTTTCACTCTTTTCCCAAAGACTCTCATTTAAGTAGGTTTAAAGAGTCCTTCAGACTTTTTTTGGGGAGATTTATAAATTCTATTTCACTTAAACTTCTAAAATCTAAGACTTCATGTTCAGAGATGGAGGATGTCGAGAATCTGTTTTATCTGTGTATTTTGCTAGTTTTACTGTTTTAATTTTCCTACAGGCTCTTTTAAGAACTCAGATTACTACGTCGTTTTCTTCTTCTCTGGTCTGTTCGCTTTAAGAGTCGCCAGAGCGAAAATAATGTGTTTCCATCTTCCTCTGTCGCACCATACAACTGCATGTCCTCTCTCACCACACCCAGAAACCTCTTTGTTGTTCCCTTTACTCTCCGGCCTGCCAGCCCCATTGTCCAGCATCCTTCTACCAATAGATCCACCATTCCTTCTTTTCACATGCCAAAACCATCTCAATCTATCCTCTCTTACTTTGTCTCCAAGACGTTTAAAGAGGGCTTTCTCTCTGATGTGCTTGTTTCTAATCCTGTTCATCCTTGTCGCCCCCAAAGAGCATCTTCAACTATGCCTCCTGTCTTTTGGTCATTGGTAACTTCTCTGAACCAGACAGCAGAGCTTGTTTCGCTACCATCTTGTAAACTTTTCCCTTCGCTCTTGCTGTGATTCTTGTCTCAAGAATAACTCCTCACACTCTTCTCCACCCACTCCTCCCTGCCTGCACTCGGTTCTTCTCCTCTTTTCCAAACTCCCTGTTACTCTGAACAGTTGACCCCAAGTACTTAAACTCCTGCACCATCTCCACCTCTGCTTCTTGTATCCTAACTGTTCCACCAGTCTCCCTTTCATTCACACACATGTATTCTGTATTGTTGTGACTGACCTTCATTCCCCGCCTCTCCAATGCATACCTCCACCTCTCCAGATTTTTCCTCCACCTGCTACCTGCTCTGACTACAGTTCCTAATTTCATCTGCATACATCAAAGTCCATGAAGACTCCAGCCTGACCTCATCTGTCAGCCTGTCCATCACCATAGCAAACAAAAAGGGGCTCACAGCTGATTGTTGGTGCAGTCCCACCTCCACCTTGAACCCATCTGTCATTTCTACAGCACACCTCACCGCTGTCATACTGCTCCCATACATATCTTGTACCTCTCTAACATACTTCTCTGTCACTTTAGACTTCACCATGCAGTCCCACAATGCCTCCATCGCCACTCTGTCTTACGCTTTCTCTCAATCCACAAAGACAAAATGCAACTTCTTCTGATCTTCTCTGTACTTCTCCATCAGCACTCACAAAGCAAACATCACATCTGTAGCTCTTTCTTGTCGTGAAACGCTCCTACTTCTCACAAATAATCAGCTTCTTTCTTAACTTAGCGTCCACTACTCTATCCCAGTTCTTCATTTTGTGGTTCATCAGCTCTATACAGTAGTGTGCTACATACAGTTATATACATATACAACACTCTGTAGTTGCTAACGCTGACTTCGCTTCATGTTTAATGTGAACACACCGTAGTGTTCGACATATTTTGGCTTTATAGTGTAAATACCAGAATCAATCAAATCACGCTCCTCTCTCCTCAGAGGCCACCCAGAAGGCCCAGATGCATTGTGGGAGGCAAGCAGATGGTGAACCACAGAGACTGGAGGTGCGATGTGGGCAGCAGGATGAACCCGGTCTGGCTCTCTCACCGGATGGACCCGGAGCGAGTCCTGAGCCACCGTCGCTCTCACACACACCTGAAGTAAATGCCACCTCAGACATACTGGCTTCAAACATGCTGAGGAAACTGGCAGGTGAGTGTGCGTTGGTGTTTGTGTTTATTTATAATAACCTCCACCAAGGAGGTTATGTTTTCACTCCTGTGTTTTACATGAAAGTTTACCCAGACATAGGTTTTGGCATATCCTAGAGGTGATTAAAATTTGGTGATGCTACGTATTCCGCAGAATTTATTAATTTTTGTAAAGTTTTTTTTCCAGACAATCGACAAAGCCAGAGAGCCGACCGGGCTGATGAAAAAGCAGACAGTTTATTTAATGTTATTATTGTAAATAATTTAGTTTTAGCCTTGTATTGCTCTGTTCTCTGTTTTACCGATTTTTGGATTTACAGTATGTCTATTTCGTTTATTTGCATGAATTTTGTATCATTTTTGAAATTATTGTTGAAATATGCGAGAGATAAATATATATTTTTTCAATTTAAGAATTTTCCGTTTCATATGTTAAAACAGAAAAGTATATCTTTTTCTATATTAGCAATTATTAAAGACAACTGAAAATTGTTATAGATTAAAATCTGACGACAGTGTAAACAAAGTTTCATAACTTTCTACTCTTTTTATTTCATATATTTTTACCCTGGTCATATTTTCATGCATAAACTTTGACCAGTAGAGAATAAACGCACTGACAGATTTTACTTCAATTACAGAGCTACAGGAAGTGAAAATTAAAGAAGAAGAAGAAGAAGAGCCAATAGAGGTTGATGCATCTGACCTCATCCGTGATCAACGAATCACTAAAGAGATGACCCCACCGCTTCATTCTCTCACCATCAAAACCGAAGGTGAGGGTCTCTGTGGCGACATGATGACAAAGCAGCTGCACAATGGAGCCAAAATGGCGGAAAATTGCCTCAACTGCATTAAAATTGAAGATACATTTTACACTGGAGGCTGCCAGCCCGGCTCCGTTGCCAACCAGTTTAAAGACAGAATCAAAGCGGACAGCCAAGGTGTCTCTGTACCCAAGATGGCGAACCAGTTTCTATCTGGAACGAAAATGGACGACCCGCATCTTGACAAAAGAAAACTAGCAGATTGGCTTGCCACAGCACCCGACAGGTTTCTCTCCGGGGTTAAGACTGAGGAGTCTTTTCCCTCAGGAGTCAACATGGCTGACCAACTTCTCTTTGGAGCCAAAATGGAGGCCACACTTTTTGCAGGAGCCAACAGGGCAGAGGGCATTCTCTCTGGAGCAGAAACAGAGGAGCGGCTATTCTTTGGAGGCAAGATGGAGGACCAGTACCTCAGAGCAGTGCTGTGGCAGGACATGTCTGTGAACCTGGCGTCCACGCTGCTGCACCAGCTGTCAGGTAACACAAACAAAAGGAAACAGGTTTTTTGGTTCAGCAAATTTTGGGTCGCTCTTGGTCGACCCAAAGCCGACCAAGCAAAAAGAAGCAGGATAACTGTAAAGTCTTTTGGCCTAGATTAACAGATAAACACTGAGAATTTTGCCCGCTTCTGGCCAGAGCCATCGGGCCAACAGTCGGGGCTCGACAGGCAGTGTAGTGCAGTCTACGTGGGGGTGTGAGGACCGATCAGGAGTTTCCGGACGACCTTTGGACAATTGGATTGTTACCGACATGTCAGAACAGACTCAAGCTTTCGCGCAGTTGGAGCTGACTCAGTCAGCTTTCGTCAGCGCTTTTTTTCTTGTTTTAGCTTGGCATACACTGTATGGTTATAAAATCGTGTGAGTTTGAGACCAACTCACGGATAAATCATCGGTGGACGCTCACGATCGGTTTGATCATGCTGTGCAGTCCGACCATCAACGACGACTTGAGTGCCCCCACTGTGTGACCTTCAAGCCTCTTGTCCCCATTGACAATTGTCAATATAGTTTCATTTGAGATCTCCATGGCAGGAAGAAATTTGTTTGCGAGCAGCATGCTAACGAGACAGAAATAGCTATCTTGATCTTTTTTTGCGATCCTGTATGCCAAAACCTCTTTAAAAAAGAGGCACCAGCGTATATGGACTTTCAGAGCCAGCACCGCTTTGACAGCTAAGGCTGTTCTTTTTCTTCTTTGATGTGTAGTTGCTACCAGCCTCAAACTTCACTCTCTAGTTTATGAGTACTTGTTATTTATTATCCACAAGGTGTGTCGTATCACCTGGTAACGATCGGCAGGCACTTCATACATGCTCAGTGAGAAAAGAAAGCGCTGATGGCAGCTGAGCAAGATGGGCTCTGCTTCAACTGTGTGAAAGCTGGTGTCAGCTGACCAAAATTTCAGAAAATCATCTATTCGTCTGGCGGCCATCTGGGAGCTGTTGATTGGTCCTCCTGCCCCCACATACACTGTACGACAAACAACGGCTAACAAGCCCCGACAGTCAACCTGATGGTCGTGAGACTCATGATTGGTTCGAAAGGGCCTCAAATCGTATAACGGATGCCTGGCTTTACTGAGTATCTGAGTTGCCATGGAGACACGGTGCATCATTTGGTTAATATATAACAAGTAGTCTTAAAGCAAGGAAGTACAGAAAGGAAGAAGAAGAAAGGTCCCTTGGTTTCGGAACGGTTCAAGCTATAAAGTTAACACTCTGTACAGTGAAATGTACTTCACTTACCTCCCGTTGTCTCTGCAAAATGGATTGTCCCATCGTCCAAATACGGCAATGCCTCTCCTTTTAAGGGGTTTTAGCATACAGGATGGCAAATATGATAAATACAGCCCGTTTCTGTCTTGTTAGCATGTTGCCAGCAAACAAATCTCCACCTGCTTCTGAGCTTCAAAGTATTTTTATTGACAATTGTCAAGTGCGACAATGGGTTGCTTGGGCTTACGGGCCACTAAATGTGAGCACTCAAGTCGTGCGTGATGATCAGACCGTGCAATGAGCTTCTGCAAATGATCAATTTGCACACGGGGAGTTTGAATCAAACAACAACTAATCTTAGATCGTACAGTGTATGAAATACTTAAAATTAAAAAAATGCAATTTAAAATCTTGAATGTTATTTAGCCGGCTGCTGAGATATGGATCCCTGTGGATTCTGTTTGATTGAACCAGAAAATATTGAGCCCTTTTTTCTTCGTCTGCAAATCTGGCACAATCTTTAAAGTTGCACACAAAATCCACACTTGAAAAACAACTACGATCGAAAGTAATAAAGAGAGACAAAATGTTTTTCAACAAAAATTTATAACGATAAAACTGAACCAATGTCGAAACATAAAACATAAAATAATTACTAAGAGCTGGCAAAATTGTAAAGCACAAAACATAAAATGAAAATAATACAAACAGACTAAAATCTCGAAACATTAAATAATGATATAAACTGACTAAATTGTTGATACACAAATAAATATATATATATGATGCGTTTTTATATGGTACATCTACAGATGCCAGTGTCCGTTTGTAACTATAATTGTAAAATAAAGTTTGTTTAAAAGAAATCAA
Organism: Lophius americanus; assembly: GCA_037951165.1. Classification (NCBI taxonomy): domain Eukaryota; kingdom Metazoa; phylum Chordata; class Actinopteri; order Lophiiformes; family Lophiidae; genus Lophius; species Lophius americanus. The sequence continues at coordinate 1,174,040 of JBBDHG010000116.1, forward strand.
GTGTGATCACTTGATTGAGTCACATCTTACATAAATCTGTGACTTCATAAAACTTCTGGTCTGATCAAATATCTGCATTGATTATTCCTGCAGAGCGGATCAGCAAATCCAAAACTCGGCAGGTGGAGGTAACAACTCCGCCCACCACTTCCAGGTAAGATCAAAATTTCTTTCATCAATCAATGATGTTATCATTTTTGTTTTGACCACCATGTCTGTGTTTTCCCTTCTGTAGTCCTGTCCTGAAGGTAGACACTTGCAGCCTACCACCACCGCCGCCCCCGACCTCCCAGGATCCTCCGTTTGGTAACAACATATACATGCTCAGATGAAACACCGACCAAAGGGGATCAAACTAATGCTAACATGCGAGCTGCAGTATGAGAATCTTTGACGATGGCATTGTATTTGTCGTGCTGTATTGAGACTAAACATAACCAATCAATGCTCCATATTGGAAACCCTCCTCAAAGATGCCCTCTTGAGGACAGTTGCACTGACAAAGCACACTGTTGTGTCATTATAAATGGGCAAAAGAGGGTAATGTATTGCAGATTGATGCCAATGTCTGGTTTTAATGTGGGCAAACCGCTAATAGCTGATAACCACTAGCTGCTTACTATGTCTAGCTGCTAACTTCCACTAGCTACTAACTGCTAATCACTTCTAATGGCTGCTAACTGCAACTACCTGCTAGCAGCTACTAGCTGCTAAGTGATACTAGCTGTTAAATACTAGTAGCTGCTTACTGAATAAGCTAATTGCTTAACAACTACTGGCTGCAAACTCTTCCTAGCTGCTAATTGGTACTACTTGCTAACTGCTAACTGATACTACCTGTTAACAAATCCTAGCTGCTAACTGCTACTAGTTACTAATCACTACTAAATGTCACCAGCTACTATCTGCTAACCATTACTGGCTGCTAACCACTACAACCTACTAACTTCTACTACCTGACAACTTCAGCTGCTAACTACTACTAGCTGCAAACTTCTTGTGGCTGTTGAGTAATTTGTTGTTAAAACATCACAGCTCTGTTCCTTCAGCCTCGCATTTACACAAACATATGATTAGCCTCTGGTACTACCTCCACTTACGTCTCAGAGACAGACCTTCAAGTTACTTTCATTGTCACGTTTCACTTCTCACTTTGCAATATCCGTCTAAATGTTGATGGTCATGGTTCTAATCGGTTGTTTCATACATTTTTAATATGTTCTTATTTCTGTAAGGAGGCCAACGTCCTGTCTCCAAATACATCACGTTTCCGTGGATACTGAAGAGATGCCTTTTTGACTGCAGTATTTTACTCTTATCACATTTTCATTTGTTTTAAATGGTTGTTTCCAAGCCCTCTGTTTTTTTCCATTGTGGATCTGTGCAGCTGAAGGATGGCTGTTCATCTAAGCCTTGATAAACTGTTACCTCTAAGTGAACTTGTTATTAGCACCAATTATTCCCAGAATGATTTTCAGAATCATGCAGATTCTTTTTTTTCCTCACACAGAAACTAAAAGTGTCCTGGGCAGAGATCAAACCTCCTACTTCTACAGGTAACTCTAACATGTCGTTGTACCAACCTATATTTCTCAAGCTGATTGAAGGAATGAGGACCTCAGTGAGATTGAAGTACATTTGCTGAATGCTATCACACGATAGAAATGTCTCTAGTGAGGCACAATGGTTAGATTCCTTCGGTCGAGGTAGAAAGGTCCTCCTTCCCTTATCATGGGTGGAGCCCAGCACCTTAAGAGAAAAGCACATTTCAGCCACTTTTATCTTTGATCTCATTCTTTCGGTCACTACCTAGAGCTCCTGACCATAGGTGAGGTTTGGCACATAGATGGACTGCTAAAGGAAAATTTACCACCCAGCGTTACGACCCAATTCATTACTGCTTATGAGGCACCACAAGACCCTAAGAAATGAACAAGTGAACAAGACTTCAAGCCTTTAACCCCATTCCTTGAGACAGCAATTCCTCTCCAGACTGGAGGGGGCAATCAACAATTTTGCATCAGAAAACCCTGACTTCCGACTCTCTCAAACTGTTCCAGTGCTGTTGAGGATCATGGACTGATGAAGAATAGAACAGAACGGCATGATCAGCAGCTACTTCATTCTTAGCATCCCACCCTGGACACTACTCACCTTCACTCTGCTTTAAGATTCTATCCATGTTCGGAGACAAGGGACAAACTTGGCAGAGTCCAACGTCCACTTAGAAAGTTTCTTGCTTTCTGACTAGGATTCGGAAACAACACTGGTTTTGATAAACCAGAAACTGCACTGCTGTAAACAATGGACCAAGTACCCCATACTCCTGTTGTACCCTTCAGGGGACTCCATGGATGACACAGTCCAAATGGCCCAGTCCTAATAGACAAAAACGTGTAGAGTGGATGTCTTTGTAAGATCAGTATGAAGCAACTGGACTTCTGTTTAGAAGTGAAGACGTTTCACTTAGCATAATGTGCTTCCTAACGATATGCCAATGACTCACATGATGCCCCAGCAGATAATCCAGTCCATGGTGTCCATAGCGATCTGCAACGACTGCTATGCACCCAGATTAGTGATTCGTGGTCACCTGTGTACTTGTAATCTAACAACTCTCCATGTATCATACACCTACTGGAAGTTAAATACCTGGACCCCCACCAGCGAGTTAGAACTGAGGAAGCCTCTTGGATGAGAAGTCAAACATCAAAGGAGTCCCTTCTGATTCAGTTTACAATGATTACCATGACCTGTATCAAGGAGAATCCACACAGATTTAAGAATGGATGGGCAACCTCCAGCAAATTTACAAGAGTGGGTCCACTGCTCTAAATCTCAGATGTAATCCGGATTGTTCTGCCTAAATCCTAGTTTCTATGATGGGCCAAAGTCTCCTCCCCAGAACCCTTTGGTAAACCTTCCTTAGATTGGTTGAGTGTTGACCTTTGGTGGGGATATGACCCATTCAGCACAACTAATTATTAGTTTCTGACTCTCAAACTGCTCCAGGATGGACTGATGAAGAACAGAACCACATCATAGGCCTAGTCCATTCCACCCAACACCTGGAGCCTGGGCAACATTCAGCAAACCCGCAAGAGTTGATCCACTATTGCTTGGATGGAATCTGGATTGTTTCATCTGAATCTCTACAATCAGTCGGAGTCTTCTTTTCAGAACCCTGGGGTAAACTCTGCTGAGATAGTTGACCTTTAGGGTTCTACCCCAAACTTTGACAGGGCTGTAATAACCCGTTCAACACTGCCAATTATTATTATAAGGAAATGTAAAAACATAATATTTTCTTATGGAGGTGTAAGCTGGTGTTTCGGTGTTGACGGTCCACCCTCCTATCTCCAGGTGTCATGTGTGCGGGTTCGAGATAGACGCCTGCACCCTCTTCCAGAGTCACATGATAGACGAACACCGCCAATGGGAGCGCGGTTCTTTTTCGCTGCACTGCTGCGCCTGCAACCACTCAACCAATCAGGAGGCAGAGATGAGGGCTCATGCCGTCATGCATGTTCAGGGCAACATCAGCGGAGAGATGAGGTGGGCGCCATGTGACTTTTTAAATAAATAATGATAATAATCAGTAATATTAATTTATTTGATTTTATTTGTAAATATTTAATGAATAAGGTTTTTACTTTAACATACATAACGCAACAGCCGAGGGAGGGGTTTTGAAAAAAAGGAGTACCACAGAGACCTACTCTATATAAATACTATATAATTACAGTTTTATTTTGTGACCATAACTCTGTTTTTCTTAATCAACATTTTTTATGATATTGGAAATAAGAAACCCAGTGGGTTAGAAACCATGATAGGTTTAAAAATAACCTTATTGGCACCTTTAGAACCCGTGTGGTGTTTATATGTGTGTGTGTGTGTGTGTGTGTGTGTGTGTGTGTTTGATTTCATAACCCCTCCCTCCCTTCGTCACTCCTAGATGCCCTGTAACCCCTCCCACCTCCTCCTTCAGCAGTGCGGAGTCAGTTGCCATGGCAACCCAGCTGGAGAATAGCACCTCTGAGCACCGCTGCCGCATCTGCCAGAGGTCGTTTCCAGAGCAACAGGAGCTGCTGGTTCACTTCCAGGGTCATCGCCAAGGCAACCAGTACCGGTGTGACCGGTGTGGCCACCTGACACGGACAGCCAACAAGCTGGTGGAGCATGTACGGGTGCACACGGGGGAGCGACCGTTCATGTGCGACCTTTGCCCTTACAGTGCCAAGCGGCGGGACAGTCTGCGACTCCACTGCAAGGTGAAACACCCTGGAGACGTGCACACGCACCGGTCGTACGGGCACATGCACAGGTCTTACGTGCATGGAGACAATCAGCGGTCAAACAAACACATGCAGCGGCTGCACATGCCGCTGAGCGCACACACTGCTGCACCCGCCTCTCTTACTCCCCTCCATCCCTCACTCTCCGACTGGGCAGGATGGAGAGATCTGTCTCCTCTCCTCCCCATTACCACATTCATTTCTCTAAAGGCACGCCCATCTGCCTCCTCTTCTCCTTCATCCTCTCCTTCATCCTCCTCCTCCTCCCCTTCATCATTCCGTCCATCATCCTCTTCTTCCAAACACACCTTCCTCGGTTACCTCGGTCTGACCACTTCTTTTTAACTCCACTCCTTCTCCGTCCTCCTCTTTGCGCTCATCTCCTTCCTATCCTCATGTCCTTGTCTCTGCTCCGCGTTTTTCATCATTCCTCTCCTTCCCATTCCTCACATCTTATCCTCTTCTTTCCTTTCCTGCCCTTCCGTCCGTCCCTCTGAGTGTTGTAGGTGACGGATGTAATGCTTTGTAATGTATCAAAGGTCATGTCACTGAGGTCATGTGTCTCAGCTCTGTTTTCGAGATTGTTGAACCATAAGGAAGGTTGGGACTTTTTGCATCCTGCTGGTGATTCTTGCTGCCTGCTTTTAGTCGCTCATATAACCTCTGACCTTTGACCTATTTAATGTGCAACATATTTACTGCCTGTCTCTGCGGTCCTTCAGAAACCCGCCCATCAAGCCCTTTCCCATTACATGTCCTTGATGGAGTGATAGGTTCTCTCGTTTCAGTAATGCCATTATTTTTATTCCAACATTTATTAAACTGCTAAAGCTATGCAAGCAGCTATTCCAGTTAAATGCTAATATCAGCATGTCAGCATCCCGGTAGTGCTGACATTAAGCAGGATTTGGGCTCCATCTTTTGCATGACGCAAATTGGTGCCACCCAAGCATTTCACTCTATGAACCTGGTCTGTTTCTCCGTATGAACTTGGACTGTTTCACTGTATGAACCTGGACTGTGTCACTGTATGAACTGAGACTGTTTTACTGTATGAACATGGACTGAAGTGGGCAGTCTTTTAATATCCACTCTAGAGTTATGGAAATGTTAAGCATGTTCAGCATTAGCATAAAACTGTTTTGCATGTTAGCATGCCAATGTGTGCTAAATGGCACTCACCATAAAGGCTGATGGGAAATTTGTTCATTGCAGTGCTATTGCTATCCACAGAGCTGCTGTTAGCGGTAAGCTAAAAAATGTCATTATTATGTTGGGATAGTAAATCATAGCCATGAGGTTTAGAATCCCACTTTGCCATTTAATATTTTTTCCACTAAACGCTAACACTTGTGTTTGTTGCTCCCCCGGCTTTTGCTAGGTAACACCTGATATCTCCAGGTTTCATTATCACCTGATGTCATCAGGATTAACTAGCTAGTGCCTGATGTCATTTAAACCTATGAGTTACATCATCTAATTCAGTTTCAAGGCCACAACTAACAACTATATTATTATTAGTTAATCCAATTGATGGACAATACTTGATGTTTTTATACATATATATATCATGTCCAAATCCATGATGTGATATCTATGAATGTTTGGCTTTGAAAGATGATGAAAGCTAATACTAGCGATGATAGCTAACACAGAGTGAACTATGTTTGATTGAGTGGAAACTACTACGTTTAAAATCTTAGAAGTGAATTTTCAGCATTTATTAATTTACCATAAAATAATTGACAAATAGAACTTTTTCAGACGTTTCTTTCAGTTTAGCATCCCTCTCTGATGTCTCTGAGATCTGAGGGTTTTTGATGGTGGGTTTCTGGAGGATTATGATACTTTTAATATTTGTGTTGTATAATGATATTGTATTTGTGTTTAAATAACTCCACAGCGGTTTCTTTGAGTTTGAAATGTCTTTATTTAAGGTTGCACTAAATGTAGAGACAGAAAAAAAAGAATAATTTTCGAAGGCTTTTTTTTAAAGACACTTCAAAAAACACAAAGTTCATTAAAGACCACAAGCCAAACAGTTTCTCTGAAGCCTCTTCTGTCCAGGTCTGATGTCACTTATGTCCATCTGGATGGAGCTGGGAGTGGACGGGGTCAGACTCTATCCAAAATCAACAATTTACGTTTGTGTTTCTTTGTGTTGGAAGATAAAAGCTGCTTTTGTGATATTTGCAAGCAAAGACTGGAACATTTTTCTCAGAAGAGAAAATGAGAAATTAATTTTAAAAAAGTAACCACATGGACATTTTAACAATCGCTGTTGGAATTAACTTACATTTAGTTACAATAGTTGAATTAAGATAACTTTAGCTAAGATAGCTGAAACTAATTATCATTAGCAATTAACTATATAATTAGAAACCAATAGATATGGTTAGTTGACATTAGCTACCTTCGGTTATTGAAGCTTAAATTACCTACCTTTACAAAAGACAACTGAAATAAGCAGACTTAAGCCAGATTTGAAAGTAGCCAACTTTAGCAAAATTGTTTAAATTAGTTACGTAGGAAGAGCTTTTTTAGCAGAGAGTTGCTCAATTAAGACATAATAGTAGTTTTAAAAAAAGGAACTCACATGAGTTGTGAAACCTGAAGTTTCATAACTTTAGCAATGGAAGCTGAAAGTCGCTACCTTTAGCAAAGACAATTAAAATCAAACTAAAGCCATGGTGTCCTAAAGAAGCCAAATCTAGCAAAAAAGTTTAAATTAGTTAACCAGAGTTTTGAAAGCAGATTCTAACTCACACAAGGTATAATATTAGCTAAATAAGGAGCTAACTATAAGCTATGAAAGCAGAGATTGGATACAGTTAGTAACGGCAGCTGAAATGAACCGACTTTAACTATGATAGTTTAAATTAGCCGACTTAAGCATTAACTAATGCAATTTGCAAACATTAAATACGACAATGATAAAAGCTTACTTTGGAAATTGCAGTTGAGATTAGATAATTTTAGCAATGGTAGCTGAAATTAGCTAATATAAGTTATGATAGCAGTCACTAATTATCTTGAGCAAGATTGACTGATATAAGTTAGCATTAGCAGCGATAATTGAAAGTAGTTAACTTTAGCATTTTTCTTCATTGTATTACGGTGTATTCTTAGTTACATTTCCATTTGATCTGAATCAACCCTCAACTTTATTCAGATATTTCCACATGCCCGAACAGATAGACCAGTAACAGTTCATATGTGGGCGCTAATCCATTACACTGGGTTCCTTGTGCCAAGATTCCCTTGCTGTACGCAAATGAAAAAAAAACAGAACCAGAACCATTTACAGAACCACTCAGAGAAATAAGGGATGAAGGTCACACGCCACCTTCAACAAACGAGTGGGAGGATAAGTGTCAATTGCCATGGGTCCTGTTCCCTACTAAGGGGTTGCCATGGTAACTTGGCATGTTGTAAGTCTCCATGGTGGCGAACAGGAGGCCTCTCCATTGGACAGGAGTGTCTCCTTATCCGGCCAATCATCAGGCAGTGTGGAGGCTCAGGGAGGGCAACTAAAGGTCATTATTAGATTATCTTGACAGGGAATAAAGAAGGCAAGAAGAAGAAAGTGGAGAGGGGAATGGTGTAAGACGCACAGAGAAGGAAGACCAGGTGGAGGAAAAGGATAAGAAGAGGTTACCATACACAGAAGAAGAGAACGAGATGGAAAAACCAAAGATTTCAATCCTCATTCTAAAAATGATTTCATTCTGACTCATCCAGTCTCTGACAGATTCCTGTATCTTTAGGACTTTGTGGAAACTTTTGCTGCTCTGACTTGCTGATAACAGACATAACAACAACAACAGCTTCTTCACAGATCTGGTAAACCCAAATGAGTTGTTAGGGCGAGCTGGGAACGTCTGGCAGAGGCTATTGTCTGTAAGATCTTCAGAATTCACCTCCAGAGGAACCTGTGGCATATCCCGGGGGAGGCTGGGGAAATGGAATTCAAGTGGACCTAGTCCACTATTTTAGAGACAGCTGCCGTGGCCAGAAGGTTATTGATGCCTGTCATGAAGGAATCCTGAGAACCTTCTGGTGGACACCAGCTGTGAAGGACACTGTCAAGTTGTTGAAGGAAGCCTTTTGGATCTGGTTAGCCCAGGAGTCGCCTGAAGCAGCAGACAGATACCATGAAACCAGAAGGACTGCTTCAGGGTGGTTATTGAAGCAAAAAGACGGGTGTGGGAGGAGTTTGGGCATGTCTTCGAGAAGGACTTCCGGTTGGCCTAACAAAGAAAACTGGCAAGAATCCTGATGACTCAGGAAGGAGAAACAGGGCTTGGCTCCTACTCTGTACAGCTAGGGCAGTACTGTACTGAGGATATCATCGGACAGTGGAAAGAACACTTTGAGGAGCTTCTGAACCCAGAAGTTCCTCAAATGAGATTCAAAACCTCCAAATCCGAGGCCAGGGTTATCTGCTGAGAAAGGGTGGGCTTTCCCATTTAGGCTGGGGGTCAGTTGCTGCCTCAGGCGAAAGAGTCTAAGTATCTTGGTGTCTTGTTCTCGAGTGATGGGAAAACGGACCGGGAGATGGAAAAGCGGTTCTGTGCGGCATCAGCATTAATGTTGGTGTTGTATCCTTCCGTTGCGTGGAAGAAAGAGCTGAGTAGTAAGGCAAGCTTTCAATTTACCAGTCCATCTACATTTAAACCCTCACCCATGGTTCTGAGCTCTGGGTGGTGAAAGGAAGACTGAGGTCAAGGATTCAACTAGTGGAAAGGAGCTTCCTTCATAAGGTTGCCAGGCTCAGCCTTGGTTTTCCAGGCACGTCTAACTAGGAAGAGAATCCGAGGTAGACCCAAAACTTGCTGGAGGAACTATATATCTCAACTGGCTTGGGATTGCCTTGGTATCCCCTAGGATGAGCTGGAGAGCGCTGCTGGCGAGAGAGGTATCTGGAAATCCTTTCTTAGCCTGCTGCCACCATAACCCGACTGGGGATAAGTGGAAGAAAAGGGATGGATGGATTGAGTAACATCAGGAAGAAGGAGCACAAAAAGATTGAGAAGTGCCAGGGGCTGAGTGGAACATCTGGAACAGGTGCGGAATGTAAAAGCTAAAGTGGTCCCAGTGGTGAAAGGGGCATTAGGGGCTGTGACGCGAAAAGTGGAAGAGTGACTTGGGCTTTCATAGCCTACTTTAATATACATTAAGTGACTGTAAATAACATTATCAAACTGTTAATATTTGAAAATTTGCTAACTTCCCTCCAGTAGCTTAAATTAAAATTAAAAATTCCTGGTATGAGCTAACCTGAGCAGTGCTGTCTTTTATAAGTTTGGACATTTGGGCTTCAACGGGAACCCCTGTTCGCTCAAAAGCTAAAAGCAGCTATTTGCCGTCTCTGTTTAGCATGCTCTGATTGCTTATTAACTTCAAACAGAAAGTAAAGCTGAAGCTGAGGGGGAAGTTATTAGTGCATGTACTCGCCAACAGCCAACCTCCGATAGCCTCTTAGCGCTCTGCAGGACTAAAGATCAATCATCTCTGTGAGCGACAGGAAGAAATGAAGAAACCACAGAGGAGCCCAGTCACGGAGGGAACCACCATAAAAGAAGAAAGACTATTCATAATTTATAAGGTTTAGGTCATGGACTGATATCTGTATGGAGCCGCTAGTGGATTTGTTGTTTTTTGCTATAGTATACTAGAAAAAAATTTTATTTTAATAAATAGATAAATTTGACTTTAAGCTGTTTTCTCTTAACCGAGCTAACAGAATGTCCTTTTTGTATCTTACATTATTTTTCTCCAGGGTTTTTTTTATTTTTTATTTAAAGATCTGGCTTTTTTTTACAGAGGTTGAGGAAATAATATACATATTTATTTATCTTTGTTTATGTTTTTCCATTCCAATTTTTTATTACAGAGATGTATATTTTATTTGGACACTTAACCATAATGTGAGACAGGAATTCATTTTTATATTTTTGTCATTCAGTGGAAAGTTATTTTACATTTTATGTAACTTAGACTTTAATTTTGGTAGGAAATAGTTCTTCTGTTTCATTTCATCTACAGTAAAAAGGGAAGTTCTCTCTCTTCCTCTTCCTCTATTGATCTCTCTCTCTTTTGAAACCCAACCGGTCATGGCAGTAGGCGGTCCGCCCTGAGTCTAGGATCTGCTCGAGGTTTCTGCCCGTTAAAAGGCAGTTTTTTCTCTGCTCGAGGTTTCTGCCCGTTAAAAGGCAGTTATTTCTCGCAGCTGTTGCCAAGTGCTTGCTCACGGAGGAATTTGTCGGGTCTCTGTAAGATAGTTACATAAAGAGTTTGGTCTAGACCTGCTCTCTCTGGAAAACACGTTGAGACACCAGTTGTTGTGAATTGGCGCTATATAAATAAAGATTGATTGATTGAAGGTGTTTTATACATATATCTTATTTTGGTCCAGGTCCAGTTCTGTCATGGACTGTCCCTTAGTCTCTGAGGAGGAGGTGGTTGAGAAGAGGATGTGAACAATCCGACATCCATCCTGGACAGCACCTCTCACCCCGGCTGTGGGGGCTGAGAGTGTAAGAGAGACGGCAGTCACACCCTTCAAGAAATCACTCTTGAAAATCTTGCACTCAGAACCTCGAACGCTTTAGAATGTATACATTTGAAGAATAAGTGATCCCTCGTTCCAACATCATGTTAGACGACACATTTATTCAATGGATGGATATAAACCATTGAAGAACTTAAAATGGATTTCTACCGTTTATGGTATAATTAGGTTTTAGGTTTTAGAGTGTACACAGTTTTTTTCGTCGACATGAGTTTGTGAAGTTACATTTCTGTAAGTCCCTGCAGAGTATGAGATGTAGTTAATCACGTTACTAACTGTAATATAAAAGGACTTGCTGATTAAAGAGACAACTTTATTGGTAATAGGATGAGCAGGTGTCCCGCTCTTCGCAGGGCTGCACAGCATTTTCATCTCTCGTCACACATATTGAGACAATGTCCCGCATTTGATTGCCTCTAGGTTTTATAAGTCAACACTGAAGTTGAACACTTTGTCTAAAACTAGAAAACAGGGAAGGCGGTCATCACGGGGTTGTGTGTGTGATGTCAATCAACCTGTGCAAGGGTCACGCACATGTAACCTCGTCACAATTATAATTTTGTCCTCGTGGAAAAAATGCGGGTCAAAAGTCACAAACTCTGCAGATTTCATTGAAATATGATGGAAAGAAAAAGGAGTTGAAAATGAGATTTAATGTTTTTAAATTTTCCCAGGGATGGCAATACTTTAATTACGTAAATAATGCCTGTTGTTGTGCTTAATGTTATAATGTTGTTATTGGCTAAACGAGAGGCCTACCACGAGTTGTATGAGAGGTTGGACACTAAGTAAGGAGAAAAGGACAATTACCGATTGACATCAGCAGGATAGAATGGGACGGATGTGTAGAAGATTAGGGTGATTAAGGATAGAGATGGAAATGTATTAACAAGTGACGGGAGTTTGAGGGCAAGATGGAAGGAGTACTTTGTGGGGAGTGATGGATGAAAAAAAAACGGAAAGTTGGTTGGTCCTGAAGACATTCCAGTGGAGGTATGGAGGGGTCTAGGGGAGAGGGAAATGGAATTTATGACTACATAGTTCAACACTATCTAGGAGAGGATGGCTGAGGAAGGGAAAATTACACTTGTGCCGATTTCCAGAACATGGGAGATGTGCAGAGCTGTGGCAGCAGCAGCATAAAGCTGATGAGCCGCACAATGATGTATGATTACCTGCCAAGAAAGATCAGTAAAGACGCAATGTTTGCTTTTAAAGTGCTGATGGAAAAGTACAGAGAAGGTCAGAAGGAGTAGCGCTGTGTCTTCATGGATTTATAGAGAGCGTATAACAGAGTTCCAAGGGAGGAATTGTGTTACTGATGAGGAAGTCTGGAGTGACAGGAACTAGCATGATGTGTATGTTAGAGTTGTGCAGAACATGTATGAGAGCAGAATGACAGCATTGAGGTGTTGTAGGAGTCAAGGATGGGTTCAAGCTGGAGTTGGGACCGCATCAAGAATGGGCTCTGAGCCCACTCTTGTTTGCTATGGTGATGGACAGGCTGACAGATGAAGTTAGGCAGGAGTCTCCATGGACTATGATGTTGGGGGATGATTGTGATCTGTAGTGAGAGCAGGGAGAAGGTGTAAGAAAACCTGGAGAGGTTTGCGCTGAAGAGAAGAGGAATCGACGTCAGGTCCAGCGAGACATTTCTCTGAATGAAACAGAGACACATGGAACGGTGAGAATGCATGTAGTAGGATGAAGAAGGTGCAGGAATTTAAGTACATGGGGTCAACTGCTCAGAGCAATGGGGAATGCATAAAAGTGGTGAATAACTGTGTGCAGGAAGGATAGAGTGGGTGGAAAACCCACTACTACTCCTTTAGTAGTTAGAGCGGTTCTGGAAGGTACTGATTTTTTGTCTATGGGTTTGAATCTGTTGTTAGAGAAAATATTGACTGGGTCACTTTTGTAAAAGCTAGATAACAATTGAGTACATTGTACATGTGAAAAGTTTTTAGGAACACTTTTGATGAATGGGAAAATTCCCAAATCTCAATGGATTATTATTTTTTTTTAAATAAATTCTACCCTGTTCTACCCTGGACTGGTCTTAAATTTCATAGACCATATATTCCTAATGAATATTTCATGCAAAATAGCAGTATACGGTAAAAATGGAAGTCGTGACACAAATCCACTCTGAGCCCACTGAAGTGAGATTCACTATTGACAAGAAGAACTGTCGTTTTTTTTTAAGTTATTTGAGAGAAGAAGCACATGCAACCAGAGCATTGTACACAGACCTTAAGAATTGTGGAACTTTGGATTATTTTTGTCTTTATATTGTATTTACAACTAATGGATGGGCGGTTTGAATTTAAATAAAATGTAGTCCTACTTGTTATGTCCTCCACGTTGGGCCTCAACTGTAACCTCCACAGAGTGTCTTGTGTGTTTATTTTTGAGTTAGATAGTTATTATACCAAATATTTAAACTACCGCTTTGCATTGGTAATGGACTACATATACCCTGTCTTTTATAAAAATATTATTTGTTATAATCTGGGCATCAAAATCGGTAGTATTGATGTTTTTTTTAAATTGTATTTGCTTAGACGTTGTAATCCGATTTGGACCGGAAGAATAAAAACAAGAAGACGTAGACAAGAAGTGACTATGGAGAAGACAAGATGATGAAGAATACACGAAGAAGAAGATGAAGAAGAAGACAAGAAGAAGAAGAAGATGAAGAAGAAGACACGAAAAAGAAGAAGTAGTAGACAAGAAGTGACTATGAAGAAAACACGAAGAAGAATATGAAGAAGAAGACACGAAAAAGAAGAAGATGTAGAAGCAAACACGAGGAAGAAGAAGAAGAAGAAGAAGAAGAAGAAGAAGGGGGCGTGTCTCAAGCCGTTAGCCGGTGATTTAGCCTGCGAGCTTCTGAAGTTGAAGGGATGAATTTCACTTTCTGACCGGGAGGAGGGGCATCCAGGAAAACGAAACTAAACGCCAGAGCACTCACTTTGGACACTACATACAGTTAGAGAACACGTTTAACTTTTTATTGACAGTTAGTGTCTGATATATTTAACTGTTAACGGTTTGGACGCGCCGGTTGTTTACCAGCTAGCTTTAGCAGTCAACATGAACGGAGGCGGGAGTAACGAGGAGAAGAGCGCAGATAAATTAATGGATGATCACCTGAAGTCACTCGGTCTACAACGGAAGAGAATTGCAAAAGACGGTTCGTGTTTGTTCCGGGCCGTCGCCGAGCAGGTGAGGCGACACAAGCTAGGAGAGAGCTAGCATTTAGTTTCTAGTTAAATTTAACAACTACAACTAAAACTACAGCATTAAACCACTTACATGTACTTTTTAACACTCATAAACACATTATTGTTATTTAAGAAGAGTTGCCATAACATTAGAATCACCTGACTAATATTGAGTAGTTTCCCTTTTGCTAGCAAAACAGCTCTGCCTCAATGAGTCCAGGACTACAGCTCCAGCAAACCTCTGAAGGTTTGCTTTGGTATCTTGTACGAAGACGTTAGCAGCAGATCCTTTTAATGAAGGCTGTGACTGGTAGCAACTGTACAGCAAGAAAGGTTCTTAGCTGACAGTGAAGGTCTAGCTGTCAAGTTGAAACTCTGTACAATAAAGTGTAGCTAACCCACCTTCAATTCTCTCTGAAAAATGGGCCAGCCATACTCTCCATGTCATCTTGTCCAGATACAAGTTATAAACAACTACAAGGTCAGATAAGTTAATTTCTTTTTTCAAGAAGTTGCGAGACATAGAATGACAAAAATGATCAGTGCAATGCAATTTTGTCAGCAGGTTGCTAGCAAAGCTCTCTTTCGAATCTTTTCTTGAAAATTGTCAATAGCCACATTGGACCGACAGGCTGTACAGTTTGAGCACTAAAGTCGTGCTTGACGATCGAACTGTGCAGTTTAAACACAACAATTACGAGCAATTGCAGACGATGAGCTTGAATCAGACAACAACAAATCTACAATTGCACAATGTAGGTCCACATGACTCCTGGAAGTTGTGAGATGAGGCCTCCAATGGATTGAACTTGTTTGTACAGGACATTCCACAGAGGCTGGGCTGGATTGAGATCTCAGGAATCCTGAGTCAACACCTTGAACTGGTTGTTGTGTACCTCAAACCATTCCTTAACCATTTCTGCAGTTTCCCATGGGCCATTATCTTGCTGGAAGTGGCCACTGCCACGAGGAATACTGTTTCCATTTAGAGGGGAAATGGTCTGCAGCAATGTTTAGGTAGTTACAAAGTAACTTCCACATAAATGGTAGGACCAAAGGGACCTGGAGAACATAGTCAGTAGCTACACACTTCCTCCTTCGATTCCCACAAGCATCAATGAGTCTTGGGCATCGTTCTTAGATCACTTTGGTAGGTTCTAACCACTGCAGACCAGGACCATCCAACAAGTGCTGCAGTTCTGGAAATGCTCTGATCCAGCCTTCTAGCCATCATAATCTGGTTATTGTCAAAGTCTCTTGGAGCCTTACTTCCTATTCCTTTGGCTGTTCCCTTTAACGTTCGCCACAGCGCTTCATCTTTTTCCATCTTGCATGGTCCTCTACACCCTCCTCTGTCAAACGATCTGCATGACCTCTCCCACCAAATTCAGAAATTGTCTTCTCATTTTTCTTCTGTCCAATTTTCTATGTCCAGCATCCATCTACCAATGGATCCACCGTCCCTTCTTTTCACGTGTCAAAACCATCGTAAGACCTTCTTACTAAAACTTCTGCCTCCATCGTCACTACTATGTGCATCCTCCCAATTCAACGTGTCCCCCTTTCATTCATACACATTTATTGAATTTTTCTGCGACAGACCTTCATAGTAATTCTCTCCAGTTCATGCATGGAGGCTGCATGTTTTGTTATCACCAAAGCAGACAAGGAGGGGCTCAGAGCCAATCCTTGTTGCTGTCCCACCTCACCTTGAACACATCTGTCACCCCTCATTCACACCTCACCACTAACATACTGCTCTCAAACATATCCTGTAGCACTCCAGCATGCTTCTTTTAATCCCAGACCTAACACTTTCGGGCTTGTTCCTCCAGTGTTTATTTGGTCCTTACTGGTGTTAAAAATGGTGGGCTTTGTATTTAGCTCATGTTTGGGGTGCTTGTACGACGCTTGCATGCAACCGGCAGGGTATCGGCTGACTGAGGTTGATCGGCTAATTGTCGATTATATTAAACTAGGCCTCCCGGTCCGATCTATCGGTCACCTTTACTTTTAGCCTTCTTCATACTTCTCTATCAGCACTCTCAAAGCAAACCCTGCATCTGTAGCGCTCTTTCTTGGCATGAAACCAGGCTGCTTTTCACAAATTGTCACGTCTTTTCTTAACATTACTACCGCTACTATTCCCCAGGTCAAAAATGCATTTACACAAACATTTTTGTCCCTTCACAATGAAATCATTACGGTTGGGAGTTCCTGTAGTGACCTTTTACACGAGCAGTGATCTTATCCGAAATTATGTTTACATGCATCACACATCAATCGGAAAAGCTGTCAGAGCTAAATGACAAGTGCTAAATTGAGCAATGGACGAAAGTTTCATCAGAGGGTGGGCGTCTACCATGTGATTAAAGTCAATTTTGCTGTGATTATAACGCTTTTAATCAAGAAACAATGGATAATAACTCGTGTTTACTTCTATACTGGAGACACAAGACAAGGGGGGAGAGAGGAAAGGAGGAAAGACCTCTGAGTCGGAATAACGTTGCAACATTATCAAACATTCCGTTATTCGTGAGGCTGTGTTGTCTTGTAAACTCCCCAGAAATGTTGCGTCAATCAACCTACGTAACGTTAAAAGGCAGAAACTCCTCATCAGACGATTTTATTCTGAAAACCCAGATCCACTGATGTTCAGAGACTTTCTCAGCAGTCTTCCTCCTCTTTAAATGACTTCATTTATTGTTGCATAAAACGTGAAGGTGGTCACCATAAATGTTAAGATCAACATTTCTGGGAAAACTCATCGGTAACGTTTAAGCAGAAACTCCTCAACAGGCACTTCATTCAGAAAACCCAGACCTGCGTCATGACATCGGTCTTTGATTCCTCATTCTTATGATGCACGGGCTTGAGCCTATCCCAGCTCCTTAAGTACTACATTCATGCTCAACAAAAAGTGAAGGCGGTGGGTCTGATCCACTTGATGGTCCTTGGATTTATGCATACGTTACCGTTCATTAAACCAGCGTCTTTAAAGTTTTTCAGCGCTTTTTACTTTGCTGAAAGTGTCGGTTTATCACACTCCTGACGGGTTTTCTTGAACATGTTTGTAGAGTTCACTATATAATACTCCCCTGCAACATTTTTTGAGAGTTTGAATTAAAGACAAACTGTCTGCAATGGTCTAAATGATGTAGACCACTGTCATCGTGCAAAAGAGAAGAGGCGCAGGCACTTGCTCACCGGGTATCAATGCAAAACTCATTTTACATGCAGCCGTTGCCTTTCTGAACGTCTTTTGGAAATGACTTAGACTGCCCCCTTGCAAGGGAATGAATTCTCATTCAGAAAGGTGCTTTTCTTTCAGAAAGCAGTGTTAACAAGCAGCATTTTCTGTCTGATTAGGTGTCTTTTCTGAATTCTATTTGGAGTAGACTGTCCATGTGAACCCACTTAATGTCTGGCTCATCATCTTTATACCTCTGTAGTTGATACAGCTCTGAACATCACTCATGTTCTTGGAAAACGGGACAAGTATCCTATTAAAGGTGTACCGATTGCAATTTTCTCGGCCGATCACTAAAGTTCATAAAGTTTGACCGGCCAATACTGATTTTGGCCTAGTCTGATATATTTCCATTTAAGTTTAAAAATAATGAGTAATGTATTTTAATTGCTCTTATTTTGAAGGATTAAATTGGAAGTGACGAGGCTTGTCGGTGGTTCGTTCAGTCGATTACACACACAAGCCCTGTGGCTGGTTCTGAGCTCCCGCTAGCTTTAGAAGCTCTGCTAACGTTAACTTCTCAACTTGCTCTTCCTCGAGGTGATCAGTGTTTGATTAAGTTTGTTGTGCCAAACGCTTTTATGGTTGTTCCGCCGCAGCTTCCTTTTTCGTGTAGTCAAAAAAACATAAATGACAGTATAGATACATACATACATACATACAGTGGGCTCATGGTTGGCCCTGAGTTCCCGCTAGCTTTAACTGCTCCGCTAACGTTTTCTTTACTTGCTATGTTCCTCGGGGTGATTCATTTTGAAGTATATGATAAAGTTCTTTGTGTCGGATGTTCTCGGGGTTGAAGAGATGCCTTATTTGGTCCTTACTGGTACTACAACTTGTGTTTTTCCGGTTTACTTGTGAGACATATGGTGCCCTGGTAGCTCAATACTGGTGTGCGTGTACCTCGCATGCGTGCAACCAGCCTCAAATGAGGCTGATGGGCCGATTTCATCATCCGACCGATCGATCGGTGCCCATCTAATACTTTTCCATTCCTCAGGCATCCTCTCGCTCTCCTTGGACTATCTAGTTAAACTAAATTATTCTCTGCCCCAGACACCTTCATATAACCACTGGTATTTCGTAAAAACCAACCAACATTCCATTCTTTATCCTCTTCAAATCTGCTCTCACTTCATCCTCACTATTCCTTCCACCTTCCTGATCACTACATTTCTCAAATTCATTGCCCTTCCTCTCATGTTTTCTTCATTCCTCAGTTCTCCAAAGTACTCCTTCCATCATTCCCTCATACTCTCCTCACTTGTTAATACATCTCCATCCTTAATCCCCCTAATCTGCTGCACATCCTTCTCTTGACCACTCTGCATGCCAGTCGGTACAAGTCCCTTTCTCCTACCTCAGTGTCCTCTCACACAACTCTTTATAGGCCTCTCACTTAGCCTTTGTTACCTCACTCTTTTCCTCGGGCCATCTTTGTATTCCTGTCTTCTTTCTTCATCTCTCGTGCTTTCCCACTTCTTCTTTGCCAACCTTTTCTCTACTGAACCTCCTCATTCCACCACTAAGTCTTCATTTTTTCTTTCTTCTGTTCTCATTACACACCAAGTTTCTGCCTACCTGTCACTTGTATCACTTTTTCCGTAGTAACCCATCTGCCCATAACCAATAACTACGAAACAGAGCCCGTCTCAACTCTTTCCTGAAGTTCACAAAGCGGACTTCCTTTCTCAGCTTCCACCATTTGATCCTCTGCTCTACCTTTGCTTTTTTTCTTCTTTTGTACCAGCAGGGTGATCCTTCATGCTCTCTGTCTATGTCTGCTCTCTCCCCTCCATGCAGTCTGCAATCTGTTTCAGATTGCAAGGGCTTGGATCTTTATTCTTGTCCATTTTCCCTGCTTCCAGCATCAACTTCTCTTAGTGGTTATAATCTTAAGGATGATTATTGTGTGTCTGTTAAAAAAGAGAATTTATTAATTAATATTTTTTTATTTTATTTTTACTATCTAAATCTAAAACAATTGTTACCGTTGAATTATTGTTACAAAACCACTTTGAGTTTCTGAGTAACGTATACGTATACTAACAGTAGACCTTTGACCCTGTCTAGGTGTTACATTGCCAGAACCTTCATACTAAAGTTCGAGCCCAGTGTGCGGAGTTCCTGAAGAAGAACAGGGAGCTCTACGAGGCGGTAAGTACAGTGACGGCATCAGCATTTGAGCTGCATCCACTACCAAGTTTGGATGAAAAACAACATGATGACATCATCAAAGATCCAGCACACGTCAGACGACAGATCTAATCATGATACAATGTGTTATGATATCAGGCCATTTTAGTCTGGGGACACAACTGGGAGTACGGGGATGCAGCCTATAGACTTTCTATCTATTGGCAACGTGTTTGGTAACCAATTTGCATTCCCACTTTTGGTGTTTAGAGGATCAGGAATTAGTTCCCAGATCCCCCAAGGTCAGGGGACTGTTTCATATCTGGCATCTGAAGCCTTGTTCCCACCAACATAGAACCAGGTACTGGATTTGGGCTGCTACTCCAGCCAGTTCTCAGTTTGTTCAAATCACGAACGACACGCGTTCCTGCTGGATCGAGAGCCTCGTCATTGCGTCGCATTTAGATCTTAGTTGCGTCTCCGATTTCCCAGCGATCCTAGCGGTAAAACAACAACAACAACAACAACAATGGCGGCCAGCATCTCTTTGCAGGCGATGCTGCTTGACTTTTGTGACTTCATTGGTAACCAGACATGACTGATTAGGTGGATTGATCCGCCTGTCTTGACTGCTGTGGACAGGGATCAGGTCGGAGAATAAAGTTAAGTACCTTCCACGTACTTTTTCTTTGAATGTAAGATCCTAATGCTAGCCAGTTAGCGTCCTGCCTGTTAGCTTAATTCTACAACCACCAACGTAGCAGCAACTTCTCTACAGCAAATGCGTTTTAATTCATCCAATAAAATAATGATACAACGGTGTTTATCCTTACAGGTAGCCTGACAGCTGATGGCTTTAAACTCACCTGCTGTTTTACCGGAGCATCTGTGAGGAACATGCAGACAATTTCACTGATTACCCTCCAGACAGTCCCGTAAACGTTAAATGTTGTGTTTTGGCATTATGACGTTAAAGCTTTAGTAGAGCTCTACTGCAAACAGAGCTTTATTATTATTATTAACTGTCAACTTAGAGGGGTTATTGATAGTCTACGTTATCAGAGGGAGTGAATTGTTTTTGTAGCACCTCCGCACGTTTAAAAAAAATCTATACTTGTATTTTATTATGTTTCCATAAATAAAGCATATTGTAGCTGTCATATTCATCACAAAACATTTTTTATTTAAAAAACATTCTTTACCATACAAGAACTTCAAAGGTCACAATAATATAAAAGTGTACAATACTGTGTGTTTTTTAATAAAAATCTTGACACTTCATTTCTATCTGTTTTCTTCACGTGTTTTCTTCAACCAAAAGGATGTTATGGTTTCACCAAACTTTATCTGACACTGCATTATATCCCACACTAATTATCACCTATTTGATACTGTACAATATTAACACTGTATTTTATTGTACACTCCATCCTCATCCATACTGTAATCTAAACTGCTAAACGGGTTTTGTTTTAATTACTGATATCAGTGCAATCTGAATTACTGTTGATTAAGGAATTAATCTGACCTGATCTGGTTCCTGTGATGAGCAGCAGTCCCCTGGTAGACTCGATTAGGTCTCTGTACTCTGTACAATATCTTTAGTGTGTCTTTAATTTGTTCATCCCTCTTCGCCATCTGTACTCCACCGCAGACATGTTGCGCTGTATTTGCTTCAGCACCGTCGTCGTAACAACAGCAGATGCTCCGTTTTCACATCCGTGACCACCGCTGCGTTACTTCCTGTCCACCGTGAAACTTTCAATCTAAAGTTAGAGTTTCTTATAGTCTTTTTTTGTAGATGCAGCGAGTTCTCGCTAAGGCTTTTAAAGATGGCGAACAAAGGTTTTGGTTTGCTGCGATAACACTGCCTCTGCCCCCGCTTACATCACTGGCTCTTTGTTTGCTGTTGGCTGTTTTCCATGAAAAGCTCCCCTTAGAGGGTAATATATGAACTATTAAAGTAAGACACGCTGTAAACAAGATAAAACTCTTCAGGTTGGTGCATATGCACCAAATTTGGAGAAAATCAGACTAACTTTGTGAGAAATGATTTCAGGAAAACTTTTGAAGGTGCTCCACCTAGTGTCAGAAATATACAACAAGCTTTCTCGAAATTCATCTAGTTCCTACTCACACTACTTTCCTACTTTCATCTCTGTCTAGTTCATTGAAGGTGACTTTAAGGATTACCTGGACAAACTTAAGGACCCACAGGTACGTCTGCTTCAACCAGCTGCCAACTTCTACACATTTAACCGGATTCTTTCCAAATCAGTCGCTTATGTTTGTTTCTGTCTCACAGCAATGGGTGGGGGAGGTGGAGATCAACGCACTGGCCGTCCTGTACAGGTGAAAGTTATGCCTCACCTGTTGCTGCATTTCTTTATTGTTATTAATTTAAGCATTTTTTCATTTTTATTTATTTCGATATTAGGTATTAAATAATAATAATAATCAAATTGGGATTTCAGGGTCTGCTCGTTCTAAAAACTCAATCTTTTTCATTATTTATTTTATTGAATATTCATTTATGTTAAGTAAATAAAAATGATAAAACAAATGTTTTTTGTCGGCTATTAAGATTTTTATGTTCTTAAGGACTATATTATCCTGAACATTTCCTCCTTATTCATTTATTGGTATATTTATTTATGTCTTAAGTTATTTATTAGCTTAAAAATAATTATTGATTTAATTTATTTTCAACTGGGATGATTGTCAAACTTAATTATTTTCATAATAACTAGAAATTATACATTTTCAATAATCGTATATAAACATATTAATAAGGTAAACTGATGATTTCAAACAAGTTTAATTTGATGAACTCTTAATGTGCACATCGGGCAGATTATACATGATCCATTTACTTCTTCTCTTCCTGCAGGAGGGATTTTCTGATCTACCAAGAACCCGGGAAATCCCCCGTCAACATCACCGACAACAATTTCACCGACACGGTTAGAGCAAAGACCACCCGACGAATCGATGAAGTTCATTCAACTTTAACTGTTGCTCAGCCGTAGATGTTCTACAGACTTGACCATCAGAACTCTACATTGATTGATTGAATGAGCAGCATGATTGTGTTGGGGTTTTGTTTGCTTTGATCATCGGTCTAAATATTTGAACATCTTGTGTTTGTTGTTTCTCAGGTGCAGCTTTGTTTCTTGAATGGGAATCACTACGACAGCGTTTATCCAATCGACCACATCAAGAACTCCGCCCTATGCCAATGTGAGTGAGTCACTAAATGAACCTGGAGTGTTTGTCTGTACCGACCTGGAGTGTTTGTCTGTACCGACCTGGAGTGTTTGTCTGTACCGACCTGGAGTGTTTGTCTGTACCGACCTGGAGTGTTTGTCTGTACCGACCTGGAGTGTTTGTCTGTACCGACCTGGGGTGTTTGTCTGTACCGACCTGGAGTGTTTGTCTGTACCGACCTGGAGTGTTTGTCTGTACCGACCTGGAGTGTTTGTCTGTACCGACCTGGAGTGTTTGTCTGTACCGACCTGGAGTGTTTGTCTGTACCGACCTGGAGTGTTTGTCTGTACCGACCTGGAGTGTTTGTCTGTACCGACCTGGAGTGTTTGTCTGTACCGACCTGGAGTGTTTGTCTGTACCGACCTGGAGTGTGAACCTGAACCTGTGTGAGTGTTTCATTTTATGTAGCAGTGGCCCCATTTTTAAATCTGTTTATAGGATAAGTGTCACACGCTGGCCTTTCAACAATCATACAATTTGCGTAAATAAAATATTAATAATGTTATCGATAATAAAATATTCTGATTTAGGAAAAGGTGCATACGCACACCTTACGCACCTTTTTCTTTTGCAATTTAAATGAGGCGGCTTTAGCTCTGTGGGTAGATGGATCCTTCAGAGGATCTTGCGGGGTCGAGGCAGAGAATACATTTCACAATTCTATACTGTATAACAATGTGATCAAAAAAGTAAGAATCATTATTAATAAACCAAATGCTGCACATGCCAGTTGTTAATGTACTAAAACTAGGATGCTATTTAAACATCGTAAACATGGAACCCGGATCGTTTCACCCTGTGAACCCGGACTGATTCTCTGTCCTCCTGTAGCCATCCTGTATGAGCTGCTTTATGAGAAGGTGTTCAAAGTAGACTACAGCCTTCTGGGGACGGTTCAGCGCGTTCCCCGATCCTCGGACCTCCTGATAGATGACAACATGGCCACCTGTGGCACCAGCGATGAGTCTGACCTGGATGTTGGCGAGGGGCTCAGGTAGGAGAATTACTCATATTCCTTAAAATTCAATTACAAAAAACTGATCGTATATTTATTTGGTTTATGATAAAACTAAATTATTTAGGTACGATGTTTATAAATTATGTATCATTGTAAAACATAAACATCCCTTCATGATTTATTTATTTACAAAATGAATATATGTTTTGAAGTAATTATTGTAAGTAATAATTCAGACGTATCATACTGAATAGACCTCACTTGTTTTCTTTATTTACTCAGTTACTTCGATTGAATATTGTTTTATTTTTTGACCCAAAAAAACAAAGTGTTTTCTCTCCTTTGTCACATATTACAAATAAACATGTGACACATTAAAATCTGTTGTTTTTTTATTATACAGGGCTGAAAATGAATCAACTGCTCCAAGACACAACAGGGTAAAACACACACACGCCATCCTGTTTTTATTAACCCGTGGTCCTCCAAAGTGCTTCTGAGTAGAAAGTTAAAAATTGAGACATTGTTTAAATCTAGAAATGTACCTTTTGCCAGTGTTATTTGTCCTATAGTTCCCACATACACCCGGGAACTACTAATCGTTTCTGAGATAGTGTCCATTTCCTCCCTTGAGGGAGCCGCACTCCCTGCTGCCCCTCTCTCTTAAAACAGTACCGTTAATTGAACTTAATTATCATTAAAAATTAATTGTCCAACATTTCACAACGAAGTAACTTTCTCCTCGTTATGCCGAAAAAAATTCAACTTTAGAGACTGTCACAGTGAGAAGACTGAGCGCTGACGTCATTAGTGTTGTGTCTCGCCTCCGATACGCCAACTAGCAGTTTGTTTATGAAGGACTGGAGAGTGTGCGCAGCAGGGGGGAGGGGCTGGTTGACCCGGGGTGAAGGGGGAGATTGAGGGAGCAGCGGAGCGGAAACACATAGTTTACCACCTTTAATGTTGAAGTTTTAAAATAATTTTATATCATTTATCGTTGTTCATAGTTCATTGTGGAGGGCCGCCACGGTAAACCAGGCTGGTGGGAAACTCTGGAGTTCATTAACGCTCCTCCGGGAAAATGTGGAATTGCTGGACTGTCACTGTAACAATGTTTGCAGGTGCCAGTGGTGTTGAACATTTTTCAACACAAATGGACCAATCAACGGCTTGTGGCGTTGTGGCTTGTGCGTAGACGGGTGCTGCTGTCGACTCAGTGTGCTCCTGCCTTTGTTGTTGAACATGATGTCGGTCAACATGTGTGTGTTCGGGTTTTCATTATAGTATGGGGACATTACTGTTTTTAAAGCTACAGGGACCTCCAACAGCAAAGGGGGCCAAAACTTTGAAGTCCCCAAAAAAGAAAACCTTTAAAATTAATGCAGGGCATCCATGGGGATTTAACCGTTTTTCTGTAAGTGTGTGTGTGTTTGTGTGTGCACTTCAGGGTCGCGGACGGGGCCGACACTTCCCTGAGCGAGTGAGGCGTTCACTGAACCCAACTCTGTACAGAAACATTGAGTACGACGTCTGGCTGAAGTCCAAGAAAGGTGATGCCTCCAAAAGAGTGTATCCTTCATAGAAGTCTGTGGAGGAGGGGATGGGTTAAAGGATGTGTTTTAATGTTGTTTATATATTTCCAGCCCAACAGAGGATGGACTACTGCATCGCTGCTGGAATGCAGTTCACTGCAGGGGACCGCTGCCAGGTGTGTGTGATGTGTTCACTGTCCTGACTGGAGTTCTGATTTTTTTTAAATATGAAGAAATATATATATATATATATATATGAGAGTTTCCAGTTTAACAGAAGGTAAACATAAATTAACAAAGACAAGCTTTAGGTTTCCTCCCTCACACAACCACATATAACTTACCTACCGTACTTAAATGGAGTAGGTAGTGATACAAATACCAAAAAACCCCACAATACTTAATAATCTGAACTAACTGTATGAAGAGGCGTTCAAAATTACTAATCCGACTGATGGTATATTCATTTTGGTACCATGTCAGGGTTTTATATAGGCATTAACAAGCTGTGAATACAGGTCCAATATGGTTACTAAATTTCAAGAAAGGTGGCTTTTTAAAAAAAATAAAATGCAGCTCTTAATTTTCATAAGCCATTTAACAATTGAAAGATGGCAGTCCGACTTCCATGACACCAAAATTCACATAGCCTTTTCTATAAACTTTTCAAAGTTGCTTGAATTTGGACCAATGTCTGAAAAATCCCCTCAACAGCTGATTTGTGGATCCAGCGGAAAGTTAAATCCTGCATGATTCGTCATGTCACTGAAGTTGTTTGAGAATTTGTGATGTGATTTGTGATTTGTGTCTGAAGATTTGCACATAATTATGTGCAGGAACGTACAATGGCTCTCCTCCAAACCAAAACTTAAACACATATTTGATATCTCAGGAAAATATTCATGTGATTTGTATGGTGTGATAGATAGAGTTGGTGTATGGGCCAATCTGCATTTAATCTGTAATTTTGACCATTGCGCTGTATCAATTGTCAGACCCAAGACAGACTTCCTGGATTTATGCAATCCATGTTTTGAAAGTCCATTCATCACCAGAGAACCTGTGCTCAACCACTACATGGTTTAAACAAAGGTTCTTAGTTGCAGATAAATAAAAAGTGTTAGCTGGGCAGGTTGTACTTTCTTTTTCGGCTGCCAGATTTCCCAAATTTTGGAAACCCACAGTCATGGGAGACTTCATTGTCCCTCAAAGGTGTTTTGGGTTCTGCCTGGTTTTTTACATTTTTTTATTGCGCACAATACCAGATTTTAATAAAGCACAAGTTAATGTAACCGCCAAAGGTTGCTATATATGAATAAAGCTCCCAATAGTGGAAATCTGCGGTATTTTCAAGCCAAAATTCCTCCCTGGATCAGAATCCCATTTTTGACACATTTTGGGGACTTTTGCTGTCCAATTGTGCCAAATAGAGATTCGTTCTGGTCCTATCCCACAAAAAAAAAAACCTAGTTAATAGCGAATTTCGGAGCAAATTAATTGATTTTGATTCATGGTGTTACTGAAATGTAATGATGCTATACCAATGGTATCTTAAAAACAAAATTGTGAAATATTGGTATTTTTTGTGTTAAATCATAGATTCATAGAATCCTAGACAGATCACACATACTAACAGGTACTATGTAACAGATTGTATTCAGTCCAGGATTCACTTAAAATAACTAATGAGCAAAACAGGATTAAATGAACTTTAAAATGCGTATGTTTCCACCATAGGTTTGTCTTGAGGGAAGTGGGCGGAGTTACAGTGCAACTGTCAAAGAGGTTCCTCCCAACAACGGCCTGGTGACGGTTTACATTGAAGAGCTGGGCAGGAAGTAAGTAAAAGTAGTGACAGCGGTGAATCCTGTATCGCACCGAGCACTTCAGTGTTTTATTTTTTGTGGTTTGTGCATAGACAGGTTCCACTGTGGAGTCTCCGCCCTCCCACCAGTGAAGAGAAGAGCTGGAGTACAGTGGTCAACCGGGACAAGAGGCTCAGCGATGGACACAGAGGTGTGACAGCAAACACACAAACACACATTTATAAAGTGATGGCAAACCCACTGAAGCTCTTTGTCACCCCCCCTCAGATTGGGAGGAGAGGGGTAAGGGCAGAGGCAGGGGGAAACACATTCCACCTGCAAAGCAGCACTCCTGGCCGCCGGAAGCCTCTCTAATGAGACAGGGAGCAGTGAACTCTAATAGGTCAGTTTTTTTTATTTTGAGTGTTTGATATTCCTGCTTTCCAGGGAGGAGGTGGTTAACAGATTTTTTTTTTCTTTCGATTGAAGGTTTTTGAGCTCAGTGGAGGCGCCAGTCGGGCTGGAGAAGGAGCATTTAGCCAATCAGGAAGAGTTGAGAAATGTGACACCATTGGAGATCCTTCTCGGGGACGAGCATAGTTTCCCTGCCCTCGGGGTGAGTTGAGGAACGCTGATGTTGCGGGGCGTTTGGTGGATACAACATCATCAAGCTGACAAAGATCTACATGTTCAGCAGATTCTCATGAAACATAATGGTCATAATGTTCTGGCTTTAATGTTGACATAAATCTGCGGCCCATATTCAGCAGCTTTTTATGATGCCCGAACAATCTGGGGTATTATGGAATCATCATCGCTACAGCACGATAACTCAGAAACTGACATGGATCAGTTTAATTTCTTTTACTTTCATTGACAATGGTGCGAAGAAGAACTGTAGTGATTTTGGGAAAGGTCCATTTTGTATTTCCAATTCTAAGGGCAGCTTTATTTCCAAAAGCTTTCCGGCCAAATGTGGTGTATATGGATCGAGTCAAGGAGATCAAACTTTTGAACAAATTGGCTGATTTGGGGAAGGATCAGGTGTATCTTTCTGATACTAAGGGGGGCTTTATTTACAAAAGATTTTGGGCAAACATTTCTTAACCATTTGCCTGATTTAGTACAAATTCTGTGTCTATAGATCTACCCAGGGTCTGTCCTGCATATATCATACTTTACTCACCTGGGTCAGCTTTTTTTTTTTCTTTTAAAAAAAATACTGTGGACAAACCTAACATTAAATGTAAGGTTTAATGTTATCAGGGATTATTTGTACAACACAGGGGATTGGAGACGACAGCATAGTCCTGGTTATCTCAGCATGCGTTTCATAATTCTCATTATCCCTATATCTATAGCTATAGCACTGACTTTTTACGCTTGTTGTTTCAATGGTTACTGCTCGCCCATTCACCCTGATTACTTGTGTCGGCAGAGCTAACGGCTGTAAAAGGGTCTGTTTTATGGCTCTATGCCCTTAACCCATCAAACACAAACATTACACGCTGTCATCAGAAGTTATAAATATACTTAAACTTGAGTCTTTCCATCGACGACCTGCTTCATACAACTCTTCATCCAATACTATATGTACACACTATACTATAAGTTGGATGAGACCTCCACATTGTTACGAGTGAAAGAGATTAGTAGTTGCCGTGATGCAACAGAGAAATAAAGTCGTAGAAAGAAAACGATGACACGAAGAAGGGGTTGAGGAGCAATAAGAAACTACTACTCCTTTTTCTGCTTGTGATATGTGATGTTAGCTCTCCAGCTACTCGGTAGACCTCCTAGTTAGCGCTTAGCTTAGGTGAGCTAAAGCTTATTTTAGCACTTAGTAACTCCCATGGACCTCACTCGCAGTAACGTAAGCTGGGGCTAAGCTAGCTATTTTGCCGCAGCTCAAATTATAAATTGAAATTGTTTAAAAGAGATGTCACTGTAGCTCAATCGGTAGAGCAGCTGTCTCCCAATCTACATGTCGTAGGGTCCTTCAGCATGACCTTGAACCCAATTTGCTCAATGGGTGCTTCAAAGGAGCTGCCCACTGCTCCCCCAGGGATGGGTCAAATGCAGAGAACTTAAATGTCGGCATAAATAATGTACCAATTATTACTATTATTATTAAAATGCTGGAGAATCGCCATACTTCATATATGAGATTGTATATACGTCTGAATCGAGATCGCAATCCTTTTACGATTATTCGCTCAGCCCTAGTACTACATAAAGTTATTATTATTATCTGGCTGAAATGTTGACATTGATCTAAAAGTTAAGCAGCTTCTCAGGGTGCTTATGGTCATAATGTTCTGGCTGTAATGTTGACATAAATCTACAGCAAATGTTCAGGAACCTCTTAGGATGATGGTCCTAATGTTCTGGCTTGTTTTAACAACACTTAAAAATGTCAAAACCAGCCGGTTCCAGTTAAACACCACTTCTTCTAATTGGCTTATTAAACCTTCAATCTGTTTCATTCTCTACTCTGATTGGTCCATGTAGATTTAGCAGTTGAGACCTACCGACATAATCCAACTACGCAAAAAGTATAAGATGAAGTTTAGGAATGTTGTCATGGTGATTCAGAATCTTTTTTTTTCCTTCATCTCAGGATGACGGAGGGAGGAGGAAAGGAGCAGATAGGAGAAGATCCCAGGGAATCAAAACGGTAACGTGCCTCTTAGACGTTAATTTAATGTCCAAATGTAAAAATACCAACACAAACTACAGAATTAAGTGAGGTATAAAAATGTCATGACACCATAATGTTATTAATCAGCTAGTTTGACACAGTCCTGAATGACATCAAACTATTTATAATTGGATGTGTGTGTGAGGGGTAGGAGACGGATTATAGAAGCGTCGCTGGAGATCAGGTCTGTGTATCTCGATTTTGTTTCAGAAAGTCATATTGAAAAGTGTCAATAGAATCGAGTATTTTTCCTTTCTATGACCAATAAGGATGAGAGAAAAAGAATTTATTTGATTTTCCTTTTTTATTTTTGCCAGTAAGTCATTATCACTTTATCCCTCATAATGTGGTTGGAGCAGGGCTGCCCCCTAGCCCTGCTCCACCTCATATGTCTAATACAAACAAATAAATCTGAAATATATAATTAAGAGTAAATAAATAGAATAAAGTATTTGTAAAATATTTCTCGGTTAGAAAAACACCTGAAATACTAAATTATTATTGTAAT
This sequence comes from Lophius americanus, assembly GCA_037951165.1. NCBI lineage: Eukaryota > Metazoa > Chordata > Actinopteri > Lophiiformes > Lophiidae > Lophius > Lophius americanus. Next base: position 1,204,296 of record JBBDHG010000116.1, read on the forward strand.
TAATATTAATAAAGCAGCCAGTCCTTCAACATAAGTACCTCACTTCAATTTTAGTTACCTAAATTAAACAGTTGTTAAATAACAGACTCAGAAATAGTAACTTTAACCTATGAAAATGTATTAAGCATCTTTTTTTTTTAAATCGTTGAAGCCTGTTTAGGCTTTTATAGATGCACGTTTCTGCATTTACTGGATGCTAAGTCAACAATGAGGCCATTAAAGAACAGATGCTTCGCCAAATCTGAGTTGAGTGCATCGTGTTTCATTTGTGTTTTAAAAAATTACGATTTAAAGTTTCTGCTTGATAGTGATTTTTATTTCTCATAAATACAATTTCTCTCATCCTTTTTGGTCTGTCTCAATATTAATAAACCAAGGAGCAATCCAAGGATGTGGACACAGTACCGTCCTACACATACTTGGGAGTACTATTCTAACAACACATCACCGCCTCACCCAAAGCAACACTAATATTTCTTCAGTTCTGGAGCAATAAGAGAGTTTAGGAGGAGGATAGAATTGGACTTCCAGCTATTTCTATTCGGTACTTCAAAGTTGGCTCATGTCACAAGGTGAGGATGAGATGATCAAAGAGAAGGTGTCCTGAGGTTACCAGGTCCCGGCATGTAGGAATGGTCACGATGTGTGTGTAATGGTAGCTTGTAGTCCGTTCAAAAAGAAATTTAAAGGTAAAGTCATCATTCAGTCCTGCAGGTGTCATGGTATTGTGGATAATCTGTACTGAGTGCGGGGGACTCGTTGGTGCGTAGTCCTCTGGGAATACGGCGTTGTTTAAGGTATGTCGATAGTGTGGCTGCAGCCATTGAGAATGACTTCCTGTTGTTTTAGTTTGATGAGTTCTGATTGCAAGTTAAGGTCTTGATCATAGTTGAATTTGGAATCCTCACAGTCGGGATAGAGGATAAGTGTGTCAACCAAGTCCTGGTCAGTGTGTGTATCCGCCGGATACTTGGTCATCTCCTCCCACAGTGCCATCGCCATATGGGGGATGATACTGTTGCTTGCTTGTGGGAGCTGCAGTCCAAAAAGTTGGTAACAATAGGATGGTGGGAGTGGACGTGTCTTATTCTAGTATGTTGTGCTAGCTAATATATGCTAATATTTCTTCTTTTGTGTTTTCAGAAGAGTCCTGGCGATGACAGCAGAGATCCACCCCCCTCTGTTGGGGAAACACCAAAATCCTCCACCCCTCCATCTGCTGACTATCCTCCACCCACGAGTGCCTCTGCAAAACCTCCTACAGACCCATTTCCTCTACAGGATTCAGCGGCCAACATGAAGACCCCGCCAACATGCCCTGCCTCAGCCACTAAAACCGACACACCGTCCTATGCTACAGCCGCCACGCCCATTACGTCGCCTGCTGCTGCTGATGCACCATCAAGCACCAAACTCTCCTTCCCCTGTGGAGCTGTACCCTCCACCACTGTCTACCTCACCCCAGTTCTCCCCACTGCTGCCTTTAGTCCTCTCCCAAACACTTTGTCCTCCTCTTCTCCTCCTCCCCCCTCTTCTCTCGCTAATTTTTTACCTTCCTCTTTTCTGCCTAAATCATCTCCCTCGCCTCCTTCTTCCTCCTCACCAACACTTCCCACCTTCATTGCTCCGATCGCTCCCCATCCTTCCTCCCGCCCCCACTCGCCCTGCCTTTCCCCTTCCTTATCCTCAGTTACTTCCACTTCCTTCTCTCTCATCCGGCATGCTGTTGGTGTCCAAAAAGTTCCAACAAGTACTCCACGTAAGTTACTTAAAAATCCTTCAAATCCAAAAAGTGTCTTAACTAGGTCTGGTCGATTCAGACGTGTAAACGATCTCATTTCTGAAGTATGGTGGTTCTCCGGTATTTTAATTATAACGTGAGCTGCAGCAAAACTCGCTAACTTGGGCGCTGCTGAAGCTACAACAAGGGAGGTCTAGGCCTTTAAGACCATGGCCTGGTGTTCTGGAAGGAGATCCACCGGAGAGCTAACATCACATAGCACAAGCAGAGAATCTTTCTATCACGATGGCTACCAATCTCTCTCACTTCTCACTTGGAGGAGGTGCACTAGAGTGTAGATAACCCGGTGGGCCCTCGTTTGATCCTCACATGCCGGGCGGATTTGGAGGTCAAAAACTGAAGCCCCACAGGGTTTGGGCCTGGTTCGACTAATATTCGTTGGCCTGTTCATGAACCCACTGGTTTTATATTTTTATAATTGTATCCACACATTGTCAAATCCAGGTCCAGTTGTATAGCATCTGTTATAAATTGCTTGATCTCCACCTTCTCTTTCTCTGATGAAGCCGAAACGTTAGCGGGAGTTGAAAATAAAGACGGAACATATTGGTGAACCTGAGCTCAATATACTTGCACTTGTTTGTTTTTTTGTTGTTGCAACAATTTCTCTTTATTTCTATACTGTTGTTAGTCCGCTGGAGAAACTCATGCAGTCAGTGGCCCAATGGAGAAACTCATATTAATCATATACTCTGTCCTGTTTTTCAGATTCTTTGACAAATGTTGGAGGATCTCACACCTTCCAAAACTCTCTGTCCCAGACCCAGATAACCTCTGACTCCCAGACCCATTTCATCCCTGTCCCGCATGTGGTCTCTGCCCCCAATATCCAGCCACAGTTCCTCTCACAGTCCCAGTCTGAGGTGCCTGTGGTCCAGTCTTCTCACCATACTCTGGAGACGTCCTGTCCCGGCCCCTCTCAGCCCCGGTCGTCGGTTGCCCATCCTCACCCGTTCCAGATCCCACATTCCTCTTTGTCTCTCTCAGCCTCCCTGACTCCCAATAACCAAACGGAGGACCCTCCGTCTCACACTGCGCCTCAGCTGCATCTTCCTCACCCCCAGTCCATCCCAGGAGCCGTTCCTCTGCAGCAAATGTCCCAGCTCTACCAAGACCCTCTTTACCCGGGGTTTCCACTTGGGGAAAAAGGCGACATAGCTTCGATTCCATCCTTCTCCTCCAGCAAGATGGGGGACGACCTCCCCAACGGTGAGTCTCAGTAATGTGACAGCGATACCTCAGGATCAGTGAACCTAGTAAACTGGGAAGTAACAAGAAAAACAAGTTAAACCTTATTTTGGCCAAAACCAATGTAGTCCATTTGATCACCTCCAGTGTAAATGTTTGCTTCTTTCTTAAGCTGATAAATAATAATGTCTGAACAATGAGAAATGTGGAAATTTTTTAAAAATATGGTATTTTTTTCATCAAATAAGCTTGAAATAAATGAATTCACTTGATAATCAATTTTTCATTTCCCAACCATTTGAAGTATTATTATACAATATGAACTTGAGTTTTATCGGTTAATTTTTCTGACTGCTACAGTGCCTGACGAATGTTTCTTCTTTCTATCCAGATATTAACATCTTGAGGTTTTTTTTCAACCTCGGGATCAAGGTAAGCTGCTGTTTAATGGAATTAAAGGATGTGATCTCTTTTTTTGGAAAGAAAATTAAAATCAAGACTTTGTGTCATTTTTCTCACCCCCCCAGGCGTACTCCATGCCCATGTTTTCCCCTTACATTTACCTCCTCCCCCTCCAGCAGGCTCACACCATGCAACTCAAACTCAACTCCCAATCTCTCTTACCCCCACCCCACTTTCCCCCGTCACACCCTGCTACCAGGCACCAAGATGGATACCCCCAGTTGCAGTACCTCCCTACTTCCGCATCTGTGTCATCACAGCACGAACCCCCCCCAACCAGTGAGGCCATGTACCCCGTCACTGATTCTCCAGCTCCCAGGCTGCCATGGCAACAGCAACAGATGCCCCCCCACAGAAACCCTACCTATCCTGGTACATATCCGACCCCATATCCACATCCCCAGATCTTGTCTCAGGGATACCAACTATACCCATCAAGCGTGCCTGGATATCCCCCCCCCTTGCTGGGATATCAGACCTCATCTGGACAAGAAGGCGGCCCCCGGGGGGCCATCGAGCCACATGATCCAGGGTCCAGCATTTCCAACAGCAACAACAAAATGTCAGCTCCTGGTCTCGGTATGTACGCGGGTTTTGTTTGGTATGTTTGTTCTGATACTTCGGGTCTTCAGAAGTAACAGAAATTAAACTATAAAACTCAATGTTATCAAAAGGAATTCCAAATGAAAAATGGAACAAAATATTGTCATTTTTTCTGTTAATTATATTGACAATTTGTTTTAGAATTTTTATTCAAGGGCAACAAAAAGATTATATTTTTGTTGCCTGCATCTATTGTCTTGCTGGAAGCAGCTTAATGCCAGCATTTTATTTTTAACATCCAGACCCTTATTTGGCACCATGCAACAATGCTAGTTATGTGTTGCAAACTATGAAATGATCAATAGTTAGAATAAAATGACAGTATATTGCTCCATTTTTCATCTCCAGTTCCATATTGTTACTTCCACCGTTCATTGGTTAGCCGTCAAACACCAGCCACTAATGCTACCTTTTATTTCCAACCAGCCCACAGGAACCAGCAGGGAGACAGTTTGACCAGAAGCTTGCTGTTGGTGAACCCGCCCCACAACAACCCAATAGTACGAAACATACAGACACTCGTTTTGGCCACCCTGTGAGGGACCTCGATTCTTGTCCCACGAGGCCCCGAAGCTTTACTCCCCACTGGAACAGAAAAACACGTGCACTAATTTAAACCCATGTTTCTTTCAGCTGGTGTCAATGCCTGGTGTTAATCACGTACCTGTTTCCATGACAATGATGAGGACCAACAACAGCCCTGGCTCACCATCATGCTCTGACTTCATCTCAAACACGTCCAGCCCCGATGACCACTTCTCCCAGGGTTACCACGGCCACCAAAGTCCTACAAACACCTATGTCTCGCCAGCTTCCAGTCAGGTGGGTCACTCGCTGGGCGGTGCAGCGCTGCCGTCTGTTGGATGCAATACTGAGGACGACTGGACGGGAGTCAAACCACCAGCTTATAACCACATAGGACAGAGGAGAAGCAGGAGAGGGAGGGGAGGCTATGATCCAGGAAGAGGATCAAACAGGAGATATGTTGGAGAGACAGGACTAACCTATGTTCAGTATAATCGAGGGAGACGATACTAGGTCTGAGGCAATCTCCTCCCCTGATGGCAAAGATACATCCCAGGTTCTGGCGCTTTTTTTTAAAAATTTCTCTTCCCAAATTGGTAAACAGATTTCTGCGAGGACATCTTTAAGAGCTAATAAGCAAATGCAATCTGCCAGCACCAATATGTACTCTGCCATTCGCCAAATGTTTTATTTATTTAAATAAAAGTTAAACTACTATTACGTCTCAATGCTAGTTTGGAAATTGCTGCAGGTTAGCTTAGAAGAAAGTAGTATTCAAACAGCCATTTGGGGGTTTTGCTGTGTGCTAGGCTAGGCGGTTCAAGCTAAGCTGTTTTCTGGCTCTATTTACTCTGCAAATATGAAGTTTGAATGTACACCTGAGATCATTAAATATTCAATGTGCCTATCACATCACCATATTTTGGGAAGCACTTCCTGTGAGCTAAAAGTGAGTTTTCAGAGGGTGAAATGAACTAAAATCTGATTATTTTGGGCTTTTGTTAATTTTCGGTCACTTACTGTTTTTCCTCAGGTTTTAGTGCCTTACATATAATTTCCTTGGGTAAACAGAACAAAGGGCTGCTGCTGTTTGATCTTTTCTACATGGTTGAATAAATAAACTTTATGTAAACTGTTTGGATCAGCCTGATTGAGATGAACCGCAGACATCAATATCACATTTATATGCAAATTCTAACCAAAGAACAAAGGAGTCAAGGTCACTTTTGAAATAAGTTTACTTCTCTTCAAATGCATGAGTGATAAAATGTCACTGGATGAATGCAGCCCGCCCAATCACTAGATGCACCTTTACTGTTAATGTTCCAACAGGAAACGCATCTCAGTCGTCCAGGAAGAAGTAGTTTCCGCTCTTCTTCTGCTCCGTATCCTGAGGGGGAGAAGCCTCTTTGAATACAACTACACTGGTACTTCAGCAGCAATCACATCACAGCTAAGCTGACATGCTGTAAAAACCCAATGCACACTTACTAGCTGGTTAACTAATAGTATGACTTAATTTGTTGAAGACAGTTAATGGTAACAACTGAGTAGCTCAGACTTCCTTCTCGTAAGTTTGACAGGGTTCAAACATTAAACCAGGGAGTAGCAGCAGAGCAGTAGTTAGCTTATGTGCACCTTGATGGAGTTGAGCTTGTTGATGCGTGGCCGTAAGTTTTTGGGGTCCCTCCTGAAGGTGATCTCCAGCAGCGACAGGAATCGGTTCATGCCAGCCAGCAGACTCTGAGGACTGGAGAGGAACAGTCACCTTGACATCCAGCTAGCGCCTCATTCTCTGTATGAACATGTCTGAGGGTCTTACGTATTTGCTCGCGTCGTCTTGGAGGGAATACCGTCAAACACGATGACTCTGTCGGCCAGGTATGTCGCCATGATGAAGTCGTGCTCCACCACGAAGGCAGTCTTCTTGGCGTGGAGGATGTACCTGTGGGCGGAAACACAGTGGGTGTGAGTATTTAAGGAGAGCGGTGACCGATGGGGGTGGTGAAGATGATTAAGAGATTTGACCTCCTGATGACCCTGGCGGCCATTAATCTCTGCTCAGAGTCCAGGTAGGCTGAAGGTTCGTCGACCAGGTAAACATCCGCAGGTTTCCCCAAACACAGCGTGAGCGCCACCCTCTGGAGCTCACCACCAGACAGGTTCTGCACCTGAAGCGGCAGGAGAAGGAGTGATGTTTTAATTGAAGAAGTGCTAATACCAGTTTGAAAAAGTCCTGTATTCAAAATCTACTTGGTGTATAAAGTACAATTGCTCTTTGTGCAGTTGAGGTTACTATCATAAGATATTCTATTTATTTTTTGTACCGTTTATATGAACAATGCTCAGAAAAGTAAGGGAACACACTGACTGCTGTTAGGTACAAGGATGATGATCTGAGACCCACAGTCCAAACTTATGTTGGGTCATGTAACCAGAGTGCGTAAGCTGTTCCTTCTCGGTGAAGGTATTGTATTAATACTAACCGACTGGTCCTAGTGTTCTAGCAACCTGAATCTACCCAAGAACCTCGTTATGTATCGGTGCAACCAGCATGCCCACTGAAGCCCGGACTCAGGTCTGGGAGATTCTTATCATCAGGAATGTAGACCAGCGCTTAGTTGTTGTGATGAAGATCACACCAGTTGGATCAGCTTTTGATTTTGGATGTGATTTCCATTGAACAATCTTACACTGTTTTGTTCTCAATGAATTAAACAACGTTTATCAAAGACTTTAACCTGAATTTTTCATTCATCGAGGTCCAATCTTGGATTTAAGAGTTCCTATTTTTTTAGCAGTGTAGATGCAAACGGTTTAAGTCATATAAAGATCCTTTTAGATGGATAGTAGAATTTTTGTCCCATGAGAACCATAAATCTAAAAAAAAAGTCTGAAAGGTAACTTTAGGTGGAGAGTTCAATTCCCTCAAATTTGTAATGAAGTACAGTAATAAAATAAATGTAATTTGTTACTATCCACCCCTGGTGTGTGTGTGTGTGTGTGTGTGTCTCTTACATCCTGGTCGATGATGCTCTCTATCTGCATGGGCTTCATGACGTCCGTGATGAACTGTGGGTGGGTGTAGGCATCTCTGATCTTCTCATGTAGCAGAGCTCTGACACTACCCTGAAGAGAGACCTTCACTTCATCAACATAAGGCATTCAAAGCTTTGAGCAAAAACGTCATTGTCAGAGTTGTGTGTGCCCACACCAGTCCCCCAGAGTGGTTTTCAAGAAAGCAGGTTTGAGCTGAGAGAAAGTGAGGTGAGTTGGTTACCATGGAAACTTACTCAGTGAACCTAACATGCGCTACCTGGTTTTCTTCTACACCGAGTTTGTTCCAGACTCCTCCCACCGTTCTTTTCATGTCATATTATAAATTAACGTTAGGAGAGGGTTGAAAGACCCTGATTGGATATGCTTTCACCCCTTGATGAATATCCGGTCTAAACAGGTTCTGTAAAAATTCAGGATGTCTGAATAACATTTACAAGCTGTTCATCTCCAACATAGAAAATTCTTTGTTTGTTTTTTTAAACACATGGTAAAAGTTTTACTCAGATGATCGAAACAGAGTTTGGTAAACCTGATTTCTCTACTAACCTCAAGGTTAGAGTAACTATATTACATCCTGATGTGGTGGAATTATATTGCACGGCGTGACCCCCCTATATCACACAACACTGAAAATGAAGTTCTACGCATCAGGATAAACTGACGTAATGTTCCTCGGGGTGATTCAATTCTGAGTGTGTGATTAAGTTTGTTGTGCCAAACGTTTTCGGGATTGTTCCTCAGCAGCTTATTTTGTCTTTACTGGTGTTACAAATAGCAAGCTTTGCATTTTCTGGTCAGATGTTTGTAGCCATGATAGCTCATGCTTGGCGTGTGGACAGTGCATGTGTGTAACCGGCACCGAATCGGACCAGCTGATCACATCAAACTAGCCATGTGCACCAAAGGCTCCCTCGGATGGGTTTAATGCAGGGATACATTTCACAATGTTGTACTATATGTGTGTAACGTGATAAATTTATAATAATCTTTCCTTTACTTTAACAGAAATCAAACAACTTCGCAAATAAACTTGAATGTTGGTCACGCCTTAATAGGGTCAAATCTTCAGTCACAGGTTTGAATGATCCAACGACAAATCCAAGATTTCATTAGTTGTTTAGCTCTTCCCCAATCAGTGTAAAAATGTGCAGCTTTACTCAGACCACCGCACAAAAAAGAATGGCCCTTTGACTGACCTTAAACTTTGGGCTGATGGTCTGAGGCTTGTAGCTGACATTCAGGGTGGGAACCTCACCTGGAAGAGGTCAAAGGACATTAAACATTAATTGTAAATCCACATCATGTTGAGTCAGATCCAGCGGGCGCATTCTTCAAGACAGAACTGACTCACCGCCTGAATCAGATTTGAGTCCTCCTGCCAACATCCTGATGAAGGTGGTCTTGCCCGTTCCTGCAGATGGTTATACATTAAACATCAGGGTGGGTCATGTCTAACACGAGGAACTTCCTGTTAGACGTGGCGATTAACCAGCTTACCATTCTCTCCCAGCATCACCATGATCTCAGAGTCCGTGAACTCCCCTGCTTTAATCTCCAGGGAGAACTCGCCCATTGTCTTGTTCATTTCTGGGTACTGAATGATGAATGAACAGCGTCAGTAAGCAGTCACCAAGGTGAGGAAGGGGAAAAAGGGTTACCATGGAAACCTGAACACACCTGGTAATGCCGCAGCCTCTTCACCTCCTCCTCGTTGGCTGTCTCAGCCACCTTGAAGACCAACGAGGTTTCCCGGAACCTGAGGTTCTCTGTAGGGACGTAACCGTCCAGGAAGATGTTGATACCTGAGGTTAGGGCCGGAGCCAAGATGAAATATGGAGAGGAGTCAAAATAAGGTTATTGAGATTTGGTTTCTGTGGGACACGTCAGTATTTTGTAATTAGCTACAACAGCTGAAATAAGCGAAAGTTAGCTATGAAACCGAACTTTAATTCCTGCTACCAGACGCGCTAATGTCATCTGCAGACATGCTTATTTTAGCTGCAATTGCGGCAATCATTTATGGCATTTATCGACGCTCTACCTTCTCGGACACTGAAGGGCATAGTGACGATTCCGTAGGCGCTGGGGACTCCGTATAGGCAGCAGATAAAGTCTGAGAGATAGTCCAAAACGCTCAGATCATGTTCCACCACAATGATATATCTGAAACACAATAATATCTAACATTACCCAACAGGGCTTGATACACTTTACGAGGCAACATTAGCTTAGCGCTTTTAGTTGCCTAACCCCATGGCCAACCATTGATGTAATTCTATCTAACAATAAGATAAACCTTTATTAGTCCCACAAAGGGGAAATTGCAGGGTTACAGCAGCAGGAGCATATAACAGAATAACATTATGTAAAATTAAATTAAATGTGCAGTTGTGGACATGTTGAGTAGTATATTGTCCCATAGTGCAAAGTGCAAGTGAGGCATGTGTGTGTGTGTGTGTTACTAGCAGTGCTGCTTAAATAGTCTGACTGCTGCAGGAAGGAAAGATCGGCGATATCGCTCCTTCACACACTTTGGGTGAAGGAGCCTGTCGCTGAAGGATCTCCAGTGCAGAGATGGTTTCCTGCATTGGGTGGGAGATTTTGTCCCGGAGAGAGGACCGCTTGGCCATCATTCTCCTGAATCCAGAGGACATCCCAGGACCGAACCGGCCTTCCCGATCCTGGCCACAGAGTCATAGGTGGCCTCAGGAGCGCCCCCTGCACTTCAAAAGACCTCAGTCTCCTCAGCAGATACAGTCGGCTCTGACCCTTTTTATAAAGTGCCGTGGAGTTGTGAGTCCAGTCCAGTTTATTGTTCAGGTGAACACCAAGGTACTTGTACGATGTGACCATCTCAATCTTGAGCAACTAAATGATTGGCATGCTAATTTTGGTGTCCAGCTAACTTCAAATGCTCAGACTTGATGGGTTCAAACAGTGAATACCCAGTAGGTCATTGCTCCTGTTGGAGAGTCATACCTGTCAGGTGTGATGAGTGAGCGGATGGTGATGGCAGCCTTCAGCCTCTGTTTGACGTCCAGATAACTAGACGGTTCGTCGAACATGAAACTGCAGCAGATTTTAAAAAAGATCAGATCGGAGGTCAGAGTTCAAATAACCATTGATGCATGAGGTTGATCAATAGTGTTTCCTCACATGTCGGCCCTCTGGATGCAGACGACAGCGCAGGCAAACCGCTGCAGCTCTCCACCAGAAAGATCTTCCACGTTCCTTTCCCGCAGGTGAGTCAGATCTGCCCGACAACAACCAGAGCACAGAACAACCAATCAGGATGCAGATGTGGACAGATACACGACATACATGTTTACATTTAGACAGATTAAAACACATATCAGTAATAACAATCTCTGACAACAATGACGTCCGTTTACAGAAACGAGCAAACAACAACACCAATTTACGGTAAGTCTGTAGATTCTCATTCATCCAGGTCATGGTAGTCCTTGTTGGTTGAAACCAATCAATTGGACTTCTGTTTCGTCTTAATGACGCTTTATCTGCAAAACTGCAGTTTTAACATATCACCCCAGTTGGTTTCGCCATCATACACACCTGGATTCACATTAAGGTAACAACTCACATGATGCCCCGGCAGACAATCAAGACCACTCCTGACAACTCATGCCCACCCACATTAGATACACTAACAACTGCCAACGACTTTCCTTGGATCAACACCTACTGGAGTTATAAAATCCCTGACTCCCTTCCAGGAAGCTAGAACTGAAAAGGATGAGTGGTGAAACATCTTCAACCCAAAGCAGAAGTCTAGTTGGTTTACATTAGACCCACATGGATCACTTTACAGTAAGGATTCCCTTTCAGGCAAAGATGCCACCACCAATGCTTCACGACAAGACCACCATCCATACTTGACCATAAAAACGCCATCAAAACCTTACAGCAAAAACGCCATGAATACTGATAGCAAAAACACTGCCAATACTTGTGACAAGAAAACAACCAATGCATACACTACAGCAAGAACACCATCATTATTTAGGGTTAACCCTAACCTTAGCAAGATCACTGCTATACTCTACCGCAAGAGCACCATCAAAACTTCACAGCTATTCAACCACCAATACTTTACAGCAACATTCGTGCCATGCTGCCATGGGGCCAACGTCAAAACATCATCACCAATACTTTACGGCAAGAACACCCTCATCATGGCAAGAACACCCTCATCATGGCAAGAACACCCTCATCATGGCAAGAACACCCTCATCATGGCAAGAACACCCTCATCATGGCAAGAACACCCTCATCATGGCAAGAACACCCTCATCATGGCAAGAACACCCTCATCATGAGTACATCACTACCTACAATTTCTATAAAAGTGAAAAAACAACAACAACAAAAAACTTACCGAGCTGCCTGCAGACCAGGTTCTGCGAATCTGTGTCATCTTTCCTGGTTAGGATGGCTCCTACTGACCCCTTGGGGAAGACTTGGAGAATTACATCCTACACTAGACCGCTCTACTTCAAAGCCACCCCTTTATGTTGAACCGGCTTACCTTGACGGTTTTGGGGATCTGGTCAACGTATTGCGGTTTAACGATGGCCCGCAGGTCGTCTTCTAGGATTTTGGTGAAATAGTTCTGGAGCTCAGAACCTCTGAAGTAGGTCAAGATCTCCTGCCAGTCTGGAGGATTCTAGTCCAGAAGACAGTTCAAAACAATAATAGCAAAGTTATTTGACTTTTATACAACGGATGTAGATTGTAAATCAAAAACAATATTTAAATTTTAAAAAAGTTCCAGATTGTAACTTATATTACATCGCCGCTCTTTCCTGCAAATCCAAAAATCTACAGTGGCCTCAAAGTGTCAAATGACGTCATCCAATATTCTTTCATGCGATGTTTTTTTTTTTTTAAAGGCATATATATTTTAGTATTTCCCTGAGGTTGATAATTTTCTTGCTGTGTGGGTGGTCCCTTAAGAAAAGAAAAAAGTTATCTTTTCTTTCGCACAAGTTCATTATCTTATGCGCGGAACTTTTCATCATGTGCGCCAAAGATAAATTCAGCATTGCAAAGGCGGGTCTGTTCTTTGAAAACCGCAAGAGTGGCTGCTGCCTGTTGTACATCAGTAAGTGCAGCAAATAATTCCTGCTCAACACGATCCCATATCTACAAGCAACAACTGTTTGAATTAGACCGAAACTTATGTTTTCTGCCAAGCACATATGTTTCCCGCTGCTAAGAAGTGTATTTTAGGTGCTCTTATTTTGAAGGATCAAGGTGGAAGTAAGGTTGGCTGGAATTGTGTATGTTCTGACTTGATGAAATTTGCTATGTATGTAAACTTGCTATGTTCCTCAGGGTGATTAATCAAAACAATTAGATTAAGTTTTGTTGGGTTGTTCCTCCGCAGCTCATTCTGTCCTTACTTGGGTTAAAAATTGTGAGCTTTGTGTTTCTCTTCATTCTTTTCATACTCGGCCGATCACATCAAACTAGGCATCTAGTTTAATATAGATTAAACTACTATAGATTAGAGTAAAATGTTCAATAGTTTTCACCCCAGAAAACTTCGTCTGAGACAAACCCCACTCCCAGAATGAGCCGAAGCGCAAACTGCAACCATGGAAACCAAAGAAATGCAAACAATTAAAAATTCTTAATCAGCAAAGGGCACCACTTGGGTAGCTGGTTGTTGTGCTCAGAATGTTTTGAGTTATGTTCCAAAAACTAAATGATGGACAGGGATGAATGACATTCATAGCGGGGGAATAAAATGTTTTTGTAGCTATAGGAATTTTGTAGTTAAATTTTAAATAATGAAATGAGGCAGGGACTGAAACTCACATCAAACTTGCCCAGGTTGGGTTTCTGTTTTCCAGCCAGGATTTTCAGCGCTGTAGACTTCCCAATTCCATTGGTCCCCACCAGACCAAGGACCTCCCCGGGTCTTGGGATAGGCAGCCTGAACAAACACAATTCTTTTTTATTTTTTTTATGGTGTTTGTTAAAAAATCAAGCGCCCCCTAAACCACCACCTGGCCTGATCAGTCAGGAAGTGGTTTAAGGAGCTCTTTATTTACTTTGCAAGAGGTAGAGACTGATTATGTGGAGTATGGAAAAGGGTCTGGAAGAGTTGAGGCAGCATACCGATGCAGCTTAAAGGAATTTGCACAGTATCTGTGTGTAGTTTCCTTCGCTAGGTTGCTGGGCAGGTTGACTATCGACAATGCTCCGAAAGGACATTTCTGAAGGACAGACAAACAAGAGATTATAGACGGTCTTCAATAATCACTGGGATGACATCATCAATGACTCAAACAGATGTTCCGTCACCTTGACACAGATGCCGCAGCCTATACACAGAGACTCGGAGATCCAAGCAATCTTACTCTGTGGCGTCACCTCAATACAAAGCTTACCTGCAAAAAAAACACACACACACACAGTTAGCACAGTTAGCACCTCATTGATGGCGACAGAGAGGACGACCACACGGACCAGAGCTCAGCTCACCCATTCGGACAACCGGGCAACTCTTCTTGCACTCCTGACGGCATTTCTTAGGTTTGCATTTGTCATGGTTGACGATGGCGATCCTGGTGTTCTTGTCCGCCATCGTGGACGGCGGGAACGACCAACGCTAGCACCTGAAGAAATGAACAAACATGCGCAAAGATTAATAAAGGCTTTGCAAATTTCACTAAAAGTGAAATGTCTGTGTGTCGAGTTTTTCAAACAACAAAGAGAACGTGATCAACACCATTCATCCATCCATCCTTATTTCGCCGTGCCATCTCCCTTCAGGAAGTATGTACATACAGTAGGTTGTGTTGACATATTTAAAACACCAGAAAAATCAGAAAGAGCTGCCATCGCTACAGACATCACTCCAGCTAGGAAATCCTTCATCGTGAATGAAGAAAACACAATGCTTAATTAACTTGTCATCAGTAATCAATTTGTAATTTCAGTAAGGCCAAAAAAAATGCACAGGGACAACCAAGAAAATGTTCAGGTCATCGAACTTATCAGACACTTAAACAGATACAATATTATTCACCCTAAGGAATGTACCATGTTTCAAAAAAATTAACACTGGCAGAACATCCAATGCTAGCAAGAGCGCAGAGCCAGCCACAAGTCTGCTGTATTTGTATATGTATGCTGTCAATAATGTACCTGATGTTCATGAGAAAGAAAAAATCTTACGCGTACGAGATGAGTTGTGTAGACAACTTATTATATTGTGCGCACAATATGATTAACTCTTAATTCCTAAGAGTGACTTAATGAACAAAGCCAATATATAACATAATCAACTAGACAAGCCTTAGAAATTTTATTTCCACTTTGAAATGTCATTCAAATGGTTTAAAAAACACACCGCAAGGATGGCAGAGCACAGGTCCATTTGATTTCAAGCCAGAACACATACACACTGCCAACCAACCGTACTTCCACTGTAATCCTTCAAAATAAGAGCAGTGAAAATACACTTTAAAAAGGTGGAAACAAATGGATTTGGCCTGTCAGCGTTGTAAACATACAGATTTGAAAACAATAAATAAAGAAATGTTCAAGAAAAAAAACACGGCTTAAATCTGTATTGGCTGGTCAGCCATTATAAAACAATTGCAATCGGTGCACCTCTACCAGGTACTGCTTCTCTGTTAACGTTACCAATCCTTTTCCACGAAAGTTCCACCACCCCCGTTTCCGTCGGAACACATGGAATAAAAGTACTGTTCACCATTAACTACGAGTAGATTTGTCAGCCATTAGTTTTATTAGACTTATTTAGCACAAGCTACCAATAGCAATTACCCGCTACTACAACACTGAACAAATAACAGTTATTATCTTATATTTAAGCTATAACCTCTTACAGAATAAAGAACATGGTGCGATTTCTAATAAATATATCTATTTAGAGAGACAGTGTTTGTTGACAGAATATGGATGCGATCGCTGGTAATTACTAATTAGCCCTAGGCCACCGTCAGTACCCACAATGTACTAAGAATGGGAGGGGATTGCAATGATATGTTATTTAGGCTGCAATTTGGATGTTAAACACTATATGCCACTAAATTAGGGACGCATCGATTGCAATGTTCCTAACTGAGCGCCAATTTTGATCAAGTCTGAATTTCTTTAAAGTTTTAAAACCACGAGTATTGTATTTCAAGGGCTCTTATTATGAAGGATTACAGGGCAAGTAATGCTGGGTGACAGGCGTATGTGTTCTGAGTTGCTGAAATGAACCCATCCACAGTTCTTCTCGCGGTGCGTTTCTTAAACCAATTGCAAGACATTTCCAAGTGAAAATAAAACTTTGTAAGCCTCGTTCAGTCCATCATACGTTATATGTTGGCTTTACTCAGGGACTTCAGGGCTGCCTCTCTGCTGTATCCAGCTTTGGCCACACTGCTAACATTATCTTCTTGATACTTGCTATGCCCGTCCGGGTGATACATTTTTAAGTGTCCGTTTAAGTTTGCTGGAATGAACATTTTCAGGGGTTTACATTAAACTATGCCTCTTTTCTCCAACCGGCCAGACGATCCCGGTGCGCCTCTACATTAAATGTTAAGCAATGGACCTATAGTTGTCTTCAGTCTTTTTTGTCTATTAAAAAAATAATACAAATACATGGATTGAAGAAGAAAGGCAATGTTTTGGCACCTTTATATTAGACAAATCCAAAAGCTTCAATGATGGCTCTTTTCCTTGATGGACCAATGGCCAGTCTGTCAGAGTTCAGTGAGCCCTGTGTGTTGGTGGATTGATAGACATGTGGATTTGAGGTTTCAGTGGAGAAGTAACTTTTCACTACAAAATGAATAAAAGTGCACCGATCGATCAGCCTATTTTGATGTGATCGGCATCGGATGAGCAGCCTCGCTGAGGTTGACGTGGTCGATGTTGCACACATGCGCAGCATAAACATCAAGCATGAGCAACAGTGGCTACAAACATCTAACGACTAAAACAGAACACACAAAGTTCGCAATTTGTAACAAACTCAATCATGGTTAAATATGTATATATACACAATATACATACAGATATAGTTAGACAGAAAACTGGACAGAGATATGGTTAGATAGGCGGACAGACAGACAGATAATACAAATGATAGACAGATAATACAAATGGACAGATATAAATAGACTAACTGACAGATATAAATAGGCAAATAGATATTTGTGAATCTTCCGAGTGGATTTAAGAGACCATGCCCCTTCGTTCACAGAATTATTTGTCTGTATGAAGCTCACACTGAGTTACACTGCGACATCACACGTCGTGTCACGGGCGGTGGCGAGTATCACCGACGTTGGTTTTGTCCTCAGTTGGCTTCTGATGTGCGTGTTATTCTGACGCCGAATTCAACACACACCTTTGAGGAAGATTTTCCACATTATGTTCAAATATCTTTACATTTAAAAGCAAGGAAACCTAGAATTAACAAATTATCTAACGGAGTGGTTTGCCATCCCTCAGCTAGCAGATAAATGGATGTTTGGGGGTGAATCTTTCAGTAAAGGAGCATTGATTATTAATTGTAGTGGTTGTTTAAAAAGCGACATCATAAACTAGTTAATCCCGTTAGTAGCTATGGCCTAACTTTTAGCCAGCCGCGTCGGTGAAGGCCCACGCGTTGACAACTGCTCAGCCGCTAACACCGTTCATTTTTAAACAGAAAATAACACTAAAAACAGCGATAAACTAAAAACTCACCCCTCTTCGGCTCCCGTTCCTCAGCTTCCAAGGGATTACAGAGGAGACAACGTCTAGAGAAAAATATTGGGGGTTTAAACTTCTTTTTCTTTACGCGCAACGTGTTCCTTTCCTAGAAACCGGCTGGAAAGATGGCGGGAGAGACGCAGTCAGGATGCGACGGCAGGGTTGACGTCACAGGCAAGCGACTACAAGTGGGAGATTCGAAGTAGCTTCTGCGAAATAACACGAATATTTAATTTTATATAGTGTTGAAAAGCCTATTCTGATGGAATGAACCACCATCTAAGAGATCTCTACAAACTTAATTAGTAAGTTCAATTCATAATTTAATCGTAAATTAAGTTGTATACCGTTTAAAAACAGACTGAATCGGTTAGCTGCAAGCATTTAGCTTCAAACTTTGGTATTCTTCATCGCTAGAATGTCTGTAAATAACAACTATAGAGACTTTTTTCCAATTTAAATTCATGTTCAAACAGTTTATGAGTGTCATTCCTTAAAAATACATGGACACGATAATAATACCAATTCTGCCCCTTCATACCAATCGTTAGCAAAGAAGTCAGACGTTGATTGTTAACATCAGGAAACAAAATGATACAACTCAATCCTCAATTATATGTTTTGGCAAAAACAAATTGCTATTTGAATGAACTAAACTTAAAATGAGAGTTTGAATAGTTTCATGCAACATTTTAAAGCAAATTGCTGCCTATACTCACAACTGCATTCGTGTTGTTCCTTTACTAATCCCGCTGGAGAAAATTAATCCAACGCAGCTAGTACACAAAACGCCAGCAGACAAGACCAAATATAAGAGAGCTGTTTAAAATCCGTAGATGAAAGGGATAAAAAGTCTTCAATAAATAACGGGATGATTACCTTAAAAGGGATTCAAAACAAACAAAAGGTTCAGGGTGCCTGTATTTATACCTAAAAGGTAAATTTGATGTGCAGAAGAAACAGGTCATGATTAAGTGTCTCCACAGACACACACAATCACACAAAATTAAAAAAAATAGCTTACTGGGTTACAGTGTATCATATTCTACCAGTTTTGTTCACTAGTGCTGTAGTGGCTGGTATATAAGTGTGTCTACATAATTTTATTAACCCCTTAGGATCAACAACCTCGCGGAAGAAGCTGCTAACATTGCGAACATTAACTAATGATGGGTATCAACTTTAAAGTAGGGATGGGAATTTCAATTCAAAATGCTATCTGAGAGTCAACTGTAACTATTCGAGTATTATTCAAACACATTATTCAAAAAAAAAAAAAAAGACTTAGACTTGTTTGGTACATATTCAGCAGTATGTCACACTTGCATTACATTGCTATGCAGAACAACATTCTGATATCCCAGGTAAATCTGTTACAGCAGTTGACATCACACACGTTTCAGTCCCTGAATCTGTGAGCAGAGCCAATGAGTCATCATTTATAGTTTAACAACAGTCTGCAGAGCCGATCTACACGACTACATGAAAATTAGATTTTAAAAAGATGTTTGCAGCACCCAGGCAGAGGCCCATGAGCAATGGGCTATGATACCTCAGGACCGGTGCTGGAAGCTGGTGTCTGGCTATACATCAAACTAACAGAACATAGCAACTAAGGGTTCGGCAATGTCCTAGAGACTCTGGAACTATTCTGAGACTGTTTTTACCTGGATAATCAGGATTTAGCTAGTGTGTGCTCATCTCTGGTTTTCATCTCTCTTTGTGAGTAAAAGATGGCCACACCGAGTAAGACACCACCTGGCGCTGACCCCAAGCAGTTGGAACGGACTGGAACAGTGCGGGAGATCGGTTCCCAGGCGGTGTGGTCCCTCTCCTCCTGTAAACCTGGTCAGTCTCAAACCAACTATACAATCTCTGTGTGCGGAGAGGAAAATTTTGTCTGATGCCCGTTTTTCCTGCCCTATGTCCAGGATTTGGTGTGGATCAGCTGAGGGATGACAACTTAGAGACATACTGGCAATCAGACGGATCTCAGCCTCATCTAGTCAACATACAGTTCAGGTCAGGAAGTCATCCAAAAGCTGCTATAGCCTCTGAGGAAGTCTGGAATACTTCCTGTCAGTGTTGCTGATGCGATAATGATTTTATTTGTTTGTGACGCAGGAGGGTACGGCCACCGCATCATGTAACAATGAACTTAGAACCAGAGTTAAGGCCTGTTTATGCCAAGCATAACAGCAACATGGCGCCTGTTACATTTACGCATGTTTTCCAAGAGTTTATACGAATACGGAAGAGGCTGATGCTGTCTGTACAAGATAGGACAGCAGTGTCCCTATAACTCACGGAAAAGGGGACAATAAATATATATGTCAACTGAAAAATACTCCATCCTCATGTCGCGATTCTTTCATGTAAAGTTCAGACGACACAATCGTAGTCCAATTGTATAGCAAGAGCTAGTCGTTGGGCCCAGTGATGTCACATTGTTGAATAAGTAAGGCTTGTTGAAATGTAGCAACAACAATCTTAAAGGGGAGATGTTGTCTTCTTTGTGATGCCTACGAACAAGTCCATAGCCGTTTTCTCTTACTTCTTCTCAGAACAGAAGACCACTAGCGTAACACAGTGATTGCAGTAATGAATGTTCCACCTCCTCACGGCCATAGTCACATCATTTCAGATGTCATCGCTAACTATTTGGCTAAAGATTTAGTTTCATTAATTTGACTGATGTCCATGTTTTGTCCAGGAGAAGAACCACGGTGAAAATGCTGTGTATTTACGCCGATTATAAATCAGACGAGAGCTACACCCCCAGTAAGATCTCCGTCAGAGTGGGCAACAACTTCCACAACCTGCAGGAGATCAGGGTAAATACTCTTTTAACCAGCACCAAAAATCTGTATGTATGATGGTCATGACAGATCTTCGTCTCCTCCTCCTTGTCTCTGCAGCAATTAGAAATGGTGGAACCCAGCGGATGGATCCACATCTCTCTGATGAATCAGGTGAGAACCTCATCCTTCGCTTTGAAGGTTAGGAATTGATGATAATGGAAGTCATAACGCCCTCTATTTCTATACCCGTCCTAGCGTCCCCCATCTACTTCCCTGTCGTGGTACCCTCTGTCCCCGTCATAACGCCAAAAATTCCTGTAATTCAGTCATTCATATTCCTGACCCCACTGTGGGAGTCACATCGTCAAGGTAAACAAATCTGATACGAGCTAAAAATCTAGGTTCACAGAAGTTTATTTATCCCAAATAGTTATTCATTTGTAGCTTACCCAGTACAAACATTCAACCTCAACAGACAACCATATATAGTTACACTGCCCTTCAGAATGATTGGCAACCGGTAAGAAAAAAGTGAGTGAATTGGGGTTCTTGTCTTTACCCATGGGTGTAAACAAGAAAGGCATTTTTTAAATCAGTTTTTTCTTAAAAAAAAGGTTTTTTTATATGGGGTTCCAATATTTCCGGGGGGCAGTGTTACTTTGTCTTGTTGTCTCTTCAGGTTTAATGTTTGGACTGTGAAAGTTACAAATGGACTGGAGAGAGGACTCTGAGATCCAGATCAAACATGCTTTAATGCCAGATTTCTCTGAATGACATTGTTCAACTGTATGACTCAGACATCACACACTGTGGACGTCTCTCACCTCTGAGCACAGTCTTCATTCCATTCCATGTCCATTTATTTTTATTTTTGAGCGGGTTTCAAGATACATATCTAGAATAGGCTGGGATGCAGCATCAGTGATGTTCCTGGGGTCATTGGGGGTTCTGGGTCTTTCAACATCAGACTCCCTCTCCCGGGTGACCCAGCCGGGGTTGATCATGTACCGACCTGCATCCCAGCCGTAACAGCCCATGTGCTCACCCTCTTAAACCTAAGCCACCTAGTGGCTTATTTTGCGTCTTCTTTGTTGGCACGTATAGCACCCCTCTTTGCGGCTCCAGTCACTCCAAGCCATTCCAGAGCTTTTGTAGACGAGCCCTCTTCGATTGGCTCACATAGAGCTCGCCAGTCTCGGCTCCTGTACTGATCCACCAGCTCCTGGTTTTTGGCAAGCTTCCTCTCATGAGACTTGTCCAAGTGCTCTTCCAACGGCACAGTTGGCTCCCATTTGATCACCTTCTTGGTGGTCCCTGAGAAGATGATCAAGTCAGGACGGAGTGTCGTGTGCATGATATGATCAGCGAACTTCAGTTGTTTTACCAAGATCCACTTCCAGCTGCCAATCTGGGGCTGTGGACAGGTCGCACTACATGCTTGTGGTAGGAACTGGGGCTTCTCTCCAGCTTTGATGTAGGCAGTGATGTTCGTCCTGGGGTGATATTTGCTGGACAGAATGGCTGTGGTGACGCTGCCACTGCCTTGAGCACCTGGTTGTGGCGCCAGCGGTAACATCAATCAGGCAAGGCTTTTGGGCAGCTGCTGAGGAGATGTTGACGGGATCCTCTCCCAGCACACAGGGGGCAGGAAGATATATAACTCATGTCACATCTTTGAAAGTTTGATGGACTCAGCAGGGTGCATAGGCAGCTTGGACCAGGAATCTGATGCAGTAAATATCAGCACGCCAGAAATCTGTTCAAGTGGTCCTCGTGTTCACTCGTACAAGAGAAACCCTACAATAATCAAACACCAGGACAGCAAAGTTGCAGTAGCTGGCATCTAGGTCCTTACAGGCGGAAAATGGAATGCGGTGAAAGAGCAGCAGGTGGTGGAGCCAAGGCTAAGGCAGAAGGCCTTATCCTTACTTTTATCCATTTACTATTGTAAATGGATAAATGGACAAGCAAAGGATTCATTTATGTAAGACAGATGTTCAAAAGTCAAACTATGCAATCATTTGAACAACTTTCACAGTAATTTAGTTGACAGGTAGACAGAAACCTTTTATAAATTCTTACAGCTAAGACATTATCTTCAGAAACATAAGGAATGGGAAAATATCTGAAGAAGCAGCTAAAATCGAGGAACCATTGAACCATCTCAAATCAGCTGTTCTGAACCTAGAAACCCTGATTTTCCCATCTTGGGTGCTCAAGCCAGAGCTCAGGGTTTAATAACTCTGAGTTTGTTAAACTTTGTCACTGAAGAGGACAGAAGGTAGGGTGTCATCAGAAAAAAACTTTACAAAGTAATTGTGTTCCTGAGATGTTCTGCAGCTGCCTGCTTTTTTTTCTTCCTTTTGATAATGTACACAATCTATTTTAACAATGAGGCGTGAGATGTGGGCGGAGCTCTTGCTGACTCGCGTATCACCATCAGAAGACTTGAGAGGGATTTTCAGACTGACGATCTGCGTAATTTATTTGGGTTGGTGTCTCAAATCTGAACTGGATCTCATTTTGCATCATCTTAAATTGCTGTTGATCATGTTTCTGTTTCTTAGCGAACAAACGAGCCCATCAGCACCTTCATGATCCAGATAGCCGTGCTCGCCAACCACCAGAACGGCAGAGATACGCACATGCGGCAGATAAAAGTATACACACCGGTGGAGGAGAGCTCCATCGGGAAGTTCCCACGATGCACCACAGTCGACTTCATGATGTACCGTACCATCAGGTGATCCGGAGGAAGTGATTTCTGGAGATGTGGTCAATCCTGATCCTGCACCAGTGATCATTGATATTCAGCCTCCATTATTGACTGTAAACAAATAATGTGTTTTCATGCAGTTAAATAATCTGAAACAATAAAGTAAATCTATTTATAAGTAAATCTATTTATCTTCAAGGGGTTGCCCAGTTCCATTATATCCGATTAACCATAGCGCTTGGCTATGGTTTATGGTTTATAAATCACTTTGGGAATAAAAGAACGAGTAAAAATATTTTAAACAGCCTTTCAAAATTCGACAATTGTAAACGACTGACAAAATTAAGTGTAAATGAGTTCAAAAGTTTTTTGGAACAATAAAAAAAAAAGTGCCATCTACGGAAGTTAAAGACGGTATTCTTTCTTAGTATCAGTATTTTCAACTTGGGAATTGTGTTACAATTAAAAAAGAATCCTAATTTGGTAGGAGATTTAACTGATGATGGTTAAATCTCTTGCCAAATTATGGCTTTGCTCTGATGGGTCCATTCATGTTTTTGGCACCATCTGGCCACAGCGACTATCAGCCACCTCAGCGAGACGACCGATTCCATTTCCCTGAGCGCTCTTGGTATATTTCAGAAGTTCTTCCGGAGGTGGGAGTTGACGATCCGACGAACAGGGGCCTCCGCCAGGTGTTTCCATCCCACCCTTACAACTCGTTCGGGTTAGCGGGTCTTCCAGCAACCTCCCCCACCATGACTTCTATGTACCGAACAATTTTGAAATGATTACAAAAGTTAAAAAAAAAAGAATCCCGCAGGACAGAATGAGGTATCCATGCTTTCTCCCTTCCATCTCATGAGGTTCTGGTCCAGACCTTCTTAGGAGGCTTTTAGAGTCTTGACTCTCAGACCAGCTTTGTCTGGTACAGACATCCAGACTTTTCTTTTCTGCAGATATTAAACCTCCCCAGACCAAGTTCCATACCTACTTACAGCTCCACGCACCAATCAATTATCAGATGAAGGGACATGCCACCAAAGTAGACGCTGGCAACAGAAGATGAGAACATCATGAAAAGTTCTTCAGAGAACCAACACTGACAAGATCAATTGGTCCGGGTGTTGGAGAAAATGAACAAGTGTTTTATAAAACTCGTCTTTATTGATTGATTTGTTTAAAATATCAACAATTGTTTTTTCTTCTTATAAAAACCTGATTATGTACATCCTCTTTGTATCTACAGTACTTTACACAATGAAGGCATTCATGGAGGATGCCCGCCGTCGGCGCAAAACATCCCCCAAAACCTCTGTTCATGGGCCGCAGGATAAATACCCAGTGTAAGAAAGGATTTATTGTCATAAACCGAGCAGGGAGACGTTTAAGTAAAAAAAAGAAGAAGCAACCGATGAATTTCTTATAATCAGAGGGTTTTTTTTCTAATGTAAGCAAAAAAGGGACTAAATGATTTTCTCGAGGACTGAAAATTATCAAATTCTGAGGTATATAGTTAAAGAAATCCAAGTTATAATTGAAGAATCACTTGTTTTCTAAAGGCTTTTCATATTTTCTCTGGATTATAGTGACACTGCCCCTGGTGGTATCTAGTGGTATTGCTCCAATTCAGTTGGACATGCCCTACATCCAGATTTAATTCATTTAATTCATACATATTGATTAAACGTAGCAAAACATACTGAATTAAATGTGATGCTTTGCTTTGCAATTCACTTCAGTTTGAACTTAGGATTTAGCATGAATTCACTGTTAAAAGTTTGTGTTTAATTTAAATCTCGTGATTCATTTGGGTGAAAAACACATTTTTTCATATTATTCATTATTTTGCGTGTCTACAATACTGAAATGGAGCCAAGCCGCATTTTAAATACAAGTATTTAACCTCCTCAGTTTGTTAGATACTAAAGAATAAAAGTGGTGTCTGGTTCTGATTCTTGCAGGGTGAGAGGTTCTGGTTCGCGGCTGGGTTAACCCGGTTTCTGGTTGGTCCCCCGAACAAACAGTCATTTGACCTTTAAGTTCCTGCGCCGCCATCAGCTCCAAAAGTGACGTTTATAAATAAAGTATGGCACAAGAAAACAGAAAAGGCAAAAAACAAAACAAATGCCAACTGTTAGCTTCACATTAATTTTAAAGGAACAGTTCACCAATAATCTACTCAGTCTTGGTACACAAACGCGTCTGGAGCTACACAGTTAAGCATTAACCTAAACCACCGAACGAAGATTAGATCCAAGGTGAAGGCTTGATCCAAGCCGTGAGATACCAAACTGATGCTGAAAGACATGATTAAATCATAGTTAAAAATATTTCAGCAACGTTTCAACTCCAGAAAATGTTCTTTGTTCCACATTAGAGATGAAATATTCACTTTAGCCTCTACGCTAAACGCTGTGGCCTCACTTTAGACCCGAGGCTAAAAGCTTCGGTCTCACTTTGGCATCGAGGCTAAAAGCTTTAGCTTCACTTTAGACTCTAGTAGTCAATCGAGTCGTTTATTTTAAGTATTTTTCATCTTCTTTTTCGGATGTTTTGCATAAAACCGCGGCCCTGAAATTTTTCAAGGACTTCTTTACTTCCCCTTGTTCTGAGTTTAAGCGGATCACGACTAACATTTAATTTTGAGTGAACTGTTCCTTTAAGGGACATTGCCACGTCTCCGGCCTGTGAGATTTGGTATGTTGGGTTTCAGCAGCAGTCAAGGTCATTGACCTCATCTCCCATTGGTCGGATCATCGGTGTAGGTTACATTCACCTGTTGTCACAGAAACTTCCACATGTCCGTTAGTCGCCATGGTGACAAACGCCGTTGGAAGTAGTTTTGTGATTTTTGGCTTCCATTCGGCGGTCCTTTCCGTCATACCCAACATCTACACTGCAAATCTGGACTGAGCAACGACTTTGGTCAATAAATAAACTTCTTCCTGTAAAACTCCAAGGCATCTCCATTAGATGAAATCGCTCCTCAGTCCGTCTCCTTCTTCCTGTCGTCCAGGTCGAAGTCCAGCACCAGCAGTTTGGTCTCCTCTGTTCCATTCCTGCTGCCGGCGGCGCACACCAGACGAGTATCGGACGCTCGTACTCGCCACACCACGCCGCCTGTGGAGAGAAGAAGGCCTGTTACGAAGGTTACGATCATTAACTGGTCTCTGTCACACGGGATCATGGCAGCGGTACTGACCTGATCCCCGGCTCTGCAGCGCCACCACGTCTCGGAGCCAGGCTCCAGTCTTTAGGTCCCAGAGTTTGACCGTCCCGTCGTCAGAGCTGGACAGGACCAGACCTCTGCAGAACTGCAGGCAGGTTACCGCCGACTGGTGCTTGTTGGAACCTGAAAGGAACATCAGATGGCGACCTTTGACCTCCAGTTTAAAACAATAAATTGTTCATTTTCACTGTTTAATGTTTCTGCATTCTAGCCAGAGTTTATTATTATATTTCAACATTTTCCACAGTTTCATTATGTTTTATGTTTGTACATTTGTCTGTTTTTAATATTTGTTATAAAATAATTTTATTTTCTAGTCAGTGTTTATCATAATTTGTTCTCTAATATTCTTCTTTTTTTTAAAAATAGTTTTAGATATTCCCATGCCTCCAACATTTGCCCAGCTCAGTCCCTGTTTATATAGTTTCCCTTTGTCGTTGTTTCCACTATAGTTTGTGGATGGGGATGGTGGAAGCTGGGTTTGTGTTGGGTGGTGGTGGGGAACTGTTTTTAAATTGTATATGTTTTTATAGTTTCTGCTTTTTTGTGTAGAAGGTGTTATTTAAATAAAGTGCTATGACCAATTGATTCATTACATATACACACGCTGGAAGAAAAACACCATCTCTCCATGCGCACCCCCTCGGGGGCATCTCCGTTCTCACCTTCCAGAGTGTGGAGGCACTGACCAGTCCGGATGTCCCACACTCGGACCGTGGAGTCGGCGTTCCCAGATACCAGGATGTTGTCCCGCAGCTCCATGCCGCTGGTTAGCGATTGGTGGCCTGTCAGCTTGTGAATACATCCACCTGGAGAAGACACTCCCACCATCAGTTCATCTGTCTGATCGGATTACTGTAAAAAATGTGGCTTAAATTCACAGTTTAAAGATTTTGGTTTGATGTGGATAATTTAAATATACACATTAAAGGGAATTTGATATGAGTTATTACAACACTTTATATAATTTTGTATAACTTTTCATATGAATGTTTTTTTATACATATGCGCCGTTTGGCCAAAAGGCAAAAAACTTGACCACAAAAATTAATGGGAAATGAACAAAATATATGAACAAGCCCCGCCCCTTTATGGAGACAAGTTGCATCACAATATTGTCTCAAAGAAACATGATTTACACTCTAGACTGGTCTCCAGACTCTGGACTTTACACCACCAAATACACATTTTGATATCTAGTTTGGTTTTTATGAAATCACTGTGGAGGTTTATGGACTGATGGCGAGCGATCAGTACCTGTCTCTGTGTCCCACACCCGGATCGAAGTGTCCAACGAGCCGCTCACCACAAACACGCCGTTGAACTGTGGGATGGGTTGAATGCAGAGATAAATTACATAACGTTGCTGTATGTATGTACAGTGTAACATGTGATAAATAAGGTAAAGATTATTGAAGATCATTATGACTAGAGCCGTCAGAATTATGACATTTTAGCAGAAGATTATTTGTCATTTAATGACTGATCACATCATTTAATCATCTCTTTTTTTTTTAATCCCACAATTATAGTTTAAATCAAATCAAATTTCAATGCCTCGCTTCTATCGTATAACCTTGGGACTGCTGTTTTGGAAAAGTCCATTTTACCTGGTAATTAATACTGATGAATACTACAACAGTCCATTTCTCTGAGGGAAGACCAAGAACGAAAACGCCAAAGTCTCTCATGACCATTAGCCAGAAAGTGTAACTAAGTTCTTGAAAAATTGCATCCCACAATCTTTTAATCAAATTACGGTGCCAAAAATAATAGTAATAGATTCCAATCTCTCGTTGACACTTGTTAGACCTGACGGTTCATCTCCTTTAGTACATGAGTAAATATATGTTGATGTTATTTCAGATTTATGATATCCATAGATTTGACCTGCCACAAGTTTGCTGCAAATTCAGCAAATTACCTCCTCCAAGTTAACAGGCCTTCCTTTTTCATTTGGCTTAAAATCCAAAATGTGTCCTCGGTGGTGCTGTTGTGTTTGGCTTGAACAATAAATGATCCATGATTTTCACATGAATGGATATAGATACTCGTGTTGCTGGAGCTAAAAGCTAACCCTGTAGTAATAGATGCAGTGCCAGCAGATGACATCATCAACAAGCGCCAGTAAATCCTCCAACGGAGGAAAAGGAAAAGTAAGTAATAATTTAATTGATATGGAACGTTGGTTAATCCATGTTTAAAAACAAGAATTGAAGTAATTTCAACAATTGTGCAAAAATTACCATGCATATCTCAAATAATTGCATCAGGCGATTATGCAATAATTATAACAGGCCGAACGTTCATTTTTTCAAAGATATATCTATAGAATGTATGAACTGATCCTTTAGTGGAGGTCACGGCTCTGATTGGTTGAGAGGTGCGTGTGCGTCCTACCTGAAGTGAGTAGACTCTGTTTGTGTGTCCCTGTAGTGTGTGCAGACAAGCTTCCGTCTCGGGGTCCCACACCTTCACCATGTAGTCGTAGGCGCCGGACACCACACGCCGGCCGTCGTACTGGACACAGCGCACCGCCGCAATGTGACCAGTCAGCACGTGCTCACAGCGGCCCGTTTTCACGTCCCACAGGCGGAGTGTCGTGTCCCGAGAGCCTGACACTACTCTGAGGGTGAAAGGAGGGTGTGACATCACTGAGTTTCAACGGCCAATCAGGTGGCTGTAATTAAAAGCGTTATCGTGAGGCTGTTACCGGTTGCCGTGGAGATGCATGCAGCGCACGGTGGATGTGTGTCCGTACAACGTGTGGACGCATTCACCACTCTCAGTGTCCCACACCCGTAGTGTCCGGTCAGTAGAGCCGCTGATCACCGTGGCAACAGTTATCTGACTGCACCACACACCGCCGGTGTGACCCGACAATGTCCGCAGACACTAAGAGCGAAAGAGAGAGAGAGACGGAGTGAGGGAGGGGGACAGAGAGACAAAAAAAGGGGGGAGAGGGTGTGAGAGAGAGAAAGAGACACTTTGAAGGGACAGTACGCCAGACTTTACAGATAAAGGTCACGGAATAAGCTCATTAGCAATAAATTTAACCTCTGTGGGTCCTGTGAGAGAAACGTATCCATAACATAACAACCACTGACAGGTAAAGTCAGAATAACATTGATTATATACCATGGTTATCTGTGGGTGGGATATAACTGGCACCAGGTACCATCAAAATGGCGTTGCATGAAGACGCAGCAGCCGAGCGCTCTTCAGATTTTTGGCATTTTCTTTTTTTTCATGTATGTCTGTAATGTATTTTTTACACAAAGAGTTGCAGTGTCACATATACAGTACAGCGGGGCCGAACAATAATAGTTGGGACTATATCCCTCAATAGACACGGTGGTCTCGGGCGTGATCACCATGTCCCCAACACCTGGTCACTTCACAACAAAATGGAAGAAGTAGGACTCTGGATTACTGTGTGATGGTAATAACAGAAACTTGGCTAAACTCAATCACTCTGAAATCTGCATTGGAGCTAATGTGCTGCGTCGTCTAGCTGCAGCTGTCTGGGGCGGCTGTTCCTCAGTGGGTAGAGCGGTAGTCTCCTAATCGGAAGGTCAGAGTTAGCCGGTTTCAGTCCCACCAACTAAATGTCGTGGGGTCCTTGAGCAAGACCCTGAAACCCTAGCCCCCCCCGGCGCTTCACAGGCTCCGCCCACTGCTCCCTCAGGGATGGGTCAAATGCAGAGAAATAATTTCACTATGTTGTTCTGTGTATGACTGTATGTGATCAATAAAGGATACATTATTATTATCACAGAGGGGACAGAGGGGTAAGAAAGGAGGAGGAGGACTCTGACTACATAAATAATCGCTGGTTAACCAACTCTACTGTTAAAGACACTCACTGCTCCCTGAACATAGTTTCTGATTTTACAGTGTAGACCGTTCTACTTGCCGAGAGAGTTCTCATCATTCATCATAAGAACTGTTTATGTGCCGCCGCAAACTAACGCTAGGTTAGCCATAGAGGAGCTACAGCACCATTTACCAACAGCTGTTGGCGCAACCGGGCAATATTGTTATAGTGGCAGGGGACTTTTATCACGTCAACCTGAAGTCGGTCTTTCCCAGATTCTACAAGAATGTGAACTTTCCGATAAAAGAAAACACTCTGGATCAGGTTTACGCCATCATCCCAGATGCCTAGTAAGCTAACCCCTCTGCCCCATCTAGGACTCTTAGGTCCCCCATCCTGTCCCTGATCCCCTTATAAACCACTGATCTGCAGACACAGACCTGCCATAAGAACAGTTCAGGTATGGACTGAGGAAGCCGCCTCTGCCCTGCAGGAAAGCTTCAATCAGCTGTTCTCTCCCACAAAAACTTCTGTGCCGGTGTGACCGTAATAAAGACTTTGGTCCCCAACCATTAAACCTTGGCCCAACAGTGAGGTCTGGACCTGCTGAGAGCGGGCCACACCGCCTTTAAGTCAGGGGACTACTCAGCTTACAAACGGACACAGGAACCTGGACAGGGAACCCAACTGACTTATCTTATATCAGGGGAGAAGACTTGCTGGTACCCCTGACTAAACAATATACATTAATAAAAAACCCTCGACAGTCAGAACACATTCATTAATCTGTATTTTCAGTTCTGGGTCACTAGAGGGTGCTGGCGCCTTCTGTTATTATTATTATTATTATTATGTCAGCAGAAGTGAAAAGTAGAATTCTGAAAGACTATTTAAAAGTAAATTTGCTGTGTTGTGTGGCAGTGTGCACGATCACAGCAGTGCCGACATTGTTATTTGCTATTGCCATGGTGATCTCATGTGCCTCCACTTCCCCCACTGGTTTGCTGTGGCACGAAGTCTGACTGGGTCAAGAGAGAAAGTTGTGCCACAAAAATCATCTTTTCTGTATGTAAGTTCATCCATTATCATCCATCACCCATAATCATACATTTTTATAACACCTATATAACCACATTAATACAAAAAATAATAAATGAATACCAATCATTGAACACGCCCTCAACAGTTGTCACACTTGGACGCTCTCTGAATAACGTAAGATAACGTCTGTGTCAATATTTGTTCGTAGCGATCTTTGAAGGACACACAGTGTTTTACATTAAAGAGGTTATGTTGGTTGGTTGCTGCGGCAACAGAGGAAAACCTGGCCCGGTGAATGTTGTACGGACAAAGTGGTGCATTTTTCAGTAGGTGGGTTTACATGAAAAAAAAAAAAGCCGAATTCCGTAAATAGATTAGAAAAAGAAGCCAAATCAGAAATGAGAGGCTGCATGTTAAAACCCTTTCCAAAACATATTGAACTTTGAAGGGGGTAGAATAAGACGTTCGGAGAGACAACCGCTGCATATAAACAGTGTTTCAGAATAATCCCCGTTGAGTGCTGAGGATGTCGGCATTTAATGACGTAAACACCAGCAGGGAGAATGTTTTTAATGCAAACTCTCAAACAATTAAGGGGGAAAGTAAAAAAAAATTAATTCTACAAACTTATCTGCGAAAAAACCCTCAAGAGCCGTGATAGACCGACGCTGTTTACAAATTCAAAAGCGCAAGGAAAACCTTTCAGACGCAGATTTTATAGTAGGCAATATATGCTTATGCATAAATCCCACAACAACAAGGTGGATCAGACCCACCGACTTCTCTTTCCTGTTGAGCATGAATTAAGCAATTGAAGAGCTGTGATAGGCTCAAGCCCCCGCGACCCTGAACAGGATAAGGGTTACAGAGAACGAATAAATGGATCAAAGAGCTCGGTCCATGGCGTGGATCTGGGTTTTCAGGATGAAGCACATGTTGAGGAGTTTAAATGTTACGGATGATGTTGATGTTAACAAAACATTTCCGGCTGGTTTACCACCCAACACGGCCTCACTACTAACTTAATGCTTGGTAATTTCCTAATGTTGTACTGTTAGTCAGAGTAAAACCACCCAGAGGTACTGACAATGACTTTCTTCCCTCACTCTTGTCTCCACTATTTAAGTACACATGAGTTACTATTACTATCAAGTCGTTCCTTCATTAAAAGTGTCCCAATAACAGAAACAACAACCCTGATCACATGATAGACGCCCACCTTTTGACAAACTCCTCTATTGGTCGCTTTGCGCTCGTCACACAGCTAATGACAGCTCTTCCGATTGATGTGTCAGCGCATAGCAAACCCATCACCTATTACATCACTGCTCATGTAAATAGTCAAACAGGAATATTCTTTTTTGATTCATTTCATTCTGAAAGCAGATAAGTGTCCATGTAAACCCAGCTAGTTGGTGGAGGTGGTGAGTTTGGGGAATCACATCCTGCTGACTAACACACACCTCTACATCCCTTCAGGCTACAGAGGAGGGTGTGTGAGTGTGTTTACCGTAGTTCACACTCACGCACACACTGTCTGGAGGGTAGGTCCAGGCAGAGCAGGTGTGTCGGGTTAAAGAATGTTCAACCGAAACCAATAAGAGGTGTTGAGCGAGCTTGTGTGGTGCTTGAGGACAAAAGATTCTTACTTCTTACCACAGCCAAAGAATTCAAATTATTCAACTCCTATTATATGTTAGATTAATAGCCAACATGTACTATTATCTATTTTCCTTGCTGATCACAACAAAAGAGCTACTTTACCACAAACTTATTCAAAAGTTAATGCTGGTTCTGGTAGAAGGGAGTCAGAAAACACAATGACATCACAGAGCTCCAGGGGGAACCTACACAATAGTAATCAGAAGTCGGTTTTAATGTTATGGCTAATCGGTGTGAGCTGAATCTAAAGCTGTGATCACTAACCGGCGGCCCAGGAGACAAACATGGACGGTTAGAAGAAACACCCTGGTGTTGCCTTTTTATTTAAGTTGATATTTGGTTATTTGTAATCATTCATTCATTCATTCATTCATTATCTTTAACTGCTTATCCTGTTCAGTCGAGGGGCTGGAGCCTATCCCCGCTGACGATGGACGAGAGATGTAGTTGCCCGTTCATCACAGAAAGACAACCACTTATGCTCACATTCACTCCTATGAGCAACTATATACTATATAATTAGGTTCCATTATTAATAATATATTGCATTCTCATCATTTGAAACTATTATTATTGAATAATTTTACATTTCATAAGAACGGAAGATAATTATTATTTTACATTATGTATTAATTTAACAATATCTCATACGAACATTTTTGTTTTATTTTATTAAGATATAAGATTAAATATTATTTGAAGCTATTATTAGCTTGTGATATTATTTTACATTATGACCGTATAATGTTTTTGTAATATAATTTTAGTCTTCGTTGAACATAACGAGGATGCTGAGGCTGCAGGTTGGAGATGTTTGTTTGGTTCAAGGATGGCTCCTGGGCACAGGCAGGTTAAAAACCTGGAAGTGTGGGTTCTCGGGGTCCTGTAGCATCTCCCAGATGGCAGCACAGAAAAGAGATGCTGACAGGGTGAGTTTAGTCCTGCACAATGCTGCTGGCTCTGCAGAGGCAGCGTGATCGGAACATGTCTTCCAGTTTGGGCAGAGGGAGTCCAATTATTTTCTGTGATGTGTTTATGACTCTCTGCCTTTTTTGTTTTTTGTCTGGCTCTATACAGTTTGCACACCATGCTGTGATACAGGATGTCAGTGCCTTTACAATGGAGCACGACAAAAGGCTCTTAGCACCTCTGCAGCTAGATTGTTTTGTCCTGAGTGTACTTAAAACTCTGAGTTCTTTTAACCAGAGCAGTCGAGTTGATTGTCCGTGGAAGTTCCTCTGGTATGTGGGTTCCCAAAAACGTATAAACTGGAGACTCTGTCATCTTCCTCTCCTTTGATTATTATGGGAGACACATCCTTGCCGTGTTTCCTGAAGTCAATACTGCTTAGAATCAGTTTAAGAATTGGTGACCAGTCTACTGGGGACAATGGTATCGAATGCAGAGCTGCAGACATTTAACAGCATTCACACATTTGTGCCTTTCTGGACAAGGTGTGTCAGGGCGGGGTTGGGGTGCAGTAGCAAAAGTGTCCTCTGTGGACGTATTTGGTCTAGGTCACGGGTGAGGGTAGATTTGATGTGCCTTAAAAACAGTCTTTCATGGAACCGCTGCTTCTCTGCGGGCCACGATCTTTAAATTATCATTATTTTTATACTACCATTTATTATTTTATACTATTATTAGGGGTTTTGAGCCTCAGACAACAGCAGGTGGAGGAGCTACTATAATTCTGATCCGCCCACCCTGCTCTCCTGCCGTGTGTTGTCATGGCAGCAACTGTAAACATGCAGAATCAGCAGAAATCAGGGACATGATCATGATGAGCGACACACGAACCCTCACCTTTCCAGTAACGGCTGACCACACTTTGAGTGTGTTGTCATCGGAACCGCTGACAATCAGGTCGCCGTGGAACTGGAGACATGTGATCACGTGATCGTCATGTCCTTTCAGCACCTACAGGTGACAGAGAAACAAATGTTTACCGACACCAGATCCATGTTTATGTATTAGGTCCAGTCCACCGCCGTCAGCCGGGTCAGTGTACCATGGGTTCTCGTGTGTCCCCATTCCTCCAGTTGTTTTCGATCCGGTGCTGTCTGATGTAGCACGACTTCCATGGAGTGAACGCCACGCTGGACTGCACACATTTCCTGTGGTGAGAGGCCGCCCACTCCGTGATTCCTGTGTAGAAGAGACGGATTAACCAATCAGCAGTTAGCTTCTGTGATTTCAATTGCAAGCGCAGTGATTTAACAATTTAAAGTGACTTTAGACTGTAAGCAAAGCCTTAGACAATATATTAGCTATCAATATTATCAATAGTTTGACAGTAATCGTAAGCTAACATTTGTGCCTACACTAAAATCAGCTTTTTATTTAAAATATAAATCTTTATCCTTGTGAAAAACTTGAATTCAAGTTTTTTGAAGGAGCAATTTGTATGTTTTCTATCAATATTGAATCGATATCAGAGAGGGAATTGTGAAAAATGTTTCGGCTTAACAACATTACCCCCATTCTTGGTGTTCCTCCCTGCACTGACATTTGATTTACGCCCCTGTCCACAATATCGTCACAATATCAAGATCAAAATATTTGGTCAGAAATAATGTAATATTTGAGTTTGTCCGTATTGCTAGCCATAATTTGCTGAATAACGCTGAGCTTCCTCCTTTTTGGTGTTGGCCACCCTATATGGTACTAGCGTGGGCTAGCCTCATTAGTATGCCTTTGGTGTGAAGCTGATGCAAGACCAAGCCTATTTAAGATCTGCACGCAGACTGCAGCTCTGCAGAAAGAATCTAATTTGATGATGATGTCATTCTTATTTTAGACCATGCAAGCTTCTTTAGTGCGACCTCCAATAGATGTCTCCAGCAGATCAACCCGGAGAATGAGTTCCAGAGGAAAGATATACTAGATGGATCCTGAAATCTTTACTGATAGTAACTGTTAACTGCCACTAGCTAATAACAATTGTTACTTAGCCTTTAACTGATCTGGATGTTTACCTTCTTCGCGACACTTTTCTCTCCACAGCAGGTTGTCTTCAGCCAAGATCCTCCAGTACCTGCAGGTCTGAGCCGCCTGCAGCAGGTCTCTGGGAGCCAGGAAGGTCAGAACGTACAGGGCCAGCTGCAAACACACACGAAGGACAGACGTTCACTATGCCACATCCACAAAGCTCTGAGGTCACGGGTCACACGCACAGAACACTGAGGTCATATACAACTTCGGACTAGCTTGTACCTCTTTGGGCAACAGGGAAATAAAGTCTCTCTGGAACTGGGGCTCGATGATCTGCATCATGTGCTTCACCTGACTGGTCTCGCAGCTGTCAATCAGCTGATCCAGAGCAAATAGTCTCTCTGGACCGCTCCACATCTGCAAGAGGCAACAGGATGAGGAAGGTCAACCATTTACTGTGATACTTTCCTTAGTTCTTTGAGTGCATCTCTGAAATCGTTTAGCTGCGCCCTGTGGCAAGGAACAAGATGCATGTGATGACTCGTTTTGTTTCACTTGTTACATAACGGCTCTGAGGCTAACTCTCTGTGTTCACGTGCATGAAGTGGAAGATATTCACAACCACCCACAAGAAGAGCAGAAGAGTGTGTAAGTAGAGAGAAAGTAAGTTCCAGCACCGCTCTATCACGGACCTACACAGCCTACTATTGTAGCCGCAGGATATCTAACGTATAAATTATGG
Source organism: Lophius americanus (assembly GCA_037951165.1). Classification (NCBI taxonomy): domain Eukaryota; kingdom Metazoa; phylum Chordata; class Actinopteri; order Lophiiformes; family Lophiidae; genus Lophius; species Lophius americanus. The sequence goes on from JBBDHG010000116.1 coordinate 1,240,627, forward strand.
AGAGTGTGATTCTGGATTTAAATACATAAATGTACTAGATACTAGAGGATATCCGCTTATTGTTGCTCCTGTTACTGTTAACTGCTATTAGCTGCTAGAGGCTACTAGCTGTCAACTACTTGAAGCAGCTAACTGCTACTAGCTGCTTACCACTTGTAGTTAGTATTGCTACCAGCTGCTACTCATTGTAACTGCTATTAGCTGCTCGTAGCTGCTTACAGCTACTGTTAACTACAACTAACTGTAAGCTGCTACTACTGTTATTTTCAATCTGTTCCAGATTCCAGATTAGGTAAATTTGGATGAACCCCATTGTAATTCTGAGCAGCATCTCAAAAACGTTTGTTTAGAGACTTGCCGAACTCTATGTCATAGAAAGAGACACATGATTACACTATAATAATAATAATAATAATAATAATAATACATTTAACTACCAACGCTACTCCACTGCTGTTCGCTCACCTGGAAGGTGTGAAGCCAGTCATGCAAACCGGAGGGGGGCGGCCCCGAGGTGACACGTCGTCGTTGGGTGGAATGCCCATTAGCCAGCCGCAAGTCACCGAAAGTGGTGGTTGTTGCCTGAACCAAACTGGAGGGACTACGGAGACAGGGATGTTAGTATCCCACGATAACCTCTTAATGCAGCTTGTTCTCCGTTAGCTTACCTGAGGTAACCGTTCCCTTTGCAGTGTTTCTTGCCTGAATGGAATGGCCGGCCGTCTGGACCATGGTCCAACTTCCTCTTCATCTGACGGTGAATGAGAAAAAGGAGGTTCTAAGGTTTCGTAGGTACATATAAATGTGTCCAATTATTAGCACACTCCGGAAAAATTACAACTCTTCTATTAATTATATTTGAGTGCCAATTTTTGCACTCAAGTCCCGCTCCGACTTAGCAGCATCCCTTTGATACTCAGCCAGGAAGTGACTGTTGACCTTTTATGTCTAAATGGTTTCTGTCATCAGTAAATTTACGTTTAACTTCTGTGAGTTTAGTGTCTAAGATAAGACGCAGATTCTCGAGCATTAAAATGTATTAATGTGAGCTGCTTGACCATGACCAGACCATGACCTGGTATTTTGCGTCACTGCTTTGGTGCTTAAATTAGATTTAGCTTGCCTAAGTTAAGCGTTAAAATAAACCCCAAAGTTAGCAACTTAGTGCTAACCAGGAGGTGTACTGGGTAGCTGGAGCGCTAACATCACATAGCACAAGCAGAAACAGGAGTGGTAATCTCTTAACACTCCTAAACTCCTTCTTAGGGTCTTCTTTTTCTTTCTACCAGTTCATATCTCCGCGTTTTCACAGTGGCTACTAAGTTCTTTCACTTGTAACAGCTTGGAGGAGGTCCACACCAGAGTGTGGATACTTGTGGGACCCCGGCGGGCCGGGTAGGTTGACGTGGAAAAACAGGAAGCGCACCTGGATTGGGCCAGGTTTGATCAACAGTCTCGGACTCGGGCCGACAAATATTTGGACAAATATTTAGAAATGATGTTCTGGTTCAAGTCGGGCTCTGTCACTTCAGGGATAACCGAAGTCAGATTTGATCAGAATAGCCATTAAACGGGACACAGACGCTGTTAGGGGACAGAAATGGAGCGATGTAGTGGTCCAAATCAGTGAATGAACTTCGGAATGCAGAAAATCACAAGAATGTTGCCGGTGCAGCACTAGTTTAAAATAGACCAGCATGCGCTAACACACACACACACACTCACACACTGTAGGCTGTGTGTGAGCTGTGTCATCTGATGTCTCCGCTGTTCCACATAATCAAATACACTCATAAATATATTAAGAAAAAAAACCTGAGCCATACTGAAAACCAGAACCTGAATCTGATTTGAACACTTTGGTTTCTGCTTTTCCATCACAGATGCGGCACAAGAGGGGATTTAATTAATCCAAGAGGAACAAAAAAAAAGTTTTTGCTGTAAAATGATTCAGCTATAAAAGCTTTAAAGGCCCAGAAACTATTTATTTTTTCTTATTCTGAGTAATGCCCATTCAGAATTAATGCATTTTATGCACCAAATTGGACCAAAACGTCTAAAATCTCAGTTTTTCTTCTCATTTTCAATGTGTGAGGGGGTAGACATGTTTATATCTAAGGTTGTAGTTCTCTGTGAAAATTCTTAACATCAATCTGCACTGGATCCTTCGTACAGATTTATGTTGATTTGACCATTAAAAAACAAACAAAAACAAAACATATCATACGTTCTATATGTATATGGGACAGAAAGCAAATATGTCTGTTTCTTGGGTTTTTAATTGCAGTAAATTCTGTTTGTAGCCTTCAGTAGATATAAAAGCCCAAAAGATTTGAAAAAAATAGCCTTCAAATTTAACTATTTTTTGAAAATGTTTGCGGGTTATTACACACAGAAAAAACAGATTGTGTGAACTGTAAAACCCACATCTTTAGTTTACTGAGACAGGAAGCAGTTAAAGTTCATTTTTGTGGTTTTTAACTGTAGTTGGCAGCTTTCAGTCATATTCAAAAATAAAATCAAAGTTTCTACCAGGAATACTGACTCATAACGGAGACTCACGTCATATCTTACACACACCTATGCCATTCCACGCTCCCAATAACAAGTTTACATTAGAACTATTCACTACTGAATGGTGACTAATAGAAGCAAACAATCTAACTTTCAAAAGCATATGTCATATAGTTTGTGGCTGTTAAAATGGATGTAATCCGGAAACAAATATTTTTATTTTATTTTATATGTAGTCAAAAGTAATGTTTCTATCAGCTCAAGTAAGTCATTTCCTAAGTTGTCTTTCCTAAGAAAGAACAAATGCTTATTTCTAAGATTTTAATGTTGAGGTTTATAGTTTTGAAGAAACACTACTGAAAAAATGTTTGGTTAATTTGTCATGTTTACACAAACAAATCAAAATCAGCCTTTTTGCTCCACTGCATTTTACTGTTCACATACTTTATTTGTATTTTGACCATTAGATAACGAAAAACGTCAGTTTCTAAGATTTTAATCTTACGGTCTGTAGTTGTGGAGCCCAGAAAATAATACTTTTTATGTTTCCATTTTAGAGGTTTGTCATTTCATACACTCAAAATACAGATTATATAAACTCTAATTAGTCACATTTCTCATTTATTCATGTGTTGAAAATGAATTGAAGCAAATTATGGTCATTTCTAGTGTTATAATGTTGAGGTTTGTAGTTGTACTGATATATATGCCAGGACACAAACACTTTGGCCATTTTACATTCCCTTACAGCGATTCTACCAGGTGTACTGAGTCCTATCTTCTGTTTACTGTGACTACAAGCAACAACTGGTCATTTCTAGGGTTTATTCCATATCTTTGACGTGTTATATACTCTTACATTTTAATTTCCATCAGCTGGTCTGTGAACAATCCCTATCAGAAAAGAGAGGTAGAAATGTGAGGTTCGGCTGCTTTCACTGCCAAATGCTGCAGGATGTTTCTGCAGATCATCAATAATCAATAATTAGATTAGAGAGAGGAGGATGGAGGGAGGTAGTAACAGGAGTCTCTCCGGGATTCCGCAGTGGCATACGCGCATGCACGCAAACATGCACGTACGCACGCGCGGCCGAGGCATTCCGTCTTGAGAATCGACATGTGTCCACCGGTGGTGGGTTGTCACAGCCTGGAGCCAACGAGCCCTTCAGAAAGCGGCCGATGACTTCGACCGATCGATTATCGATACTCACCTTGTAGAAGATGAGTTTCAGGCTTCCGTAGAATCCCATGTCTGCTCCTCACAAGAAGATCAACCCACAGAACTAAAAAAATATTAAAGAAAGGAAATTGACGTCATTGACGTAAGCAACCCAGCCGGTCAAAAACGGCCCTGTACTGGTTCGGGTTCGGGTCCGTGCCGGGATCGCTGCGGCTGCTGCTGCTTCCTCGCGAGCCCCTAACGACTCTCTCTCTCTGTCGCTCGACCAGAACACGAACACGCCTCTCCCTGCCTCGTGAGAGGGGCGGCGCCGCCTGCAGAGCGCATATAGGCGGACTGCAGCTGAAGTCAGAAAGTACACAGAAGTACATGATCCGAGTATTTCTACATCCGCTTTATCTGATGTAGTCCGTAAACTACGGTGGCCTGTTAGAACCACTGCAGGTAAAAACTATAAATGTATGGAGGAGAGGAGTGACATTCAGTAGAAAAAAGGGGTTTAAGTAAGTTAAAGATGTGAATTTATAAGAAAAAAAATTAAATGTTAGGTAATTGAGATAGAAAAGTAAAAAATAACGCCCAAAAAATTATCTTAGTTTAAAGTCAATTAATTAATCAAATAAACAAAGTCAATATTATAAAACGTTCAAAGGTTATAGTGTTAAATACTAGAAATTCCCTGATGTTAGAAAATAAAAATCCACTTTAAGATTGTAAAAACTAAAAAACTATAATATTCTCTAATATAAAGTCATATCTTGGAGACTCATAAATTACGTAAGATCACAAGTTCAAAAGCTAGAAAAAAAATCATATCAAATCCTTGAAAGCAAAATGTCTTAGATTTCCTGATCTTCACATTTCGAATTTTTAAGAAATAAACTTGAATAATTTGAAACGTCAAGGACATTTATTGGTAGAAAAAAACCCAAAATAAAAAATTCGGTCTCAGACATATTTATGTCCGAGCCCGACCGAGTCATGGAGACTGCGCTCAGCCGAACCCAGCAGACCTTGGGTTTTCATGTCTGAACCCGACCGTGTCCGACAGTTGAAACATGCTAGTATGTACGATGTTTAATCCCATCAAACACAAACATTACTAACGGTCATCAGCAGATATAGATTTATCTTTAAACCGGAGTCTTACCATTGAGGATCGGCTTTGTTTTGACTCTATATCCAGAACTAAATCAAAATCCCTCAAAACTATCGGTTTCACTGCATGGTTTTCTGTAACGTCAAACTTTGCCAAATAATTGTTTTTCTTAAGTCCTCAATGTTTAAACTCGGCTACTACATGAGAATTCACCGCTAGAAAAATTAGCCTATGCGGCGTTTTGAGGCCTATTGCACTTCTTCTGTCTTTCTCCTCTCCGACGCAACCTTCCACATTTTTCCAGGCATGCACCAGACGTACACTGATTTGTACCCCTTTGTGGTTTGGTTTCTGGGGCTCATTGCACTGTCATGGAAAAAACACCTCCAATACCGAGATGTTACACATCACAGACACAGACAGCAGATCCATTCCTTCTATTTTATTCTTACACTGGGTTTTCACAACGATAACTTGAAAGCGTCATGTTAAATTGGCTTTCCTGACCAAACCTGACTTTGAGTATTGCGGACTAACTCCTATCTAGCGCCAAGTCGCTAACTTAGTGGTTAGCGTATCGCTTAGTTTAAAATTGCTTTAGCAAATTTTAGCATTTAGCATCTCCGATAATCCCCCACGACAGCTGCTGTGGCTAGGCTAGCGGGTTTTGCTGCAGCTCTTTTTATAAATTAAAAATGCAGGAGAATCGATATATACTTCAGAAATTAGATCGTATGTGCACCCAAAATGAGATTGCAATCTTTTTACGATTAATCCCCCAACATTAGAAAAATGTAATATTCCTCAAAACTATAAAGTGATCCCTTAGTATGGAAAAGTCTTAAATTGCCTTGGATTTAGAAGAAAAACTTGAAAAATCTGAGATTTTCTAATCCCAAAGTGATTCGTGAAGAGCATAAAAAGAATGTCCTTGAAGATTTTAAAGTTATATTTTTACAAGCTAAAATCTCCCTCACATTAAACACAAACATATTAAGTGTATTTTTATTTAATGCTGAAACAATAAACGGTGGATTCTTCTGGGTGATTCGTTGAGAGTGAACCCGGTTCAGAGTCGACAGGAGGAACGGCTGAAATGTGAAGAAACACACTCCCAGCAGGAGGTTCCTGGAGGTCACTGCTTTCTCACAGCTGATTGACCTTAGGGTCAACACCCACACAGTGGATAATTTAGTAGGTCAAACCTTCACCCAGACCCTGAAGAGATAAAGGCCTCACCTGTTCAGCCCTCCCCCTCCAGTTTTCTCCTCCTCCTCCTCTTGTAGTAAAAAAGTGACACCAAAGCCCCAAGTCGTTCCTCTGATCATTTCGACTACAGGTTAACTCGGAGAAGAAGAGTTGGTCCACATGTCCAGAGAAGCAGAACCACCTGTGGAGTCTGAGGAAACCGCCCTAGAGCCACAGCATCCAGCACTGAGTCAGCAAGGTGTTCACAGCCTCCTCACACCTGGTTCTTATTATCTGTTCCCTCGCCGTTTGTACAAAAATATTTTTCCCATTCTAATTCTGAAAAAAAAGTCAACCGGATTCTGAGCGGCGCGCTCCAGGGATGATGAGTCCACATTGACGCCATCCCTACAGCTCCTGAGAAAGATAATGGCTTAGAGGCCGATGCCATTTGTAAAAGACAAAACCTCACTTGTTAAAGTTTATGACCGCCCCTAATATGTCTGAACCTCCGCAGAGCAGCGGCCATCACAGCCCGGACCCCCTTTATAAGGTAATTATGTGATGTAAACAGTCGAAAAATGACGAGATCATGACTAAAATTTGCAGAAAAAAAGTGAACAACCTTAATAAAAAATGTTGTTTACTCCTCTTAAAAGTGAAGGACAGTAGAAGAGGAGATGTGTGCCGTCCATGAAGAGGATGGTAAACAGTAGGGACCGGTCATGTGACATCATAACGGAGGTAGTTAATTATGTCCCCACTCTCAACAGAGGCTGGGGTCTATGGCGCTTCTTTTTATAAACGATACAGAACATTGCAAAAATATGCTGCCATGACTTTGGGGCTAATATTTGAAATGGGTTCTAGAGTGCAAACGCAAGGAAACAATGTCTGCAAATGGCAGCATTTCAAATAAGAAGCTGTTTGGAGTAGCGACGTCACCATGTTGAGAGACGCTCTCTTGAAAAATGTCTCCATTATTATATACAGACTAGCTGAGAGATACTCAGAGAGTTTGTCAGAGTTGTCGGTAGATGTAGAGGCTGGCAATAACTCAGACATTAATGGAGGGATACGCCTTCTTACTTTGATGTTTTATACTGCCCCGCTCAAAGTCTAGGATTGTGGATTAGAGAATAAAAAACAACGTGCCTAACACATGAAGAGAATGGGAGAGGAAGAAACAAAGACGGTTCAGAGGCAGGTCTTGGCCTTGGCGGAGGTTTGCGTTCTCAGGGCTTTTCCTATTTTTTTTATTATTTTTAAAATGCCGCGAAACACGTAATGTCACCAAAATGTAATTATTTCGATGATATGCCAAGATCTACATCTGGTTAAAATACTATGCAAATCAGTGCATTAGCTTTTCTGTTATCCTGCTAACAGACATTTGCGCAGTGGTGAAAACAAAACCTCCTTCCTTGACGGAGGCAACAAAACCAAAATTGAACAAAGTGAGATCTATAAGTAACACTTGCATGAAAAACTTCCAGAGGTTAAAACCAGAAATGAATGAAACACAAATTCTATCAAGTCCTTTTTTGGAGTCATTTTTCATTCAGTCGTTAAGGAGATTGCTGCTACGCCGTTTTATCGTCAAGTTAAGGACAATTTTTGAGAATGAAGAATCCATCAATATGTCATGAAAAATTGTTTCAGTTGAACCGTACATTTAAGTACAACTTTATTTCCTGCCGTTCACACTTCCACCACATTTGATTAGTTTGAAACATGGCGTCAGATTATTGATATTAAAGTATATCTCTGTGCCTTTCTCCTTCTGTGTGGACAGTCAGATATGGCTGGGGGGCGGGGCCTCCAGATCACTGCATTTATACTTATTTTGTCTCATAAAATCTCTGCTGTTGTGTATGCCAGAGTAATCTTGTGCTGGATAATTACATTTTTAATAAATAAATAACTCTGCGTCACGTCTTTTGTTTTCTCTCCTCGTCACCCTCCTCCCCCGCTGGTATGCAGACACTGTTCCTCTGATGGTCTAGTAAAATCTCAACCCTGGTGTGTGTTTGTCACTCAAGGTGTCTTTCTCACACTTGAGGACGCGTTCAGACTCAGAAATAGTGCCGTTGGTGCGAGTAAGAAAACATACGTGAGTTTTATGGCTGGTGTAAATCACTGACAGACGATTCCAAGCCAGGAAACCGTGTCAGAGACAGAGGCAGATGTTTGCAGTGTGTGAGTGAGAGTGTGTGTTCGGGTGAACAATCAATGAAGAGAAGGGGTTTATCAGAGGAAAACACCACAGATTGATTTCAACCAGATAAAGAACGACAATAAAAACAACTACAGATGATGTGACTGATACCAATCAGCCAGAACACTATAACCACCTACCAGTTGTGAACCATTTCTGCAGTGGGTCAAGGAGCATTATCGTCCTGGAAGAGGCAACCACATTAATGGTTGGACCCAAGTTTTCCTGGCAGAACTTGGTCCAAAACCTCACACTACCTCTTCCAGCTAGTCTTCTTCCCATAATGCATTCTTGTGCCATCTCTTCCCCTGATTAGTGACACACACACACAACTGGCCGTCCACATGATGACTGATACTAGCCCCAGCAGACAATAATACCCAATAGGACTTGTTCTGGAGATGTTCTGACCCAGTTACCGAGCCTTCACAATTTGTCAAAGTCTCTCAGATCTTTACTCGTCCATTTTTCGTGCTTCAGCACAGGTAACACACAGATGTTAGTCCAACTTATCCTCTCAGTGGTTATAATGTTATGGCATAAAGGTGTAGTTCTAAAGTTGGTTAGAGCTTGTAGAATAGCTCATCAAGAATAGTATCAGATTTCAGGTACTATTTGGTTCCACTTCTGAGTTCTGGCCTGGACAGGTCCTGATGGATGGAATCTAAGAAGCTGCCGTGTTTCCGGTGGGACAGATTACAGAAGTGCAATGCAGTAAAACAAAGGGTCAGCCTGCGCGTGTGTGCGTGTGTGTGTGTGTGTGTGTGTGTGTGTGTGTGTGTTGATCAATAACCAATGCAGGGGGTCTTGCTTGGATGTCAGAGACTTAGTGCTCATATATATTTTATTGAGTAACCGTGACTCTAAGCAGCTGTGGTTCTCAGGGGGGAAATAAAAATACCCAACAGGACAGGAGACACAAAAATCTCTTACCAACCACATTTGCATTGTATTTGTTTGGATTCACATGGCTGATGTGGAAAATTTGTAAATTGATAAATGAGGACTTGTGTAAGTAAATGTCTCTCGGATAGATCCTTGTAGCAGATCCTTTTGAGACTCTCTAGCATCCTTTCCTCAGGTTTCCTTTACTAAATTTGTGATTAAACGTCGTTGAAATGTGTTTGAACTTTGCTGGAATCTATAGACTCTTACTCTTTTGATCTTTACCACCATGGGATGATACTTGACTCACAGCGACCGATAAGATGCCAATAAGAGCGCCACATGATCGTCATCTACCTTAGGTATTCCTAGTGGCTCTACTGTCAGTCTTACACACTTCTGGTCTCTTTCTGTTCATATCATTGGGATTAAACATTATAGAAACGTTTTTTTGAACGTTGCGGGAATATGTAGATTCTCCTCTTTCCTCGTACTCCTTCTCACCAGATCCTGTTACTCACAGCATCCTATGGGAAGCCAGGAAAGCTTCATCAAGTATCTTCTTATGCATGAATCGGTGGATATCTGTTTTTTTTTTGTTTATGGAATTTTTAAATATAATGAATTTCTTCTTGAATTAAATTTTTTATTTTTTTTATTTGAATGAGTAAGAAAAATAAGTTTTTCATAGTAAATAAGTAAATGTCTCTATAGTAGATCCCTGTAGTAGATCACCTTTCCTAGAGTCACTGTTAAGTTTTGTCCTGAAGTTTGTAATAACTTTGTGATCAAAAAACATATAATAGGAGGACGCCGCGACAAAGTCAGTTACCAGGATTTACCAGGATTTACTTTACAAACTGGATCCACCTCTTCAAAAGGGCTGATTCTGTGCTGCAAATGTCGATATCTAACATGTGGGGTTTATGGAAACCCCTGGTGACGGTGAATTTAGGAAGATGTTTAAAAATGGAGAACCATCAGAGAGTTGTGATGGAGGGACTGTACGTGTAAAAGTCAGACATTGTGTTCGGCGACTTGATGAAGCTGTGTGAGCTGAAGTATTTCTATGGTGAGTAAGACGATGGGACCTTGAAGGAAAGGAAAACAAAGCTGAAGGTTTTACGGACTTCTTTCACCAGTGTCGCCTTACACGCTGTAAAACACCGACTGTGTGTGGACCTGGGACCCAGGAGCACCTGTTCCTCATTATATCCCATTCTCACACTCAGTGGAACCATTTTCAGCAATGAAAATGAAAAAGCAAACACAGTTGCCATGGTGAGAATGTAGACCGAGAAGTAGGAGTGTGTTTCCTGCATTTTGCAGTCTGAGACAAAAAATGGAGGCAATGCCCAGTGAGAAATAACGACGACAATGAGTCATCAGAGATGACTAGGAAGCAACCAGAGAGCGACAACTTCCAGCAAGACAATTGACCATGATGTATTCTGACCTAACAGTTACAGTCCCGTGACAGGTTTCCCCTCATCATATGAAATACATCGCCTGACCTTGAAAACCTAACACCCAGAATCTGTTATCCACTCCTTCATTTATTATGTTTACTTTACCTGCAAAACCTGTACAGAAGCTTAAAATATTCCCCATATTCCATTAGAAAAAAAATAAAACACCTTCAAAAACGTTTGATGGAACTACTAAAGCATCTGATGTCTGATATGACGCTGGTGCCACAACAATTTGATATAAAAAAAAGGGTTTCCATTCCCCTGACATCACGGACAATCACTCTCCTAGATGAAATAAAAAAATCCTCCAGCGAAGGATTAACTCTGTATTTCCTTTTCAGCTGCTTTCACATGCGCTTAGTGCCACTAAATGAAAATCAGAGTCTTCTCAATATAAATACGCCATTTTATCACACACACAATATTCAGTCAAATATGGTAAAACTAATAGATAAATTCACTCAGGCAGAAATTCCCTCCTAAGCCGGATTTCTTCTAAATATCTGCTTGTGAGCGCATTAAACTTTCCTGCTGAAATGGAATTAAGCCCGCAGACTAAATCGTCTCACTGGTTTCCACGGTGCATCACAGTATCTGAGCTCCATTGACGATGGTTTTGGATCGTCCTTCTGCACCAGAACAACTTGAAGTTAAATAGCTCAGAATTGATTGAACCAACGCAGGTCAGTGATTTTGAAACCGGATATCCTGAGTTTCTGATCTCAGGCTTGATCAAGCCAGAGCTCAGAGACTAACTCCACGGTTGGGCGCGACAGAAGGAATGTGTCAGCAACGACCAAATCCTTTAAAATTATATGATATGACACACCTCTCCCATTTGTTGTAGAGACTGGATGGACCGTGGTAATGGCCCCATACTACTTTACGCTCGCAGTACCCCCCACAGGACAACCGGGTCATAAGCCAGTTGTTGGCTAGGAATCAGTGGACTGTCCCCTTCGGTTTGAGGGATAGGGTACAGAGCTCAGATATACATTAGGAGCTCGGATAAGAGCCGCTGCTCCTTCGCATCGAAAAGAGCCAGCTCTGCTGCTCCGGGCATCTAACTAGGATGCTTACAGGATGCCTCCCATTGGAAGTTCTTCAGGCATGTCCAGCTGGGAAGAGACCCAGAGGTAGCCCCAGAACTCGCTGGATTGACTGTATTTCACTGCTGGCCTGGGAATCTATTGGGATCCCCAAGGATGAGCTGTAGACTGTTACCAGGGAGAGGGATTTCAGGAAAACCTTTCTGAGCCTGCTGACGCCGCGATTCGGACCCAGACAAGCGGAAGAAAATGGATGGATGGATGGATGAAAAATCTTCCTGCAGGTCTTATGAGCAACTGGATCTTTTGCTTCAATAGGTCCATGTTAAATTCAAAGAATGTCGATACTAATAGGCCTTTATGTCAGTGTCTTGCGAATGACAAGACTAAGGCAAATTTGTGCCATATGTCTTGCCTTGGAAGACTTTATGACCGTTGTGGCGTTGCATTTCTTTGTATGTAATTGTGCAGCAAGAAAAATTCATGTCATGTTCAGTGTGAAAAACAACACAAGACTTGACATGTACAAAAGCTGAATCCAAATTTCATTAAAGTCTAAACCAAAAACTTAATCCGTACTCTGCCTCTACATGTGAATATACAGAACATCAACCATGAACAAGTTCCTTTGTCACATGACCAACATTTCTACCATTTTCATTAAAATCCATCAAAAAATTTAAGTGTAACTTACAAAAAAAGTTCCAAAAATGTCTATATGGCAATATTTAAAAATAAATAAAAATCTGAATCCACTCCAAAATTAATTCAGCTCTTCCTGTCACACAATGAACTATCCTACCACATTTTATGTAAATCTGTTAAGTATAGTCAGATAATGGGAATAAAGCCCAATCTTCTAATGTGGAAGAAATGAAAATCCTGACTCTAGCCCTCTATCAGGAATTGCTTCATATTTAAGTTACTCTATGTCACGTGTCCAATGTTTTCATATAAATCCTTCAAATAGTTTGTGTAATTGAAGAAAGAGGTCCAAAATGCCCATTATCTGGTAACATTCAAAAATAAAATGATTGACTCCACCCCATTATCCAGAGTCTCTCCTAGAATCAGATCGTCCTGTCCCATGATCACCATGTTTCATCAAAATTTGTCAAGTAGAATTTTTGTAATTGACAAAAAAGTCCTGGTTTGATTGAAGGAATCTGGACTCGGTTGAAAGCAAAGACGCTGTCCTGTCTCTGGAAGGCCGTGGGTTCAGAGCCCCGTCCTGCTGACGAGGCCAGGACTCCAGGAATGCCACCGCAGCTTGAGGAATGTGTGCGTGCTGACTCAGCGTGATCAGTGTGTTGGAGCGAACAGGCTGGAAGATTGGCAGCGCTGGAATGTGACCTCGTGCACAAACACACAGCATGAGGTGTTCAGGTGTGCGCGGCCAATCCCTGAGTATTCAGAGGCAGTACTCACAGAAGTGAAATGCAGAATGTAAATTTCCTTTCACTTTTGTAAATTTATCCAAAACGTGGATCTATTTTTTTATTTAGTAAATGTGTGACATCTTGTACGTATTTCTTCCACTCTTACTTCTTTAATTTATTTTTCTATTAATATTAATACCTAATTATTTCTGAAATACTTTTTTCTCTTCTTGTATTAATCGCTCTTCCTTTATTTGCTTTTATTTGCTCATCTTTACATTTGTTTTAACTAGTGTTATCAAAACGTATATTTTAGTTCATAGGTCTATTTCATTTATTGTCATTTATTTGTTTTTGGCATTTATTGTTTTTCATTTTTATCAATACTATATTTTATTATCATCATTGTTAAAATGACATCTTATGCATACGTAATTAATAAAATTTTGTAATATTATGCCTATTATTTGTTTTAATTAGTTTATTTAAAGAAAACGTTTTCCTTTTTTAAAAATGTAACTCAGTGTTTAAAACTGAGTCTGAATCCTGCTGTGAACAAACCTGAGCTGTGCTGCCCCCGGTGGTCAACCAGAGAACTGCAGAACTCACCCCATATTAATAATAAAGCATCCCATCATGCTTTGAGCTGTCGTACTGACTCTCTGTGGTAATGTGTCTTAAATAGGAGGAGACTCCATCTCCCATGATGCAAGTGGAGTTGTGGTAGGAGTCAGAGGAACGTTCACCACTGTACATTCCTACTCACACACCTTCATTTAAAATACCAACAGACAATAGAATAATGTTTTTCCAACTAAATGCAATTGACATAAAAAGTTGTTTGGTTCGCTTATAATAACGTCAAACCAGGACACACTATGGCACCTGAATGCCTCACAGGACGAGACAGACACTAAAGTCAACGGCTGGTTCCTGAACGCCTCACTAACACACCATCTGTCATTGGGACAGGTTTGTCCAGACTGGTCACTCAGCGAGGAGGAGGAGTTTGTTTCTAAAAACACTAAAGGTGAAGGATTTTACCCTTTTACACAAGTCAGAACCATTTCATATGATATCAATACAATGTCTGTGGCGCCGGTTTGGCTGATTTTACCCTTCTGGAATATGAAAACGTAGTACGGTCCACCATGCTTAAACACATGGCCAGAATCAGGAGCAGGGGTGTTTGTAAACATACGGACCGCGGGCCAGAACCGGCCCGCCAGAGGGTACAATCCAGCCCGCGGGATGTGTTAAAATTACATAGAACACATTGACTGCAATTTTTCCATAAAAGTAACTGCTGTTCCTAATTTGTCACAGTGTCTCAGTAAGAGCAGCGGAGATAACGGAACACAGAGTCCAACAACTAAACAGCAGATGGCAGCGTTGACCCATCTGGTTCCAGATGCATTATGGTTGTTAAGATGTATTCTACCCTTTAATAAACCTCTGTGGACCTCATTACCAAAAACGTATTTCATCAAAAAGAAGAAGCGGACACAGATTGTAGAATTTTCCAAGAAAAATGGACCACTTTGTCCAATATATGACCAGTCAGCAGCTTCAGTACAGAAGAGTTTGGTTTGGTGGAACCCTGATGCTCAAGCACCTCCACAACTTTCGTGTATTTTTTACGTTTAAATTGTCTACATTTCCAAGGCCGGGGGATAACTTTCCTTTCTTAATCAATAGCCCCCGCTTTAGTTTGTATGACGTGGTGAGTCGGCTCAGGTGGTCAGGATTACTACACACATGTGGAAATGGAAGTACATTTAAAATAATTTCTACATCTTGACAAGTTGCTCTCATCATAATGTGAATGTGAATTTTTGCCTTTTTTAGACCAACTGTGATCTCTAAGTTGTAATGCACATGTGTAAATGATAAACTGAAACATAATCTTGATGAAATTAAACACATTCTTCTCAAGAAATTTCAGGTTGTTCATAATTTCTGAAAGGAACCATCACTTATAACATTTCGTTGTTGTTTTTAAAGAATAATATTTAATTTTGAAATTCTCTTGCCTATGTCTGTACATTGAAAACAATCTAATTTCCATACAATACTAATTTAAAAGGTGCACATGGGGGAATTATGAGAAAAAAATGTAAATGTCAACAGTACCAGAGAATGTCGGCTGCAGGCATATATACCACAGCCAATAGAAATGCTTACATGACTAAATTATTTTTGTGTTTTATTTTGTTGGTGTAAGATTTTTTTATAGTTATTTGTGTCTGTTATATGCTTTATTTGGTCAGTATTAATGGAAATATTAATAAAAAAGAAAAAGATTTAGTTATTTTCTCTTACGTTATCCAGTCACACGAGTTTCCTAACCGATCAAATCTTTAGAGGTTTCACAAAGACTGAGGCAACTTCCAGTGAGGCGAACCTGTGGAACCTGCCTTTCTTCGTGGGTTCGCCTTAGGGGGTGTATTTATCACACATTGAACGGACTACTGCCCTTTACATATGTGGGGAATAGAGCGGTAAATTCCTTAAAATGAAAAAAAATGACATTATAGTATTTGTACCACCCACGAATGACAGTTTCCTCCACATTTTGTCATTGCTTTGTTTATCACTCTGTAGAAAGTTACAAATGAAATTTACAATTCAAGTTAAATTTTAATGCAATAAGGTTAATCCATTATAGGACCGTCTCCATTGTTTTACAATATGCAATAAATGTAAAAATAAAATATTGTTTATAAACACAAACCTTTCAAAACAACACAAATCCCTGGAGGCTGACTATACAGAGTAAATACTAGTAAAATACTTTATAATTCTTTTGATTATAAACATCATGTCGTTTTGTACTCAGTCGTTACGGATTCTTAGCCAACAGGTGTTTTTAAACTGGTGATGTGACTTTCTGGGCGGGAGAATCCGGGTGGTGCTGCCATCCTGAGTAGTATTCCACATGTGCAGAGGACGACAGAAAGAATAAAAACCTTCCCTGTATATTCTGGGACATTTATGTTGTCATCACTTCCTGCCTCTCCAGTCAGGGACACTGGTTGGATAGATTTTAAGTTCTTCTACGGGGTTAAATTCATACCCAAAATCTGCATACATACGAAACACGATTCGCGTGCAAGTAGTGTGATTTGGAATTAAAAAATACGATTCCCAAACTAATGTTTCCGGTTTTGCAAACACTGAATCTGACCTTTTACACCTCTGACCTCATCAGTTAAAAATGAACAAAGCTTGGTTGAAAGCCGGTATAAAATCTATAATCTATTCACTGAGTCACAGCGACACCTACTGTTGTAACAGGTGAACTGTGAAGGATCTGTGTGTGTCACATGCTAATGCAGAAAAATTGTACCTAAATTCACATGAGGTTTTGTGTAGTTGTTGGATAGATTATTTTGTAAATAGAGGTGCTCTGATTACAATCTTTCTTGGCCGACCTCCGACTTTTAAAAAGTCTGACCTTCCCGATGCCGATTTTCTTCCTTTGAAGTTTAAAAATCATAATGAATAATGAATTTTAAATGCACTTATTTTGAAGGATTTAAGTGAAAGTGACAATGCTGGTCGGGCATTTGTAATGTGAATGATAAATGAATGTAGCCTCCGTCCTCCCAGGACCGGTCGGCTGACTGCACCTCTACTTGTAATTGCACATTTGTACTTGTAATTGCACATTTGTACTTGTAATTGCACATTTGTACTTGTAATTGCACATTTGTACTTGTAATTGCACATTTGTACTTGTAATTGCACATTTGTACTTGTAAGGCATGCTCTGTTGTCTCTAGCATGTTTTGTGTTTACAAAAAAAGAAAACATTAGTTTGTGAATCGTGTATTCTATTTTCAAATCCCATCATGTTTTTGTCGTGAATCGCACAAAAATAGTTTTATTTGTTAGCAAACTTTTGGCAGAATTTGGGTGGAATTTAAAATCTATATTCTTCCAGCTTGTCAAAGATGAGGTCCAAACGTTGGTCAACATTATCTGTAGTAAGAGAGAAAAACAATATGTAGAATTTGTTAAATAAATTTTAAAAAAAAGGCTTTCTTGCACTTTTTCTATTTCAGAGATTATTTTAATCATATTTATATTATTTATTGATATACATTTTATGATATATATTTGACTAATATTCATTACCGTTTCCTTACTGAAATGGAATTGTATTATTTACAGTGTCATACGGTTTCCCCTTATTTTATAACGGCTTTTTTCTCGCTATTTCAGTTTTCGATCATTTTCAGTTAAAGAACGTTAAAGTTACTGAAGATGGGCCTGCAGGGATTTTTGTGTTTTTGGGAAAATTCTAACTGAACTGTGGCTCACCAGCAGATGTCTGGTGTGTTTAACGTTTAAACATATGTTACCGGGGTAAATTTTGGACATCAAGCGTAACATTACAACCACTGACATGTGATGTTAATAACATTGATTGTCTGGTTGCCATGACACCTGTCAGTGGGCGGGATCAACAGATAAATACACAGTATATGGTTCAGGTATAAACAGAAGTGGATTACTTACTTAGATGGTGAAATGTTTTACAATGTATATAGAAGATTTGATCCAAAGATATTATAGATTACGTCCTGCTCCAGATACATTTCAAAAGTTAATGTGTTCAAGAAAATGTAAAAATATTGTTTCGATTAGGGCAAATGTATTAAGATAATTGTAAGTTTTTGAATACCTGATGACTTTCATGTTTGTTTATTACATTTGGATGCCTAATTTTTCTTCTCTCTAATGCCTAAGATCCCAGATATGGGGTTCAAAGGACATTTCATTGAAATAAAATGACTATTGCTTCAATATGGTTATGGAATTGCGGAGAGCAAAAATATTTGACAATCTTGAAATGAGGTTTAAACACAGTAATACACAAACGTGTGATTCACCTTGTTCCCGGTGCCGGAGATTGAGCGATGGTGGCCTCTCTTAAGAATCTCTGGATATAAGGGTGACAGTTGGTCCATCCAAGAGGAGCAAAGCGTCTCTTCAGACCATCTTTCTTCCACATGGTAGCTTCCACTCACTTCAATATCTGATTAGAAAACAATTGATGAAAGCAGGGTTAAACTTCTTGGGGTTATTGGGGCGTACGCCCCTTTCTTCCAAAAAATAAATCTCCATTACTTGAATGTAGGTCAACAATAGTTTTACTTTCCTAAATAACTGTGGATGTAACACAGGCTATATCGCTGAGTTAATCTATCACATAAAATAGGTTAAATAGGTCTGTCAGAGCAATTTCACTAATGTGACAAGTGAGGCTGTTTTTTCAAAAATGATTTTTATAGTGAGTTTGTCAGTTCAGCACAGATGTGTGTCCTGCTCATAAAGGAACTAGTGAAGGTTTAGCTGTAACTGTTTTATGCCGCTATCACAAACATTGACCCAAACATTGATGATTGATGTGTCTGCTCAGTTACATATATGCATTAATAACACAACAGACATCTGATGGATCGTTAGGTGAGATAAGATTGGACTTGAAGCTGACTGTAATAAGAAAACCAATGCAAAGCAGTTCTGTGGGGGGGAATGACATCTACGATGAATGACTACGATTAGCATACAATCTGTTTAGGCTTTAAAGGTTGTAGTATTTACATTAGCTTCTAATCACCACGTGAATACAGCAGAAGTCATTTTAAATACTTACAAACACTGTCCCCTCTTCTTCCACGGATTGTTAGTATAGCAGTAAGAAGAAGAAGTTCATCAAGCAATCAGATGAAAAGTGGCTAGCACAAACAAAAATAAGTTTGGGGAGTCCAGCAGGAGCATTTCCATCAAGAATAAAACAAATCTACTTAGATTGAATGTCCTCTGAGGATGGAAGGCGGTTTATGAGCAGTGCTGGTCGGGGCAGAGCAGCTTAGTTCCCCTTTGACCACGGGGCTAACTGCTCAGCAGCTAGCTTTGAAATGCTGGCGGTGAGAACTAAGGTAGAGGGTCTGAGATCAGAGGTTCTGATTGACTGGCATAATATTTGACGTCAAAATGTTCCAGCTGCTTCAATTGGAACATTGGCCAGCGGCTGTCAAAAGTCACATGATTTCCGACATGTCACTCACAAAAGAAACCACGTATTGGTTATTTTATCCCTCGGTGGGCCTGCAGGCCCTCCAAATATCTAAACAGGTCCTTAAAAACACAAAAAAATAGAAATTTTCCCCATATGTCCCCTTTAAAAAATAAAACTATCTGCATATTTATAAATTCAAAGTTTGTTAGGGAGAAGAGGAAGAGGAGAAGTAAAACTGAAGGGCTATTTCACATCTTAATCTCAATCAATCCACTCTTCTGTGACCCGACGTTCACATAGACACACTTATTATTAATCTTACAGATGCTTTTCATTATGATACTTGTGGTGCAGCGCTGCCTGCACATGTGCAAAAAACCCACATCAAAACATGCAACAGTATTAGAAATGGTGTTTCACGGCTTTTTCTTTTAAAGATTCACAAAATTATTTCATGAAAAACGCAAACAAACCGTTACAAACAGACTAAAAAAAACATAAAAAATAATAACAGCACCACATTGCTCCAGTTTAGTGTACGTTATCATAGGAACATGATAAAAAGTCTGAAGTGGTCTACGGACCGGGGATTCTGCTGGACTAATTGGATATGTTGGTATCTGGAATTCCTGAAGTTCTGGTTTACATTCAGGGTGATTTTGGCTGGTTGCAGACTTACGAATGGTTGGAACAGTAAAATGCAAAAACCGTCTCTTTAAATTTCTCTCACTCCCTCAGTTTACCTCCATATCCATAATGTTGATATGATGATGATATGATGATGTAGTAAATCTGTGGTGGTTCTAGCGATACTTATTTGACGGCTAGCAGACATAATCTAATGGCTCAGGAAGCCCCCCAGCAACAGGATACCAAAACATTCTCAGATGAAATATAAAATTGCTCCAGCGAGTTCTGTGTCCATCCAGGACTAACTGTTGTATTATTATTACGATTAAATATTTGTATTCCGTTTTCCAGCAGCTTGTCACACACAATATTCAGAGAAAATGCGGTAAAACGAATAGATACGTTTATTCAGCAGCAACTCCCTCCCACGCCAGTTGTCTCTCCTTCTCTGATGAAGCTGCGTTTCAGCTTTTTTGTGATAAATATGATTTTGTGAGCGCATTAAAACTTCCTGCTTATTCAGCGTGAAGTATGGCGACCATCTCACTGGTTGCCATGATGTATCACAGTAACTGAGCTCCATCGACGATGCCTTTCTATGGTCCTTCTGCACTATTTCAACTAAGATTTAACTAACCCAGAATTGTCTGAACCCACTCGGGTCAGAGGAACTGAAACCGGAAATCCCAGGTTTCTTATCTCAGGCTTGGTCAAATCGAGCTCAGGAATAAAGACAGAGTTTGTTAAGTTCGCCATTTGAAATACCCCCCAGGTGGTCTGGATGCAGGGTATCTCTTGCTGTCAACAATCTTTTATTTTCTGGCCCTTGATACACACAGCCGATACTGACTGACTGATTAAACCTTGAATCAATTCCCTCACCCCTAAGATTTTACTACGCATGTTTAATTTTTTTATATACATATATACACATACATAACTACCTACATACATACATACATATATATAATTTCAATTATCTTCAAACAAACTAATGTCTTCTTAGACTCATATCCAAGATAAAGTAAAGACGGATATACTTCGTTACAGTTTGAGAAGAGAGGATGAAATGACTCGTCTCATTCACTAGGGGGAGACAAAGACCAGCCAACTTCAAGCTGAACACAAACATTTACAGTATTTAAGTATTTAGGGCTGTAGTTGTTGTTTCTGCACCTCTCTATTGTAACACAATATTAACGTCAGACCACCACTGATGTGGGTTTTTTGATTCTTTCCTTCACTCAAAAACATGTCTGCTTCCAGGCGACAGGAAACAGAACTCTTCCCAACAAATCCCAGCTCCTGCTAGACGCTCTCACTGTGAAGTGGACTTACACAGTCTCTCTGACAGGAGAAGTCAGAATAAATCCGATTATCTTTTTACCATGGATACAAATTGCTGAAATAATTCATGCTGGTTCTGATAGCTGTCAGAACATAACCACACCACGGAAGTGTTTTGATGGCAAAAGGTG
Source organism: Lophius americanus (assembly GCA_037951165.1). NCBI lineage: Eukaryota > Metazoa > Chordata > Actinopteri > Lophiiformes > Lophiidae > Lophius > Lophius americanus. The sequence goes on from JBBDHG010000116.1 coordinate 1,261,750, forward strand.
ATCGACACAGTTTTAGGCCGGTCGTATAAGTTTATGGCTGATATGTGGAGAGGGGCAAGGCACCAAAGTTCATCCAGATGAATGAACCTTTTAAATGTGGACCTACCTGCTGGAGTGATGGCACCTCTTCCTCAACACTGATGGTACTCTCCTCCGCTCCTGTGCCTTTCATCCCTCTGACCCAATTGGCTGCTGCTGCTTCCAGGTGGGTGGTGCCAAAAGGCTCAGGCGGACAAGACTTGTCCTCAACGGTGACTATGGCGATTCTGACCTCATCATCCTCTTCACCTTCTCCTCTACATAAAGGACAGGAGGCAGAGATGGGCATGTCATCACCAATCAGATCCCTCCTTGCTTCATCATTGGTGGCGGCCTCTTCCTCTTTTTCTTCTCCTCCTTCTACTTCTCTCCTGTTGGAGGAAGTTGTATTCTCCTCTTGTGTCTCCTTCCCCTCTATCCTCTCCTCATCCCTCCTTTCTTGATGGTCCTGGTCCATCTTTGTTAATTCACGCAGCATAAGGTCAACGAAGCATCCTGAGAAGACATGAAAAACCATAATAACAGTCTGATTAACATCTTCAAAACTAATTTAAATCCTCACTGATGACGATTCTTAAAAAGACATACAGTATTATGAGAAGAACTGGACCTCCGCCTGGGTTCTTATGTGTCTGTGTCAGTCTCAGACTAAACTGTGTCAAATCTTCAAACTACATGTGGCATGAAACAACCTCAGCAACATCCTCAGAAGCAGGAAGTTCGCGTAATTCTCACCAGTAGTGCAATATGCCAAAATAAAAGAAATTCTAGAAAATATGAGGAAGAAATGATTCCAAAGTTTTTTATAAGGCTCTAAGTCACATTATCTACAGATGGAAAACTGGTGGAGGGCGAGTTGAGAGCCACTGATGAACCAGAACAACATTAAGGCCAGTCTGAATTAACACACTACACACCTTGATGACCCTGAGAGCCTTTGGGAGAATCTTGACTGGACTGATGAGTGGAGATTTTAAATGTTAAACAGGAAAGAAATTTATGAGGGAGAATGTCCGATCATCCATTTGTGAGGTCTGGTATGTGAAGCACAAGAGTAAGGGCGTTTTCACACATGAAGGCCCAACAATTGTTCGGGTTTTTTTTCTGTTAGTACACTTAAGACCTTTTCATAACCTCCCCACCATTCTGTCTTCATCTTCTACGCAAGATGATATCTTCCTATACTTGATGATTGATTGGCATATAGCTCTGCATGGTTATGTCTTAAAATGTGTGTGTTTGATCTGGATCTTGGTGCACGGAGGTTTCACCACTGCAGTAAGAAAACGTCTTGACGAGGTTAGTGTTTGTGTCCACATCTGAATGGCTCCTGCCTTAAAAGTCCGACCTGAACCTCATTGAAATGCTGTGGTGGGACCTGCAGAGACCCGTTCGTGCTCACAAGAGTAGTTCAACACTCCGCCACAGTGATGTCAGAGACACATCTCCAGTTCTCCAAAGTGTTTGGTTCCACTTGTTGCTGCTAAAGGTGTAAGCTCTTAAGTACAAGACAGTGAATACGATTTTCATACTGGTAGATGAACTTCAGGCCTTAATAAATACAATTCAAACATGACCTCCAGACCAGGTCAGTTGTGCATCATCAGTTACCATGGTGATATCAACAGGTGAAAAGATGCTGTCATGATGAATATTTCGAGGATTACTTGAAAAATATTTTCTTCCATTAGCTGTTGTTTATGCAGTTGATGGAAGTTTATGGATGTGTGTTAATCCCGAGTTTAAATAAAATATATTTGAACAGTGCAGAGAATAACTAGTGCAGATTATTTATAAAACATGAATGAATTTATTTCACCGTGATATATAATATCGTTTAACCTGTTTAAATCAATGATGAAAGTTGTTAAACAAACTTACCTTTAAAATATCTTTTCCACAGGCGCGTGCGGAACTTTAAACTTTAGACGCCGGCTTTTTGTTCTCCTCCTCTTTACGTATTTCTCGTCTGTCCTTGTGAGAGACTATCCAATATTTATCCTCATACATCCGAAAGATTAATATTTGACCAAATCATTTTAAAGTTTTTAACTCGTCTTGTTCACAAACTGAGGAGAAACTTTTTACTCTTCCACATGGATCTTTGTTTGGCGCGGATTGATGACATCATAAATCCTGGCTACGCAACTCTGTTAAAAAAAGGCATGTTATTAATTAATGAATGAATTATCCGTTACCGCTAATCCCTATCCTGGATGGATCCTACTCCAGTTTACACTGGGTGACAGACTGGGTACATCTTGGAAGGAGCCCCTAAAGTGACTAGAGAAAATAAAAAAAATCTTGTACGCAGTTATTGTCTAATTAATCATCATGCGCACACTATAGGATTCACTGTTTATCCATAAACGTCTCTTAATGGACCATGACACCATATGACATATTATGGGCTGACCAGGGCATACAGAGGTTTTTTTTCACTTCGAAATGTCATACAATTAGTTTAGGAAACAGCGCGGAGGACGGAGTGTAAGTTAACTTCATTAAGCAGAACACATACAGAATGCCATCTAATATAACTTCCGCTTTCGTCCGTCAAAATAAAAGCACTTAAAATACACTAAGTAGCAAACGGAAACATAGACATGTGCTTACGCTATGAACAGAAAAAATAGGTTATAGAATCATATTCTAGTCAGGACAAATAACCTGTTCTAAGACAATCAATTTGTTCTCAAAAGGTAATTATCTTGTTCCCATGAGATATATGACTTTCCCCCAAAATATAACTTTGGAAATGAAGAAAATATTAAATGTAATTATCATGTTCCAAAACAACTCTCTTGTTCCCACAAAATAAATAACGAGTTGCCCTTTGATTAATTATCTTGATTAATTATTAAGTTTTTTCCAACAATATTATCATGTTCCCATGAGTTAGGGTTAGGGTTAAGAACTTAACCTAACTAATTTCCACTTGAGTGACTCACCCTCACGTGATAAATGGCTTGTTCCAATGTGATAATTCACTCTTTGCCGCAAGTTCATAAAATAATGCATTAATGAAAAGTATCATGTTCAAACATGCTAATTATCTTGTTCCAATGAGATAAGCATCTTGTTGCCCCAAAGATAAATAACTAGCTTGCCCAAGGATAGCGTCTCCCAGTATTCTGTACATGGAAAACCTTTGGAAAAACAAAACTGGCATTTTTGTTTTGTTGCTGGATGAAAATTTGTTGTATTATTAGATTAGCAAAATGAATCTTCCATGGACAAAAACATAGTGGGAACCAAAGCGGGGGGCAAAGCAACAGACATCCCTACAGCCACAGATTCAGCATGAATAAAGATCAATCATTTCAGGAACATTCCGTCAATGAGATCTGTTCAGTGTGGCTGTATAATATTTTATTTATTAGTAGATTTTGCATATATACATTTATATCAAATATGAACATCATACATACATATATACACATAAATACAAATTGGAACAAACAGGGAAGTAATGAGTTTTGATTGTTGGTTTGAATAAGAGAAATAGTCTCTTTGTCTAAAGAGAAGTACATGATTTTGAATCATTACACTATTTTTTATTTAAAAATACAATAATAATTACAATTAAATGATTTTCTAGGTAATCATGCCAAATCTGCAGAGATTCTTCTGCTCGGTTAGTGAAAGAATCAAAGAGATAAAATCAATTAACTAGGAGTAAAGAGGACTTTACATGAGTCACTTCATACAGCAGTAGTTACATTTGAAAAAAAAAATGGAAATGCAGATATTGCCAAAGAGTTTATATGAGATGACAACAGGGCACAGCAAATACTTTTTAAAGAGGACATGTTAGCTTAGGCTGCCCTTCAGCATTATATGTCTCAAGTATTAATAGATGTATAATGTGGTAAAGAAAACATTTTCCCATTTTAAGGGTTTTTTTTTCATCAATTTATGTTTCTTTCTTAAAATGTATCTTTTATATTCTATTTTATTCTGCTTCTTTTTCATTTACATTATCAAAAATATTTGCTTTTGAGGAACACTACACAGACACTTTTGACAAATGTCTAAATCAGATAGAAGAAATATTTAGGGAAAATATTTTTGTTTTTGTGATGTTTGATTTATATTTCAAACTTTTTCTGACGTTTATCCTAGGTATGGATAAATTCCTCCTACGGACACGGGGCTCATATATGTTTACATTGGCCTACAAAAGGCAAAATATAAATATAAAAAAAGAAGATGTCGTTTTCATCTTGGAATGTAGCCTCTATGGTCTTTCAGAGCAGATTCTACACCTTTTACAGTGTAAAGACTCATTAGGTGATCTTCAAATGCATAATTATAGCACTAGCATGTTTTAGGTCTGAACGTGTTGGAGATAAATTAGTCAACCTGGTGGAGAGGATGAATGCACCTCCAGGAGATTCCACTTGGACTTGCCCAAGCCTTTAGGGTGAGTTGATTTGCTGAAGTTGTTGCTGTCCCTCCTTTGGCTTTTAGGGGGAAGCAGTGAGCCTTGGAGTGGACTGAAGATCTATCTAGTCAGATCTAGTCACGGGGAAAAAATGACGGCTTGTAGAGATGCAAGAAGAAATGTTTAAGTTGTATCAATGAGATCTTTTAGAGGGAGAACCCACAGTCTGAAGTGACACATCTTCTTTGGCTGGTGTTTGGACTTTTTTTTAAGGTTCTTCAATGGACAATTTCTTTTTCAAGTCCTAGTTGTTCTTGGCTAGATGTCTTCAAACCTTAGATATTTTGGTTTCTGAATCCTTTGGGTCTAGTATTAAAGGAGCGGGCGACGGCCCTGAAGGTGCTCTCATGCTCTAAGACATTGTCAAGGTGGACGATGATGGATTGTGGAGAAGCGACGGTGACGATGAAGCGGCAGTAGAACTGGGCCTTCCTACTCCAGCTCCTTGAAGGAGCAGCCGTAGCAAGAAGTGACACATCTTCTCAGGCTGGTATTAGGGTTTATTTAAAGGCTCTTGAATGGACGGATTGTTTTGCAAGTCTGGTCCATCTTGGAAAGATGGCACCAAGTCTTAGACCTGGTTTTCCGAACCCCTCATATGAGGCTCTGAGGCTCAGATGTTAAATAAATGACGAAGAACATCTTGCTTCACATTACAAGGAATGAGTGTGCCTCCAGGGGAAGAGACCAGTGGAAGATACGAGAAGAACCTTTCTGATTATCTCCAGCTCGGCCTTTTGTACTTGCCTGAGTCTTTCGAGTGAGTTGACTTGTCAGAGAAAGTGCCGCTGTCACTGCGTCGGTGACTTTTGGGTGAGGTCGTGAGCGGCTCATGGGTTGCAGAGCGAGGAGTTGCCCTAATGCTCTGAGACCTTGTCAAATGGGATGATGATGATGGATTGTGGTGATCAGAAGATCTGGATGTGGGAGAGACTCTCAATGAGCCTGTTCGGGTCAAAGGCAAGGTGGTCGTTGGAGTGGAAATGGAGGATGCACCCTTCGGAATGGATTTAGGGGAGGAGTCTGAGCCAATGCAGGGTGAAAAGGGAAGAGCCAAAGTTGCATAGGTTTGTCGGAAAGAAGAGGAGGCTGTGTTTCGGGCAAAGTTTGGAAGCCGTGATGAAGAATGGGTAGTAGCTTTGTGTTGAGGAGTGGAGGGAGCACTGATACTGCCTCCTCTTCCACCTCCTTGAGTGAGCGCCCTCAACGTGGAGCGACACATCTTCTCCTCTGGTTGGACTTTGGGTTTCGTTGAGGGTTTCCGAACGAATGGCTTCTTCTGCAAGTCTTTTCCCAGCTCTTGAACAGATGCCTTCATACCAGAAACCTTCTGGGCTTTTGAATCTTTGGAGTCTGGTGTCTTGTTCATGCTCGAGCGTCGGGATGAAGGAGCAGTGGACGGCCTCTGTCTTTGCTGGACTGACTTGCTATTGGGGCTGGAGATGGTTGGACTGGCAGGTACAACAGTGCTTGCAGGTTGCTGCTGGTTGCCAGGAGGCTTCTCGGCAAGGTTGCCAGGGGACTGAGCACTTCGGTTGATCCTGGAGATAGCTACAACTCGCCTCATGCTCTGGTTCTCAGAGTTGGTGAGGGTGCGGACAGGCTTGATTCTGTTGGCGGTAGAGGCGGTGTTTGGAGTTATAGGTTTTACCCCAGTGGATCGAGTTTTACTTGTAGAGAGGTTCTTGGTCAATGGTTTTGGCGACGTTACCAGTTCTAGCTGTCCTTTAGATGAAGAAGCTGTCACTGCATTTTCGTTGCTTGTGTGACAGGAAGTGGGTTTTTTTCTGCTCCTGTCATCTTTATTCTCATTGGTGGAGCTCTCTGCTTCCTTTTCTTGTTTGACTTGCACTTCCTGTGGGGCATCCCTGGTCAGATTTGCTTTTCTACTGGCTACTGAAGGTTCTGCTTGGCACCACCTGGGGGAAGAGACAGGATGTGATGGATCGTCGTGGCGGGAGACAGACACTGGTTGGCTGCTTATGGGTTCAGGCACTGAATTTTCATTGGCTGGCTGGGGTTGTGAAGGGGTGCGATTAGCTGAGGAAACAGGCAGACTTCCTCCCTGATTGTCTGTTTTACACTGATCCTTTTCGGTTTGTTCATATGTGAGTTCACCGGCTGCCTCACACACACCTGTCACACACCATACAATCACCCTCTCCTCTTGCCCTTCTTCTTCCGCTCCATGTAACGAGGAAATATTCATCTCAGAGCTTTGCAGAACAGGCATTGAATTATTATTCTGCAGCTTTTGGACATGAGAATTTTCCGCTTCTTCTAAATCTTTCATTACTATATCATCCCGGTGATATCCGTGGAGACTGCTGGTCTCAGGCCCTTCGCTCTGGTTGGTCAAAGTAGCAAAGACTTTCAGCTCGGGCACCAATTTGCATTTCTCTAACAACACGGACATGTTGCCTATGTTTGCAGTTCTACAAGAACCCTGATCATCTAGTTCCCCTCTGAAACAAGATTTGAGGTCTAAAGGTGTTCCTTGGCGTCTACAATCCATGCTAAGTCCATCATCGCCATTGTTATTGTGGTCAGATTGCTGGTTCACCTCAGAGGTAGGTTTGAGTGAAACTCCATCTGTGCGACTGATGGAGTTTAATCGAGGCTGGTCAGCACCGTAGTTGAGGTAAGAAGCGGTTGTGTGGTTTGAATTCTTTGAGGAATGGGTTTGCAGAGCCACGTGCTCTGGTTGCTGGATTTGGGAAAAGCTGCATGTGGTAGTCCTTGGACTTTGTGGGCGAGTCTGAAAGGAACCTCTCAGCCTGGGTTCAGGAAAAGCGTTTGTTGTTTCTTGCTGCTGGGAAGAGGTTGCCATTCCCAAGAGTGTGCTCAGTTCACGGTCGGCAGCAGCAGAAGGCGACCTGGATGGAGACCTTCTGGCACGTCGTAAGCTCCCAGAGCGTCCCAGAGTATTGGAGGGAAAGCAGGAGCGGAATTTAGGGCTCAGAAGCTCCACCAACAGTCCAGCCTCTTTGTGTCGAGACCCACCTGACATATCCATCTCACTGCTGCAGCGCAACCCAAATGCTCCTTCCACCTGCAACAGAATCAAATGGTTTTGTGTGGTGGAAGAACTTGCATGAATTTGTGGTCCATAGATTGGTTGTATGTGTCCTCCTACCTCCTCACCCCCAGCCCAGGAGTGCCTCTTCTGCTCCTCCAGCTCCTGCTTCCGGCAGTGACGGGCTGCTTCCTTCGCCTCCCGCACCATGTTCTCCTTTAGCAGGGAAGACATTGAGATTTCATTTCACATCATTAAACTTTATGTCTGTAAAAATTTAAGGGGATCTCTTTGAATTAATGGAATACAACATTTATAATTATGTAAAATTAGTGTATAATCAACTGAAAATAAGGATTGTGTTTCTTGCATATGGTAATGAAGCTCTAGGAATGTTTGCAGATATTCAGGAACTTGCCATTGACATGGACAGAGAATGAGTGACGTGTTATCTAATCTATTTCTCCTGCTCCTTCCTCGACCAGCATCTGACGTACCTTGACGGCAGCAGTTAACCTGGAGCAGAAGGTGTGGAAGATGCTGAAGCAGTCGTCCAGCCTAAACGTCTCTTTGTCTTCACAGAAGAAGTCCATCAGCTCGTTGCCTTCCTTCTTCAGCTGCTGCCATAAGCCGCGCAGCGAGCCCAGAGACGCCGCAGCAGACTGAGACATACATTAAGCATACAAACTCATGCCAATTAGCTATTTTAACCCTATGTATTTTCACAGTGTACTATCTACAATTTTCTTTCAGTCAAGTATCCAGTTACTCACCTGCAGAAAGCTGTCCAGCTGCTGCTGCAGTTCCGTGTCTCTCTGGACGTTCTCCTCTACTGAGTGCGTGCGAGACATCAGTCGCTGGAGTTCATCGTCCAGCGTTTCCAAGGAGATCCTACAAAAACAAATGTCTTTTAAACATATTTATTGTAACATTTTGTTGATAAAAACATATCTTCAAGGTATGATGAGAACATTTTCCTCACCTGGCTGCAGGCTGGACGTGTATCAGCTTCAGAGGAAACTCCAGCAGCCTGGCGTCTTTCTTCTGGGCTTCCTGAGTGGAAATCAGTCAGGTAGGAGTTTTTACCTTTAATGATTTAAATGTTTAACACAATGAAATAAAGTCTTGTCCTCCACTCAGTGAGAGAGGAGCAGTGTCTGTCTATACTGTCTTCTATGATTCTGCTGCTAACTGTTACAAGATGGAAACTGTTTCTATGCTATGAGCTGCTAACTACTACTAGCCTCTGTGAGCTACCAGCTGCTGCATACACATACTGACCAGAGCAACAAAGTGCAAAAGGTTCATTCCTGGTTTGTTGGCCTTCATGTCGGCCAGAGAGAGAAGAGATGACAGCTTGAAGCCCACAGCGTTTCCTGCGTAACCTCCCTGCATCACTCACACAAAACACACAAAATAAACACACACAACAAATAACACACAGGACACACACGTACAACAAACACACACAACACCAGAGAGTTTTAGGTTATTTGAGCTTTACCTGAGTCAAACGGCGGAGGGATGGGACCAAAAACATATTTGTATCTTTACGTTGAATGGTGATCTAAATTGGTCTAAATTGGACTCAATATTCAGTCTCTGCCTAAAGTTCTTTTAGGTTATGATTATCTCCCTCTGCTGGCTAAACATCGCCTAATCGGGGTAAAAAGTCAGTCACAAGACACAAAGGGATTGTGATTGACTTTCTTAAGAGTTTGTTTTATCAGCCACTACTGAGTCTTTTAGCTTTCTGTCTTTCCCTTCCGGTATTATGGGATTTTTGTGAAGGAAAACAGCCTAGATGGCATAGTCAAAGTGGCTCACAGATTATTTGAGTCCAGGAGAAAGACATGACTCCAAGTCCTTCACACCTTCTGCTATTAGGCTGCTAAACAAAGACAATGCTCATTTAAAATGTTTGTAAACACCGTTGATCAAGTATTTATGTCACCAACTTATTAATGAGATATGTTCATTTATTTGTTGTGACTTGTCCCTCCTACTGTCCCATGGCTGTTAATCTATTTCAACTGACATTTAACTCTGGATGGTTTTGTGTCTCAGATGTTAAAATGATGCTTCCACTCACTGCATTGAGGATGTTTCCAGCCTGCAGTACCAGATGGAGGATGGCATGGAGCTCCTCACACATCATCAGCTCTGGAGGAGAGACGTCATAGCAAAACATCAGAGAAGAAGAGGAGGGGGAGTTCGGATAATTCTACCCCAAAGAGTGTGTGTGTGTGTGTGTGTGTGTGTGTGTGTGTGTGTGTGAGTGAGTGTGTGTGGTGTCAGCGACAGTGAAAGTTATCAGATTCACACGCACAGAGCTAAAAATAGTCCAGGTGTGAGAGAGTTGAGGAGGCATCCTAATAAGATGCCTGAACCACCTCAACTGGCTCCTTTTCTCTCTGGAGTTCCGTAGCCTATCTTTGAGGTCGAGCACAGCCACCCTACAAAGGAATTCATTTCCGTCGTTTGTATCCTTGACCTCATTCTTTCGGTCACTACCCGGAGGAAGATGGAATCCTCATTGTTCCTCCTGAAACTGAGGTGTGACAATAGTTTGGTGCCTCCTTTCCAGAACTCTGGAGTAAACCTTCCCTGGAAGGCTGAGAAGGGAGAACCCATACCAATATATCCCACCAACACTTCTCACCAAGGGTAACTCCAGAAAAGGATAAAGTTCAGCCCCTTTTCAGGATTCTGATTATGGACCCAATGCTGGGGGTAGAGGAGAGAAGCTATACATAGCTGGTACCGCTCCACAAGTTCTGGTTCTTTCCCCACCAGAGAGCCGACATTCCATGTACTTAAAACCAGTCCGCTATGCCATGGGTTGGCATGACCCGGTGTTCTAAGTCGCCTGCTGCCAGACAGCCTTGCATGCGACCCAAATGACCATCTTTGCAGGTGGTGAGCCCACAGGGTGTATTTTCTCTGGATCAATCTACACTCTATACCCCATAATAACAAAGCAAGAACAGAACGTTAGAAAATTTAGCAAATCAACCAGCCAAACTGAGAAGTGCCTTGGTACAACAAGTGATCAAGATCCCTTAGATGAATAGATTCTGTGGGGAGATGAGAGAAAATTGCATCCATCACTGCAACATTCAACCAATCTTGGCTTTATGGCAGGTTGGTGAGGTGGAAGCCTATCCTGACTGAAAGAAACAGAAAACACCTCAAGGACTCTACAACTGTGAGTAACAAGATTCTCTGGTCTGATAAGACCAAGATTGAATTGTTTGGCCTCAATTCTAAATGTTATGGAGGGAACCAGGTTCCACTCATCAACTGCCCAGTACCATCCCATCAGTGATGCATGGTGGGTGCAGCATTATGCTGTTGTGGTGCTTTTGAGGAACAAGGACTGGGAGACCGGAGAAGGTTAAGGGGAAAGCTGAACAGAGCAAAGTATATCCTTAATGAAAACCTGTGTCACGAGCGCTCAGGACCTCAGATTGGACCAAAGGTTGTGCTTGCAACAGGACAATGACCCTCAGCACACAGCCGAGACAACACAGAAGTGGCTTAAGAACAACTCCGTGAAGGTGCCCAACCGGAGCCTGAGTAGAATGCAATAGTGCATCTCTGGAGGCCCTATGTGTGCGTTACCTTTGATGGCGGTGCGAAGGATCTTCATGTCATGTTTCATGGCGTCACAGACTACAGGAAACTCCTCCTTCAGCAGCATGGACTCAATGCGGAACTGGTAGCTGGAATGAAGAAATTCAATTACAATACTGATTTTATGTAACGTTATTCAATCGGAGGTAATCTTGCTCATTCCTTTTGACCATCTATAAATAATTCATTATAACAGTCTGACCTCACAATGGCGAGGTCACTAATGCAACTTCCTGTTCTATCTGCCCTCACCACAAACCCTCAGAGCTCCATTCCTTCAGGAGGAATAACCTCTACAACCATTACTTGACTTTACCACTACTAAATTATACAAATAGTTGAGGTCAGAGATCACAGGTGAGGGCTGCCTCGCACCTGGGGAGCTGGATCAGCAGGTACATGAAGGAATCGGCCAATGAGAGCTTAGAGGCGTCGCCTTGGTACGACCTCATCTTCCTCACCTTCAGGAGAAGAAACATGATGATGTAGAAGAAGAAGCTGACATGATGACGTTATTGTGTGTGTGTATTTGTGTTTGTTGGTCACCTCCTCGCTGTCTGGCAGCAGTTTGAGTAGCTCTCTCAGAGGCTCCGCCCCATAAGGCTCACTGTTGCCAAGGCAAATGTGGTCCACTATGAGCTGATTGGACCTGCAGCAGGAAGAAATCAGATGCGGCTCAAAAAAATCTTTCCCCCAAATAATGGAGTCTATAAAAACAGCCTATTTGTGTCATTATTTTTCAAAACGTATTTTTAAGTTGTGCAACTAAAAGGCCTGGAAAAGCGGATATTCAGTCTGCCACATTTTTTTAGACAAGGGATTCTAAAGAGATTGAACAAGCCTTTGGGTTCAGTATTTTTTAAAGAGCTAAGATGATGATACACTAACATTTCTTAAATGATGATTTAAATATTTGAATGGTAGATTGATTATTTAATGTCACATAAAGCTAGAATTGTCATTTAATTCATCATTTAAGACATACGTGAACTCTTGGAAAAATATAACAGGCCTTTTTACCTTTTCTCATTTTTTCTAATTTATAGATTGATTAAATCCTATTTTGTATTTATTTATTTCTATTTTGTATTTATTCATTTCGTTTTGAGTATTGATTCACATCTCTGTATTATCTATTCAGAGTTTATTTTCTTTTGTATTATCACATTTATGTAATATTTATTTATTCTTATTTCCTCATTTTTCAGAGAAAAATATTATTTCTTGATCCTATTTTGTAGTAATGTTTTAATGATTAATTAATTAATTAATCTATTAAATGATTTTTTTTTATTTATCGTAACTCTTAAAAGTCATATCAGTCTGTTTTGTTGTCAAACAAAAGAAAAAAAACATTTCAAAAGCTTACTTTGTTATTTTTGGACTAAATGGGTAACTGATGAAGTCTTTAGAGTTTTGAGGTCTTGAATCTCAGCCTGGTCTTGAGACAATAAACCCTGACTAAATCACTATTTCTTAATATTTGATTTGCAGATGTGTGGACGGAACACGTGTTTGTGTTTCTGTTTCTGCATCAGTCTCCTGTCGTCCCCCATTTCACCTCCACCTCCATGTCTCTGTGTTTGGACAGCAGTCTGAGCTCACTGGCAGTTCACACAACAAACATGTTCAGGACGTTCCTCCAGTGTTCCTGAGCAAACCTCCGTCTGGCGTTTCAAACACGCCACACTCTTAAGTCATGACGGTCAGAGAGGCGACAAGGTGAAATCTGTTGGTTCGAGAATGAACTTATACGTTCTAAACTACAGCAGACAGCCAACAACAACAATGATGATGTCATCTTTTGTGATTTTCTTTGCATGTATCTTTTTTACGGATTTTTTGTGCTAGTTTTTATTACTTTTTCAGTGTTTTTTTTATTCGTTTGTGATAATTTCATGATCATTTTTATTCCCCGTGTGGCTGTTTTGTGTCTCTCATTTTTTAAAATCCTTTTATGGCTGTTTTTTGTTACTTTGCATTATTTTGTCTGTTCCATATCACTTTGAGGTCATTTCGAAGTTGTTTGAATGCTTTTGTAGTTGTTTTGAACCTTTTTTTGTTTTTTGTCATCATTTTGCAAATTCATCAGTTATTTCTATAGTTTTGTTGTTTGGCATTACTTTACGGTGAATTTAGTATTATTTTGTTTCTGTTGTGTGTTTTCCTGTGGTTGTGTGTAGAAGTTTTGTATTGTTGTATTGTTCATTTTGTGGTAGCTTTCATTTTCTGTGTTTTTTTTGTTCCACTGTTTTTGTTTTGTATCTGTGTTTGTCTCACATAGATTGTTTATTACGTACATTGTTAGTTTTGCAGTTTTCAGAATCCTCAGTGCTTTCACAACTTGTGCTGGTCCTCCAAACCAAACTCAACCCTTCTGCCATCTTCTCTCTCTGAATGTATTCTCAAAATGAATCCATTAATCCGCCATCCCGTCATCACCCCAGTCTCATCCCTCATTCATTTTGTAAATCTCTCTCATAAACTTCTATTCATCCCTACACAACCCTGCCGTATTCTTCGCTCTTCCTCCTTCATGCTCCTCTCTACATCTCCTGGATGTTAATCATCTTTGGGGTCCAGTGCTTTTCGCGGGGCAGCCCCCCGTCTCATGAACTCTCTCCCACAAACCAGTCCGGAAACTGACTCTCTCCCAACCTTCCTATCCTGCCTGATTCATAACTTTTTAGATTCGCCTATCCTCTTTGATCATGTTTTGACATTTAAATAGCTTTCTACTGAATATCTTTTTACTCATGTTCTTATATTTGTTGTTTTATTGTTGTATCTGTAAGGTGACCTTGAGTGTCCTGAAAGGTGCACATAAATGAAATTTATTATTATTATGATCATTATTATTATTAGTTTTATGGTTCTGTCATCCTTTAGCATTTGTGAACGCTTTTCGTCACTTTTTTGTAATTATAAGTTTCATTGTAGACATTTTGAGTGTTTTGTTGTTGTTGAATCACTTTGATGGATGTTTTGTGTTTCTTTTTTGGTCATTCATGGTTATTTTTCATTTTTATTGGCACCAGTATCCTGTTTATTACGGGGCTTTTGGAGTATCCATTCTTTGTGTTTGTGCATGTAACTATCGTATCCCGATCTCAGTGACCGGGAGAAGACTTTAACCGGATTTTTAGAAACTTGAATATTCTAGCTCTAACTTTCTCTCTGTGTTTATCTAAGTGTCATATCCTGAATAGCATTAAAACCACGCTTTTTGCTTTTTTGTGGTCAATTTCATTATTACGCCGTGTTGCTAATCTTTTTGAAACTATCTGTGGTTGTTTAGAATTCTTATTGGCAGTATTGTGTTTATTTTATGTCATGTATATTGTTATGCACCTCTTTGTTCCTTTTGCACATCTGAGGTCTCATGTGGCTTTTTGTCTCCTTACAGTCTTTCTGCCTTGTGGCTGTTTTTGCAAATTTTATGTTAGTTTTGTTTGTTTTTTGGGGCAATACACAACACATTTGCTTCTTTCTGCATCTTTGAGGTCTGCTGTTTCTATTTGCTCATTTTGAGCCTCTTTGTAGTCTTTTGCTTCTTTCAGATGTTATAATCATCTGAATTTTCATTTGGTCCTTTAGCTTCTAGTTTTGGTCATTTTTAATTTTGTGATCATTTTGATTAGTTTGCAGCCACTAGTAGCCATTTTGAAATTTCATTGACCTTCTTAAAAACACTTGGTGTCCCTATCTTGCATTGACTTCTTTCTGCGTCAGCATGTACTTCTTCATATTATGTAAACATTGACCCAACACGTTCAATGCCCTCATCATTGAGTATCTAATAATATAGTTTGAAAATAGTTGTTTCATGAGTCTGGGGTTATTATGGTGCGTTTAAGAACATTTTTATCTTCGGACTGTAATGGAAAATCTTAGCAGGGGAAAATAAATGTTTTTCCTGGATCATGAAGTGAGATTTACCTCTTAAACTGTTTGAGGAAAATCCCAACATTCATCCCTCGCTTAGAGTCTAGAATAGAGACCTAGAGAGAGAGAGAGAGAGAGAGAGAGAGAGAGAGAGAGAGAGCGAGAGAGAGAGAGAGAGAGAGAGAGAGAGAGAGAGAGAGAGAGAGAGCGAGAGAGAGAGAGAGAGAGAGAGAGAGAGAGAACAACATTGAAAACGATTAGATGCTAAGCAACCAAAAATGTATTTAAAACAACTATAAAATGATCACAAAACATACAAAAACATGCACGAACCTCCTCTTTGGTCTCTCTGAACGAATTCCTGCTCTTTCTTCCTCTGGTGGACGTGGCATTTGATTGACCGTTGTTCTGACCAAACAGCTCCTCGATGGTCTGGGCATCGATCTGGTACTGCTGCTGAACTCCACCCTGAGTCCACAGGTTGGGATGCCCCTTCACCTGTGAAACACACACACACACACACACACACACACACACACACACACACACACACACACACACACACACACACACACACACACACACACACACACACACACACACACACACACACACACACACACGAGCACACAACTATGTATGAATACTTGTTATTATAGAATAAAAAGTGCCTACATGGCGACAAGCTTTTACCTGATGCGCTGGTATCGTCTTCCAGAAGAAGCTCCTCACCCTCTTCTTCTTCCTCAGTCCTCCTATAGGATCTTCTAGCCCTGGAAGCAGTGGTGCCATGGGAAGAGGTGGGGGTGGAGGAGGTGGAGGAGGTGGAGGAGGTGGCGGGGGATCAGGGGGTGGCAGTCTTCTGCTGTTGATATCAGAAAACCCAGATGGGTCTTTAGAAGGCGATGTCGGCCTGGCATAAGCTAAGCCCTCCTCCTGGAGGGAGAAACCCTTGCTCTCATCAGAGGGAGAGACACTGCCCATCACATGCATCGCCGTGGAAAAGAGCACGATGTTGAAGAGTTCGGTGGCGGACAGACAGGTCACCGCACTGAATGTTGACCATGGCGAGATGCGACGTGATGATGAGTCATCGCTTCAGGGTCATAATGAGGCAAGACGAGGAGAGCTGGGGAGAAACAAACTACTTTATCCAAGGACATCAGGGGCTTATGAAAGAAAGCATGTTTATCAAACTCTGGGTTGATCAACCCTGAGAAGTAAAACTCAGAGTTTTGGGTACCAGAACAGCTGATCCAAGTTTGTTCAATCAGCTCTGAGTTTGTTAACTGTGACAAAAAATTGTCACCATACTTTTAATGTGCTTATACAGTAATTACGTGCATATTTAGAAAATAAGATTAATGCGGCTAAAGATTTGAAGATGTTAAGATGTTCTTTGGGAGTGATGAGGATCGACAGGATTAGAAAAGAGCACATCTGAGGGACAGCCCAGGTTAGCCTTCTTGGAGGCAAAGTAAGAGAGGACAGATTGAGATGGTTTGGACACGCGAAGAGAAGGGATAGTGGATCTATTGCTAGGAGGTGGAGGTGGAGATGGAGTGGTGGTGTTGGTGCGACAGAGTAAGATTTAGAGGACAGGGCAAGATGGAAATAGATGATCCGCTGTAGCGACGTAGCGAAATGGAGCCGCTGAAAGAAGAAGAGTAACAGGAAGGGAAAATCCTGCAGAGGGACAAACGAAAAAAAAAACAGGTGTCAACAAATGTCCAAAGGTCTGTTTTATTCACACAGACTATAGAGTCTTGTAATTTAAATCTATTATGTGTATGTTTAATTTTTTCTGTTGACCCATTTCTCCAATGAAACTCTATATGTTTGTTTCCCTCAAATGTCATTCTTATGCTTACTTCATCACGCCCACTACTCAAACATTGCAAAGACTGAAAACGCCCTTTGTTAAACCTCAACAGGTATTTATTCACTTAATTATTTTCATTTGGATGAAAATGGCTCATGTCATTTACCATTAGTTTTAAATTTGCCAGTCAAAGTCACATTCCTCCGGAATGGCTGATTGGAAGGGTTTCCCTAAGATCAAAGATTCTCATCGCAAATCAGACATTTTTTTAAATTTGAATTAAGGCCATCATCTGAGCAAGGATGTCCAAATATGTTTGGCATAGTTTTTCCCTGAATTATGAAATTATTTAACAAACAAGGAGTGGGTCCCTCGTGTGAAACGCTACTGGAGGCAACGCAACAAAGATACACACTTCCTGCCAAGAATTAAAGACTAATGTGTGTGTTTAAGACAGTTACATAACATAATCTCACATCTCTGTTTGATCGACCGATTCCGTCCATCATCTTAATCCGCCTAATGAGAGAGTCTGTGCATTTTAAGGTTTTGGTCAGGACCTCATTACAACGAATCCATGTATTCATTCAAGAAAAGAATGTTCTAAACCAAAGGATCTGGAACTTGCTGTGAAGGACTTAGGCAAATGAGTGCTTCAGAGACGAGTGTGTGTGTGTGTGTGTGTGTGTGTGTGTGTGTGTGTGTGTGTGTGTGTTATGATGCCAGGTACTGGGCTACTATATGTTACCATGGCAACTGGCCAGATTGCTCCTGATCACTGTAGTAACAGACAGGGTTACAAACAATGACGTTTGTTGACTTGGCACACAACAAAACTGGGTTCACAGTGTGTGTGTGTCTGTGTATCACATCATAGGGGATGATTCGACGATTCCCTTTATTTGAGATGCATTCAAATCTTTGTAACCATGACATCTCTGACGTCATCCACTCAAACGAGTCGTAATGTAAAAATAGACAAACTGATGAGCCGGTTAACATGGATGATCCTGATAGGTTAACAAGTCCTGAAGAGGACGAGTCTGCCCTGATGATGATACTCAGTTTCACTGTTATCAACAACAGTTAAACCTTTAATCACTAAAGGTTAGCACCTTTAGTGATTAAAGGAAAAACGGCAATGATTTTTTTTCTTTGTACTGAAAAAGGATTTTAGGTCAAAATTAAAACTCAACTGAGGAACACACCATGTGGGTGTGGTAACTCAAATCTGGTAACTCAAATCTGGTAACTTTGCTGGTAAGCTGCTACAAAAGTGCGAACCATCATTACAAATTTGAACCTGGACAACAATTGCACATCTGCACCCGAACAACCATTGCACATCTGCAACAGGAAAACTATTGCACACCTCTAACTGGACAATTTTAATTCATATTAAATATGCCAGTGGAGATGGTACTCTTTCCTTTTATTTACGTTTTGAAGGACTTCATGCTGTATTTTAATTTACATGTGTATTTTGTTTCTTAATTTTGGATTGAGTGTATATGTTTGTAAAAGATGACGAATGGCACAAGAAAGAAGTAAGAATGCCAGCCTCAACATACCGCAACTACAATGAAAAACAGGCAATTAACTATACTTAATTGAATAAGCGACTTTTTCCCACATCTAAAAAGCCGCTATAAAAGTGCGGACCATACTGAAAGATAGGAAAACATGCCGAACGGCACCATCCAAAAACATAGATGTTGCTGGTAAACACCCTGACCCAGTTATTATCCCTCCATTCCTCCACTGTGAGCCTCCACTCTACATTCCCACAATGCTAGCACTGACCTCAATACCTCCCTTCTCTGAGGAGCTGTGGGGATGACATCACAGAAGGAGAATGAGTAACCCACCGTGACAGTGCATGAAAGAGTATCCCTTCTCCTCCAGTTCCATCCTCTAATGATAGTCTCGGCAAACACACATCACTGTTCGGACTGAGGGACCTACCGGACATGAGTCTCAAAGATTATCATCTTTGATGAACAATTAAAAATTCCATACGGAGCTGGTTGAGCATGAGTCACCTGTTGATTAGTCAGTGACTCTGCTCAGGTGAGGACTCACTTCACAGGTTTAACATTGAAAGCCAGACTAAAATAAAATAATCAAAAAATAATCCTGTTAGGATCAAATCTATTTCAAACCTATGGTGGATTGTGCCTGGAGATGGGAATATTATCCATAGCTTCATCCATCTCCTTCCTCTTAGTTGTGCGGATAGTCCAATGTTTTGTGTGCTTCCCCCCCCCCCCTTTTTTTTATATTCTGCTGATGTAGCTATCGTTTTGCACCGGGTGTATTTGATCTTTAGCAGGAACTTGTTTTTGTCAAGTGTAGCATGTTCGCCTTCTTTAGAAGGAAGATACTTTCCATAAGGTTCCGGTCAATTACCGTAATGATTGCAGTTTTTGATTGTGTTTCTGCCATAGTGGCGAAAGCTACACAGCCCTCCGGCATTATTGGGACTCTTTCTAAATCTTTTTTAGTAGGAACTCTGAAATGGTACGTAATAACTTCCCATTTTACCGGGTTATAAGTATGAGGTGACGCAGGAATAATACTCTCTGTATTTGGCCTGTGAACAAAGCAATAATGTGTGAAGAAAGGTTGTAGCGCAGTACAAATCTGGCAATGGGTAGAAGACAATCTCTCAACAGCTCAAAATGTCTTTTTCAACATTTAGATAAATATTTAAGAAGCTCAAAAAGACTAAGAAGCACCATACAGAAAAGCATCTCATACCTGTTGAGTGTCTGTATGGAGGAATTGTCTCAGATCTTCCCCGTGTCTCCTCAAACCTCATCACACTCCACAGAAGGAGACCCACACCTGTTAGTGTGGCAAAAGAGTGCTGCACAAAATATCAAATGAAGGGGCTCAATACTTGTGACACACATGCTTTGAATATATTTTCTATTTCCTATTAAGAGTGTTAAGAGTTTTGTGAATTTAAACTGAAGATCATGGGTATAGTATAAGACATTTCTTCATCAGTAGTGTGTTTCTGTGTGGCAGGGCCTTGTTTTTGCCTGGCGCTATGTAGTTAGCTTCCTCGTAAGGACACAGGGTTAAGCTCAATTAATAGTTTATGTTGTTTGGGTTTTTTCTTGGTGGTGAAAGGACAAAAAAATTACATCAATCAATCAATAACAGCTCTGACTACAGATTACAGACAACCACTGTCATTTTCATGAAATGACAATGAACTAATTAATGCCAAAACCATTTAACAATAATCAGTGTTTAATGTCGGCGTAGCCACCTTCCACATGTGGAACTCCATGTCTCCTCATCTATGACTCATCTCTATCAAACATCTCTAATCTGTTGCAGTACTATTAATAAATCCTTTACAATTTACAGGAACTAGATGGTGACAGTAGCTCAGGGATTTCGGGTAGGGAGTCACTGGATGGAAACAGCCCTGGTTGTTCAGGGCTGAACAACCAGACTGGCAGGCAAACCTGTTTGAGAAATAAAGCTCTGACCAATATTTACACTATAAATTCATCCGACATCTCCTGTGTCACACACGCCCTGAGGTCGACGCAGGAACAGGAACGCCACATGGAGGTGCGTCTGATCAAACAAGAAAATGATTAGAGAGCAGCTCTTCAGAAAGTCTCTGCTGTGATGATGTCATACAGACATGGAACATGTTCTGATGTCATATTTACATTGAGCCGTGTCCTTTATGTTATACTGTATGTGAATGAATGGATGGATGGATACAGTGCCTCCAGGATTATTGGCAACTTTAAAAAAAGAAAAAGAAGCAAAATAAGATCCAAAAAATGTCCATACCCATGGTCTTTAATTCAAATGATTCACAAACATCATACCCTTTACTTAGCATACAAATAAACAAAACCCATTGCATTCTTAATTTAGAACAAAAAAATATTTAAAGCATGTGTGCCACAATTATTGGCATCTGCCAATTGATATGTAGTGCAGCACAAAATAACAGCCAGACCCTTCCTGTAGTGTGTGATGAGGTTTGAGAACACATGGAGATGATCTGAGACCATTCCTCCATACAGAATCTCTCCAACTGCTTCAGATTTTGAAGTCAATTCTTGTGGACTCTCTTTTGCAGCAGGTCAGGGGACTGCGATGGCCACGGCAAAACCTTTCATTTTTTGATCTCTGAACCATTCTTAGGTTGATTTTGAGCTGAGCTCCAAATAATGGTGCTGTAATTATCCCAGTAATTATTTTTATTATCTAAACCAGATAATAAAGATAAATTTTGCGTCTCATTTGACAAATTTTTTTCAAACGTTGACAATAATTCTGGTGGGACAGACAGACAAACAGACAGACAAAAATTTTAAAGGAAATATTAATGAGGAAAACTCCGAAGTATATGAAATACCTTCAAAGCAAATGATACCAAATGTGTTTTGTGGTATGTTTGCGTCTGACAATTCAGACGCAAACATACCATAAATTCAGTCTTTCCCACTAATTTCTTATAAATATCATTCCTAGAAAGCAACTACAGCCTCTTATAATGCTAAAGTGTGAACAACAAATCAAATCAAACAAAAACATACACTGTTAGCATCGGTAGGAGAGCTAACTCACAAGCTGTCAGCTGAGATATACTGCATGATGCGTTCAATGACTATTCTGTAAAAAAATGTTTTCGGTCAAACATCATCAAGATGTGGTCAAATGAGAGAAAGAGAGAAAGAGAAATCAAAAAGAGAAAAATGTGACATTAATTGTATAGAATTCCGTCGTCCAAGACGTGTATGGCTGAAACTATCAAAGGGACTGATGGGACTGATGAAACCCTCTGGAGTTCTCGTCTCTGCGGGGCTCATTTCATATCAGGTTATATTTTGTAGACTGCTGATCAACAAAACACAAAGGCAAATCAATGATGAATTTAATAACGATATATTAATGCCAGCAGCAACCACTAAGTCGGTAATATAAGCAGGCTGTTTCATTATGTTATATGTTAGATCACATATTATCATACCTTCTTCCTCGATTTAGTAACATTAAACCTCACCAACAGCTGTGGTATATCTTGATTAATATTTCTTGGTCGTTATGTGTTTTGGTTACACGTTCAATAGGAAGAGGAAGAGAGCTGAAGCTTCTGAGCCCGGGGATCCTACTTAAGTGATAATAGTCATGCATAGCTCCATAATAACTAGATAAGACTGCCTGAGTAGTTTGTGATTACATTATTTTCCAGTAATCTACTTCATCTCTTATAATAATAACTTGTTACCTGTTTGGGTACTTTTATATTTTTTATATTCATTCTTTCTTTTCACTTAAATTCTTTCAGCCTGGTGTGTGTAATCGGCTCTTTCAAAGACATGGGCGTTGTACTTCTTAATTAGTTCTTTCACCTGAAGTATGCAGGTGTGTCCACAGGTCCAACATTTATCCACACCTATATTTTTAAATGATCAAAGCACCGGGTGAAGACATGCGTGTCAAAATGCTATAAATGATTTATCACTACTAATAACATTTTAAATTGTTTTAGGAAAAGGTGTGTTTTTTCTCCTCATACATAATATCATCTCTCTCTCAGATGAAGAAGAAGATGCCCTGGTCCCTCCAGTCATCTACAACCAGCTCCAAGTCCAGCAGCAGCAGCTTCTGACAGAGTGGATCACACTCAGAGAGAGCAGCTGAAGGAGACACATGGCAGCAGATCTTCTTCCATCTCCATCAGAAACAAAACTCAACACTTCCTTTTCTTTACTGCTCTGACCTTCATCATCTTTGAGGCGCTGATATCACAACTGACAGACAGAGTAGCGTTGATACACGGAACTATTAGTCTGTTTAATGTAACTGATACTTTCATCCACAGTATTTGAAGACACTGACTCCCTGTTACAACACAGACATTCAAAGAATCATCAAACGCCAACCAGGAAGGTTCTTCTCAGGAAAATGCCAAAATGTTTTAAAAGTAAATAAAGTTGATGTCGGTGTTTCTCTGAGATCCAGAGATTTAATGATCTTACTTCTCAAGCACGGACATGTTCAGACTATAAGCATCAGAATACAGTTAAATATTAAACTGCTGCAAAACCAGCAGGAAGAATTTCTTTTTGTCACCAAGCTGAGGTGTCCGAGTTTCTGAGGAAGAAATAACATCAAAGTCAGGATTCTTTGATCTGCTGGAGCCAAAGGACGAAATGAGTGACGCGTTGATATTTTACTTTACAGCGTTTTTCAATTTCTAACACTAACTTCATGTTTCATGATGTCTTTCGGGTTTAATAAATGATTGTTTATACTTGTGTCTGGTCTCAGGACATACCTGCTGGTTTTGTGATGTGTGATAAATTAACTTCGACTTCAAAAGTAGGAACAAATGTTTGGATAAGAATTCACAAGGTGTTTTTAACGAACAATTTAATGACTTAATATGCAGTTTGTGAGCAAAAAAATAAAATTTTAAATGTACAGAAATCTATATTTCAGTTTTTACTGACCATTTTATCAAAAAATCACAACATTTACATGGAAATATACTCAATTCTTATTAAATATATAGGATATTCTCTAATATTAAGTACTTTAATATATATTTTATATCATATAGCATATATCCTATTTACATTACGTTTGTAGCTGTTTGACTTGCTGGCTGGTCAGTACGTTGCTCCATAACATACAAGTCACGTGACAGATCTCGGTGTTGGATGTCCTGGATATGAGCGCAAAGTACGAAATTGTATGCATCAAATGATTTGTATGCCCTATATTTTCACAAGGTATACAAAGATCTCCGGCCACTGTCGGCCGGTGCAGGGACAGGGGTTTGAATACTAGTCAAAAGAGCCAAGGCAGAAATCCAGTATGGAACCTTAACCAAAGTCAACATTGCTTGAATAGCCTACCGAGCCGGACTAGTGCCGGTCCCAAGCCCGGATAAATGGAAGGTTTATGTCACGAAGGTCATCCGAAGTAAGCAACGTTTCTGCCAACACCCTGGCTCCGCCCACAAAATATGTCATCGTTGTTTACAAACACCGAAAGGGCCTTGGCTCATTCAAAAGAAAATGAAAGACGTAAACAATAGTGATGATGCGGTGGACTAGCTGCCACAAGTAAGCGAAAAATAAAAATAAATCTGTTTCCTTTCAGTTTCTGGTACCAATATATGTTTGTCATCATAGTTTTCATTCACAACATTAAATCAAACTTTTGCTGAGAATAATATAATACATATTATAGACTCTATGTATTTGTCATTTTACCCCTCTTATAGAAAGAACTCCTACCTAGGATTAGTGGTGACATTACTCTATATAATTCTATTCAGCAGACAATGCAAACGTTTTATGAGTCTCTGTTTTTTGTTACCTCCGCCAAGGGAAGAGGTTATGTTTTCACCTCTGTGCTTTTGTTTGTTTGTTGGTCTGTTTGTAAGCAAGATTTAGGAGAAACTAAAGGACATATTTGCCTGAAAATTTACTCAGAGGTAGGTTTTGGCAAATCCTACAGATTATTAAATGTTTTACACAGTTAGAGGTATCACAGTGGGAATTGTCCTGCACCAGGAGGAACTCAGGGTCCATTGCCCCAGTGTAAGGTCTGACAATGGGTCTGAGGATTTCATCCTGGTGCCTAACATCACTTAGGATATCGTTGGCTAGCATATGGAGGTCTGTGTGACCCTCCAAGAATACACCTCCCAAGACCATCACTAAACCACCACCAAACTGGTCCTGCTGGATGTTTTTCAGGCCCCATAACATTCTCCACGCCGTCTCCAGATTCTTTCAAGACTATCAAATGAGCTCAGTGTGAACCTGCTCTCATCTGAGAACAGGGCACCAATGGAAAACCTGTCCATCCTGGTGACCTCTGGCGAATACTAACCCAGATGCATGGTACTGGGCTGTGAGCACAGGTCCTACTAAAGGACGCCGGGCCCTCATGCCACCCTCATGGAGCCTGTTTCTGAAAGTTTTGTTTAGAAACATCACACCAGTAGCTACTTGGGGTCATTTGGTACATTTATGGCGGTGCTCCTTCTGTTCCTCCTTACACTGAGGAGCAGATATCCGTCCTGCTATGGGTTGCGGAGCATTTACTGCCCCGTCAAGTTCCCGTATGGATGTTCCATTCTGGAGGAGCTGCATTACCTGAGTAACCTAAATGGGCTGCAGGTAACACAACATGCTACCAGTAATGACAAGGACACTAGCAAAATCCGTACGTACAAAAATCAGTCAGGAAGGATGAGGAGAGAGAAATAGTCTGTGGTAACTACCTGCAGAACCAGAATCCTTAAGGGGGTTGTCCTGCTGTTGCCACTCCTGCACAACTGTTGTCGCTTTCATTTAAACCAAAGCAGGTGAAAACTATTCAAAATAATTTACATTTATCTACTGGACAGATGCAGATCCCAGAGGTTTAATTGACTATGTTATTTTGTGATGATTAAGTGTTCCATTAATTTCTTAGAGTAGTGTATATATTTAAAATTTTTGTGGGTAAAAGGTCAAAAATTCCTAATTTGTTAATGTAAATGTATTCTTATGTGAGATTAATGGTTAATTAATTGGTTAATGATGTTGAGATATATTTTAAATTTTATTTCCTTAGGTCATGATGAAAAGTTAAATATTGTGTTTTTTTTTATGAGCATTCTTATGGAAAATCAGGCACCATTTCTAAAAATTTTGAGGAGATTTATATAAATTTTAAGCTTATGGGGTCTCACGTAATGCTGGTATCATTATTTTCATACGGAATTTAAAAATTAAGACATTATTGTTACAGAGCTACGTTCTGCTGAATTAAAGATTTCAAGTGCTCACATTTAGCAGCTGCTGGGGAGAAACTGAAGAAACTGTGATCAGCTATTGCTAGAACATCTCTGACACCTTGTCGGCGGAGAAGGGCCTGTCAAAATAGCGGCGGAGCTGTTGAAGGCTAAATGAGACGTGGCGAGATGAAGATGCTCCAGACAGAAACACATGAGTAACAGCAGGTTTTAACTGTCTTTCCTGTCTGCAGCTTTCTGGGCTGTTTGTTGCTCAGCAGGTTGCAGATTAGCTCTAGCAGTGACAGATCTCCTCATTTCCAGGATTAAAGCAGTGAATGTAAGTGATACAGACGGCAGGAGGAGAGTAAATTCTTTTAGAAAAGGAGTGAGGGAAAGAGGGTGGGAACACTACGATGTCGATGAATAAGGAATGGTGACTATTTTTCATCTGTATGCTTTAAGTCAGGAAGCATTCAGTTATTTACAACATAAATAGATCAAAATGTGCAGATGGATCAAAAATGTTGTGCTACAACCATAAGGAATAACTTGACGTCAATGAGAATGATAATAATCACACACATTTTTATTGTGTTAGTAGACTGACAGATATAGTAGATGTGCTTTTATCTGCTTTTGCTTTGTAGCACTTTGAGATTTGATCCAAATGTAAAGTGCATTATAAATTAAATGTATTATTATTATTATTATTATTAACAATAGTGTCTGTGTTTGTGCAAATGCTGTTTCTTACTATCCTAGTTTGGAAGCTAACTGACATAATTGTTTGGCTCATGGAGGCACAGACCAACAGCCCCATAAGCTTACATTTGACCCTTGACCCCCAAACAGTAGAACAGACATTATCAACAGTATCATTTTTCTCACCGGTTGTAATGTCCGCTTTTTTAACTTTAGCCGTATGAATTATAGATCTACATGATCAGCAGCTTCTTTGGCTGGGGACAGCTATAATGTTCGGGCTATAAAGTGCTCTCTTTAACAGCAACACTTGCATTTTCTTTTAACCAGGCATTCTGGTTCCTGTGTTACATCAGAAGCATTTTCAGCCCCCAGATCCAGTTAGACACAGGCTGATGATGTTTTACAAATGAATCCTCCAATCATCTTCTGCTCTGATTGGTCTATTTGTGGTAGGATGTTCTCGACAATCTAGAAAGGAATAGTTAGAGTAACCACCTGAATCCACAAGGACCCCCTAAAATAATCTCGGAACACAAATCTTCGCATTTCAGCATAGCTTATAAATACTGACGCCATGCACATAATAGGAAAACACAAGAGAAATTAGATATAAGAAGTAGAATTGTCACTGTAATAATGATCGGTGAGGATTGATTTAAAACCAGTAGTAATGGTAAACAAAAACCAGGAGAAATAAATACTGCAGAAGTCTGTAAAGAAGCAGAGCCGGATCTTCCCCAGAAAAACAATCCAGACTCCAAAGCTTTGTTCTCCTCTAAGACCAGATCAATGGAGAATATGCTCCAGAATAACAGATAAATATGTATGAAATGTAATATTTCTTACACTGTGCTCCTCAGTAGTTTTCTGACACTGCAAATGCACAGTCGCCATGGAAACCCTGTGGGAGTCCATACAGAGGAGAAGACTTCTGTCTTATTGACCAGACAAATAACAGTAAAAGTGTGTGTGTGTTTTGGCGGTGATGCATGGAGAAGAGCTGCTCAGAAACAACTTTACTTGTTAAATCTGCATCCTCACTCCACCGATCGCTCATTTTCTTCGCCACAGTAAGTGAAACCGGGATGAAGTTTACGGTTCTGTTTTACAGGCGGAAAAATGCGTCTGGTTGAGCTTTGCTCTTATCTGTGGTTACCACGGCGACATGGGATAGAAAACCAGACAGTCTTAAATGTCATCCTGCGGTAGGTTCGCTGGAGCACCAGGCGGGTCACGGGGTAAGGCCAAACGCTCAGCCCACCTGATGGAGCACCGCAGCATGGGAGCAGCCTGCTGGGAGGCCTGGGAGGACAGCCAGCTAACGTTAACATATCTGTAGCTAGCCCTGCAGCTAACATTACAATGCCCGCGTCCACATTCATTCTTAAAGAATTTAACTTTCAAAAAAAAGGTCATCAAGTTGAATAAGTTATATTCAGTCATTGTTAGCATTGCTAAGGTTAGCTAATTTCAATTACCTAATTTTAGCTATTATAGCTTAAGTCAGCTAATTTCAGCTATCATTGCTAGGGTTAGCTAATTTTTGTTTTCAACGCTAATGTAAGCTTATATTAGTTATCATCGTTAATGTTAGCTAATATCAGCTATTGTAACTTAAAATAACTAATGACTTTTGCATTTAAGTTTGATCATGACTTTTGGTTTCAAGGATAATAGTCATCAGCTGATATTAGCTATGATAACTGACATTAGGCAGCAACACAGTGAAAACCAGTTATCTCAAACAAAGTACTTATTTTTGTTATGTTAGTTATGATGACTTCATAAGTCATGAAATGGTCTACGCCTAATATAAGGTTTCAAGAGATGGTTCACCGTTCTACAAATTACATTGGCAGATGTTTGCTTGCAGCTAATAATCCTGTATATCTAACTGAACATCTCTGGTTTGATTAACTGTGAAACAGTTTTAATATTGAAGCGACAGAAGAGCCGTCCGAAAATTATAAATTTAAAAAGTTTTAGCATTGTCCCTTTTTTTCCAACAAAGAATTTGTCATTGTTATGGAGACATTTGAAGTATTCACGTGTCGGTTTTGATAGTGATAGCTTATTTAAGAGATGTTTACATCTGTTGAATAACCTCAGGGTTCATATATGAAACAATCCAGGTTCATACAGTGAAACAGTCCAGGTTCATGCAGTGAAACAGTCAAGGTTCATACAGTGAAACAGTCCAGGTCAATAACCTTAGGGTTATTTGAGTTTCATAAATAAAACAAAGCCAAACTAGTTATGTGAAGTTGGTTTGTTGATTCATGTCATGTGAGATCTCTTATTTGAGGAACTAATGTAAACGGACATTTTCTCAAATAGTGAAAAGGTTAGAATTATTACAGTGAAACATTGAGGTCGATGCAGTGAAACAGTCCAGGTCAACATGGTGAAACAGTCCAGGTTCACACCGTAAACAGTCCAGGTTCACACAGCAAACAGTCCAGGTTCACACCGTAAACAGTCCAGGTTCACACAGTTAATAGTCCAGGTTCACACAGCAAACAGTCCAGGTTCACACCGTAAACAGTCCAGGTTCACACCGTAAACAGTCCAGGTTCACACCGTAAACAGTCCAGGTTCACACAGCAAACAGTCCAGGTTCACACAGTTAACAGTCAAGGTTATTACAGTGAAACAGTCCAGGTTCAGACAGTAAACAGTCCAGGTTCACGGTTAACAGTCAAGGTTATTACAGTGAAACAGTCCAGGTTCACACAGTAGACAGTCCAGGTTCACTCAGCAAACCGTGCAGGTTCACAGAGTGAAAAAGTCCAGGTTATTACAGTGAAAAAGTCAAGGTCCACACAGTAAGCAGTGCAGGTTCACACAGCAAACAGTCCAGGTTCACACAGTAAACAGTCCAAGTCAACACGATGAAACAGTCCAGTTTCACACAGTTAACAGTCAAGGTTCATGCATTGAAACAGTCCAGGTTTACACAGTGAGAGAGTCCAAGTAATAAAGATGCTTCAATTTGATCACCAGACACACATCAACTTACTACTATTTTTCTAGTTATTATCATCATTATTATTTCATTAGACACTCTTCTGAATTTACTCTTACACTTTTTTATAATACTATTTATCTAAATATTTAATACTTTATTGTTTTATTCTATTATTGTTTTATTTGGTACTTCTTTGTCATTTTGGACCGATCTCTAGCACAATTACTTACTTCAGAATCAATAAAGTTCTATCAGATCTTATATCAAACTGCAGAAAATATTAAAAATACCATAGAAATACTAGTTATATATTGGTATTTGTTGTTATTGTTTTTTGATAAAGTTTTGATTTTCTTAACATTTTTTAAATTCGTTTTATTCGTGTAGCTTTTAGACATAAAGGCAAAAGAAGAAAAATAAATACATTGTAAGGTTGAAAAACAAACTGGAGGAATATTCCACTAAAGATATGATCAGACTTTATGATTAGCATAATAATGGTAAAATTAAAACAGAAAAATCACCGAATTTTTCATATATTTAAATGTAAATTTTCCAAAGCCAAAATATGTCAAGGATGGGAATTTTATAAAATATATCATTCGTAGAACTTTAAACCTGCTGTAAATCGCCTTATTTCGAAAAATTGTGCAAATTTGAAAGGAGCTCAGTTGGTGAAATGCGTCACCGTTCAGACAGTCGCGTTAGCCGGAGGTTGTTTCTCCTGACACGGCTGACGTGAGCGGACCCTCCCGGTGAATTAAACAGGGCTAAATGTAACTACCGTGTTTGTTCAAATCCTGTCTCAACTCACCGGAGAAAGCGGCTTCAGGTGGGCAGAGCGCTCCTGCGCAGAACCTCCTTTAGAAAATCTCCAACTTTGGGGAAAAACAACACGTAACTTCATTCAGGCTGCCTCCAGATCGCATCCACTAACATCGTGAGCTGAGACCTCAGCTACGAAGGGCGCGTGCGAGTGTGTGCACGTAGGAGAGAGAGGGAAAAAAAGAGCGAGAGGGAGGCGGAGGGAGTCTACGCATGCGTGATTTTTCAGGTGGAAGGGAAAGCCTGTCTCGTGCACGCCTAACTGCTTCATCATCACGCAGGACTTTATGAGAATGTTCAAATTGTTTAATAAAAACAGAGTTTCTGTTTATGAATTTTGAGTAAATAAATTAGTCATATCAATTTAATAACCTGCGTGATAAAGTATGGTTCCAAATTAACTGCTATGACGATGCAGAGTCCAGTCTCTTGACTTTACTGGACTAAATGTTCATTTTGATATCTAGACATGCAACCATGTTTGGAGTCATATGGTCAGAACCAGGATTCTATACTGAATGTGTTTTGCAGGAATGTTATCAGTTAAAGAGGGTGACATATTTTCAATTTCTCTCACTCTCTTGGAGGCTGACAGACATAATCTTTTGGCGCAATAAAAAGTCCAACAAACTGCCTCGTCATCTCCCATTTTTAACTTTGGCCCATAATTTTCTTAAAGTGTTTCTTTGTTCCTCTATTATCAAAATGTTTAACTTTATACATATAAATTATAAATCGGCATGTTTAGCGGCTTCTTAGGATGCTGATGGTGTTTTGTTTTAAAGAACAACACTTACTGTTTTTGAACCAGGCGTGTGGTTCCAGGGCTGCTTCAGGGGCGGCCTGATGTATCGTCACAGTACATGAAGTGTAAGTCCTTTGCAGAACAACCCACACAACATCTACAGACGTCTTTATGTTTCATTCAGTGTAAAAACTGCAGGACAGTTAATGTATGTTTATGGTGGAATGCCCCTTTACACCATAGTTTCTACAATGTGATTATTCAATCATGAGCAGCAAGAGTCTGCAGCATTTGGTCCAGTTTTACCGGTAATAACTCAATCAAACGTGTGTGCGGCCCAGATAAGCTCTACCAGCTCCACCCAGTGCAACTCTCCCCAAACATTCAGCCTTCTCTTTCTCTCCGTTTTCTCTCCCACTCTGTTTCTCTCTCTCTCTCTCTCTCTCTCTCTCTCTCTCTCTCTCTCTCATGCTGGACAATTTCTTGTTAATGAGAGGCATTTCTGATTTGTTTATAATAAACAATACTAATATTTGAATCCTTCTTACTGACTAGGAGAATGTGTTCCATCAGGTTGACCACACCTTCCTGTTTGCCTCTCTGCGGGCATTTGGTGTTGGGGAACAGTCCCCTGGGTAAAATTGTTGTAACAGAATAATTGTTGTTGAATTAAGTTGTCCGGGGTTCTGAGCTCTCCTCATTCAGTTGCAGGATTGTCCGATCTCAGGTCAGCCATACAACGTGGCCATCGTGTACCTGCCGTTCAGACTAAGGAACCGGGTGGTGGGTCTGCGTCTGACTGAGTCATCTCATGTCCCTTGGGTGGTTGTGTTGGCTTACTCTGATGATATCATTGTTTTCATCCAAAGTCAGGAGGACATCCAGGAGCTGCACGACTGCCTGGCGCTGTACCAAAAGGCCTACACAGCCATAGTTAACTGGGAGAACAGTCAGGCATGTCAGGCACGTCCATACACCTTCAGGACCAGTCCAGATCTCCCCGGGAACCTTATGTGGGGAACATGAAGCTAATTGGTCCTGAGGGTTAATTTAGGTACTGCGGTCACTGAGAATCTGAACTGGGAGGGAGTGCTGGGGAAGGTGCAGGTGTTGTCTAACTGGAGGTGGTTGCTCCCCAGCTCTCCAACATGGAAAGAGTTGTAAAAGCCAACAATCTTGTTTCCTTGGCTCTCTGGTACAAGCTTCCGGTGCTGGTTCTGCCACCAGGCCTCATCGAACAGCTGCAGAGACTACTTGTTGCTGGTGTTGTTCCTGTCCCACCCTGTGGCAGAGGGTGGGTGTATAGGGCCTCATAGACATTACATCAAGGACTCTAGTCCTCAGACTGCAGGTTGCTCTATGGCTGCTCTGTCTGCTGGGCCGAGGTAGCTGGGCGACTGCTGCGAATGGACGGTCGGCTCGGCCTGGACAAGCAGCTTTTCCTTATGAGGTCCGCATGAGAGTGTGATCTCTTTGACTGATATCAATTTACAGCTTGGTGATTAAAGCCTGGAGAACTCTTCTTGTCCTCCGGATCCAAGGCCATTTGAGGAACCGCTGTTCCATAATGACTTCCTCCCGAGCACTTCTTTGATGTTACCTAGTGAATAATTCAAGCTTTTAACGCAATCTGAGCAACCAACACTGAATACTGACCTTAACTGTGGCTGGAGGTTGAATTCACATACAAAAATTATTAAATGATCAATCTGACCTACATGCGGACATGAGACACAGTTTCCTACCTTTCCTGTTTTTCTTATTTAAATAAGAGTATGTATATATATATATATATATATATATATATATATATATATATATATATATGTTACCTAACCTTTAGTTTTTGTCTTAGGTTCACAATAAGTAGAAACATTCCTGCAACATGCCCTCTATATAAATTCTGAAACCCACCAGTTATTTCACGAAACCGGCTTAGATATTAAGATATCCTTTTGGCCCAGTGGAGTCCAGAGTCTGGAGACCAGTTTAGAGTTTTAATGATGTTTCTATAATGAGGTGCTGTGACACAACATGTTCTCGAAGAGGCCCCGTCCCTCTTCGACCATTCTTGACGTCAATTATCTACGATTACTTAAGAGACAATATGAGTCATTTTCACCAAATTAGCAATGTGAGTAACTACCAAAATAATTTATTCATTTTGCAAATTTAAATATTATGTTTTGCATTCGGTACGGTTTAGGCAGGTCTTGTAGTGAGCAGAAAATTAGCATGAATGAAGTCTGTACTGTGGTTACTAGAGTTTTGAATTTGAGAGGATTTTCTTCAAGCTGATTGCTGAGTTTAAACCGAAATAAATATTCAACCATCATGTATTCATTAAAGGAAACATCCAAAACCGTGTGTCAGTGGAGAGCACCTGAAACCAGATTTTAAAGAAGAAACAGAAGCTTATAAAAGCCATAATAAGAGTTCTTCACTGAAGTTTATTACAAAGAAATCCTGTACATTTTCACTATCTATTAATTTATTCTCTACCCAAACAAACATTTCCAACAAGTCTTCAAGAATTTACAATTCAAATAAAAATTCCCCTTGAATCCCTTTAGACCCATTAGAAGTAGGCTGCGTTCCAATCCGGAGGGTTTATTGAAATGTGTATCATGAGCAAGAGATCAGTCTAATCCAACAAAATGGTGCTATGCAAAAAAGCAAAAAGCTGTAACTATTCTCTTTTCTTGAACAGGTACCTGCATAGTTCACTCTGCAGAGATAATATTTTAACAGAAACCAAATACTTGGTGTCTAATACAGGAAAAAAAAACCCCCAGAACAAACAAGACCAAAAAACATTTTTTTGCCGTAAAATGTACATTGTATTGTCGGATAAACGTTATCTCTGATCATTTTCTTTTGGTTTCAGCTTTAACTTTCTTCATTCAAAAGGTAACTAGATTGAGATCTCCCCCATATCTGACAGTCTTCCTCCCAGGATGAGCTTCTTCATGTCTTGATTCTTAAAGCTGGGCACAAAAATCTCCTCCGATTTCATAGCCATGCGACTCATTTTAGAGGAGGATTTTTTTTTTTAACTTTTATCAGGGGAGTGAGGAGGAATCGGTACAAAAGTGTCGAAGACACAAGTTCTATTTGTATTACTAATCACACATGGAGCACAGGAGCTCTGGCAGAATTCAGTCATTACTAAATAAAGATTGAAAATGGTGTAAAAAATAAGAAAGTTGTGACGTCTTTGTTTCCATTTGGAACTTAGTCTCGGACCAGAACAGGCAAGGTCTATAATTCTTTGCCAAGGTGATTGCGACCCAATGCCAAGTGATCGGTTGGTTTTGGTTCCCAACCATGGTCTAAGTCTATCATTTTTCTCACAAAGCTGGCAGTGTTGGTTTAGTTCTGGCATTCAGGCTCACCAGCACAGTCTAGGTCTATTATTACAGGGTTGAACAACAAAAAGAGGGGATTATGGTCAAAGGAGATCAACCCTTAGATGATAGAAAATAAGAACTTAAACTTTGTCAAGGGACATGTGCTAGACAGACATCCTACAGGCAACTATTTCGTACTGGGAACCCACATTGTCAGAATACAGCAGCATTTTTGGAGTTCGACTGTTGTCTGTCTCTGTTTCGTACCCTGTGATGAACTGGTGACCCGTGCAGGTCGTACCTCGCCTCTCGCTCAAATAATCATACTTTTATTGCGTTTGAATAAAATATAAGCTTTTATCTTTTCATCACCAAAAAAATGTCAGTTTCTCCTTTATAACAGACTGTTTAGTTTAAGTTGTCTGGCTCATTTTAATTTCCCTTTAAGGCAAGATTAAACCCCCTGTTCATATTTTTACAGTTGGATTTTTGACTCATTACTGCAGTGATTATAGCAGCGTCGGCAGTCATTGAATAGTTTTCCAAACACATTAAAACACACTAAGAAAAACAGGTAAAAGGAGTGAATTCACAATAAAGAAAAAAAAAATCACAGTAAATGTTGAAGGCAGATAACGGACAGAGTGCAAAGAGTGCAGGTGTGTTACACTGGTGTGAAAAATATATGTGATATCATGCTAATTAAGACATCACCTAAGAGTTCATTCAAAGCCGCTTTGACCCTGACTGAAGAAAAGATCTACTGCGTGAGCTTCTGTTATGGTTATCTGCGTGTTATTATTTTAATGCCTGGAACAAAATGGAAAAAATAAACGCAGCAGACATATGGTAAAAAAAAAAGAAGCTTCGGCACATTTTACATTCCCATATTTGTTGTGGCATTTGATTTCAGAAGAGAGAGCAGCTTCGGGGATCCTCAAATGTCGGTCTGAGGACAAAGACCGACCCTTGAGAGCCGAATGTCTGGCCCGATCAGATCAACAAAGACATTATGACATCACCTATGAAATTAAGTATGCAACATAAGAAAAAACAAACAAAAAAAAAACACACCGCCCTCTTTTAACAACTTCAATTGACCTCCAGCCTACGCCGAAAACCAGGTATGGACTTTAGGAAAAAAGTGCACATTTCTGGCTAACTGACTTTGTTAAACCCGTTACTGCTCGTACGTCACTGATGAAAAAAACCACAAACACAACCTGGCATGATTACAAAGAGGAAAAAGTCAACCAGGAAAACTGTCGGTGTGAATCTGACAGGAATGATCGTTTTTGTTTTATTTCACTGGTAAACGCTGAAGCTAAACAGACACGCTCCATCTGCACAGCAATCCTAGTTGTCTGCAAAGCCGATAAAGTGGCAACAAGTGGAGTAGAAGTTTTGGAAGAGTATTGGTGGGTGTGTGAATGTTTGACCTCAGTCACTTTGCCCCTTGGCTTAATATGCTTGAAATAATTTGGCCCTTGGGAAAAACTAATAGGGGATCCCTGACGTCATAAAGTCACGGTGGGAATAAAAGTTGCTGCTATTGTTTGGTTTTCTCACACGAGTCCCCTCAAATGATCCTGCAGTGAGAAAAAGATGCTGTGGAGAGTGAACATATTTTTTGATGTGAATATGAACTAAAGAGGTCAAAACTGGTCTGGATGTTTTTAAGATTCCATGAAAGTCCAGAACTGTATTCTGGGAGCCTCTTTCTGAGCAGCGGTGTTGACGGTCTTTCAGTTACTGTGAGTTGCTGACTACTGAGGATTTTTAAAAGTTCAAAGGAAAGCTTAGAGGATTAGTTGGATTAGCGCCAAACCACGGAGACGGCGTCAAAAACCTCCGAGTGGGACAAAATATTTGTGTTGAACAGCGTCATGAGTCAAAACTGCCGTCTGAGAACGTCAGAACTCAGTCCTTGAGACACTTTCAAACTCAAGTTTATAAGGTTCCACACTTCCCAGGACTTTTTGACAACAGTTTGAAACTTGGGATTTAATGAAATTTCTACATGTCCAGACTTGTAGGATAGACACAGAAAACCCATTACATACCCAAAATAATTCCCTCTTTCCTTGGAGCCCATGGCTTTCAGGAGCTTTCCAGGTGCTGAAAATCCTTCCTGAACCTGAAAACTCAGATTCCTCCCAGGTATGAATGAACTACCAACCAAACTAACCACTATTTGGACAACTATCTTGACATTTTTGCATAAAAAAATCCCATAACACGTATTGCGTTAA
The DNA here is from genome assembly GCA_037951165.1 of Lophius americanus. Taxonomy (NCBI): domain Eukaryota; kingdom Metazoa; phylum Chordata; class Actinopteri; order Lophiiformes; family Lophiidae; genus Lophius; species Lophius americanus. The sequence continues at coordinate 1,298,222 of JBBDHG010000116.1, forward strand.
TCCTGAATCATCTTCCAAATCAGAGTTGCTGTCAACTTTCCTCCAGCCAGGAGGGGACGTCTGCGCTGGGGTGGTTTAGTTGCTCATTGGCCTGTCGGATGTTTTGCTCCATGAAACTGTGACACGATAAACTGTGTCCTGCGACGGCTCCGTGGAGCAGCCAGAGCTGTTTATGGAGGACTTTTACCTGCGGGTAGAGGAAGAACGTGTCAAACCAGAACGAGAGTTTGAACGTATACGTTACCCTTCGACTCGCTAACATCTAAAACCTGGTTTTATTCAGACTTAGAATCTCACCCACCTTGTTTTCCTCCAGCAGGTTGACTTTGACTGACAGATCGTCTCTAATCTTCTCATACTGCTCCCTCTGACACTGGAAGTCTATCTGGGCCTGCTCCAGCTTGGGGAGGGTGATGGCGTCCCGAGGACCCAGGTTCAGCTCCTCCAGGTCGACTCGGTACGCATCATACTCAATTCTGGACACGTGGAGAGATTAACATGCAGCATGTTTTTAACGACTGAAAATTTCAATGAGCCACAATTACTACGCCAAAAAGCTGTGTAGAATTTTTTCGGGTAATTTTACAACTTCTTTCGTTAATGTCACTGCGATATTCTCGCAATGTCAAGATAAAACTCTTGCATCATCATGACAAAATCAGCAAAAATCATCATCAAGACAAAATTCCCATAATGCCCGGATAATCTTCTTGCATTGTCTCGACTCTACTTTTTGCAATGTCTTAAGTGCAATGTCACAACTTTATTTTTGCACTGTTAGAAATGTATCCTCTTAATTAAATGATGTTGTTCCAGCAGAATTACAACGTTACTCCCAAAAGTGACGGCTAGTCTTTAAGCGTTAGGACGGTGCTCTTGAAATATACATTATGAAGTCATTCTTGAAACATTACGACTTAATGTTTGTCATCTTTCTACCTACCTGGCAGCCTCGTACTTCTTGGCATTGCCCATCGTGTCCTCAATGGTTTTGTTGATCAGAGTGTTCATGTCAAAGGTGAAGACGTTCATGGCCTCTGACAGAGCCTGTCCGCTCTTGGACAGAAAATTCTGAGCCTCTGCGTTCAGACCAAACTCCACCTGATGGAGACAAAACAAATGAATCCACCACGGCTTCTTGGGTACTGTGGCGTTCAGTGTACCGTATTTATCCTGTCACTTAATGTTTTAAACTAAAATTTAGTTCTTTGCAACAGCTACAGTGCTAAGCAACGATTGGAGAGTCATCGAGAAAGTTTGGGGGAGGGGCTCAGCAAAAGTAAAACAGGACTCACATGCAGTGCCGGTGTTTTGACGCTGAGCTCACTGAAGGCATCCCCAAGGGTCTTCTGGGTAACCGTGAACTGAGCGAGCTGATTAGCCAACCTCTGAGCCAGCTTGGTCACATTCTCATAACGATGGCGGTCATCTTTGAGGAGTTTGAGGCGAGGCTCCAGGTCCAGATCCACAGTACGGGAACCGCGTCCGAGCTTCTCCGACAGAGCCTGTCTGGTGTACTGCAGGAAGATTGGACTTACTCAGTATTATCGCGCTAAGCTACCAATGCTATTACACTAAATCAAGCTAACAGTTTCTTTGTATTAAGCGGTGTCTCACTTTGTAGGTGGTGAGGCTCCACTTGCGGACCCTTTGCAGCTTCTCGCTGGCTACGTTCTTGTTGTTGCCTTGAACGACCACGGTTCCACTCCTCGAATTCTGTCGCGTTACTGGAAAGTCTGGAGGTGGTAAGAATACCAAAGGCAAAATGATGACATGGAATTAAACAAAATCCAGGGGTTGGGCCTTTTGGACCAACTATAGGACATTACACAGTGGGCTACCCTTGCCAATAAACAAAGGAAGAAGAAGAAGCTAAAAATTGGCAGCAGTATATCATGAGGCGGGAGAAGAAGAGAGAAGGTGGTTAACAGGGATATGGTCCAACCCAGCAAGAAAAAATAAAAACACTGCAACTTTCATGTCTTTTCTTTGTGGGTATGAGATGAAGAGCATCAGACACACGTTGATCTACGATCATGTACAAGGAGACACAGGTCTCGTTCTACGTTGATGACGTCGAGACGTAGGTGATTCATCACATTGGTGATGATGTGATGTAGTAGCGGACCAGACGCACATGTGGACAGGACAAAGGTGAGGCAGGACACAGGTGAGCACAGAACGAAGATGCAAATAAGACTTAGGTGTGGACAAGACAAATATGCAAATGGCCGAAGGTGCGAAGATGCGGACAAGACCTAGGTGTTACTTCACAGAGACATGAGGACAGGAAGTACGTCAGGAAAAGTCCATCAGTTCATTTGAACCAAGGTTAACCAGATAAAACGTTTATTAGGGAACAAAACTCTGAACCTTGGTTCAGACTTTCAGGTGAGAAAAAGATTTTGACGCCTTATAAAAACAAACAAACACATCCTTCCAGAAACGTTCAGGTGTTTTTTGTTGTAATTGGGGAAAGAGACAAAAAAAGTCTTGTTGAAAAAATTGTCTGTGGACGTCAAAACACGACATAGTTTTGGTTTTGTCTCTGTCTCTTACCTCAGAAATCACGCTAACAAACATACCGACTAATGGACACGGGGGTCAGGACATGAACCTCTCAGCAAAAGATACAAGGATTTCATCAGAAGATTCAGAAATATCACAATACATGTTATACAAATGCCAGACAACAATCTTCACACCAATTAAGTTTGCTTCAGTTCCAGTTTTGACCATTTCTACTACTCCCTCCGTTTACCTTTACTCTGCTCCATTTCCACCGTGACATCAGGAGCGGCGTCGGCTGGACAGGAAGTGACGCTGTTGTCAGCATGGTTGCAGTTACTGTTTGTTTCCTGTTAAAAAAAGAAAGAAGAAGCGACAACCAGTAGGTGGGTAAGTGAACATTTCGATTTGGTTCCAGTCTAGTGGACCCACAGAGAATCCTGCAGAGGATCTGGGTTTATCCAGGACTAGATGATCTTCAGGCTGCTCTCTGATCCATTTCCTGCCCTACATTGGTGCAAATAATGCCTAATTTTATATATCTATCATCTAAAGGTCTTTCAGAATATGCATGAATGTGATCTCATCTGATAGAAAGCAAACATCCATCACCAACCGTTTTAACAAAGACATTTGTTCTTAAACCCAACTTGAGCGTGTTTTTAGGAAGATTCTGGCATTCACAAATGTTCTCTTATTCGCCTCTTCTATAGTACGCTGCAAGATTCCAGCAGCGTACTATAGAACAGTCGGTAAAGAAATTAAAATAAGTGTATATTTCTGAGATAAAATAAATAACAAAAAATTCATTTGATAAAAATCCGAGCGCCATGGTAAGAAAGCAGCGTATTAAAACAGAGCGGTGCAAATGGCAGAAGCAGCAGGACAGGATACTTAATGTGAACAGATTCCTCGGAGGGGCACAGAGTTGATGATCCTTACAGCCTCTGGGTAGAAGCTGCATTTAAGCCTTAATGTTTTGGCTTTAGGTTGTAGAGGCTCAGCCTCCCTCTACTGCCTCAATGTTTTCTGAAAAGTCAGCCATCCTGAGATAGGACTGAAGATTTCTGACAGTTCCTGAAAGTAGTGTGAGCCTCAGCTCCAAGAAGGGGAACATCTCAACATCCAAGAGGTCAAAGGTCAGGAGTCACCGCGATGACACTCTCTGTGGGAACCGGAGCTTACAGGGGCCAATCAGAGCCCAGATCAAAAGGTTGTGAGGTTGCCACGGAGATAATGGCACCCCGCTGTTATTGGCGGCAGGCATAGAGTGTGTGTGTTTTTCAGTGACAGAAAACACACACACATACACACAGAGTCAGAGGAAATATGTCTCAGTGGTGGTGTCACATTGTGGAGACAGCGAGGTATGTTGTGACATAAACGAGTCACACACATTCTTTCTAAAGGTTATGGACGCAGGAAGGTCGAGTCTTAATTCACGTCCTTAAAGGGACAGACGGAGAGGGATTCGGCGTTTTTACGTTGTTACTGTGTTTTGACCAATGGAGGATTCTACTTATTATTAGAACAATAAAAAGCAATGGAGGGATTTTGCCAGTGGATTCCACTCAGCTGAGTTGAGACTGCGAGGGCAAATGGAACAAGGCTGATGGCCGAGCCGAGCAGAATCCTGGCTGGGCCGGATCTGCTCCGACGTCTCAGCCTCCTTCCCCGTGCGGGTGCGAGGCTGGGCGCCATCAGAGATGTATCCGCCGGGGAGCCTACAGCGCCTACCCCCAGGCCATGGCCAAGAAAACTAGCTTTAATATGTTTTAATTTTCCGATCAGCTTAATCTCAGTGGAATCATGAAAACATCTGTTCAGATTATGACACCTGAGGAAACAAGATGATTTGGTTTTACACGTTGGAGCCGGCTCACAGAGAAGAACTATTAATATTTTCCAATCAAGGACAGTTCTCTAGCAAAGTGGTTCTCAAACTACAGTACGTGTACCACTGGTGGTACGCAGGCTCCCTCTAGTGGTACGCGGAGGAATCTCTGAAATACCTACTTTCACTAAATTAAATAAGATTCATTCAAAAACTCATAATACTGTCAAAATACTATGATGAATGAAATAAAAATATTTACACACACACATATATATATATATATACACACATATATATGTATAAACATATATACATATAAACCTATATATATATACACATATATATATACACACATACATATATATATATATATACATATTTATATATATTTGTTCTTACTGAACATGAAGCAATTTTTTTGCTTTTTGTTTTTCTACACAAAGCCGATACACGACTGAGTGGAAAGGCGATCTGGGTGAAAGGAATGTGAATAATTCATAAGTGAATTGCATTCATTCATGTTAGTTTCTGAATTACAAACCACTTAGCAGAAAGATGTTCCCATGTTGTTTTAGATATTTGCACAAACACCAAATGGTGAATGTATGAGTAAAGTCCAGCAAAGCTAGAATGTTTAATTTTGGACAACATGGTCACCATTGGGGCCCACATTTCCATGGAAATGAAAAAAACCAATCCATGGGAATAAACTTCAGAAAATTACAAACTGTTAATAATATTTTCTGACGTCTTTTTCATATCAGGGATAAAACCCAGTAGCAACATGAAGAGAATAAGCATACTTTTTTTTTTTGTTTTTTTCTCCATAATTTTCTTTACGTCCCTAAAGGGTGTGTCGGAAAAACAGGGAAATATTTTTTCATTTAGTTGATGAGTGAAGAGATTTGATGGCGTCTCACCTTATTAGGAGTCTCCTCCTCTGTGATGTCGGACGCAGGGCTGAAACCTCCTTCTCTCTGCTCCACCCCATCCATCATCTGACTCCGCCCGCTTCTCACCTGGACAAAACGGCGTCGATAATGTGAGAACCAAAAGTTTCCTATTTTTTAATTCAGAGTAATAAATTAGATAAATGATATAATAGAAGAAATATAGAAAAGCTAATAAACTGTAAATCCTATACAACAAACAAATAACAGTAACATGAAATACTTTGACTAGTTCTCACTTAAATTAATGATTATTTAATTTATATATATATAATTTGAAATAAAGGATAAATGAGTTGTTGTCATGTGATTGACCTCACATTGACACACTCAAGAGTTAAAATGAGAGATCTAGGCCCTAGTTTTACAGCTTTCCTGTCAGGAGTCATAGGAACTATTTCCTTAAGGTTTTGTTTACTATGAGCACTAAGAACAAACATGTCACCTACAGTTTATTTTTAAGCGACAAAGTTCAAAGGGTAACGGCGGCGTGCCCTCACCCTAAACCGAAATCCACACGTGTAAGCAAAAAAACCCAAATGCCTTAAAACATCCACCCAGTTTTAACTCTTCGTCATCTCTACTCTTCGTCATATCTACTTCCTCCGGATCTGCTTCAGGATCACCACAAAAAACAAATCAACCATCTGGACTTATTTCTAAAACTGCAGGAGACTCTAAACGCTGTTATCTCAGCAGGAGGCTGTTTGTCTCCGGCTCTGCTGACAAACGTTTTCAGCTAAATAAAGATGACCTCATATGAGCGCATGTTCAGATCCATCGGAACCGGATCAGTATCTGAACTGACCCTCAGAGATATGAACGTTAAAATCATTTATTATGGATTAGTTACAGGAATTGGGAGAAAAACATCTAAAATAACTTTGAAATGCTTAAGTTAACAAATTCTAGGATCTGCCTCTTTATCTGGATCCACACCAGAGTTTATCAAATCACATTTAAACCTCTTCTTTCTACCCAGTTTATTGGCTGATTAATCAATCCAGTTGTTTTTTTTCTTAGTTAGGGAAAACCATGAAATATATATAAATACCTTCAAAATATTGCAATATATTCATTTGATACGTTTGCTTTAGATGTCAAATAGAAAAATAACAATAAAAAACACAGAAAGTAAAACAATTAAGGGTAAAAATAATGGATTGGAGTAATGAATGTCGTGAAATCAAACTGAAACAAAAATTTATTTTTTAATTTTTTTTGTCAAGAAGTTTTAGGGATCTTTTGACGGTCAAACTGAAGCAGCTGTTAAACCTGGACTGCTTCACTGTGTGAACCTGGACTTTTTCAACAAATCAATAGCAGTAGTAATTGTAGACACATTAATATAGAAGTTTTGCATTCTTGCTTCAAGAATTGTCAGGTTGAAATCGCCGTGGATACACAGTGAGGACATTGAGCTATTTCTCAGAGTTTCTTGTAAGAACTTTGTGTTTTTTCCAATTTTTGCAAGAACTGTTTATTTTTTACTTTTACTAGACGTCATGTTCCACCATTCTTGATCAAACTGCATGTCATGATTCAAAATGTGCATTTACACCGTCACAACTGTGAGACTAGATACGCGGTAAAAAAAAAAAAAAAAAAGGTAAAATGGAAAATATTAATAATAACAACAATAATATAAGTAGAAAACATTTATGGATGGATAGATATATACTTGGTAACTTTTGTGATAGTTAGCAGTTAAAATAAAAGAGTAGTGGACAGTAACTAAGTCCATTTACACAAGAATAGTACTTAACAACTAATTATAATTACTTGCACTTTACTTAATTATTTCCATTTCATTCTATTCCACTTCGTTTGTCTGACGGGTGTACTTACTAGTTCATTTCTTTAATTATTATTTTTTTCATACCCTCCCAGTCCAGTGAAAACAAAGAATCTCAATATGTGTTTGTGATAAATTGATTGGATGGAACAACTGATATTGGATAGGATAATAATAATAATAATAATAATAATATTAATGAATAAATGGATTAATCTTGGACTATCTAGAAAATTACACAATTCTACAAACAGGGTGAAATGATTAATTTAAATTAACTTAACATGAGAAACGACGTGGTTCTCATGAAAATGGTAATAGTTTCAACTACTCATCAGCGTGGAGTAGTTAGATTACCTCAATCTTTAACATGTGTATCACTAAAGTACAATATAGGCAATTTCACAACATGATATCACTTTCACTTCTGACACATCAAATACATTTAGCAGGTTATATACTTATACTTAAGTAAGATGCAGACTGCAGGGTTTTTACTTGTTGTGGAGTATTTCTAAAGTACTTATACTCAAGTAAAGGATCTGAGAATTATCCATCAATTACAATAAAGCAGCCTCATTAAACATTGGTTCAGTTTTGGAACAGTCTATGGTTCAGGGTGGGGAAAAAACATCACAAACATCTCAGTTTCGTAATAAAAATCTCCATTATGACCTTATATTCAAGTTTAAAGAATCAACTGGTGACCGAGTTTAAAGATGCTTTAAGCCTGCGTCGTCCCTCAGAAGCCCTTGAAACTCCTCCTATTTAAGATAGTCTAATTAAGTTAATATTTAACTCAATAAATCACCAGTTTGATCAGGTTTAGATCATTATAAGTAGCAATCTGTGTGACTTTAAGAAAACAAAGAAGCGCTGTGTAAACAGGTTTTACCTTACAAATACACGTTTCCTCCTTATTCTAACCTTCAGAATGTCTTCGTGTCGTCTGTTTTCTTCTGTTGACTCTTTCTGCATAGGTTATGATTAGAAAATAAAACTAGAATCGGTCTAAAAAGTCAACAACAGGTAACCATCGTCAGGAAACCCAAACCCGGAACTGTTTGCAGTTGGAGATTGTTCGATTATGTCTTGAATCCCCAGGCGGGCGGTGCTAAAAGAGATGGCGGTGATAAACCAAAGCAGTCAGCGAATAAAGTAAGTTGGCTAGTATTGGTTAATATTATGATTGTGATCGCACATTTGCCAAACAAGTTTGGAAAGAAACGGCTGAGAGAGAAAATGGTCCAGAGAAGAATAATTTTCTGTATCCGTGGCAAGTGGGTCCGTCCTCTCCCACCTCTATAAGATGCTCGCAGCCGCTCCTGAGCGGCGCCTACTCTCTCAAATTATGACTGATTATTTCTCTCAACGATAACAAAAAGTTAGAATTTGAGCAATTCATCAAAAGCTGAACGTCTATGGAACATTTTTACCCCAAACTGAAATTTTTTAAGCCCGATTATCCATCAGAAATGTAACTGTGAAAACAAAGTGTAACTAAACCCATCTCAGTCTCTGGAACGTATTCTCGCGAGATTTGGAAATGAGTATAAACGTGTTCGGGGATTGTTTCTAATGGTACTTGTTTTTGGTTTTTATTTTCAAATACATTTGAAATAAAAACTCGAATATTTGAAATAAACTTTGATTTAAACATATATATTATTGATTATCGAAAAACCTAATCAATCAATCTATATTACCAATCAGGCATAACTCTATAACCACTGACAGATAAAGTCTAAAACTATCTTAAAGATGATCTGGTTCCCATGGTTACTTGTCAGTGTATGGGATATGTTAGACAGTAAATAAATTCTAAATTTGATGACTTGAAATCAGGAGCGAGGCACAATTATAAGAGACTTTGACAAGTTGTGATCTCTAGACTAGACGACTGGGTCAGTGCATCTCTAGTTGTGCAGGTATTTTTTGGATGTTCCTGGTCTGTATAGTGGTTAGTACCTACCAATTTGGTTTGAAATGCTGAACCAGTGACAGGATCACTGATGCACATGGGGGAGAAAAGGATAGCTTGTGTTTTTTGACCCTGTAGAAGAGCAACTTCTTTACAGCATGAACTTCTGAAAAACACACAGTATCACATAGATATTCTATCTCATGCTGTGTATTGGCTGCTTGGGCTTTGACCTGTCAGATTGAACCCTGACCCCTTTCCAATGCTTAAAGCTCCTACAATAGACACTTAAGTATAAGAAGTGGACAGACCATGGAGCAAAGAATCTGATGGATGAGGTTTCGTTTTACCACATGTGAGCTGCTGAGTACGTGTGCGTCACTTAGCTATGAAGAGATGGTACCAGGATGCCATACAGGAAGAAGAAAAGCTTGGGGAGGAAGTGTCTTTTCATGATGGTATTTCGGACAATAGCTGATTCCTGTTCACTACAGCTATTACACCTCCCTGTCTGATGATGTTTGCCCAGCCTTTTTTGTGTCCTCTTCAGCCCTGTGTCACCAAATCTCCTTCTTGAGATTAAAACTTCCTCATTTTTGGATGATCCATGGCTCTTGCCATTTCTTTATCATTTTTCACATGAATATACTTTTGATCTACTGTAGTTTACTTCCATATTTATTTCTATTTTTTGTTTCGTCTTTTGCATACATGTCTGCTAATTTGTTTCCCTCTACCCCAATGTGATCTGGTATCTGTAAAAATGTAATTCGGACTCCTGACTGGCTGATTCTGTGTATTTTTTTGGCTTCAATCAAAATGTCCTGCCTTGCAGCTGACTGGCTGTTTTTAATGCTTGCCAAAGCACTAAAGGAGTCTGAGGCTAATAATACTTTTTTTGGTTTGACATTTTCTATCCAGATGAGCAAAAGAAGAATTACAGCTAAATCCGATGTAAATACTGATAAGTTATTACTTGTTCTTTTGTTTAAAATTATATTTGAATCTGGAATGATAAACTGTATAATTTTCTGTCCTTGAGGAAACAGTGTATATTTTTAGAAATTCGTCATAGTGTTTTTCTACTTATCAATAAACTTTGTTCTTGTCTATATTTTTCCTTTTCTTTTCTAGAAAATGTAGGTCTACCTCTACCGACTCAAATAACCTCAGTATTCTATATAAAGTTTCTCATCCTCCGACCATGCATTAGAAGCCATTCCAATTCAATCACATTCTGTCACAGTTTATGATTATGCCAATAATACCGCAAATGTAATAATTCAAAATTGCTCCCACTCTCATCAACCAATAGCCGCTCTCTGTCCACGTCCCAATACTTAAACAGCTTTAATTGGTCAATCGTGTTTATTCAGTAAATCCCGCCCAGTGTAAAGGAGAAGTGATGACGCTCAAGCAAACTCTGCTATAATTGGACGATCATAGTTACGCTCACTCAGTCCAATGAACGAGCAGCAAACACTACCGCGGGGTCACTATGTAAACACCGACACATTTTCAGTTCACCACTCGCTCAAGAATACTAGTTTATAGAACAATGTCTGGAAGAGGAAAGACAGGAAAAGTAAAAGCCAAGGCCAGGAGCCGCTCGTCTCGTGCTGGGCTCCAGTTCCCGGTGGGTCGTGTTCACAGGCTGCTGAGGAAGGGTAATTATGGCCAGCGTGTCGGAGCCGGAGCTCCTGTTTATCTGGCGGCTGTGCTTGAGTACCTGACGGCTGAGATTCTAGAACTGGCCGGTAACGCTGCGCGCGACAACAAGAAGACGAGGATCATCCCCCGTCACTTGCAGCTTGCCGTCCGTAACGACGAGGAGCTGAACAAGCTGCTGGGCGGAGTGACCATCGCTCAGGGCGGCGTGCTGCCCAACATCCAGGCCGTCCTGCTGCCCAAGAAGACCGAGAAAGCCAAGAAGTAAAGATCCTGATTCAGCTGAAACCCAACGGCTCTTTTAAGGGCCACACACTATTAAAGAAGGGTAATCCTTTTAATTATTGACTGATGGAAATCAATTCTAAGTTTAAAGTGTGTCATATTTTCCAGAGACACCAGTTATGCTGAAACTCTTATAAAAGCCATCCTAGCTTGAGAGAATCTTCCTTAAAATAAATGGATAGATGCGTTCAAAAACAATTGTTTTCATAACTAAAGGCACTAAAGCTGCCGTGGAATATAAAAGTGACATTTTGGATCAATCAAACCCACAATCACAGAAGTGGGTTTGTACAGTTGTACTTAAAAGCTTGTACTCCAAGTTGTTGATCCTGTAATATACTGTTGAGGAGAACAGATTCATCTTAAAATATATTTTTCTCAATATATAAGGCCCATAATTCACTATCTGCACTTTCTTACATGGTTTAGAAATTGTTACAGGGATTTAGATAGATCATTCATTTACACTCTTTACAATCTTGTTGTGTAATCAAACATGCTATATATTTATAGTCCAGTAATTATTGTTGTACTATACACTAAATACAGTACTTCAGGGCATTTCAATTAATGTGTTTTCTGTGAGATCAGAACTACTTTCCAGCCAAAAATACTAAGATGTCCTAGAAACTATCACCACTATTGACTTCTGAGTACTATTTTGGTGTTATTTCAGCCGACACAAAAATGGATCTGGGTACATTGTAAAATCCCCACCCATACTTCAGACAGGATCATCATTATTTATGTATGATCAACTTAGTGTTTTTCATGCTCCACAATTATAGTGATGTAAAGTAGTAGTATGTAGTATGACGGAATGTTTGCAGGAAAGAAATTAGGTACTGTGGCAACACCACAAATTTACACAAGCATATTAAAACACACCCCAACCAGAACTCTGAGCTGCAGAGCAAACGAAAGGAGGAAGAGAGGGTAAGTATCGGTATTGGTATCGGCAATACTGGCCCTGTATTTACTTGGTATTGGATCGATACCAAAATTTGCAGTATCGCACAGCCCTAGTACTGATATATTTCACATTATAATAAATGTAATAACATATATATAAATATATTGAACGTACTATATACATAATAACGTATTATAAACGTTTTGATGATTGTTACAAGGGAGTAACTCTTTAGAAAAGATAGTGGCTCTTAAAAGAGCCGTTGTGTCGTGTAGGGGTCCGGTACCGGCCTAAGCCCTCTCTCCGCGGATGCGGCGGGCCAGCTGGATGTCTTTGGGCATGATGGTGACCCTCTTGGCGTGGATGGCGCACAGGTTGGTGTCCTCGAACAGACCGACCAGGTAAGCCTCGCTGGACTCCTGCAGAGCCATGACAGCGGAGCTCTGGAAGCGCAAGTCGGTCTTGAAGTCCTGAGCGATCTCTCTCACCAGACGCTGGAAGGGCAGCTTACGGATAAGCAGCTCGGTGGACTTCTGGTAGCGACGGATCTCTCTCAGAGCCACGGTACCGGGCCTGTATCGGTGGGGCTTCTTCACGCCACCAGTGGCCGGAGCACTCTTACGGGCAGCCTTGGTGGCCAGCTGCTTCCTGGGGGCCTTTCCACCGGTAGATTTGCGGGCAGTCTGCTTTGTTCGGGCCATTGCAACGTTTTATTTTTGTCTATATGATCACAGCAAAAAGAAAGTAACTGCAACCGGCGACCGACGTCTTTATAAAGGAGCTGCAGGATGACGTGAGCTGTGATTGGCCGAAGTTGAACATAGCCCGCGAAATAGCTGATTTACTATTGGGTCAAATTCAAACTAACCACGCCCACAAACTAACCAGGCTGAACGCAACTGACCTCCTTTACTCAGGGAAGAAAAAACGAGAAATAGATAAAAGCATTGTTCTTGTGTCCTGGTATGTGTTAAAATAATATTTACACAACACCACCTTGGCTAATAAAGCTGGTTGTGATATAAATATACTAAAAAAGTTATACATACCAACATATCTGATAGTAATATCAGTCAATGGGGTTGTTAAAATGTGAGACGTTAAGAAAGAGTTCACCTAGCATTTGAAATGTTCAAAAGTGTGTATGCTTTTTGTATTTGGCTGTGTTTGTTAACTGGTCACTAACAGCAAAATGAAACCGGGTCTTTTGTTAATGTCCCATGTGTTTTTAGACTAAAGACATTGAACGGATAGCCAGTAAACTTGGGAGGATGAGTCCCGAGCAAATAAATTCCAAGAGTGTATTTACTCGGAATCTATTCACTTTCTTTCATCACAAGCTTTTTCAATATTGGTTGAATTAATCAGGCAATATTTACAGACCGTGATGATAAGAATGAGTCATCATTAGCGGTTGTAGTAGTGGGAAGGTAAAAAACAACCCAAAAAACTACCAGGTTCATCAAGAAACAGTTGCTCCGAGATAAGTAGCACTACAGCGATTCTGTGGCAGCGCTTTTTCATTGGATCGATTGAGCGCAAACAATCATTCAATCAGAAAAGAAAACATTCTTCGCCTTGCTTGCAATGTCAAAGCTTAAATGTATACTTTATAGCCCTCACAGCACAAGAACAGCAAGTGAACCCTCAGAAGAGAGTATGCAGTCAAACCTGAAAAACAACAAAAGTATATGATCCCCAACCATCCATTTTCAGAGTGTGAAAGAGACAGACACAGTGTGTGTGTGAGAGAGAGAGAGAGAGAGAGAGAGATTGTGTGAGTGAGAGAGAGACAGCAGGGGCTTAATATGGCAAGTCAAGCAAATGGATACCAATGCAGCAATCTTGACAAAGCAGTCACAACACAAAAGACCCACCATCCAACACACACTTGGGCCTAGCCTAAATTATATGGCATACAGAAAACACACCATCACTGACCAAGGATTGTTAACAGTCATCAATAAGGCCCTATACAAAATCAATACAGCAACAGTCCAAATTACAAAATTTAATAAAACAATGCACAGAGATAGATGCCTACCCTTTAGAAGTTATGCTGTCTGGATTTCTTTGCAACAAAGTCCTTGATCAGGTCAGTAAAATCCACTTTCCGAAGCAGGTCGCTCTCAAACAACATCAGAGTCAGATGATTTTGCCTGTGCTGTACCATTGTGGATCTCAGTCTATTCTTCACCCGTCCCAGCTTGGAGAAAGTTCGCTCACCACTTGCAAAAGCTCTCTTGCAGAAGATGTATCATCGCTGCTGATGAACTCTTTGAATAGGACAACCTCTTCCGCAAAGTCTAACTCCAGGACAGTTGACTATCGCCTCTGGAGATTAGCTGCTCTCTTGCACAGCTCTTGTGCAGAGAGGGTAGGGATATTGTTCAGGAGGCCAAAAGTGTTGTTGAGGTCATTATATGACCGATACCTGCGATCAATTTCTGCAAGTAGCCTGTCCATCATAGCCAAAAATACACCAGTGGAGAACTTTTCTCGGCCTGATTAGTGAATCCCATGTGTTGTGGATTCATCAAGATGAGTTTTATGTTTTCTTTGTCTCTGCGTGTCTTCTGTGTAAACTTGTGAGTCTGTTGGAGACATAATTTTAGCCTGGGCCTCCAATAAATTAAATTGATCTTGCAAGCCTGCAACATATTCTCGCAATTATGTCACTAAATCCACATCATTACACAGGTCCAGCTCTACAGCCTGCAGTGCTGCACCTGTCCCCTGAAAACGCTGGAGAACATAATTCCACATATTGCACAGAAAAGCAACCTCGAGTTTTTATGCAGTGACCTTGCTCCATTCCGAGTTGCCAGGTTCTGGTGGGTGTCATCGGGAATTCTCTTTAAGGATTCTTGAATATTGGCATCATTTCTGAACAGTGTCTGTGTGGCTTGTGTGTGTGCAGCCCATCTGGTATCAAGTTTCAATGTGTTGGTTTTCATTAGACATAGATTGCATACGACAACTTCCTGGTCTTCCTCTTCTACTTACCGCTATTTGTAACCTTTGAGACAGCTTTGGACCCCTTTTTTCCGGTTTTGATGGCCCCGGCATGTTTGCTTCAGGATGATGATCCGTTCACCAATAGTTACTTACGAATACAACAATATTTATAAATATATATTCAAATAGGAACATCATGCAAATTAGCATGTGTAGTTGTTCCCTCGTGATTAGACGCCTGGATGGAAGGGAAACGTACTTCCTCTTCAGTAAGGGGGCGAGTATTAAGCCAAAATTGGAATTGAGGAAATTAAATAGTACGCCGAAGGGAAAAATTAATGAAATCCCAAACATATTTTGGGATGTTTGGGACAGTGGAGCAGGGTAAAAGCAGTGTGTGGAGGGCTTGTACAACAGGATAAGTGAAAAAAACGTGGTTTGATCTCGTGAAAATATGCTGATCACTGGAAGGTGGCAGTCGTTCCCACAAATATAAGAGTTGGACCAGCGCATCATGGACCACATCATCTATTAAGCAATATAAAGTTTATAGAATAAACCCCAGCTGGCTCAACAAGCTCGCAGTTCGCTTATTCCCGCAGGAGCGCTCTGTTCAAGAAACGCGTTGAAGCGCCGCTGCACGTCTGCTCTTTCATGGACAGCATCAGCACCGGTCACAACATCTGGCAGACGTAAACAATGACTGAAAATGCAAAAACCTTTTGCCTTGAAGTTATGTGTTTTCGATTCATTGTAAACCTAAAAAGGCTATTTTAAATCCTTTCAACAACCGAATTTTTCACAAACATGGCATCACTCAAATGTGTGTAAGAGTGCCATGAATTCATCTTAATGTTTCATGAGTCTTCATGTTTGTTTTTACAGCAATGCTTGTCGCTCTGTTGCTTTTTTCTTGTTATAACCAATAATTATGATCCTGCAATTGTCAAAACACAGCAGAAATTTGAAATCAATTTCCAGAACTCTGTACGAACATGGCGGCCTCCATAAGGACCCTTAACCCTCACCCTTAAAATAATCTATTTTTACTTTCTGCTGCTAGTGCATGTAAAAAACTTAGTTATGAAAATTGCATTCCCCCTTTAAATAGTCCTAAATTTAACAACCTGGACCTTTAAATGACGTTGAACAGATTTAAGTGAATTTTAGGCAACAAAATTTCAGCTGAGTTGAAATAGTTTTTTTTTTTTTTTACATTTCAGTAGAATGAATAAAAATCATAAATTTGAGTAATTTTACAAATATTAAACGGTATATCTCCTGGATAAATCAGAGAGAATCTATGTTGGGATTTGAAGAACGAGGTTGCAGGTCACGAATATTCCAGAACCTGGAGGCATTTGTCCATAAAAATGGTCTAAGATTCCTCAGAACAAAATTCCAGAAGCTGGGGTCTGTCCTTTTATGACGTAAGTAGCAGGTCAGAGAAGCTAGAGGTTCTAAAAAGTAACGGAGACGCTCATCATAAAGGCTGGAACCATTCGGAGACTGCAATTGACTGGAAAAAGATTATTTAGACTTACATCTACTTAAATCTGAATTATTTTGTTTCCCTAGCTGCATGTCTGTGTGTGTGTGTGTGTGTCTGCGTGTGAGTGTGTGAGTGTGTTTGTGTTGAAGATGTGTATAAGAGGATTAGTGCATGTAGATGTGCTATACCAGAGAAAGAGGGTAAAATGAGAACAGCTGCATAGAGAACGTGAGATCTTAAATAATTAAATATATCAGGTTTTCTCTCTTTCTGCCAAACTCAAAGCCAGAGCTTCACTAATCTGTATATTTCCCATGATGCCGACGGGATTTGTAATCCTGTCGGCCATGATGAAAAAGTAAAGGGTTACGGAGGGAGCAGAGAGATAGGCAGCTCTAAGAGACGATCCGGACGGATTCTATACCATTGATGGATTACTTTATCTTTTTATTTCATTCTTTTTTTTCATCTGTCTTTTATTTTCTCTGCAAATGTTAATCTGTTATTGGGAAAAAGAGACTGCAGGAACGGATTTCAAGTCACTACTCTTAGTAGTGAATACAAGTCCATCTAGTAAAGTTCTTATACAGCAGGATCCCTCTACATATCAAGATTCGAAATTAAAAAAAAGAAAAATCTGTCCTTGAAGGGAGGAAAAGTGGTTTACAATGATCCAACGTAATAGAAAGGTTTGCTAATTCAGGCTATCATTGCTGAAGTTAGCTAATGTAAGCTATAAATGCTAAAGGTAACAAATTCAGGCTGACATTGATAAAGTTAGCTAATATCAAATATCAGTGCTAAAATTAGATCATTTAAGAGAGCATTATTAGAGTTAGCTAATGTTAAATTTCATCACTGGGGTTCATTACTGTAAGCTGTCATCACTAGAGTTAGCTGATGTCAGCTACCATCGCTAAAGTTAGTCATATAGGTGAAATGATGACTGCCAATTGCCCGTAGGAGTGAATGTGAGCGTGAGTGGTTGTCTATGTGTGTCGGCCCTGTGATGAACTTGCGACTCGTCCCGGTTGTACCCGCCTCTCGCTCATTGTCAGCTGGGAATGGCTCCGGCCCCGCGACCCTGAATAGGATAAGCGGTTCTGGACACAGGAAGAAAACAGCACATTTTCCCATCTTTTCTCACCGACATCACCTGGTGTGAATTATAACATAGTAAGCAACTGAAGCTGAAGCACGAAGAAACAGGAAGAAGGAGGTTTTTTTTTCCCATTTACACACGTTGAAGAAGGCAATGACGTCCAAATGTTTCTGTCCAACGGGAAGAAACAGCTCCTCTGCTGGACAGGTAGGGAACTACATGGGACCCATTTTTATAATTTATGCCCTTATGGAAGTCACATACAGCAGTTTTCAGGGCGCAGCAGACGACCGTATACACAGTATTTGAGAGATACTCAGAGAGTTTGTCTGTGATTCTTCTTTCTGCTGCTCCTTTTCGGGGTTGCCATGGCGTATCACCTGTTTCCATCCTTAAGTCGGTACCCCACTGGCTAACCGGACCAGTGACGGTATTTGATAACCCACGCCCAAAACATTCCGGTTTTGGAAATCCGTTTTGTGTTCCGCATATGGATTTGAGATATAGGTTTAATGCCGGTTACACCTTCCTGACATTTCTTAGTTTCATGGCAGAAAGAGACAGAACAGAATATTTAAATGTTAAATCTTCATTTTTAACTGAAGATTAAATAGACATTTTTAACCTTCTGTCTCTTAGGGGAGTTTTCTGGGTTTTACCTCCTTCTCCATCAGAGATCTTCTCCGGTCCAAGGAGACCCACATCTCCCTGAGCCTCAGGTAAAAACACTTTTCCCCTCTGCCTTCAACTTCCTAATGTTCACTAATTCACTATTTTTCATGGGAATAACAATTCCCACGAAAAATAGAAACATGATAAGCCTTTTTAAAATGTGTGTATTGAAAGAATGTTGAGAGTTGGCGTGGCTGACGTCTTTTTAAATTTCTGCATTATTAGCTTTGTTAGTTAGAAGGTAACAAACCTACAGGACTCAGTCCTACCACCTGCCTCATTAACCCCGGCTTGAACTTTTTCCCTCCTATATACTAGAGTTAACCACACAGTATCTTTATTTTTTTATCTCGCTGCTATTTCATGTGGACCTTTTGTACTTTATCCATATAAATGATAGATCTACGTGTTCAGCAGCATGTCAGGATGCTGACGGTGTTCTCCTTTATACAACACCACCTAAAGTTTTTGAACCCGCTTGTCTGGTTCCACAGCTGTCAGCTTTTTTGGTCTTACAGATCCAGGTTCTCACGATTGATGCTGTTTGGCTCATTCAACCTCCAGTCAGGTCGCTGCTCTTAACTCAAATTAAATATAATGTAATAAGTAAATGAGCGAGCCGGGTTATTTTTCTTCCAGCTTATTATTGGTCTTGTTTATTTGGTCCTCATCTCTCTTATGAGTACATCATTCTGTATTCTAAGACTTGATACTGCTTCAATATTCAGATAATTAAGAGTAAGAAGGTGATATTGTTTAAAATATACATCTCCAAACACACAAATTTAGTTATTTTTTATCTATGTGGTGTCACTGTGTGTTCTGATGCCTTTCTATGGGAGCCAGCATGAACTTTTTCGGCAGCTTGTGAAACAGCGGCTCTTCTGAGGGATCAGACCCTCTCCTCTAAATAAAGTTCTGTTAAAGTCGCTCTTCTTTCACTCTGTGTCTGCATGTTTCGAGTTTATGTTCACTAGATAAAGTTGTGTTGAAAGTCAAAGTCTCTAAAGCTCTCTAAAGCCCTATCTCTGTCCTCTCTCTCTCTGTCTCACCCTCTCTATTTCTCAAACCAAGCGGTCAGGGCAGAAGGCTACCCACCCTGGGTTATGATGTTATGGTTGATCCTTGTGCCTTCTGAATGCTTTTTATCATTTGTAACATTCAGAGGTGCCATCGTGACTTGAGGTCTGGCTGATTGTGGCTTGGATACCTTTCGACAGATGAGGAAGTAAGGAAATGGGGTCCATAGAAGGAACAAAAATGCAACAATTTCCTGTTGCTATAACACATCACCTTCAGAGAGAGAGAGAAAATAAATGAAGGAGGGCGAGAGACATAAACAGAGAGTGGGAGTGAGAGAGTCAGGTTTATCTGTGTCCAGTGGGCTTGGCCTCATTTCAAACTGCTACCTGGTATGTGTGATGATCAATGTATCCCTGGCACAGGTTGGCAGAGATTCGTGTGACTGTTTGGAAATGTCTACAGTAAAATGACAGCTAGTCTGGAGTTTCTGGTTCCTCTTCATAGTTTGTGGATTATCGCTGATGACATCACTGCATATTCCTGTGATCTCTCAGCTCACAACTCCCTTACCTTTGTCTTTTACATAAACAGTCAGCTGCATGATCTCTGAGCTGCTCAGGTAATCTAAAAGGCTAGTTATGCTGTTTGTGTTTGATAGCTAATTTTATCTTTGCACATATCTTTAATGTTTGAAGATTTGTCATGCCATTTATTTATAATACAACTGTTTTTGTGCATAAATTAGTGACCTATTCAACTTGTGTCCATTAACCTTTTCCTGTGGGTTATGTGTGTCAAGTTAGCATTTCCTCTTTTTTCTGTGTTTTTATCTGTTTCTTGAAAGGTTTTCTATTTGACGGTAAACATTTCGCATTGGGATTTTTGAATCTTTTAACTGGTCCTGCTAGTCGTGTCTCAAGCTGGTTTTGTAAAGATCATTTAGTTGTACCTTGTCGTTATCTGGCTATTTCCTTACTTTTAGATATCTTGGTATTGGTAGCTATCTTCTTTCCAATTAGCATGTCTTGAAAGTAATTTGTGTTTTTTTGTGTGTTCTGCTTGTTATTTGGTTTGCAGTCAGACCTTTTCTTATAATTCTTTGCCCTGCTAGTTATTATATTTCTGGTTAGTATTTCAAATTATTATATCACCAAAAAGTTGGAATCGTCATCGCTGCCATCGCATCCGCAGTTTCTTCGTTCTCATGTAATAACACAAAGACTACTTTATGGATCATTTTCATATTTTATACCATCATTACTGGTACTGTTAGCCCACAGGGTACCGGAGCAAACAATGGATGGAAAGAGATAGGAAACAAGATAGACCTTAGTACGAGGAAGAGCTGGATTGATTTTGGGAAAGGTCGGCTGTATTTCGACACAAAGGGCAACTTTATTTCGAAATATGAGGAACCGAAATGGGAGCACAAACGAAATTCCGGTGCAAGTTGACTAAAGTCAGTCACATCCATTTACTTTTGCCTTGTCATAACAACATGCAAACTAACGTTCCGACCTAGTGGGCCTTCATCAGAGCACAAAGGGAGACTGGAGGTCAGGAAGTTTACAGGGTGGTACCTTCTGAGGTCACAAAAGAGTTCCATGAGTCTAGTTGGCTTTCAGGTTTGAGAAGGTACCATTGATGATCCTCTGGTGAGAACGTATTTGTGAAATGTCTATGTGACTTGGAGGGTTCTGTTCTCTTTGATCTTGCCGGCTGTAGGCTTTTACTTATTTGTGGGGATATCCGTGACTACAGAGTTCATCTTTAAACATTTGAATTAACACAAATATGTCTTCCAGCTCTTGATCAGTGTGTTAAATGTCAAAGTGTCCAATCACTCTGCTGATCCTCAGATGAGAGCATCTCTTGAGCGTCTTGTAGTTCCTGATCATTGCAGTGGTCTGTAGGTTCTTTCACTTCAGTCAGCCGATACAAATCATCAAGCAATAACTTGGCCATTTGCTTTCTCCTGGCGGGGGCTGCAGTCCAAAGTACTGGATGACCAGTAAGAGCATGCAGTGGAAGTACCTTTCCGGTATAGTGTTGTTCCTAAACCCAAAATATATATAATATAATAATATATATATACTCTTAATACTTGCTTTCATACAAGCTATTGTATGAAAATCCCTGAATTGCAGACAAATCTTTCCATTAAATGTGAGTAGTTCAATCACAGGGATTTCTGGAACGACAGTGGGGGTTGGGGGCCTTTCGGGGCTTTACTCTTGCTATGGGGACAACAGCATAGACTTTGTCTTCTGTCTTTTGTTCTGTTTTTTGCTAGTTACTCAATTTGCAGTTAGCATGTCTTATTTGGGTTTTCTTTCAACATGGCCCTCTTCTTATTTTGGTTGTTTTGTTGTACATAATTGTTTGCCTTGCTAATGACTCTATTTATAGTTAACATTTCATACCAGAGTTCGTGTTTTCTTCTGTATCCTATTAACTGTGTATTTGCATTTCATATATGCGTCTCTCATCGCTAGCGTTAGCAACTTTCAGATGTCATAGCTCATTTTAGCTCTTTTTGCTAACATTAGCAAATTTTAGCTGGCATAGCTAACATAAGCTTATTTACGGTATATTTCAGTCCTTCTCATTTATTCTCAGAAGCAGGATAATGAACGCAGGAAATGATGTGGGAGAGGCTGTGAGAGTGTCCTTTCTGCAAACGGAGGAAGAGATCGAGGATAAAACTTCTCCTGGACACGAAGGAGAGGAGAGAGTAAGAAGACGCTTTTTCTGACTTCATCAGGGTCAGAGTATTAAGGCCACATGGAAAAATGGAAAAAGCTTTGATGACAAGGGATGTAATTTTACAAGATTAAAGTCATGATTATACGAAAGTAATGTTATCATTTTAAGAGAATAACGTAGTCATTTTATAAGAATGAAGTAGTCATTTTATAAGAATGAAGCTGTCATTTAATGTAACAAAGGTTGTAATTTTACAAAAATAAAGTCATAATTTCATGAGAAAAAAGTTGAATATTAATAGAATTATTTCTTACTTTTAAAGGATAAAACCTTCGTAATTTTATGAGAATGAAAGAGAAAAAAATGGTGATTTTTGCTGAAAAGAATTGTAATTTGTTAAACCGTTATTTAAATATAGTTTGCTAAATTGCTCCACGTTCCTCATTTTGCCTGAAGTGCCCTCTGATGAAGATTCTAAAACTACGATGAAATAAGACTTTTCTTCTCATAAGATTACAATTTTAATCACAAAATCTCATTTTAATTCTTTTTTGTCAGTGTTCCCTCAATAATCCGTCTTAATCTTGTGTAGAAGCACCGATGCATTTATCTTTGTTTCACCTACTTCATTGTCCCTTCCTCTCACCCAGAGTCCCGCTCTGTGCGACAGAATCCACACAACCGTCCAGGACCATGAAAACAGTCCGATGATGAGGGCTGGTGAGACAGAACCAACATTTTTAAGGCATTTAGAGATAATTACATTTCTATGACGACATATTGATTCTCCTTCATGTGTGTTTTTGGGCAGTGCTGTGCGCCCAGGTGTGTAAGGTATACCGATTTCAGACGGATGATCAAAGATGGCTGCTGGTGCGAGAGCAGATGTCAGAGACGCCGCTCTCGTTCTCTCTGCCCAAACTGCTACTGAGAGCACTCATACTTGAGAATGCAACCAGGTACTTGTCTCAGGCTGAAGCAAATGTTTACATTTCGGTTTTCATTGCTGAAGTTAGCTTATTATAACCGGCATAACTTAAGTTAGTTAATTTCAGCCACCATATATAATGTCAACTAATCTCAGCTGTCATTACTTAAGTTAGCGAAATTCTAGCTATCGTCGCAGAAGTGAGCTAATATTAAATGTAGGTCAGCACAAAAGTTAGTTAATGTCAGGTACCATAGATGATGTTTGCAAATTTCAACTGTCATCACTAGAGTTGGCGATTGTTAGGTGTCATTGCTAAGGTTAGTTAAGTTTAGCTATGATAGCTAAAGTTAGCTAATTTCAGCATTCATAGCTAAATTAAGCTAATATTCGTTGACATCGTTAACGTTAGATAATTTTAGCTGTCAAAGCCAGAGTCTAATAATTTAACTCGGAGGGAGTCCTGATTGTGTTGTCAGTGATCTGGCAGTGAACAGTTAATAGCAGTTTGCACCTATCAGTAGCTAGCAGCAATTAGCAACTAGTAGTTGTCAAAAATCAAATGAAACACGTCTGCACAAATCTCTCTTCCTCAGGGTCAAGGAATTGAAAGAACTCGGGGACCTTTCACCTCACTTTGATGGGCTCCGCCATGACATCACAAGCCACTGTGAATTCCTGATTGCCTGCTATCAGAGGATGCTCTTGGAGCTTGACCCGGTCTCAGGTGAAGGGCAGCACCATCTTTTCCCCATTTTCTTTTGCACAGTTCTATTCTCAAACCGACCTCAGATTCAACTATTAACACAGATTCATCATCATCAAAGTCATCATCATTTTAGATTTGTCTAACAATTTCTCTGTCTCTCAGCCACATCCTGTTTCAAGTCGACCAAAAGGAAGTCAGACAAACACCTTCAGTTTGTTCCGACCAATCTGCACTCACAGCGGATGGAGGTCATCGATCCAGAAAACGTCGGTGAGTTTCCTTTGTTTTCCCTTTTATTCTCTGGCTGCTACTATCCTAATACTCAGAGAGTGAAAACCTCCACCAAGTAGATCGCTTTATTTACGAAAATTATACACAGATATTTTCATTAATTCGAGTCATTTTCAGCCTCTTAATGTACCATAAATTCTAACAAACTCTATCAGTATACCCTCAGTATCTCTGAAATACAGTGGAAGCATTTTTGTCTGAAAACACAGTGTTTCAAGAGAACATGTAGCCACGATGTGAAGTCACCGCTCCTCACGGCTCCAACTGATTTGTCATTATTTTACTTTATTTTAAATAATGCACCACATGTAACTTCATCCAAATGTAATATTCTCTAGGAAATGTCATAACCCACATCTGATTAATCTTTATACAATTCTGTCCTGTAGTTTTTACTGAATCTTGCTCACAAACAAACAAACACAAACACAGAGGGTTGAAAACATAACCTCCCTTGCGGATGTAATAATAATAACTCGTACTTTATTTATAACATTGTTACACGCAGTACAAGCGCACCAGAAAACGTTGTGAAATCAATTCTCTGCATTTGACCTATCTCTGAGGTAATAGTGGCTAGCCCCTTTGAAGTGTGCTGAGGGCAAGTGGGGTTTCAGGATTTTACACGAGGAAGTTAATTATGTTTATACAAAGTGAAAGTCCAGGTCCACACAGAGAAACAGTCCAAGGTCTCGCTCTGAAACAGTCAAAGTCCATACAGCACATTTACTAGAGTACCATTTATCTCCCTCCCTGTGTATCTGTCTGTCCGTCCGTCCGTCTGTCTGTCTGTCTGTCTGCCTGTCTTTCTCTCTCTGTAGGTGTGTGGTATGATGTCATCACATTTGGCGCTGCAGCTGATCACCACCAATCCTTCAAACATGGCGGACTGAGGAGGCTGCTGAGAAATCACGCAAGCCTCAAAATTGGGTGTGTTTGTCAAATGTCTTCACAAGTACCTCTATTCCCGCTCCTCCCCCCCATCTCCTACCATTGTTGGCCGTGGATTTATCTCTGTTATCTATTGGATTAGAAGCACTGCAGTGCAGATTATTACTATTTGGACTCCATACAGCAGGTACATGACGACATCGATTCAGTGGGAGGACATCTGTATGGATCGTAAACTTTAGATTTTAGAGCTGCAGTTATATCTCCTAGTCGGTTGTATCATCTTTATTAAAGGGATCTTCTACTCAAAATATAACATTACTGCTCCTTCACATCAAAAGGAGTCAGTTATTATTAGTTATTATGTTTATTATGTGCAATATTAAGATTGTTATAATTACAGACTAGTCCAATTTAATTAATCCAAATGCTTTGGGGTCGGGTACAAAGGATTACCGATAGCAGGCGATGAAGGGGACCTGGGCCTGCCTACTGCCATCGCTGACTGGTTTGTAGTAATGTGGGATGTGACTTGTCTGGTGGGTAAAGAACGAGAGCGTGTTCAGGAAACGGAGCGATGCCAGCTAGTTTGAGTTGGGCTGTCCTCGCTGCATTGCTTTAGTTCCAGAACCGTGGAGCGGGGCAGGACTCTATAGTTCTCAAGAGTCGTCAGGTGGGTGTGGATTCCTCCAAGGTGAGGGGAGTGTGAGGAAGACCTTAAAGGGACAGTTCACACAAAATTTTGAAATTTACTCGTGATCTCCCCACCCCGTTCAAGTGAAGGAGATGGAAACAATAACATTAATACACAAACCACAATTAGTCCATACAGGTCCTATGAACTAACAGAACCCTTCCTTTTTTCTACAACCCTCTCTTCTCTGAACAATAGGACTAAATATAAACTTTCTCCACAGGTGCATCTCGTTCTCCAAGGGTGAGAGCTCAAGAGCAAGGGATCTGCTGGCAAGCCTGACTCAACTGCAGCCTCTGGTTTTCGGGCTGGCTGAGGAACTACTGTCTGTCTCTCTGGAGGGGAACACTACCCGGCTGCAGCAGATCCTTGTCAACCTGTCCCAACAGGTGAGCAGAGGTGATAACAAGGGTGAAGAAGCTCGGAGAGACTGACACTTGACACTCAGCTTTGTTTCACTCAGACGGAACTATTTGTCCACATTCTTAAAGACGAACTGGTGAAGAACAGCCTGTTGGCGATCCACAACCAGCGCTCAGCCAACAGCATCCACCTCCACAGCAACGGGCTGCTGTGTGACAACATATCAGCCAATCAGGAGGGTCAGGCCTCGCCATGCCAACAGGATGCCAGCCGCTGGGAGATGGAGTACAACCAGGTGGAGAGGGCAAGTGTTTGGGAGAAGCTTTGCGTGTTTATGATTATGTTGTACGTGTTTTTACATTCTTGTTTGTGTGCAGGACAGAATTTGGGAAAATGTTGCCCTGAGCCTCGACTGCATCATTGCCATGAACGACCGTCTGCAGGGAAGGGAGGATCGTTCCCTGGAGGTAACGATGTCAGAAGGTACGCCACACTCTCTTACCACCAGTGAGATGTTTGTTTTTCTTCCCCCGCCTGAGGAAAAAGATGTTATTTATTTGTGTCAACAATGAACTTGTCTGTCTCCTCCAGCTTCCTCCTCCTCCTCCTGGCAGGAGCAGCTGTTCCCCCTGGTGCTCACCCTCAGGGATTTTGTGCGTGAAGCTGTTGAGAAGGCCCAAATTGCCCTGACCAACGTCATACTGCAGGAGGCGATGGCCTCCACTGTTGACAAGGGAACCGTGCAGATTGTTCAGAGACGACATGCCGTCTTTAGCCAGGCGGTGAGATAATCAATCAGTCGTTTCCATATCCATGAAACATATCAGGAGTAGATTTCGGAGCTAAACTCTGTTCAATGACTGAAACAAAACACTAAATACATCCCATTGAGCGTTGAGTATTGTTCTCGATACATGTACGTTGGTACTAAAAGAGGACTGAGTCGCCTTAATCGATCAGTATAACAGCTTACACACCTGAGAGTGATGTGTTATTATGAAATGCAAGTTTTGTGCAGCCTGGATTACATGCAAAATCGTAAGTAGACCCACGTTGGTGCAACTTGATGCGATTAATGTCAAGGCACTCATCATCAACAAAACATATTGCATCCTCAGACACCTGTTGGTTGATTTCCTAATCCTACCACATCTGACGCCTTTACTGACTCTCTGATTTCCTGCCTATATCCTGTCTCTGTCCTCAGCTGTCGGCCATCGTGTGTGGTTTCATGTTGAAGCTGTACGGCGGACTAGGCGATCCTCTCTTCCTGCAACAGCTTCACAAAGTTGGTGTTCTCGCTCAGTTTGAAAGCCTCCTCAGCACCTATGGTGTGAAAACACGCACACACAGACACACTTACCTGCAGTATGCCGCTGTGCTTAAACCTTCACGGTGTGTTTTTCTCAGGTGATGAGGAGGGGATGCTGGAGGACATGGAGGTGGGGGTGGCAGACCTGAGCGCCGTTGTGTTCACTGTCACAGAGGCTAATACAGAACTGGCTGACCTGCTACCGACGCTCAGTGGAGCATGGTGAGAAACACACACACACACACATACACAGACACAGTGGGAGCCCTCAGCATACCATTTGTTCATCTCCATTCAGGGGCAGTTGGGTTGTCCAGGTCCCGTTGCCCCGGGAGACCTTTGGGTCTTTGCCTCTGGAACTGAAGGAGGGGCATTTGATACAAATTCATCCAGTTCTCTTCAACGTCGGAATAAACCAGCACCAAAGTCTGGCTGAAAGGTACACACACACACACATTTACACACACACATCCACACGCACGCACGCACACACACACACACACAAGCATGCACACACCCACACACACACACACACAAATACGGACGCACAAACACTGATAGAAAAAACTCTATGAAAAGTAAAAAATATTAGTGAGATTTATTTTTTGGCAATTTATCTTGAATTTCTTGTTAAGTCAAAGAATCCAAAATTCAGCCAATTCAACCAAATAGATGGCACAAATCATATGACCTCATCAAACTCCTTTTGGAAGAGGTGAAGTTGTTTTTAAGAGGCGGTATCTTAGAAACAACTTCCTGTACCCTGCAGTGGACATCTTCCTTCACGTCAAGGAAATATGAAATATCTTGATGAGTTGTTCAGGTGTGGCATTTGTTTCAGGTTTGGCGACAGCTCCCTGCAGGACAGCGTGAACCAGCAGAGCTGCGAGCGACTCCGGGTTTACTGCAACGACCTGAGAGACAAACTACCCCACATGGGTGAGACTCTAGGATCGGATCAGGTTCATCTTCGCAATGACTTATGTGACACTCGCTGGTTGTGTCCAAACTGATCCAGAGTCTGTCTCTGTCTCTCCCAGCTGGTGTCCAGTCGCTGTCGGACATGCTGTCCTCTCTGGAACGCAGCATAGACAAGAGGAAGAGAAAGAACGTGGAGGTTCTTTGGAACGCTGCTATGGTGAGATGAATCAGCCACATGCCACTTTAGATTCATCAAACAATTTTTCTGCAGCCATTGATCAGTAAATGGTTGTTTGTCCTTAGGCGCCTTTTACCTCACCCTCTAAATGCGGGCCTAATGTGCCCTTACTCTGCCCCTCTGTTGTGTATAAATGCAGTGGAGGCCTAATGGGGGTACGGAGTGTTCCCACCTCTGAGACAGCAGCGATCATAGTGACAGAGATTGAACTGACACCTCTTTGAGTTAAAGCGGAAAGACAGAATGGGTCAGTCATGTTTTGATGACATATTATGTCTGCGGAATATCCATACGTCCTAAAAGCAGCTACCATCGGTTAGCGGCAAACTCAAAAAAGAAGAAAATCAATTGAAAATGTCCTGAAATTGAGGAGACAGAGCGACACGAAGCTCCTTAACCTCCTAGCAGAGGATGACAAACTCAAACGAAAGCCCCTCTCGACGTTCATGTACAGTTTAGTGTCACACTTGATGTTGTTGCCTGTTAAGATCCCCAAGGTTAACCCAGTCCCTTCCAGGACTGTCATATTCCTGGATCGGGTCTTCGCCTTATGAGTCCACACCACAAGCACTAAAAAGGCTTGCCCGGTAATTTCGAGGAAGCTTGTTTAAGCCGGTAGTGAGAGGATTTTGCCTGATTGGTCTAACTGATCTGCCCGACTCCTGACATCTTATCCAGCTTCCACTGTTTCCAGATAGGGCTGCCCGTGGGGTCCTTGAGTAGTGAAGTCATGTCACCTGAATGATCACATTGTAAAAGCAGGAACCGATTCAGTGTGCCATGTGCTTTGTGCGTTCAGGTGTGCCGGGCGGTGAACGGCATCCGTCTGACTAGCTGCAAGAGCGCCAAGGACCGGACGGCGATGTCCGTGACACTGGAGCAGTGTGTGCTACTGCGAGAGCGACACTTGCTCAGCCGCCAAAACTTCAGCAGCGCACTTGATTTGATGAGGAGGTTTGTGTCTTCGCTGCCCCCTCTTTCTATTCCTCACTCCTTCCATTCAGCTACCTTTCTTTGCGTTTCTGTTAAGAATATTCTTATATCTTTTTACTTTCCTTCTTCTCTCTTCTGTCTCTGGGTCGACGTTGCACTGCTCCTGCAGGTCTCATCTGTGCTGGGGGCAGATGCAGGGTTGTCATCCCCGGTCAGGGTTCCCTGTCCGCGGGTCAGACCAAGGGAAGAGTCCCTCAGAGATCCAGCAATATTTGGCCCCGAAAGCTCCTAGACGTCACCTGTACCCGGTGGCCTTCCTCCTGGTGACCTCTCACCTGCTGGTTCTTTGGCTCATCCTCAGCCTGGTCCTACTGCTTGGCAAATAACAGTAGACCAGCAAACACTGGGAACACTGGTTCCTGTTTTTAATTTCTTTTATCCTAAGCCTTAAAGGGTCTCCTACTACAAACTTTTCCTATCCTGAATCTTCTTCACTTTTCTTTGACAAGCTCTAAAAGGTTTTAACTCGATGAACCTCACTCATTCATTCAGGGATTTCAGTTTCTTCATGCCGCAATGGTCATTTTTCTTTCTCAATGTATTTTTCAGTGGGATTACATAAAAACTATTGGACTGGTTTACATATTTTTCCAAACAATAACAAAGCTGGTAAGGAGAATTTAAACATTTCCCTGGTTGTGGAAAGACTACAGAGGCAGAATCAATGAAACCAAGTTTTTTTCAGGCCTGAATTAATATCAGTGCTCCATGTCTCAACTTCGAGATGTTCATCACCGCTGACAAGAAATTGCAAGAAAAATCTCCCCAGTTGCTCAGAAACATTTATATCAGACCCAAAAGTTCTAGGATGCTGGTCTGTGGAGCAATGAAAACAAACGGGAACTTTTGGAGCCTATGGACTAGCAGTATGTTTGGAGTAGGAGGCAAAGAACAAGCTACCTACAGTGACAGTGACCGGCATTGGTGGATTGCTATTGATCGGTGGCTGTTTTTCTTTCCTGGCCTCTGGAAACTTGTGGCTTGTTGAGGTTAAGATGGATTCCATCAAAGAGTAGGAAAATCTAGAAGAATGCCATTTGTGAGGAAGCTGGATTTTAGGTTTCATTGGACATGCCAAAATGACAAAAATCCCAAGAAGGCCTCAAAATCCACCAAGGATTGCTTACAGCTGTAATTGCTAACATTAACTGATTTTCCTTTTTTTTATCGCTTCTCTCAAGTATGAATACTAATGTTTACTGCAGTCGCAATATAATTGCTTAAGTTAGCTAATTGCTGCTATGTTGGCTAAAGTTTGCTAATGTCACCTATAGAGGTGAAAGTTAGATGTCTTCAACTTTTCCTCGTTAGAGGTATAGTTAATTTCAGGTTTCATTGCTAGCATTAGCGGATATCAAATATATTTGCTACAGTAAACCAATTTCTGCTAACAATTTTCTTCAACGCAAACCCTCCACAAAATATTTCATTCGATTTATGCGTATTTGAGTGATCTTGGTATGTGTGTGTGTGTGTGTATGTGTGTGCGTGTGTGTGTGTGTGTGTGTGTGTGTGTGTGTGTGTGTGTGTGTGTGTGTGTGTGTGTGTGTGTGTGTGTGTGTGTGTGTGCGTGTGCGTGTGCGTGTGTGTGTGTGTGTGGATCAGGGATGGCTGCAGGATGGAGAACGTGCAGAAGAACATTGGCTCCAGGAAGTTTGCCTTTGGCAGCGTCCAGCTCTTCTCCTTCCCCAAACTGTACCGACCTCCAGAAGGAAGCTTCCGATAAAAACACGGACTCTGATTTAGTCCTGGTTTCTGTTCAGGTTCTCATCAGGACTGTGTTTGTTTTAACCTGTACGTGTTGTTTTTAGTTCTGATTTGCACAAATTGTTCTCATCACTGTTTGATTTACAGTCATGCCTCTGCAGTCAATTCATTTCTATAACATTAACTAAAAGAAACATGATGATGGTGGATCATGCAGGGTCAGGATTAATCTCCAAATTATAAACATGATTCATCACTTTGGCCAAGAAAACAACCAGTAATCCCACACCAGGATTGAGGCATTGAGGTTATTACATATCCGTTACTGACAATGCCAGATTAAATAACAATTTTGTAGCACAGACTGGTCATCTACCGATCAGAAGGTCAGATTTTCGATCACCAGACTGCCATTGTAGCTCGTATGTCATGGGGTCCTTAACTAAAACCCTGATTTCACAATGTCGTCCTGTAAATAACTAAATGTGATAAAAACATTATCACAATAAAAAAAGAAAACATAAACATGTTAAATAAAAAAGTTAACCAGAAGATGAAATACATTTCCTTCATTCATTCACTCATTCATCTCTGTAACTGCTCATCCTGCTTGGGGTAGGAGGGGGCTGGAGTCATCCCAGCCGACATTGGGCGAGAGGCGAGGTACACCCTTGACAATTCATCAGTTCATCACAGTGTCGGCATCTTAGCTGGGTCTGGGAGACGGACATTCATTCCCTACGGACACTTAAGAGTCGCCAATTCACCTATATTGTATGTTTCTGGACTCTGGGAGGAGGCCGGGGTATCCGCCGTATGGGGCGCCATTTGTAAAAGTAGGACAAGTTAATTTTAACAAAAACCTTTCACCACATTAGCTCCATATGTACCTAACTGTATCAAAAATATGAAGATTTCCACTGATGTCAGTGAAAGTACCAAAATAAAAACTTGATGAATAAAAACCCACTTCTATACATAGTAAATGCGTCCCCTTTGGCACCAAGGCAGTTTCTGATTTAGTTTTGGGACTGTTGCCTAACTTGTTATTGTCCTGACCCCTAAAAACAGGTACTTAAGAACAGTTTAAAACTCCTGGGTTAAGCAAGAGGCGGTGACGTCAAAGATTGGAGATGGGGTTTTCCCAAGGCAACCAAAATTTTATGTCCCCAACGTTTGATATCCGCTGACGTCAGTGCACATTTGTGTTAAATTCTAAATAAGTAGGAATCAACATTTGGATGTAACGTTTAGATTTAGATTAACATTTGGAGCTGAATGTGGCAAAAATGTTTCTGTTAAAATCAGGATATGCTACTTTACAGCGCCACATATTGAAGAGCACCCACGCACACACGGGGGGAACAGGGAAAACTCACAGAAAGGCTGGCAGACACAGAAAGGCTGACATTAGTTTTTCCTCTTAAAGTATTTTGTACTGTAGTGCTAATCCTGAATAGTTCCACTCCCTCAATCTTAATCTGTTTATTTTTAAATTAAATATAAAATATGGGTTTTTGAAGCTTTAACACTATTAACATTCTGTAAATCCTGTAGCTCAGGAGGTACAGCGGTCCTTCACGCAACTGAAGGTTGGTGGTTCGATCCCCTGCAGTCTACGTGTCCCAGAGTATGATGACTTTTCCATTAGTGTGTGAATGATGGGGTGAATGGTTACCACTCCTGATGAGCGGGTGTTGCCTTGCATGGCTACCATTGACCGATTACATGTGTGAATGCTGACTCGTTTTTTGGGGAACTTTGACTTTTGGAGCAGACTACATAAACGCTATATTTTTTTCGGCTGTTTCTCTGCCTCACCGCTCGGTGGCGCTGCTCTGTATTAAAGTAGTTAAACAGCTTGTCATTTAGAATGATTGAGACGAGCTGAAACCGGACACACAGCATTCTGAGTTTCAAAGTAAAATAAAATGATCTATCACTTGAGGGATTTAATTAATTTAGCGTCTAATTTAGTATATATTTGATAAAAATCTTATTATTTTAACTGTTAACAAGTAAATAGTAAAGCCTTAGTAAAGCATTAGTAAAGCATTAGTTGCATTAATTCATTAAAATAAGCGGTTGTTAATTTAGCATGAATTTTATTTTATCGTAAGGAAGCGGAAGTGCTGGTTCTTACTCGATCTACCTTAACACACCTCCGCTTAGGCCCAGTCAAAACAATACAGGTTAGCCAGACAGCATCGCCTGGCAAGCTCCGAATATCAACATATTTCAACAACCAAACGACAGAAACATTTCAAAACACTCTGGTGTTTTTTTTCTGCCAGGTTTAATCGTGGGCTACGTACATGTGTTTTTGTTTACAGTCGTTAGTGCGAACGGCAAATATCTCGCCTTCGCTTCTTGTTTTGTTCTTGGGTGAAAATGCAGAGGAGGCTGCTACTAGCGGTGGAAGACACCGAAAAAAGTAAATAATAGAGACGAAACGGGGTTAAACTGCGAGCTAAAAATAAGTTTTGATTATTTTAACTCCCGGTTGAGCGGCTGATAGTATGGTGGAGTAGTTGTGGGCCCCTCCGACCGACGGTTCCCTCTTACCGGGGAGGATCACCATGGCCCCGGGCTCTCTGGTGGCGGCCTGTCGCAGCCTGGCCCTTTCCACCTGGCTGCTCTCCTTCTGTTTCGTCCATCTGCTGTGCTTGGATTTCACCGTGGCCGAACGGGAGGAGTGGTACACCGCATTCGTTAACATCACCTACACAGATCCGGCCACTTCGGACTTCCACACTGAGAAGACGGAGTGCGGTCGCTACGGTGAGCACTCACCGAAGCGGGACGCAAAAGGGGTGGTAGTCTTGCCCACCGCCTTCCACGACCGACAGGCCTGCGACCCCAACACCCGGTTTTCATTGCCCGCTCAGCCCGGTGCCCCCTGGATAGCACTCATATCCAAAGGCAACTGCACCTACAAGGACAAGATCCGCCATGCAGTGAACCAGAACGCCTCGGCGGTGGTGATATTCAACGTGGGGTCTGCTAACGTCAACGACACCATCACCATGCCCCATCCAGGTACACACATCTTACCAGAGAGCAGAATACATCTGGTTTAATGAGTTTAAATCAAAATGTCTACATTTATTTTAGTGTTTGATTCACCTACAGCTTTATTCGGTCACTATTTTTTTCCTTAAAAGCTCCGAAATACCCCTTACAAACACAAAACTGCTAATTTTGTGAATTATAGATCAGAATATATATGTTCCATTTGAACAATTTTATGAAAATCTTCATACATTCGTCCTCTGCTCACTGATTTTTTTCCATTGGCGATTATGATCTCCCAATTCTATTGACAATTTTGTAATCAGTTTTTAATCTCTCAGCTCTGTTATAAAGCGTAAAAAATAAGTCAATTCTGCAATGACAGAAGATTAGAGCATGAAATTGCTGGAAGTAGAACATGAAGCGTCATTCAGTTTACACTGCACTTTGTTTCGGAGGACTACTTCAACACATGGGCTTGAAGTAGTCCTACAGCTGGACTAACACTGTAAGACTTTAGAGTCGGGGCTGTTTGAGTCCCACTCACACTGTATCAATCAAACGTTTGCGAAAGCTCATGATGGGTGTGCTCTCATTCTAAGGTCAGATCTTCCCTCACAACATGAATCAGAGACACTAGGCGGGTTTACATGGACAGCCTAATTCCCAATAAATTCGGGAAAGAAAATGCTGCATGTATACACCCCTTTCGAAATGGAAAGGACCTTTGCAAATGAGATTTCATTCCTTTGCAAGGAAGTAGTCCAAGTCCTTTCATGAAAGCGTTTCTGATAGCCAGTCGCTGCATGTAAACACTGTTTCTGAAAGCTCTGTATTGGAGTGGTATCTGGGCATGGCCAGCCTCGTGACGTAATGTTCTGGCCGCGTTTTTTTTCAGCGCAGCAACGCATTTTAAATATGGCGACTTAAAGACAGTACTGGTCTACATCGGAGAATCATTTACTCGTCAAACATAGATGGACGAGAAGTAACTTTCACGCATGCCTTCTTTGTCGTATTCTTCTTCTGGGCGCTTGATGACGGGCAGCACCCAGCTCATCGTAGCATCATCGCCACCTTATGAACTGGAGTGTGTGTCATCTGCACATTCTTTTCTAGTTCTATTGACAATTGTCAATAAAGTTTCAAGTCAAAAAAGAGTTTGTTTGCTAGCAGAATGCTAACCAAACTGAAACAAGCTGTCTAAATGCTAGCAGCTGCTGATTGCTGCTACCTACTAACTTTAGCTAGCAGCTAACTCTCACTTACTGCTGTTACTACCACATAGTTTTTCTAGTTACTTTCTCCAACAAATTACTAGCTGCCAACCGCTACTATTTGTGGTTGCTAGACATTACTAGTAACCAACTTGAACTAGCTGTTAGCTGCTACAAGCAACTAACTTTTAACTAACCGTTAACAGTGTTTGGCAACTAATCTAAACTGCATGTTACCTGCTACTAGCAACTAAATTAAAGTACCTGTACCATTGGCTGCAAAATGTTACTAGCTAACTTATAATTGCTCTTACCTTTTTCCCAGCTACTAACTGCTGCTAGTTGCTAATTACAACTAGCTGCTGACTACCACTAGCTACCACTTTTAATACAGAATTAAATGCTGGACTGTTACTATGGCCACAGCTGGCAAAACAACAATGGCCACCTACTAAAGCAGTGCATGTTTAGTGATGCACATTGCACCCTAATGTACAGTGGAGATTTCAGCCTAATACAAGTGTAAGTAACATCTTCATAAATGTGGTTTGGGGTCTTCTAGAGTAATGGATCTTGCCATATAAGCTCTATGGAGTCCCCGTCTTGTTCCAGTGTCCAGAGCAGAGGGCTGGACACTTCTTGAGGCATTGCACTAGCTGTGGATTTGCACGGAGTGTAACACATGTACTTTGGATTGAAAGTAGAAATCATACTTTGAAACCCTTCATCCTCCAACATGGACAGCGGGCGCATATCTGTGATGATCATGTTAAGAATTCTGTCCATGTATTCAGCTGCTTGCTTAATTGAACATGGTGGAACTCTCCGCACGAAGCTGCGAAGACTTTGCGATTTACTGAAAAAGAATATCATTGTTATTGATATTTACGCAAGTGCATAGGTTTTCCCCCGCTCATATCTTGCCGTTTTACTTATTTTGTTACTTACTTATATTATTTTAATTTTTTATTGATGCCTATCTCAATTTTTGCTGTATTGTTTTGCCTCCCCTACTGTTACGATGCAATCCCTGTTGTGGGGCTAACAAAGGATTCTCTTATCTTGTCTTCTTACTAGACCTAAATAAATATAATACTTTAGTAAGTTCATTAGACTGGCTAATGTAAATTTGTCTACTATGTTGAGGTGACGCCATGGCAATTTTCGGGACACGTAATACCTGTCAGGTAGCCAGAATACTGATCTGCGTTCTTAACTAGTCATTAAATGTTGACACAATTTACACATGTTCTTTACTAACCTTAAACTCAACTAGGAAACACTTTAATTTTCGTAAAATACTACTGCTAATATAACGTTAAGGTCACCTCATGTCTCGTCTGCTCTGTGGACTGAATTCGGAGCCTGGCTGTTTTCGGTTGAGGTGCTGTAGCATTGATGAAGTGCTATTGTGATAAGTTAATTCCACAGTCTGCACTGTGTTTTCTTTTCGTTTCAACTTGTAGTGATCCCACACTTTGGACATTTTCCTTTGTTTCCTCTGGGATGTCTGTTCACTTTGCCTCAATGTTTTCTTCTTTCTCCTCCTCCATGATTTTGTAGCCCGCTTCTCGCGTCTATGCTGTAACAACAGCGGAATTATTAAGCACACTGTGCCACAGAAATAACCATCCGTGCGAAACAATGCGCTGCATAGATATCCGATTTAAACGAAGCCTCCAGGCAAACTATTTGCCTCGATGATTTCTATTAACCGACTTATTCAAATTATTCAAGGAATTGTTTCAGCCTCACTTATCTGGAAAAGTATGAGTCATCCTTTCTCTAGAAAACTAACGACGTGTGTTAAATCTTCTGTTGCATAACCGCTGACGCCGTAGCCAGTGGAGCGTCAGTCATGAGTGGCTCAACTGACACAAACTGAAAAACAAATTTGATTCCGTTTAAATTGTAAAGGAAAGTAATCTGTATGACTTATAAAAGTGTGTCTGGAAGGACTTGAATGTTTCTATTGTCCAAGGATCAAGTCTAGAGTAGTCTCCGCTTCACAGCTAAGAGCTAAAGATATGAGATGCAGCATAAACACGTCAGAATTAGTTGAGGTTCAGTTGTCACACTATGTTATGACGACTTGTATAATCCAAGGAAACAGCTGGAAAATATAAATACATCTAAGGTTTGAAGATAAGAACCCTATCTTTACCTGCCAGCGCTGCAGCTAAAGTTGTCTAATGTCGACTATCTTCACTGAAAACCGCAAATGTCAGCCATCCTTGCAACATTTGTTCCAGTATCACTACTTTCACTACATTTGCTAGAATTAGCTATGTCAGATATCACTGCTTAATTGGTGTTTTCGTTAAAGAAAAAGGTCCCCTAGTGAGTAAAATACGATCTTATAGATCTTCTACGGCTGTATATTTTTAAGGTAACCTTATGTCGGGTATTTCTGCCGTATTTAGCTTCATGTGTATCATTTCAAAGGTAAGTCAGTTTTATTGCCAACCTGTGCAATTTCAACTATTATAGCCAGTGTAATCTAATGAAAAAACAGCACCTTAATGTAAAATGAGTTGAGGCCTGTACAACGTTTTAACATCATAATATTATTTATTATCTAGTTTGATAAGTTTTTGTTGGAAGAAACTGGGTTTCTTTCACTATCGTGAATTTTACTTGCATTTGGGTTTTTTTCAGTGCATTACAATTCGTAGTGGAGTAACAAACAAATGTTCCCCTTCGTATATGTTGTGGAGAAGAAGTAGAAATTACACGCCAGGTTTGACTGAATGTTCTGAATGAACCTAGGTTGTGGCAGACGGACATTTTTGGTCTGGTTCCAGATTGATTTTGGAACTTGAGCTGAGTACTCCGGATCTCCAGAACTCGATTGTGAACGTGATCCTTCCTCTTCACTCACCAGAACATTTGGGCAAAAATTATCCTGGGAGCATTTTCTCCTGCCAGTTCATCTACAGCCTGTCAGTGAAAACATCTGTCCCCACTTGTAACTCATTTCTCGTAAACTTGTTTCAACACATTACGGGCTGCTCTGGTTCCCATTAAAGCAGCTGAAGGAACGTTTAACTACCCAGTTATTATCTGGTTATCGTTTTGTACCCGTTCATAGCTGAATAATACTCGTGTTTATAAACACACCAATGTTTGGATATTTCATCTGTAAATGTGCCTTCACTCTGTGCCCGTCTGTATTCCTCTAGCATTCTTTTTGTGTGTGCAATCGGAATTCTTTACGAATATGTCCTCAAACGACAGAATCAAACACAAACAGCCTGGAATCCGTGGTTTTAACTCACATCTACAGGGAAGAAAGGATTCACACTTCCTGTTAAACATAACGTTTATGTGCCCGTGACTTGTTCAACTTGAAAATAAGCAGCTATTGAAGGTCGATGTTCATACTTACAAACATTGTCTGACCTTTAACTTCTCAGTAGTGCTTGAAAAAAATAGATTCTAAAGCAGACAGAAAAGCAGCTACAGTTTGTGTTCTCTCTCCAAAAATCAACTAACATTTCACACCTGATTGTTCGGGGGACTCGGTTTGATTGGGGGGTGAAATTGCGACATCATTGCACTTTCATCTTGTTGGTTCGTTTTCATTCAGCACTTTGTAAAACGAACCGAACCTTTTGAGCAACGTCGCAGTCATGACAGCTGCATGTAATGAACCAATAAACACCAAAGAAGAAGAAAAAGCAGAAGAATAAACCACCCATCTACTGGACAGGGAACACAAATCCCTCCCCTTTTCGTTGGATTATGACCTATTTGTATCGGGTTAGTATTACCTGCGGACTTGTGGTAATTTGTAATAATTTCGGACGTCTGTGATATTAATCCAGTATGAAAGGCCATGTCTGTATTTCTGGCAGTCCCTCAAAGGTACTCGTTTCTGATCCGCCCATCCCCGTCACTCCCAAAGAAAGTATTTTTTTCCACCAGCTCTGCCTCCTTACTTTTGGTCTGAGCCATACAGAAAGGCTGGTCTCAATACCGTCTTGTAAACCTTTTCCATTCAATCTTGCTGCTACTCTTCCGTCACAGATAACTTCTGACAAACCTTTCAACCCTGCCTGCACTCACTTCTTCAACACTTTTCCGCACTCCCCATTGCTCTGAACAGTGGACCCCAAGTACTTAAACTACTGCACCTTCTTCACCTCTTCTCATTGCATCGACACTGTTCCACCTGCCTCCCTTTAAGTTACACACATGCATAGCAAACAAGAAGGGGCTCAGGGCTGACCCCTTGATGCGGTCCCACTTCCACTTTAAACATCTCACTGCTGTCATACGTCCTGTGCAACTCTAACATACTTCTCTATAACTCCAGACTTCCTCATAAAATACCACAATTCCTACCCCGACGCTCTGTTATACACTTTCTCTAAATCCACAAAGACACAATTTAACTCCTTCTGGCCTTCTCTGTACTTCTTCATCAGCGCTGTCAGTGCAAACATTGCATCTGTAGTGCTCTTTCTTGACATGAAACCATAGTTCTGCTCACATATTGTAACCTTTTTGCCTTAACCTAGCTCTTAATACACTTTCCCAGATCTATAACATCCCATCCCATTCATTGTTTTGAAGTGAATAGGAAGTTACACATTGGATGGCCATTTTCTGCGTTTAAGAATTTTTTTTCATTCATCATGGCTAAGTTCTGAAAATATTCCATGTGCACATTAAGGTTAACAAAAAAATATTGGAAATGCTATAGTTTACAATCCATGCCAGTAGTTGGTGGTGTTAGCAATTAGCAATAGCAATCCCTCTATCCGGCTTGCTCGCTAGCTAGTCATGACTAGTCATAGCATAGGATCCTATAATGTTCAGGAGAGCTGCTGGATTCTTATACCAGTGAGCTGTTACCACCACCATTACAGGTTATAACGCTGTTATCACAAAAACTATCTGTGATAATTATGCGGAGTCTTAAAAAAAACATTTGGAGTAGTGTGTGAACTCAGTGTTCTCAAAAAACATTGCAAGGACCCTGGTGTCCACTATTAGCTCCAGAGGTTCTAAACAGGTTCTAACTTTTAGCTGGTAGGCATAGAGGACAAGAGCAGTTGGCTTAATTTTGGGAAGAACCTGTGTAAATGCCGAAATTCTGGTGTGATCCAAGTTTCAGGTTTTTTTCCTAATGGTTAAAGATAGTAATGGAAATGGCTTTGGTGAATACATATTTCAAGAAGAGGGAGGAGCACGGGGTGACATATGACAGTGAAAAACAGGAAAAGAGCAAAGGTAGAGCAGAAGATCAAATGGAGGAAGTTGAGACAGACTCGGGGTGGTAGTGAAGAACAACCAATTGACGTGACGATAACAGCAAATGTGATAATAGAGACGGGTAGGAAGGCGCTTGGTGTTAGGGCTGCATCGAACGACTGTTTTGGTAGTCGATTAATCCTTCAATAATCGATCGATTAATCAGATAATTTTTCACTCCTTGTTAAGTAAAAATAAAGATAAATACCCAATTACTAAATAGCTCTTATTTTGCAATCAACTTTTGAATCTAGCTTTAGGTTTTTCTTTAGGCACAAACAAACTAACAATGAAAAATATACAGATTATTTTTTCGGCCCAAAATGTCTTTTAATAAACTTTACCGCTTTTATAACAGACTGTTAAACCAAACAGGTTACTATACCAACAGTGTATTTGCTTAACTGTAATTTAGTTCTTTCATGTTGCATCACATCACCGCTGATGCGAAAGGTAAATAAAATGTGTAAATAATATGAAATAAAATATAGAAAAAATACAGCAGTTTCTCTGGAATCAAATTAAACAACCATGTTTATTTAGGAAAATAAATAAGGGTGGAAAAGATAACAGAAAGTACTTTCTGCATTCTGTAGTCAACACCGTTGTACATTATACATCGTTAACAAGTTGGATGTGGCCCAAATTGGACCCGCACACACAAAGAGACGTGAGCACACTCGGCAGTAAAGTGAAACGTTTCCATGAGCGATGCAACGTGTTTGATTTTAAACTAGGGGCACATTTATAACGTGACGACCATGAAGACATCATGGTGATTTAAAAATTTTTATTTGGTACTGGAGTCATTAACAATTCACTAGATTTCAAACGGCATGTTAAACCCAACAGAAGTGTTAAGTACACATCCTGTAACGTGGAGGTGTACTTAACTAGCTAACTGGCTCAGAGAGACGAGTCTTCATCGACTACAGAGACAACGAGCCTCCGCTTCAAATGCTCCAGCATTACGGACGTGCTCCACAACAGGACAGGTCAGCTTTATAAATCTTTAAGTTTACAACATTTTATCAAGAAGGAAACAGTTGTTTCTTTTTTTTAGCCATTTTTTTCCCTACAATTTCTCTGAGATTTTTTACATCTAAACTCTCTTCAATCCAAAATCTTTTTGAATCGCTGAATAGTTTCTGATCCTGCCATTTTATTCTATATATCCCCAGGTACAGGTGATGTGGTCGCTATCATGATCCCGGAGCCAAAAGGCAAGGAGGTGGCCTTGCTGCTGCGGCACAATGTGTCTGTCACCATGACGATCACCATCGGGACGAGGAACCTGCAGAAATACGTGAGCAGGACGTCAGTGGTGTTCGTGTCCATCTCCTTCATCGTGCTGATGATCATCTCTCTTGCTTGGCTTGTCTTCTACTACATCCAGAGGTTCAGATATGCCAACGCACGGGATCGGAACCAGGTACTCGCACAGAACTGCGTCCGTTTGCTGGGTGAACCACTGCAGTTTCTACTTTGAATACAGTGTGTCGGTGTGTGTACAAGCTCTCCACACTGCTGGTGAGAGATATTATGGTACCTGATTTTCAAAGCTTTGTTAACACTTAGTAACGTTTGGATTTGACCCATAAGTCACGCCCCCTTTACTCCCCGTTGCCTCGCAAGTTATAGATTACTGAATCAAAATTATAACACTGGATTCTTACCGAATGATAATCAATAATTAAAGATCGCACGCCAAACAGGAAACACTTCTTTGAAGTTTCATTCTAGATATTAAATACATTATCTATTTCATATCTTTTTGTTCATGTAATGCCAAAAGAGGAATTCTGTAATACTATATAAAGCTTTACATATTGAAGCAGAGCATAACATTTAGCAATATATTTCACTACCAAACGCAATACGGCAAAAAATATTGCAGTTCATGCAACATGTGTCACAGTATGCCACAAAATACTGCAATACATACAAAAATGCCAAGTGTAGCGTAGGTCCTCATGATAGTACATAGTAAACTAAAGGAAGGAAGTCTGGAGGCGGTGATGTATTTGGCGATGGACTGTGTGATCATTAAATCGATGCAGGAGGAGAGATTTTTACTATTTCACTTTAGCCTTTTCTTCTTTGTTGTGGCTGTAGACATTTGTACGTCTTGCTTGGATTATGGCAACGCTACCACCAACAAGTTTTAGTGTTGCTGCACTGTTTTGTCTGTAAGCATCCAGTAAATTTGTGAAAGAGTGCACCAAATGAATGCAAAGTACAAAGAAAAGATTGGTTTATAACATCAAGAGTGAGTGAGGCTTAAAACTGCTACCTCTATTGAGACTAAACCTCTTCCTTTCTCTCTCACCCTCTCTCCCTCTATCTCTCTCCCCTTCTCTCTCTCTCCCTCTATTTCTTTTCCTCTCACTCTCTCTCTCTGTCCCATAGCGCCGTCTTGGCGACGCGGCGAAGAAGGCCATCAGTAAGCTGCAAGTCCGCACCATCAGGAAGGGCGACCAAGAGACAGAGGCCGACTTCGATAATTGTGCGGTCTGCATCGAGGGCTACAAGGCCAATGACGTGGTCCGCATTTTACCCTGCAGGTAAACGCACTCAAATGTAACCCAGCGATTGAGAATGTTTTTACTGGAAAGGACCTTCAGTTCAAGTTGAAGGATGACACAGACCGGCCTTTCACTTCCTCTGTTCTCAGATTTACCCGAGCGGTTGGGTCAAAACAGTTAAAACAGGAACAGGAACTTTGAAATCTCTGAAAGTAAATTATGGTCAGTCTGGGGTTAAGAAGTGCATGAAGTTAAAAAAAACCCACCACTTCTCTCAAAACTTTATGAGGTAAAGACTAATTAGGGCCTGTTGATCCAGATTCTTTCGGGCCATGTATGGCACAGAGTAGATGATTCCTCCACACACAACTTTTCCAAAATGTGCCGGTGGATCCACTCACTCTAACACAGGAATAATAAACGCCCCCAATCGCTATCAACGCATCGATATTTGGGGGCTTCAGAGTTGATCGCAAAGCATTAGGGTGAAATATGAACCATGTGCTGTACATGAATATTCAAGTTAAAAGGCTTAATCCTCCCCGTCGTTCTTCTTCTCTGCAGACATTTGTTTCATAAGAGCTGCGTGGATCCGTGGCTGCTGGACCATCGCACATGTCCCATGTGCAAGATGAACATCCTGAAAGCGCTGGGCATCGCTGTGAGTCTAAAAGACAACCATAGGGGAGGGGCTATTTAAAATACATTTATTTTAGAAGTAATTGATACAAAGTATGAAACTATAATGTGTTAAATGAACAGTTCACCAATAATTTCCTTCCACCCACCATATTTTCTTTTGTAGAATATATTTTTAATAATGTTTTGACAAAACTTAATTTGCACAACAACAGGGATATCATGATTAATTATTTTTGTGATAAAGTCACAGTATTATTATCCTAACAATCGTCTGTACTGTGGTATTTTTTATGTGAGAGAAATGAGGAAATCTCTCTTTCCCGTCTAGTCTTCTTCCGCCGGTTACTTTCCTGATGAATTTCAAAATGATTTTTGGCCAGTTTTTACTTTCAGATGTACAATAAGTAAATCCCTCCCCTGCCTCTCAATGGTCAAAATGCTAATGCTAACTTTACAGCCTCTGCTCAACAAGAGACTCACAGCAGACTCAAGAGGGGAAAGAAAGAAACAGTCCTATCGGATTGGATGTACGACAAATTTGGGTCTTCCATTAATTGGCCTCATTCGCCGACACACTTACGCACAGACACACACACACACACAGAAAACTGTTTTAATTTTCTCGCAGATTGGTATGGATGTATTGTAGACCGGCCTACCCACCAGACACACCAATGGAAGTACAAGTTGACGAAATGCCACGGAGAGCACTGACATCTGACACTTGCATCAAACAACAGACAAACAGTCTCGATTATTGTAAAAACAGTTGTTATTCCTCTGACAATAATCATGACCTCAAATTCAAATACCGTGACATCCCTTTACAACAACATACTGAACTGGTGACTTTTTACCATTTAGGAGCTTTTATTTGCTTTATTTTTGTTTCCTTTGCCACATGTTGAATTAAAATCTAAATTTGTGAGTGAGATTTGTCTCTGATGACGCTTTCAAGAGCTTTAATATTTTTTCACACAGTGCTTATGATATTTTGGAAACTTTTAAGTATTTTATTAGTTCATTTTTATGGCATCGCCGGAGGGGTCAAACAGGCTACTACCCCTGTCACTAAGTATGGT
Source organism: Lophius americanus (assembly GCA_037951165.1). Classification (NCBI taxonomy): domain Eukaryota; kingdom Metazoa; phylum Chordata; class Actinopteri; order Lophiiformes; family Lophiidae; genus Lophius; species Lophius americanus. The sequence continues at coordinate 1,342,836 of JBBDHG010000116.1, forward strand.
CCTCTCCCTGAATCATCTAGAATGTTAGTGGTTCTCTCCTCCGAAACCAAACGTGTTAATTTTGACGAGGCATCATTCTTGCAGACAGTCAGAACGTTTCTGAAAAGAAAGTTTAATCAGTTATTCTCATCAATAAGGCAGGAGTGAGTAGAAAATGTTTTCTGTCTCCGTAGCTGAACACCGATTGTCTGGACGACCTGCCGCTGGACTACGACCTGGCTATGGGCGGCATGGGTGGGGTTGGCGTGGGCGGGGTGGGTGGAGTTGGGGCTCTCGCTCTTGAGGCCGTGGTGTCCGGGGCGTCCAGCGACGGTACGCTGAGCGAGGGCGGCTCCTCTGTGCTGCTGGACCCCGGTGTGCGACGTGTGGGGCTACCACAGGACTACCAGGACCCTGACACGCTGAGAGACAGCCCTGTGACGGCCACCACCGACACACACACGGGTAACACACGCGCGCGCGCACACACACACACACACACACACACAGGTAACACACACAGGTAACACACACAGAATTCACATTGACTCTAACCCCGACTCCCCTCCCTCTTCCAGGTGAGCTGCAGCCAATGGCTAGCAGCGCCTCGGTGGCGTCCTTGGTCATCACCGTGGAGACGGGTCTGTCGGACGAAGAGGGGCCCACTGAGCAGTCACATCTGGGGGACAAGTCCTGAGAGGAAGCGAGCTAAGCTAGACTCAGGTTTGACTTTGGTGGAAGCTTCAGATCTGAACTGAACCTGACTGCATCAAAACCTGGTTGTGGTTTTACCAAAGTGGAACTGGGTTTTTCTCTTTGAAACTGCGAATGGCAAAACTTGTGTTTGTTCCAAACTGGACTCCGTGGAATAAGTCTTACTTGAGGATGCTTTCCCCCTGGAACAGGTCTGACCGATACCTCGTAGAGGTCGTATCCAGCGGGCTCACCTCGGTCTAATAGGGCCTTTATCCGAGGTTAACCAGAATCTGTAGACGCGTCTATCAACCCTCCCACGATTAAATCTAAAACCTCCTCTGGGAACATTCTGGGAGCATTCTGGGAACATTTAAACAAAATGTTCCCCATTTAAACAAAATGGGAACATTTTGTTTAAATGTTCCCAGAATGTTTCCCCAATCTTCAGAAAAAACAAGGAGGATCTGGATGAACACGAACATTTCCAACTGTAAGGAGTCTTCATGTCTCGGGAGCTTTATGGAAAATTCTGTTGGCGCGTGTGGCGGCTGAGGTTCACGCTTGAGCTTTTTGAAAGGACTCTTCTCAGAGGGTTGGGTTTGGTTGTTTTTCTAGTATTGGAAGTTTACAGCTTCAGTTTAACTGCAGTATTGACAACACAGTATTTTATCGTCTCTCTCTATTTGCCTGTCTGTAAAGTTCTTGGCTTGTTTTTGAAGTTCTGTGAAAGTATTTGGTTTTAGCTGCTTCCTGTTTTCGGCTGTGTTTCTTAACAGGGTTCCTATGTGCATCAGGAAGAAAAGACAACTTTTGAAAATGTCGATTTTTCATTTGTATCTCACAGCTTTTGTTTCATATGTGCAGAACACATTAATCATCATCATCATCATCATCATCATCATCATCATCATCAACATCATGGAGATTTCAATAGAAAGGAAAATAATTTAATAATCTAGTAATAAATAAAGCCGTGCTCCATCCTTTAGATTAGTTTTTTAATAAAAAAGCCATTCCTAACGCCAACAGGAGCAGTTTGTCATGATACCTGTGCGTTTTATGAGCCAAACCCCTCAACCTTTATTCTCAAACTGGATCAACGAGCTACAGTGTGAAACCTTCTGCTAAGGGAGACCAGTGCATGCTTGACTATTTTCTTTATTCAAATCTTTAAAAAAGCTGAGTAAGACCCCATCCGATCGTTAGTTTTTATACAAAAATGAAGAAGACAACTTTCCATCCACTACGGGTTGGATGAAAAGTGGAATATTTAAGTGTGTCAAGATCCCGACCCGCCAATCAGATGTTCGGACAATTCTCTGAGTCGTCAGAAATGATTAGCATTGGAGTCGATTAATTTATTCTTTATCAACCGCTTATCGTGTTCAGGGCCGCGGGGGGATGGAGCCTATCCCAGCAGACATCGAGCAAAAGTCAGGGTACCCCCAGGCTGAGTTACCGCCGACACATAGAGACACTCACCCCTACGGGCAATTTAGTCACCAACTCACCTATATTCATGTTCTTGGACTGTGGGAGGAAGCCGGAGTTCCCGGAGAGAACCCACGCAGACACGGGAGAACAAGCAAACTCCACACAGAAAGGCCAGAAGAGGTGGATTCGTACCCGGTACCTTCTTGCTTCTTACTAAGGCAGCAGCGCTAACCGCTGCGCCACCGTGCCTTTCCCCGAACTTAATTCCGTATCCGTATGAGGGGTGGAATAAACAAAATTAAGTGGAGAATGCAAGAATTTCACATTGAATAATACAAGTTTTCAAGTGTCGGAGAAATTTTAAATTTACCAGAGAATGGTATGAGAAAATACAGAACGATGACTTTTTAACACACAACTAGCATTCAGTGTTTACAGCTTGATACATTTGTTACTTCATACTTCAGAAAAAACTACAGTTTTTGTTACTTCTGGGCATCTTTCCTGAACTGAAATCACGCAGAAGGACAGTCTAGAAGAACATCCCAGAATAATGAAACTCCTTTGTGATGCAGCGGCGGAGGTGGAGGCTGTTGCAGTGGTGTATTGCCACAACCACAGTGGTTGACATGAAGCTCAAGGTTTTTTTAAATTGTTATTCCAGACATGTTAGTACATGACCATAAACTAAATCTTGTTTTAGAATAAATAAATAACAAATAAATGATAGTTTTACTATTGAAAAGGCAGAACAAAAATCTTAAAATGCTGTAGTTGACTGTAAAGGGAGGAATTTTGTTTTTTGTACCAGAAGTAACAAAATGGTTTGCCGTAAACTATGAATACAAGTTCAAATAATGATCACTATTCAAAACAAAATATCAATACATGTATCAAAACATAAATATATCACTCCATTTTTATCATCTAATTTTTGCGACTTCCCCAAAAGCTACAACCGTTTTTATGGAATCAGCTTGAAATGAATCAGATAGCTTGAACAAATCATCGCTTTGTTTTTATATTCAAATGCATTTACCAGCTTCAACTTCATGTTTGTTTTTCCACCACTCATATTTTTGACTGGCACTAAATTACACAGTCGGACTAAGAACTCTGGATGCTTCTCGCAATTGATTGAGTTTTGGGCCGACACATGTCACATCCTGTCAACGGGACTCATGGAAATGAGTTCAGTGTTGTTTTATGTAATTTGGCAAAATAAATAAAAACCTCAGTTTTTTTTCAAATGGTGAGATTTTGGCAACACAACGAAAAGCGGATAAACAATATGACGAAAGCTAAAATTGTTCTCCATGTCGTTCATACTGAAATCGTTCCATATATTTTTCCGGCTTCAGGTAGAGGACAGGAGACGTAAACGCCTCGTGGTGGTCCATCCCGCTTCGTGAAACGTCACGTAGGAACCCTGTTGGCTTGTCCGTCCATTTGTCTGTCTGCCTTCCCTATGCTGCCTTTGTGAAAACCTGTAACCCTGACAATCAAAAATGGAATCTTCTACTCGCCGGTCAGGGAACCTTTTCACCTGTGACACCACAGACGGCGCTTTCAGCCGCCGCGGCCCTCCCCCTGAGTTTAGGTCAGACGCCACAACAAACTGTGAAAGTGAGTGGAGTTGGAGCTTGGAGCGAAGAACCTTTTCCTCCGTGCAGCTCTTTGTAAATATCTAAGTTGTTCCTGACGGTCTGCCAAACTGGTTGCAAAGCTTCCTGGAGGAGATAAAGATTGTTGTCTATTTTGTACCAGATGAGTGGTTTATTTTTGTAATGAAGAGCCCCGTAGACTGACTCCACCTGACTCCACCTGACTCCACCTGAGCCGCGGTGATTCTTCGTGTGATCGAGGATCAGTTCTGGTGCGGCCAACTTTATGCCGATGTTTGTGTAATTGTACATAATGAAAGGTGGAATGCAAAACAAGGATCCAAATGATTTAAACTGCAGGATTTCACGAGATCTGTGTGACGCTAATTTCTGTGTAAAACTGCTTTTTGTTTGGAAAATTTGATTTCTGTTATAACCGACGCTGACATACTGAAACCTCTTTTCCACCAAAACAAACCAGGTGCCGGTTCTTCCGTAATAATTACGACACAAACTGAAACAGAAATAAGAGAAACCATGAGTATCATGTCATTTATAAATTAAAAGTATGAGTGTCATCAGGGAATGGCCCAAAGGTCGGCGTCAGTTTCCAAGCACTTAAACAAATTTATTGCGAATTGAAGTCATAGGAAGGATTCATGTTTGCTTGTCTAATTTCCACCAGAGCGCCTTTGCTGGGAAATATCAACGATGATCCGTCTTTCCGTGCTGTCGGTGTTTTTCGGTTAATCTAATTGGCTCAATTTTCACGGGATTGAATGGGGCATCGTATCGTTTTGGACTGTTTCACCTTCTTCCCCCCCTGGTTCCAGTCCTCTCCTCGTACAGACGGAGGCTGGCGTATCAGTGGTTCCCCTTTAGCATCGGCAGCAACTTCTACCGTTCATTTATTTCCATGTTCCTTGTGTCGGTAGCCACGAGGCTCCAATCAGTCACGCTGGACTGATTTGTGATTTATAAGATACGACCTCACATTTCCGCCATTCAAGGAGTTTTTATTTCAGTTGCTATGGTTTGGATAAAAATAAGATTTAAGAACTCTTTTTTAGTCTTCTTTCTGTTACAGTTTGTGATAAGACTCTCTTATTGAACGTTTTTCCATCCACAGTACCGTTCATACTTATCTAAAATAACACTAATTGGCGGTAAGAGACACTTTTAAGTTTCTGGTCCTGCTTCTTAATTTTGCTGATGAGTACGCTATGAACGCAAAGCGTGTTTTCGTGTGTCAGGGATCAGGTCTGAAGCCACTGACGGGGGGGGAAACGTGAGTTTAGCATCTTTGTGCAAGTTGGCATTTGACTTTATGACTCGACCTCAATAAATGCGAAGCAGCAGCTGCGCTTTGTTCGTTTACGGTTGATGACTGAGATAAATGGCCAAAACAAAGGTTGGTATCGGCACGAAGACAGAACTGAGCCAGTGGCATCATTTGCACAATTTAAGAGAGTAAAATAAAGCGAATAGTCACAATTTGTTACACGCTGCCGGGTAACGTGAATGGTGTGATGCAAATTTAGCGCACCTTCATTCGTGGCCATCACTTCATCACTATTAAGAAAACCGCTCGATGCCTCAATGTCTCCATTCACGCAGTACGTAAAGTAAACCTTCTTACAGGTTGACACGTGGCGGTGGACTTTATGTTCCTTCACGATTAGAAACAAGACTAGTGAATGCAGAGGAGGTCATTAAATAAATAAAAGGAAGGTCGATAACCTGCATCTCCTGCAGGGATGCCTTTTTGTTCATGCGGGGACAGATATAGATTGAAAATGACCAAATCTATGACTGTTATAATCACATGATCACATCGCCTGTTATTTGTGCTGAATGGAGTTGCTAGCTAAGCTGAGGTGGGGCCCTGAGGCCACAGCTAGTAATAACGTCTGTCTGTCTGTCTGTCTGTCTGTCTGTCTGTCCGGATTCAGCTCCTTCTGTTGATGCACTTTAATTCTGTTTCTCTGGAAAGTTCTGGACGAGACCCTATTCTCTCCTTCCTGACTGCTGCTTTTCTTTTCTTTCTCTGGAGGTTTCTCTGTTGGAAAAAGGATGTTTGCTCGTCTGAACTTAACTACAAGCCCCTCCTGGGAACTGACTGCCATGTGTTTTCACCTGAATTGTAATTGCTGTTCAATAGTGATGTGTGTCATCTGGGAAGCTCCTCAGCACCAGTCAGATTTTTTTTCAAATTGCTCCTGATCTGTTCTGAATGTTCTCAATGGGGGGAACTATCATACATTAAGAAGAAAGCGCAGGCGGCGTCCTCCTCCTGACATCAATGAACGATCAGTGATCGTTATAATACCTTGAGATCTTCAGTGGCCATGAATGACCCGCCTCTTCATCAGTGTAACATGACTTGAAGAAAGTGAATCTAAGGTTGTCTTCTCACCTGGAGATCCGAACTATGGTTCAGACTGCACCACTTTTAACTAATTAAGTTTCTGCTTCTTTTTTTTTTGGGTTTCTTCATCGGACCGCATTACAATCAAAAATCTCTTCCTCCCACCTCGTGCTACTGCTGCTCATTTGAACCTCTTCCTCTGTTTATAGGTGATGGTAGTCTGGTGTAACTTCCTGTTATTGGACTGAGACATCCATTCTGTTAATGAACCACACTATGGTTCAGATTGATCCAGTGTGAAGCCAACTCTTGGTTGGGACAAAGGAATGTTTGATCCAGATCTGGGTCATATGGCGTTTTCAGCAAAAAAGATTTTGGTCCAGATCAAACTGGAAACGCATTCGCTGTGAAAGAGCGTTTGGGGGTCCTGGTCCTTCCAGAGGGCCGCTGAGAGAAGAGACGATCGGTTCACCTCTGCTGGTTTTGAAACGGTGGTGTGTGTTTTTACTATTTCAGCGAGCATCTGTTGGTTTGGTTGTCCCGAGCACGCCAACTATAAGACCCACATGTGTAAATAGGCAGCAGCGTGACGCTGTGTTGTTTCTGTGTTCCAGTTGTTGCACGTGTTCTGATCCAGGAAAGGACTGAAAATAAAGTTTTATTGAAAGTTTGGGATTTTATTCCAGACATTTGTTGTTTGTTCAGGGGAAAATTCTACGGGATTCTGTTAGAATTTTGTGAATTTAAATTTTTAATTAAAGGACATGAATTGAAGAGTCTTCATTTAATATTTAAGATAATGTAGGCGCATTTGAAATTTTAGCTGGATTAGGATTTTATTGTAATGTTTTAACAATTTAATCATCAGGAAATTGCAAATTTTCTGTAATAATTTTAACATGACATTAATAATTAGTATAAATAATTAATATTATTATATTTTGACTATTCTTGTAACATGTGACTAACAACACATTTTGTGTTTAAAAAAAACTTTGACTGTTAAATTGCGTGTACAGTAAACCACAGTCGCTCAGTCACTAACTCAAAAATGTTTTAACAAACAGAAGATCCGTTCAAAAGATTGTGTCATCTATTCAAAGCTCAGAAGAACCAGAACCAGCATCTAGCTAAAGGAAGCAGCATTGGCAGCTAATTTAAGATATGATTTTAGCTGACGTTGGAAAACTCCTCAAATGAAGTGAGTTACTATTTTCAAAGTCCTTGCACTTAAGTGGTTTGGACCCGGGTGAGACGTAAATGTGTGACTCAATTCTAGGAAGTCAGACGACTGGAAAAAAAAAAGACAGCTCAAAAAAAAGTCATGGAAAACTTGAATCACAGATCAGATCTCAACAAAAGAAATATTCAAGTTGAAAATCTTTATTGATATACATTGTGTAATTTGTTAAGAACAAAACGACGCAAGAACTAATCAAAGGAAACCAAAATCCTGGACCCACTGAGGGCCGGATTCTAAATCACACGGTGAAATCAGAGGGGAAAACTGAAATCACAGGTTCTGATCCAACTGGTGTGAATTCAATCGAAACAACTCATAATGTGTCTCAGTGGTGTGTTGGCCCTCCTGAGAACATCTGGACATGCTCCTGATGAGACTGTGGATTGTATCATGGGGGATCTCCTCCCACACCTGAATATGGGCATCAGTCAGCTTCAGGACGCTCTGCGCTGCTAAACGGGGGCATCTGATGCACCGATTCCTAACGATCCAGAGGTTCTCAGGTGGACTCAGGTCCTGGGAACGTGAGGACCATGGCAATACCTTCATCGTCCAGGAGGAACCAGGTGTCCACTGCACCAGTGTAAGATCTGAGAATGGGTCTGAGGATGGTGCCTCACAGCAGTCAGGGTACTGTTGGCTTCAACGTGGCGGTCTGTGAGACCCTTAAAGGAGCTGCCTCCCCAGACCATCACTGACTCACTGCACAGGCAGCTCAATGTTGGCCCACGGTGTCTCCAGACTCATTCACGTCCGTCACATGAGTTCAGTGTGAACGGACTCTTATCTGTCAGGAGGTCGGGGCACCAATGAAGAACCAGCCAATTCTGCTGTTCTCTGGTGAACATCGATCCAGCTGCACAGTGCTGGGATGTGGGTCCAGGTCGCTCTAAAAGACACTGGGCCCTAATGCCACCCTCATGGGGTCTGTTTCTGACAGTTTGGTCATTAGCTAGGGTTTTGGCGGTGCTCCTCCTGTTCCTCCTCACACTGAGGAGAAGATACCAGTCTGGCTACTGGGTTGTTGTCCTTCTACGGACCCGACCAGCTCTCCAGGTATCTCCTACACGCTCCAGTGACTACTGGGAGACGCATCAAAACCTTTTTGGGGCGGGATATATGGATGTTCCATCCTGGAAGAGCTGCACTACCTAAGCAACATGGATGGGCTGCAGGTACCAGATCATGCTACCAGCAGAGACAAGGTCTCTAGCAAAGTCCAAAACTAGAGAAAAATCAGTCCAGAAGGATGAGGAGAGAGAAATGGTCACCACCTGGTGAACCAGAACCTGTTTGGGGGTTGTCCTTCTGTTGCCTGGCCTTTCCTCCAGTTGTCGCTTTCATTTGAATCAAAATATGTTAAAATGATTCACAAACGCTTCCCCTTCACAACTGGACCGGTGTAGAACCCAGAGGTTTTACTGACTGTTCTATTGGGAGGACTACGTGCTTCCGTCATTTATTTTGAGCAGTGTAGCTTGGCATCATCAGTCCTGTATTTCCTGTAAGCGAGTATTTTTTCTGTTGTTGTAATACTTCAAATATTATTTCTTTTTTTTTATCATCCATCTATCTTGCAATAAAAACTCTTAAATTTTACATTCTAGCTATTTGCTAGCCTAAAAATCTGTTGGCACCAGAGAGCTGAGCCTAAAACGATGGAAAGAATCCTACGCCTTCATGAAATAAAGGGGTTCTAATATTTTGTCTTGATTCAATACTTAAATAAAAATAAGCAGAGGAGAAACTCGAACAATAAAAGTCAATCACAAATGAAATAATAATCCTAAATATAATGTTATATTTTTCATCAGTGTAAATTTTCCGTATTTCAGCTAGAGACTTCAGTATCGGTATCGCCTGATAAAGGTCGATGATGGAACATTTGAAGGTCTTGAACACGTTGGAGCTTCAGCCTTAGATCTGGAGTCTGAAAGAAAGAAAATCTTTTATCTGAGTGGGAGTATCTTCTATCCAGCGCCATAGAAATGGGCTTTAAAATGAATGGAATGGAAGCACCAAGGAGAACAGAGCTGTGATCTGAATGAAGGTTTAATCAGCATCATCTATCTGTAGCTGCACTGAAGAAAGTTCCTAAAGCACTTTTAGCAGACATAATTACTCTTTTTGATGTTTTTTGTGTATGTGTTGGTTAAACTACTGACACTAGGCACATGACAAAAACAGTTACAGAATAATTAATACACATTCCTGCTAATACATCATGTAAAACACAGTTTCAAACCAGCACCTCGGTTAATAATGAAGTATTTTTACGCTTTAGTGGTCTCTATTTTACTGCAGTTTAGTATCTGATCACCTGTCCAGAAGTAAAGATGCTGTTTAGATAACATCTTACCTGCTGTTATCGTGGGAAAGAGTTGGGTCTGTTGAGAGAATTAAGAACATTCTTATAAATCTCAGGTATATTTTGATGTAAACTTCTGAAATGTTTTTTCTCTTTTTTTTCTTTTTTTTTTACCTCTTGACTTCATGGCTGGTTTCAGCAAACTTGTGTCTCAACAGGAAGGAGGCCACGGCGTCAGCCACCTACAGGGACCAAACCATGATTACATCTACTCTTAGTGATAATAATCTCTTCTACTTTTCAGCAGCACAACCAGCTACTCGTTCAGAGTCTCCTACAATTTCAGAAATAAACCCAGATGATTTATCTGATGATTTTTGGTCAGGTACTTTAGAAGAACAGTTTTCTCACCTTGTCTGGTTTGCCTTCATGCACTGCGTGGCCACAGGGGGGCAGCACCTGCATCATGAATTTACCTGCAGACAAGACACGTAAGGTGTGATGCTAAGTAGACAAACACACTCTAGTCTGTCACTTCCAGCAGTGTTACTGACTGACAAGACCAGATGAGAACTCAAGACAAGACAAGACCTTCTCACGGTGGGGGCGTGTCTTCTCTGAAGATGTCCCTTACCTCCTCCATCACAGTACGATGTAGGAACGGTGTGAAAGTCAGCTATTCGAAATATCAGAAAACTACTTTGGACTTTGACTCCTCTGACTTCTCCGGTTTTATAGCAGCTCAAAATGTAAGGATTAAAAAAAAAGGAAATTTTATAGTTATTTATTTTAACTGCTGTTTGTTAGCAAGAATGAAGAAAAACCTACAGATTATTACATTTTGGTGACATCATAATAACGTTTTCTTAACCATTGCAAGATAGGGCAATTTTGAAAGTTTTTGGCAGTTACTGACAAATTAATGGACAGATCCAAATGAAATTCATCCAAGAGTTGGGTTTTGCATTAAATCTTATAAGACGGTACACTGCTATGCCTTGGCAGTGAATTGCACTTTCTGAGTCGTTTCTAGATTTAAAAAAGTCTTTGTTTTTCTGTGCGAAAAGCTCCGAGAACCAAACGGACCTCGCCGTTACATCCTACCTTGCATCTGGCCGATTGTCAGGTCTCTGTCCAGCCGGTGGATTCCTGGAAAGAGAAGCAACTTCAGTGAAACATGTTTACTTTTGAAAGAGAAAAACTTTTTTTTTAGGATTTTTAGGTTAGGATTTTTCAACCCATAAACCAAGAAGAAGCTATCCACATAACAAAATAATAATACGCTGATAGCCACGCAGACAAAGAGTCATTCCAGTAAGATAACCCTCTACCCTAAAGTATCCGTTTGTCTGATAGAAACTCATGAAGAATACGACAATGGCAAAAAATTGCAAAGGGTCGAAATAGTCAGTAAAGACTGGATCCCCCATCATCATCAATCCACAGCCGCTGGGCGCTAATAACAAAGCGGCGATGACAATTCAATAATATCCCTCACTTTTCAGGGATATATATGGCGACGCCTTGACGGAAATCTGCATCACACAACATAAAGTCCAGTTAATTTATTTTCCTCTCATCTCAAAGGAGTGAAGGAGAGCAGAAGAGTCAATAGTGACGTAGGGAGAATGGTAGACTTCGGAACCTGGTAATGTGACATCATCACAGGTGAGGTCCTGATGTCACTGAGTGAATGAGACATGAGGCAATTGAGTCTGTAAATCAGGTACAATCAGGAAAAACTCTTAGAGAAGGTTGGAACTACGGTGGTTATTGGTAAATATACACTGCCCCAGAAAATTAAGGGAACACTTAAATCACAGTCCGGATCTCGATGAAAGAAACATTCAAGTTGAAGATCTGTATTGATATAGATTGTGTCATTTCTTTAGAACAAAATTATGCAAAAAAGATCACTGGAAATCAAAATCATTAAACCATTATGGGCTGGATTCTAAATTACCCCAAAATTCAAAGTGAAAAACTGAAATCACAGGTTCTGATCCAACTTTAGTGAATTTCATCACAACAATTCATCATCTACCTGGGCATCATCTACCTGTGCAGCTGGACTACCTGTGCAGCGTCAATGGGCTGCAGGTACTGCCTCATGTCATAAGTAGTGACAAAGACACCAGCAGAACACAAAACCTGAGAAGACTCAGTAAGGAAACATAAGGAGAGAGAAGATGGACCCCAAAAAGGGGTTTTCATGCTTTCTGCTTTTTTTGAGCTCTCCGTTGCACCTGTTGTCACTTTGATTTGGTCCAAAACAGGTGAAACTGATCTGCAGTCACTCGTGTTTCCTAAATAGACTGATTGATATCCCTGTGATTTGGCTTGGTGTCATACTACGATTATTTAGTGTTCCCTTAATTTTTTTGAGCAGTCTACATAAAAAAAATGCTTTTCCAATGGAGTTTTTTTTCAATTCATGCCCACTCCGGGGTTTATTACACTACCGCCCACAGTGTAAGATCACAGGGACCGGTGAGACTGAGAGACTGGAGAGGGAAACTGACTTCTTGGATACCTACCTGCCAGTAGCAGGAGTTTGGGCAGGTTGCAAGCCAGGAAGAGGTTGGAGGTTCCCCTGAACCAGCCATCCCAGTATTTCTCTGACTTTGACAGGTCTACACGCCACTTGTAAACACTCTGGCAGTCAGACAAGGAGATGAAACTGGGTGGTTGGTTATTAACTTCATCATAAAATAGCAAGAAGAAAAATTCCCGTGGCAATCAATGCTATGTAACTACATGTAAACTTTCTTCTACAACCGGTTTTAAGTGGGACGCCACCATTTTGTATAAACATAAGAAGAGGTTATGAAAAGAGCTGAGTCGTAAGGTAAAGCTCTCAATTTACCGCCTGATCTATGTTCCAATCCTCACCTATGGCCTTGGGCTCAGGGTAGTGACCGAAAGAAAGAGGTCAAGGGTATAAGATGCTGAAATGAGTTTTCTTTGTAGGGTGGCTGTGTTCAGCCTCAGGGATAAGGCTTCATGTTTAAAAGCAGCCAGTTGAGGCCGTTCGGGTATCTTATTAGGATGCCTCCAGGACACCTCCCTTTGGAGGTTTTTAAAGCACATCCAACTGGGAGGACACTCCAGGGTACACTCAGGACTCGCTGGACGGACTAAGGATCTCATCTAGCCTGGTCAATGCCTGGGGACGAGCTGGAGAGTGTTTGTGGGGAGGAGGGACGTCTGAGATACCTTTCTTAGCCTGATGCTGATGGATGGATGTCTGCATCTCAAAGAAGAATGAAGTCAACCAAAAACGATTGCTATTATTGCTGTTAAACTATTGAGAACACACTGCTTGATGCACAAATAAAACCTCCTCCTATATGCAGATGATGATATGTAATACACACCTCTTTAATTACATCACAGAAGCGCTAGATGTCCTTAAGACAGCAGAACAGTTAACAAAGGGCAGAATAAATAGATACGGTCAAACTGCCCCAATTGATTGTTAGGGCATAAAGTGAGTATTGGAGCACAGAGACAACAATCAACGGTCAATAAAACAGAATATTTGTGTTGAGTGTGAATCAGTAACTTTAACATCGGTGTTCCTGTCCCAACGTTTTTCATACCTGGTTGTTGCCGAGGCTCACCTCTGAGGCAGGGTTCTCGCTGTCGTTAACGGAGCTCTGATCATAACTCACAACTCTTCGCTGCTCTCCACGACAACATCTGGCTTCGGGCTGGCCGGCTCCAGAGACTCTGCATCGTCCGCCTCACATCTGACACAGGACAGAAGGGTGGAGTGGGAGTCATCAACACAGGTTCTGTCTGATTCAAGTCAGGAATCTAGATCCAATTCCATAGCCGGCCTACCTTTGGATTTGACCAACCATCGAGACTCTGGCAGATGTCAGGTTCCTGATTTGTCCACTCTTGACGCTGAAAGCAGAACGAGAAAAGTCTTGTCAGTAAACCGGTTCTTTTGGTTCTGGGTATTGTGGACTCTTGTTAGATCTTGTCGCCGCCTGGCAGATCTGACGATAAGTTTGTACGTTCGTAAACGATCACAAGTCATGTGATCAGATATGACTTAAAGGATGAGGCTTGGCAAAAACTGCGCTGGAATGCCACCTAAACCATTTATTAAAAAAAAAAGCCGCCTTGGGGTGTTTCCCCTGGGCTTATGAAACCTCGTAAACGTGTGTATCATGTGAAGATCTACAGTAAAGCCTCTCGCAGACATGACCTAATCGCACCGTAACTTTTGTTCACAAATAATAGTCTGATTGAGTTTTGCTTTTATGAACGCGAAACTAACCAGCTGCAAAATGAAACAATTGATGATTCTGGTAACTGATCCAGAACAAAGGAGGCAGACTATTGGGTGTGGACAAGACTTAAACATAATTTTACCTGGACTCATGACTTGAAGAGTAAACATTGTTTACCTCCACTCGATAGCATGGTCCATTGACTTGAATGACTTGGGTCGTCCCTTCAGGAAGTTCTGGATGCTGTGCAAAACCTCCATTGCGCTCCCTGCAGAAGAAAAATATGACTTCAGAATAAAGCCCATTATAAAACAGAACGCTTGTATTTGTGTTCTGCTCTCACCCTCCACCACATCAATGGCCACCAGGCCCACCATGGTTGGTAGCAGCATGGTGTTGGCTGTATGCACTGCGATTGCCCCGCCCACGCCGTGACCAACAAGGACGATTGGGGGTGGAGTCTCTCCATAGCAGGCTTGAATCACATTGGCTAAATCACTAAGGGTGTGAAGCACACACAGATGGTTGTGGTTCTGGGAATACCACCATAGCATAGGAAACATGTCATTTAAGCGGACGAGTGTTACCTGGACATAGTTTGAGTGGAGAAGTCATCTGATTGGTGGACCAGGGTGGCACCTGAGCAGAGAACAAATACTCACAATAACGCATTTCAAAGTTCTTCACACTAAAAGCTGAAACCTGTCGGGTAGAGAATGCTGTCATCTACATAAAAGAGATTAATCTTTCTGCGAAGGGTTATACCCCCACACTAGTGGTGATATTTATACCCTTTGGCTGGTTTGTTTATTTCTTTATCAGCGGGATATCTGCCATCGTAAGCCTGTAAGTTCACATTAGCCATTACATTAAAGTACTGATGTAATCACCCCAATTCTAGCTCGTAAACGGCTAACATGGCAGGAAGTTAAGTTTCGGTTTTCCTGTTTCCCAGAGCAGATCACGTGGTTTAAGACTGGATCTGTGAAGGCCTCACGTAACCAGAAAAGTTCTAGACTAGATTTCTGCTCTGATTTTCTAGAGGGGTGACTTAATTTGAATGATGACCAATGAACAAGAAAATGCTCAAATTAAACATCCAATTCATAAAAGAATAGCAGAACAAATGTTTATGTCTCCCTCTCTATCAGCGTAGTTTCACAGAATAATTTCCAATGAAAAGTTTTTATTCACAGGCATCAATAAAAGAAAATAAACTATATTTTTCAAGTTACAAAAAAAAAAGTTATTATTTACGGTTTAAATTTTTTTTTCTCATCCATGCCTTCTCCCGGGCTCCGTAGCCTCTCTTCTCAGGATTAGCCTGACATTTATTAGAGAGACTGGGTAAAAATCTGATGTCTAACAACATAGGAGCGGGGCGTAGCGCTGGCTATCTAAATGTATTCTGGGATTTGTAGCATCTTGGGTTTTTGTGCTGTATAGCATTAATATCATAATTATAAACACTTGATATTGTCTCTGCAGGCCGGACATAATAGTTGTTCGCCCGGATGTGGCCTTGACTTTGACACATTTGCTCTAGAAAGAGCCGTTTTTGTTGATTTTCCTGAATTTCATTTGTTGGAGAAAAACGTCAAATCCTCAAGTGTTTCCTCACCATGACCCCTGAGATCCATGGCCAGAACCCTGCAGTTCACTCTGTTAGTGATGGCAGTCTGTAACACAGGAAAACAGCACTGCTGACTCATCCGCCGTCCACCAACTGACCACCCGACCTTACCGATACTCACGGTGAAGACCGCCCAGGACAGGGCTGAGTGTCCCCCTCCATGCAGCAGAACCAGCAACGGTCCATCTCTTCCTGCTTTATAGATCTTGAATACATCCCTGCTGTCGCTCAGACCCACATTCACATCATCCATCTGATCGAAATACTCCCGCCAGGACACTGGTGAATAGTCCTGCTTAGCGCCAACCCCACTGGTCCACATGCAGATAGCAGAAACACGGACGTTATCGTACCTACATTAATTGTAACTACACACACTGTTCATGAAAATATATAAAATCCATCAAGGACTCCTACAGTGAAGCAAAAGGGACTGGAGGTAATTCTGTTTCAACTGGCACAAATGACCGGAACTCAAGAAGTTCTTGAACTGGTAGTGGAAGCACTTGTTTCCAAAAGACTCGTGTTTATATGTAACACAATCTGACAGAGTCGAGGTCTGACGGCCGTCACACATGTACCGTAACACCCCCGTCACACATCTACACCGTAAGATGTTAAAGTCTGCATTCAAACAAATTCTGCAGAAATACTTTTTTTGACACATGGTATAGATGTTTTTAGTTATTTCATAGTTTACCAATTATTTGTTTTTACATGCTTTGTCCTCATCTCAAAGATCAAAGATCTGTACCCTTTCCATGTTTACAGCCTTGGAGACATTGAGAGGTGACTTACTGCTCAGTGTCGAAGCCCTCCTCCCACATGGTTCCTCTCAGCAGGACGTCCCACTAACAGAAGGTTTTCTGGAGCCTAATGTTTCAATGTGGGTTTTAAGAATTTTGTAGAATTTATCCAGCAGGAAGATCTGCTCCTCTTGTCTGCGGCGCTGAACCTCCCTTGACAAAGAGACACTGCTGACTGTTGCTGAAGTAGAATCAGGACAATAGCGGGTCAGCTGGAGATGTCAGGTAGCATCCCTGTTGTAGCGTCTTCAGTTACATCACTGACCTGCTGCTCGTCACAGAGATCATGTCTCTTCAGCTGAAAGACAAATGTACAAAATCTTTCTTCTCGGGGTCCAAGGCAGATTCCTACGAAGGAGCGTTTGGGCCACATTGATAAAATATAAAAATATCCAAGATTTTGAGAATAGAGTTTTGATTTTACAAGAAAAAATGTCATAATTTTTCAAGAAGTACTTACTATTAGATTTCTTTGTGAAAAACAACAGAGATAATTATCCCAGATGTCATCGGTTTGCACAGGCGCAGAGATAATGTTTAGAAAAATTGAAAATGCTCTATCTGCATCACCGAATGGCTTAGTTATTGTATGGTGTTTCATTTCAAATGCTGCGAAACACACAATACCAAAAGTTAATAATATCGAGGATATGCCAAAGGCTACCTGTGGCTATATTTTCACTGTTCATATTTTTCCGTTTGTGTGTCTTGTCTGTACGTGTTTTAGCGGGGTCAGTAGAGCAGCAGAAGATCAGGCTGTCCCTCGCCGTCCCACAGCAGCCTCACAGGAGATGTTTAGCCCAGGGAAAGGACACGTTCGGCTTAATCAACGAAATTACCAATGAGTCGCTTCTTCGCATTTTTATACCCACTAATTATCATAATAGTAATGAAAACAAACACGTTATGAAACGCAGTATATGATATATGAATAGAAACGAAAAAATGTCAATGACATATAAATATTTTTGGATAATTACAGAAATATCCGAGTGTTTGTTTGCAGTGACAGATATCTCTTTGTATTTATTCTCCAGCAACAATCAATCAAACACATCTTTGAGTATTATTTTGTAAGTTAGACTTTGAATGATTATGTTTGAAATATCTCTACACACTGGTATTACTTCCACACTTCCTTCCTTCATTTCAAACTCGACCATCTGAGTCGTACTTTCGCTGTATCTCCAGTTTTGTGCGTACAGATAAGACAGCGTTTGCGTGGAGGACCACACATTTACTCGTCAAGTTTGCTTTTTATGAATCCCTAGGATTGGGTATTAAGTGGCGTACGCATTCTTTATTACATTCGTCCTCTTATTATAAATATTATCATTCATTTATATTCTATATTATTATTATTATTTTTGTTATTGTTATTGATATTTTTCTCATTACTATTATTGAAGCTATATGGTTAAAACCATTGCTATTCAGGGGCCAAATGTAAAAATAGAAGAAGGATGAAATAAAACACAAGGAAAATGAATGGAGAGGCATGAAAATAAAATCCCCTCCCTCGCTCCGTCCTGTTTTAATTTTTCATAAATCCGTCCTGTGGAGTGGTTAGAAGCTTTCTCCTCGCTTCAGACGCCATGATGGGATGACCCACAGAGGTTGTCTGTCAACGCTGTAGATCCAGAACAGGTAAGAATAAATGGATGCATGGATCATTTGGATTTCTCCTCTTTGAAGTTATTGATATCCACATTTGTAGCAACCTAAGATTTCTGAACAGGAGGCTTTAATTTCTAAAGATATTTGACAAAAAGGTCAAAAACAATGGTTTTGATGGTTGAAATTGGTCCAATCTTCTGTTTTAAAGTGTTAAATCCAGAGACATGGGTGGGATAATAGATCAAAATAGTAAATGTTTAGGTAAAGTAAACCTGGAAAAAGACATTTCCTAATGCTATTTTTTGAGTAAATGTGTCGTTTACTATGACCAGATCTTGATGCCTGAATGATTCTTTATAAAGCTTCAGGGTTTTGGTTGAAAAATGATAAATGAGCCCAAAAACGATCTTTGCTGGTAGCTGAGTCTGTCATTAGAGTAAGGATGAGGAAGAGAACCATCCACAGAAAATCCTTCTTCACCATTGTAAGCTTAACAGGGATGGTTAACGATGCCATCTTATGCCATCTTATGTCATCTTATGTCATTCTCTGTTTGACACAATGTTAAATGTAACACTATATGACACCTATGTTGGATGCAGAATACTGGTATGCTAAAGGCTGACACTGTGGTCACGTTATGCCACTAAATAAAGGCAGCGTTTAGCTAAATAAGTAAATCTCCTAATCAAAATCTTGTTTATTCACTTTAAATAATATTAAGTGATAGTTTTAGACTTTTCATATGAGTTCTGTTGACCACATATGTTTCCATCTGTTCAATTAGGTACTGACAAATCCTACAAATAAAATTCTGACATCATGGAAACCTCCCCAAATATGTCTAAGAGTGAGAAGGATGATGTCCAATCAGAATCCCCGATTACAGAAGAGGCGGGGCTTGCAGATTTCCTCAGCAACGCGGATCCAAACACCAACTGGCGTCCAGAACCTAACTTCAACCTGAATCTAACATCACCGAGAGCCCTGCACCTGAATACAGCGATGTCCATGTCCAAAGGAGGCAACAAAAACGATGACAGGATTAAAAGAGGCGGGAAACATGGGGTAGAAAGGTCGGTTACCGAGGAAACGGGACCTCTAACTATTGCCTCCAGGGAGAAAGATAATCCAGCGAGGCAGCAAAGCAAAATTGTTTCATCTCGCTTACAGACAGTCGAGCAGAAGCTGAAATCTGTAAAACTCAAAAAGAATCCTAAATTTGGCCTCAAGATACATGCGGCAAGTTCAAAACCCGACAGATTGGAAACAAAAACAATCACTAGTAGCTCCAGAACAACAGAAAGAGTTGCCTTGACAACCAGCCTGAAGACAAAGACAACAAGTAAAATGACAGTCACCCTAAAAATGCAAACAAACAGGAAGGAAGATGATGGGAAGCAAATGAACCTGGAGACGCCGTCACTTAAAAGTCTTCAGCTTCCTGAGAACCAAATGGTCCAGAATCAAGAAGTTGATCCAAAACTGGTCATTCAAACCCTAACAACCCCAAAACTAGAGCAAGTAAGAGCAAAGTCCAATGAGCAGACCAAGCTTGAAGCAAGAGCTCACAGTTCTGAGATTCCTCTTGGAAAACCAAAACCGCTAAGCCAGAAGTCAGAAACGGCCCTGCTGAATACCAAAATCTCTCAGCACAGTTCTCTAAGTCCAGAACCCACCAGACTGGAGAAACCCTCTGTGACCAAAAACTGCAGTTCATCAGGATCCAAGGAAAATAAAGACTCGAGTGCTAGTTCTGGATCCAAAACCAGTTCCAAATCCGGTTCAAATTCTAAAGGTACAATGCTGATCAGGGACAGTCTGGAATTGACAACGGGTCTCAAAGATAGTCCCACCTCTGAAACCACTACCGGGTCCAAAGATAGCCTGGATTGTAAAATTGATTCCGGTTCCAAGACCAGCTGGAGCTCAAAGGTGACCTTCGACTCCAAAAGTGGCTCCACCTCCAAAGACAGTCACAAGCGTAAGTCCAGGACCGGTTCCAGAGAAAACCTTGATATCAAAACTGATGTCAAAGCAAGCAAAACCAGTCCAGATTTAAAGACAGCTGTTAGTTCCACGTCTGGGATGGGGTCAAAGAAGGACCAGAGTCATAAAACTCCTTCAGACCACAAGACCAGTTTGAAAACCAGTTCAAATCTTAAACTTGGTTCTGACTTGAATCTCAGCTGTAATTCGGATGTTCTTTCCAGTTCTAACCCTGGTCCAGCTGAAACACCTTCTAAGCCACCTATGGTGGTCTCCAGCTCTAAATTACACCCTGTTGGATCTGGATCTGTCACACCATCGTCCTCTAGAATTGATCTGTACAACGGTGACACCCTCTGGACCACAAGAACTGAACTCCCTCTGGGTGCTAAGGCTGAACCAGATTCTTCTAGCCCTGGACCTCCGGCTCCGGTACATCTATCTTCTGCCCCAATGCTCTATTCCAAACCAAGTTCAGCGAGTACCAGTCCCGGGTCAGATCGTGGGAAAAGTGTTGGTTCTGTTGGAACAAACGGAGAGGTCCAGAGGAGTCCTGGTTCTGCTTCAGGTTATCATATTTACACAGTACTCTTTATTTTTATTAATGCGCTCTGAGAACCTTATAGCAGAGAAAAATGTATTTGTTTGTTAGAACTGAATAAATCTCCAAAACCTACAATGATTCAGGATTCAAGATGAACTTTATCATCATTCCGACTATCCAGCAGATACCAGAGCAGCAGAACTAAATCACGTTTCTTCTGGCTCAATAACAAAATAAAGAAAAACACAAAAGTGAAAGGGCAGTAACATTAACAGATATAAAAAATAAAAACAGAATTATCAGTCTGTACGTAATGTAATCCTGTACGGGATGCAGAATTATACACAACAAATATAATAAGTGTAAGTGCGTACTATTAAATTGTACAGTGTTACGTATAAGTGCACATGATATGGTTTTATATGGGGAGGAAAATTGCACATGTTATGTATCTAGATTGTTGCACGATAAAAAAAAGGGGGTATTGAAATTGTTTAGTACTGACACAAAGGAACTTATTGCACGGGTGGGTTTTTGTAAAGTGTGTTGGAGTTAGAGGGGGTTCAGAGGTCTGATGGCAGTGGGAATGAAGCTGTTGCAAAACCTGGTTGTTCTGCACTTGATGCCTTGGTACCTTCTGCCAAAGTGGAGGTGGGTAAAGAGTCTGAGACAGGGGTGGGCGGGGTCTCTGACCACACAGGTGGTTTTGGTCAGGCAACGTTTGTGGACCATGTCTTTGACGGAAGGGAGTGACAGCATAACCAAGTTACCTTGGTTATGGTTCCGCTCACACCGCCTCCACTTCCTCCGCTGACGGGTCGAGCTACTTGAAGACCACACTGCTGAGTAGGCCTCTGAGTCTCGTGGGCCTGGCACACTACCAGAGTGTCCAGATCGACAGAAAATACCGGAATATCGTTTATCCAGCAGGATCTGTGGATCGTATATAAGTCTGTCCTCACTTCCAACTTTCCTTCTCTTGCTTGCAGTATCTTTATCACCAACACTTACAACAAATTCTTATGGAAAAGATCCATAAGAATAGACAGAAATTTAATGCAACTCCACCAAAACGGAGCTCAAGCCCCGCCCCTCCTAGGAGCCATGTTTTCTTCACCAGAACTTAAGATAGAAATATGGATCGGACTTTAGATCCGTCTCCAAACTTTAGACTTCATTGGAAAGCAAGATTTTGATAACTACTCGGGTTTTCATTAAAGCTCAGGCTGGCAGGTTTATTTTAACAACAGTTTTTGAACTATGCTTTCTGGTTCCAATTGTTCTTTGGAGCTTTATACCTCAACTGTTCCATTCATGCAAATGAATGTGTTGCACTGAGATACAGTATATTGGCATTGTTGTTTATGAACCTATACCCTAAATACTTAATTATTCCTAATAATATTAGTATCGGGAAAAGCAACAAGCAACATAAAATTGTCAAATACCTCAATTTCCTTTGAAATTCCTTTTTAAATCTATAATGAATGTATAAAATATCTTAAATCAAGACTGAAGCTAAGACAGAGTTCAGATAGACATTCAAGTTGGTTAAAGATATTTAAAAAAAATTTTTCCTCTCTGTAGGTTCTGGCTTGCTGGATCCTCTGGACATATCCAGCCCTGAAACCAGAACCACTGTGGCCTTGATATCCGTATCGGAGCCGGCACCAGTTGGATCTGTTGCTGATCAAACCAACCCCAGTGGGAAATTCAATCAAACCAATCGTACTCGTGGTCTCACCTTGGATTTTATCACAAAGACATCAATGGAGGCCAGCACTGCCAGTATGACAGAAAGTTCAGACCCACCAAAAACCGAAGGGCGAGGAGAATTGGTGATATTACAGGGGACATTGCAATTACGAGGAATATCAGATCAAAACGACGATTCTGAGTGTCCTCAGAACAAAACGTTGTCGAGGATAAAGAGTGCTGAGAACAAGATGGAGGACAGGAAGCAAAAACAGAAAGATCTAGAAAGTTTGTCTCTCTCCGTCGCTTCACCCCTCCATGCTTCGACCCCAGCAGTGACAGTAAAGGACTCTGCCACCATGACCGACCCCAGTGAGAGGCTAAATCTGCGAGCAGGAGAGCAGCGAGGGGTGGGCGTCCAAGTTGAGGTTGAAGCTTTGGAAGATTCCATCAGCTCCAATCCACATAGAGGAGCTCCCACCTCCTCCTCTTTTCTGATTGGCTCAACCAACTGTCAGTCAGGTGTTATGACATCACCGGCGGCCCCATCTACGTGCTGCGTTCCTGCAGGCCAGTGGCCATTCCAACATGTCTGCAAGATCGATATCGAGCTGTGCAGTCAGCCGGTGGTTCCTTCCATTGTGATTGACAAGGCCGGTTTTGAGAGCATACAGGAGGACAAGGAGGAGGACGTGTTAAGAGGGGGAAAAAAGGAGGAAGAGGAGAGAGCAGTGAAGGCGGAGCCACTGGTCGTGACGTGGGACAGACAGGGAATGACGTGGGAGGTGTACGGCGCTTCGATGGACATGGAGTGCTTGGGAACGGCGATCCAATCCCACCTGGAGTCGAAGATTCGGCAGCAGGCGAAATACATCAGCACCCTGAGAAAGTTCATCCGTGCTAAGAGGCGGAGGAGGAAGAAGAAGAAGGTGAAGAAGAAGAGGACAGGAGGGATCCTGGGATGCTGCAGGATGACGCCTGCTGTGGCAAACTAGTCCTGCAAGTTCAAATCCACCTCAATCAAGATTTAAAATACTTATTAACACCTAAAGTCTGCATGTTTTATCAAATATTCACTCTCTGATTATATTTATAGATTTAATATGGGATTACCTCCGATAGGATAGCAAGAAGAAAAATAACCCATATTTAATCCATCCAGAGCTTTCTGGTGTTTCTTGCATCTTTTTTGGTGTGAATGGTGCGTAAAATGGAAAAGTGAATCTTAATTATTCCTAAACACTCAGCAATCAAAGTACAGGAAAGGACGTAAACGGGTACGAAGGCTATGATGCTCCACCTGTTCCCTGTCACGGTACGAGCATTTTACCTCTAAAGGTGGTATGTTTTTATCACTTCTTGTTTTCACTTCAAAAGAACATTTCTGCACCTGTATAGACTAAAATATGTATTTCATCCTGGCACAGCGTCAACCCATTGGAAAGTTTGAGCATTTTTCCTCATGAGGCACAGAAAGTCATTTTGCACCGATGAAGAAGAATTATTTCATCTGATCATTTGAGGGAAAGGAATTACCTGGAGGAGTCTCAGTTGTCTCTCTTAGATGTATACGTTTATTACAGACAAATCTGGTGTAACAGAAAAGATCCGGGCCCGCTCAGGTGAAAGTCTCATCCTGGAATCTTGCAGGACCAGTACATCCAGCAGGACCTAGTATATGAGTTCTACAGGTCAGGCTATCTTGAGAACATTTATCAGATATAACATAGTAGAAACAAGTGGGACAAAGGGAGGATTTTCATTTCCCTAACATGCACCTTCATAAGAATTTTATTAAATATTTGTTCAACAAGATCATTATTTGACTGATTTGAAGAGTAAAATTCAATTTTCAACATATTTATTACTACTTATAATAATTAATAAATATAAAATGCTGCGAGAACTGACTTTTCTTTAAAACGTTCCATTCTATAAAGCCGTGTCAAAGCTCACACTATTCGAATCCGGATCTTGATATCACCTGCTAAGGTCATTTTAACCTTAACCTGCATAAAAATACATTTATGAATCCTGTCTACAATGATTTTGTACCTTTAAAATTAAACACAGATATCACCCCAAGGTGCACGTCTACACCTTAGAGGGTACTTTTATGAAAAATGTACAATCGGGTACCAAAATGTTCAGCCTATTTCTCTGTGTGTACGTCTGTTATGACATGAACGAAACCAAACAGCAGACCGTGTCTACAGACGGACCATTGTTCATGTGTCGGGGATTATAAGCTCGCTAAAAAACGATTCAGTAACATTTTTCTGTGTTCATGATGCAGCAGAGCAGAGATAGCAGCTCTCTCATCTCACGGCTGCTGATTATTTCTTTTGAATATTTAGACACCTGAATATATATAAATATATTTACTGCACCAAAACATTCAAAAGCAAAGTGTGTGTGTGTGTGTGTGTGTGTGTGTGTGTGTGTGAGAGCAACCGAGACATTAGTTTTCTTTCTGGCTAATTTCACAGATAAGAACTTTCCTTTCATGTCTGTTCCTGTTTTTCTTCTGTCCCTTCCTTCTCTTTCAGTTGTATCCTTTGTTTATTATATATAATACATATTTTTCATTTTTACCTATTCTCTCTTTAATCGCTCACTTCCCTCCATTTATCTTAATTCCTCTATTTCCTGTTTTTTCCTTCCTTTTCTATTATTTCTTTCATTTCTTTCTTTGCCATTCCTTCATTTATTTATTCACATTATTTTTCCTCTCTATTCACATCTTTCTTTTTCTTTCATTGATTTTATTTCCTTTCAACCCTTGCTTCTGCTTTTATTTGTATTACTCTTTATAAAACACCTTTTGGCATAAATTCCCATTTCTTTTCTTATCTTAGTTCTTTCCTTTCATTCGTTCCTTCAGATTTTCTTCCTTTTCCCTTCAATTTGCTCTTTCCTTTATTTATAAATCTTTAGCTGTTTTTCTCCTGTTAATTTCTATTATTCTCTTTCTTGACTTTGCATTCCAGTTCATTTATTCTCTTTCCCACTTTTGATTATCATTTCCTTTCCATAATGTCTTTTTCTTTCCCTTCCTTATTTTCTGGCTCTTTCCTGTGTCTACCCTACCTTGGTCTCATCATACTCTTCCTCTCAGGTCGCTTCCACTCTTCTTCTCTCCTTCCTCTCTGTTCAGCTATTAATTAATTCAGTTAATCTTTGACAGAAGCGACACACGGACGCTTATTATTTCAGTTTTACTCTTATTGCAATCGACGCCAGATCAAATGCAAAACTTTTCTCCTTCATCTGTTTCTATCATTTCATCCTATTTTAGGCCCAGAAAACGCTGTGAGATCTTTGGTTTCTTCTCTCCTCCTCTGCCTCTCCAAGTCGACCCTTTTCCCTCCTGGTTCCTCTGAATTATTCAGGAACATTAAAGTCACGCTGATGTTAACAACAGAGTGGGTCCTCCATCTTTTATTCACCCTCACTGACTACACAGAGAAAGATTTCAGGAAGTAAGTGCCTGTTCAGGATTTTAAAAAAAGGACTTCCTTATTAATCTGTTAAAGGTTATCATCTCTGATTTAGTACCAAAACAATACGTTTTCACTCATTTCGCATTAAATGGGTCTAATCATTATCTGATAAAAACGTGTTGGACCTTTCAGAAGGCAGCTCTGCAGGAAGCTAAAGCAGCAGAAGTGAAGCTATATCCACTGACATTAGATAACATTGATATTTTAACAGATATTACCTTTGTTAGATATGATAACATTAGCTAACATTAGTTGTGTCAGCTGTAATCAGCGAACATTTGAGTTAAAAGCTGTCATTTTTTAACTCAAGCTTTGACAAATGAAACTATAGCCAAAGCTGTCATCCTTGACAGCAAGAATACTTTCGCTGAAAAGTCCCCAATTCCCTGCATTGTACAAGGAATCCCCCTGATTGAACTCCTCACATTAAATGTGAAATTCTGTTTGGAAAACTGTGTTTTTTGTATAAATAAAGATCTTTCCTAGAATCAGTCCAGCTTTTCCTCAAAACTAAATATGGTCTATGTCAGTATCATATTTGAAAATGATCCATGAAATATGTTTTGGGTTATCATATTTATACAAAGGATCTGCGGCAGACGTGATAACGATTTCATAATTTCCCCGACTCTTCAGAGATATAATTACCTAACTTGAGTTACCATAACTGACATTATCAAGCTTTAGCGATTATGAAATTAGCAAAAATAGCTATGTGAGCTATATTTAAGCAGGTTTAGCCATGTTAACTGACATTCACTAACACTGGGTATGTAAAGAGACATTATCTATTGTTAGATATATTATCCGGCATTGGTTAATGTTAGCTGTGAAAGTTGAAATTGGCCAATGTCAGCTATTTTAATGGATATTAGGTAATGTTATGTCTGTTGACAGAAATTAGCCTGTTTTAGCTATAGTTAATTGATATTAGCTAACAGCTTTTGCAGATAAACTTAGCCAGGTTTAGCTTTGAGTGCTGAAATTAGCAATGTTTACTATGTTAGCTAAATTTAGGTATGTTATCTTATTGTTGCTTACATTAGCTGTTTTAATGTTCATTAGACAGTCATATATTATAATACTGGCTTTAGCTAACATAAGATTTAGCATCTGAAATTAGCTAATTTAAAACGTGATGGTTGACATTATCCAACTTTAGCCATGTTAACTGGCATTAGCTAGTATTATCTAACGACAGATGAGATTAGTCACCTTTAGCCTTGTAAAATGAAATTAACAACTTCAGCTTTGTGAGCTTCATTTAGCTATGGTTAGATATCTTCAGTTATTTTAACTGAAAACTGCAAATTTTATGTATTTTAACAGATATTAGCTGTTGTTTGATACAGTTTGTTAACTGTCATTAGTTAATGTTAGCTGTGACAGCTGAAATTATCCAATTTAAGCTATGATAGCTGACATAATCCAACATTAGCTATGTTAACCGACATTCCCTAACGTAAGGTATTACTAGATATGTTTACTGGCATTAGCTAACGTACCTCTCAGAGCTGAAATAAGGAGTTGGACTCTTCAGCTGGTGCGGAACAAAAAACAACAACCAAGGAAAAAAATTTGAATTGTGTTATATTTATTGATTTTTGCATTATATCTGCCAATGGTTCACATGATTTTACTTCTCACAGGCAAGAATCCGTCACGATCTGAAGATTCTGCACTCTACAGATACGACGTCCCTCACAGAGAAAGGACGACATCCCTACTGGAGTACATGAACAATAATAATATCTACATTAACAATAATATTATATATTAACAAATCTATGATTAGAATTTGAGAAAAAACATTTAAAATCATGTCTGAAAAAACGTTTTTTGTAGTAATTGAATCAACAGATTCTGCAGCTCTGATGACATCACAGGGCTCCAGATTAACTGTGTACTGGTGAAATTGGTGCGCTAATAATACATTCTATGCCTTAGTTTTTTTCATTCACTAACACTAGGTTTTAATGGATGAGCTGTGATTTAAGCAGATAATCCTCAGCAGAGCCCTGTTTTACCAAAGAGGTGATGAAGAGGATAATGAAGGTCTAGGTGAACTTCTTCATGAGGCGTAGCTTGATGTAACTAATGATGAGTAAGGAAATGGTCATGATGATCATAGCAATGTAGTTCTGCAACACGCCCCAGAGGGAGTTATCCACGCCCTGCTGAATCAGGAAATCCTCCCCAGCGCAGCTGGAAACACAGCAGAAATGTTCCTTTATGACCGACCGACATACCTATCCGACCAACTTACCACTTATAGTTATAATATATATAAACTTGTTAACTACTAATTAAACACTACTTAATTATTTAACCACAAATTTTGTGTTTCTTCATGACTAAACAAACTTAATTTCCTTTCATCCATTAAAACAAAAGCCTATTAAAAAATGTAAACATATGGGAACACATAACTAACACGCTGAATGGCAACTATATAACTGATTAAATAGCACCAAATAAATTGACAAATGTGCATTAATAAGTACCTTTTATGAAACTAAATAGATTACTTAAGTAATTTAAATAAAACTGAGTTGTATAACTGTACTGGGAAAATGATTAACTTCTGCCCCTTTATCTAACACCAAATTGAGGCTAACTAAGTGGATACGTTACTTAGAACTAACTGGCATGTCAAGCGAGCACGTAATCAAACAGGCATTCACTTTCTAAACAAATAACCGTCCAGCTTACTAACCACAGCTTAACATTTTGTTTTTTCACATTTGTGTGTATATAGAAGTTTATTTCTATTCAATTCCATCTATTCTATTCTAAAGTGACATTAAATTTAAACAAAAAACATTAATGTAAACCAGACTGACTAAAACCAGTATCCTGTCAGCATGTAACACATCACACTGGCCAGTGAGTGGAGCCTTGGACTGGTTTAAACCAGTTTAACTGCCGTACATGTTGGCTGATTTGTGCTGGTCTCTTACAATTGTCCTTCTGAGCTGTTCAACCCCTGACAGAAGTTCAGTCCAGTGAACTCGTTGGACAGCAGAGCCTGTAAAGACATCAACGATACTCTCATACTGCACACGTATTTATACTTGTTCATATATGTACAGTAGTCACATGTATTACTTTCCCCGGGCGCTCCAAAGGGCCGCCCACTGCTCAAATGCAAAGAAATAATTTCACTAGGTTGTACTGTGTGTGACTGTATGTGATCAATATAGGATACATTATTATTATTGTTATTATTAATTATGGGTTTGACTGGTATTAGGTTTGTCTTTGGAAGTAAGAGAAACCCAACAGGAATTGACATAATTGGTTGAGGGTGTGCATACATACGCTGAAACCGTATCGTGGAATGCTGAAGTATTTCAACCATGCGAGCCAATTGACAATGGTGGGAAGGTTCACGAGCAATCCAGTGAAGATCTTCACAGAGAAAAAGAGAGAGAGGGGTTTGTTTTATACCAGGTGGCTTATCATCCATGATAAGAAGCAAATGCTAATAAGCTAGATGCATAGCAAACTAACTCCAACTGGCAAATGGTAGAAACTCCGACTATAACCAACCCAGTCATCATGGTGTACGGTATGTTGCGAGAGAACAGAGTGATTGACAGCTATGGCGACAGGAAGCAAAAGGAGCAGTGCTTAGTGAGCAGTCAACGAGCTGCGTGTGTTTGATCGGCTGCATTTGCCTCACCATCATGAAGACAAAGCATATGGTGATGTAGATTTGGGCCATGGACACCACCGAGAGGCCTGTAGCGATGGCCACAACCATGGAGGTGGACGTGTAGGCGACCAGCATCACAGTGAACATGAAGATAAAGAAGTTTTCAGGCGACCTCTTCAGACCTGTGGGCACAAACACACCAATGACCAAAAGAAATGTAAAAATCCTTACATATCATCATATATAAACAAATATCTTAAATTGTATTCCAATTTGCCCACATCCTTAATGGTTGCCATCTTGGCTACATTCAGGAAGGGGAGGGGCTTATAAGACTCTTCAAGCTTGTGAAAATGGTATCAGAGGAGGTGAGTGTTACGGCCGTTAACAATATTGCAAAATTTAGTAATTTAGTAGGTAATTTTTGATCTCGCACAAAAGGGGTACGGTATTTAACAATCCCATTTAGTTAAGTGAAAAAGTCAAGAGATATTTTTGAAAGTGAAATTTGTGGTCCGGCAAGCGCACTGCAGAAGATATTAGTTTAAAAAAAAACTGACACACCAGCTTAGTTAAAGCCAAAACATTTTCATAACAACTCGGTGGATTTTTCCAGTAAAGGTCATAAACCCTCTCATGGGGTCCCATATCCCAATCCTTTTCAAGGCAGGACTGCTGCGCCTTACGGTTTTGTGTAAAAACAATGAGAGAGTAATGGGTGGAATATGTATGATAAACCTCCGATGATAGCAGAGGTTTATCATACATCTGTTTAGGTAATCAAGAGGCAGAAAGGCAGTATGGTTTGACATTTTGACGACTGGCTAAGTCTGCTAAACTTCAAGTGGAAGACTGATTCCAAACCGGATCAGTCATGGCTCGGGTATACAAATACCATCACTGGTACTGTCAGCCAGTAGGGTTCAGTCCTATGGATAGAAACATATGATCTGCTGTGGCGACCACAAATGGGAACGGTCCAAAGACGAAGAAGAATAGTTAGCAGCTAATATGAGCTAGTGGTAATTAGTAGCCTGATAGCAGCAAGAAGCATCTGGTTCCAATTAGAAGCTAGTAGCTGCTATCTGCTACTAGCATTTAACCCAGCCACAAAGGGGTCACAAGCCATTGTACTTCTAGTGCTGGTCCCAAGCCCTGATGAATGGGGAGGGTATCGTCAGGAAGGGCATCTGATGAAAAAACTATGCAAAATCAATGTGTGAAACACAAAAATGATTTCTAAACTGGTTTAATCGGGGCCCAGGTTAACAATGACCACTTCTGGCATTGTGGCATTGTAGCACAATGAGAGAAAAAGTTATAGAGCTAATTGATATGATGGAGAGAAGCAAGGCAGATATATTGTATTTCCGAGACACCAAATTGAAAGGCAGCAAGTTCAGAAGCATTGGAGGACAATACAAACTCTTCTATCACAGTGGATGGAAGGAGAAATGGGCTAGGCGTGATCCTGAAGAGGGAGTATATGAAGAGTGTTCTGGAGGCAAAGAGAGTGTCAGGCAGAGTGATGACCATGTAAGCGCTTATGCTGCGAATGTGAGTTATAAAGAGAATTTCTGGAGTGAGTTGGATGAAGTGATGGAGATTATTCCCAGTGGTGAGAGAGTGGTGGTAGAAGGCTGTGTGAATTTCAAGTAGGAGTTGAAACGGGCTCCAAGAACTGCCACATTACTGGCCAACTACTGCAAAAGTGATAAAAGGGACAGGTAGGAAGGTACTTGGTATTTCATCTGGACAGAGGAAAAAAAATAAAGAGACTTGTTGTTGGACTGAGGAGGTTCAGGAGAGTATACACAGGAAAAGATAAGCCAACAAGAAGTGTAATAGCACGAGAAATGGAGAAAGTCAGAGGGAGCAAAGGAGATTTGGCATAAGGCCATGGGTTAGGTAGCAAAGGTAGCAAAGGGTAAATGACGAGCCTATGACGATTTGTATGAGAGGTTAGACACTAAGGAAGGAGAAAAGGACTTGAATGGTGAGGCAGAGGGATCGAGACAGTAAGGATGTACAGCAGGTTAGGGTGATTTAGGATAGAGATGGAAATGTACTAACACATAAAGATAGTGTGAGGGACAAATAGAAGGATCAGCGAACGAGGAAAATTAAAGAGAGAGAAGAGGGGAAGAAGATGGAATGTCAAATCAGGAAGTTGAAAGGATTTGTAAGGATGAGGTGAGAGCAACGTTGAAGTTGGTCCCGATGACATACCAGAGGTGGTATGGTGGTGTCTAGGAAGGCAGTGGAGTATTTAGCACGATTGTTCACATTATATTAGTGAGGGAGAGGATTCCTGAGAAATGGAGGAAAAGCATACTCGTATACAAAACTAATGAAAATCTGCTAAAGAGTAGTGGAAGCGGGGTTAAGAAAAGAGGTGACAATTTGAGAGCAGCAGTATAGTGTCATGCCAAGAAAAAAGACTAAAGATGTTATGTTTGCTTTGAGAATGCTGATGGAGAAGTACAGAGAAGGCCAGAAGGAGATGCATTGTGTGTTGAAATTGTGGTACTCTATTAGGATTTTGGAGTGACAGAGAAGTACTATGGAGTTGTACAGGATGTATGTATGTATGCAACGAGCAGATGTTGTACCTACCCATCATGAAGTAGGTGATGCAGCTGAAGATGACGGCGGGTATGGCCCTCATTATAATGATCTCGAACAGGATCTTAGGCAGGAAGTACACAGACACCCTGTAATAGCCACTGATATACTCGTGACTGAAGAGAGACGATTAAACAACCGTTAATTCAACCACGGAATTAATGCTTTTCAAGCTGCATAGTTACACACAATAGAATATAACTCAACTGATATGAATAACTGAAGGTACAATGTAGTTGTAGTAAAAAAAGGATGAAACATCTCCTTATGTAACCTGAGCCTGAATGGCCAAGATAAATCTTCTAAAGCATCTACTGACAGGTTGCAGTTTGTAGCAGCTATTCGTAACTTGCAGCTAGTAGCAGTTATCAGCAGCTAGTAGTAATTAACTGCTTGGAGCAGCTAGCAGTTAGAAGCAGCTGGTATCAGCTAGCCACTAATAGCAAGTAACAATTTGGGTGTAGTAGTAATAAGCAGCTAGTTCTGTCTTGTATCAATTAGCATCTGGTAGCAGTTTACAGCAGCTAGTACCAATTAGATTTTTGGTCCAGCCACTACTAGCAATTAGCAGCTGGTATGAACTAACAGCTGGTATCATACCGTATCAGCTTGCAGCTGGTAGAATTTACCAGCTGGTAACAGATAGTCGAGAGCAGGGAGGTTTTGAAAATCGGAATCTCTTAACACACATACCTTTTCTTTCAATTTATTGCACAAGTGTTTGAAACGTAAACATTACAGGTTCACTTTGCAGGTGGCCGCAATGATTTCAGCCTTAAAGCCACTCGAAAAGAGAACAACAACAAAAACAATATTAGACTATCAAGTTAATATTTTGACTATAGAAAACTGTAGAAAGTGTGGAATATAACCAGCTGAGACGATAATCTACATTTCCTTTTAATTTCTCCTGATGTTAAGAAGTTAAACCGCCCACAAAATGGCCTGGCATATGTACTATAATAATAATAATAATAATAATAATAATAATAATAATAAATTTTATTTATAACCAATTTTACATTTTGATCAAATCTCAAAGTGGTACAAGGTAAAAGCAGATTAAAGCATCAATGGTTGCCCTCAGATGGTTGGACTAGACCCGTTTCAGTGTTTTTTCAACATTTTCACCAAAGACTGATTTCACTAAAGACAGAAAATGAAAACTCCTCCGCTATTTACTACTATATGTATTCTGGCTAAGCGCGATTGAAATGATTTTGGAAATGTCGCCCCCCCACTGAACAGGAGAGTAGCAGTAGTTGACAGCATTGTATTTTAGTATTTCCAGGTGCCGGTGTACGAGCGCCTTTTGCTAACTTTGGCATGATAGGTGAGATTAGCTAGCTGTGACAGCTGATATTAACCAACAATAATAGCTGAAATTATCCGGCTTTAGATATGATAGATAAACCCAGCTACAAAGGGGTCGCAAGTCAGCGTACTTCTAGTGCCGGCCCCAAGCCTGGATAAATGGGGAGGATTGCCTTACGGAGGGCATACAAAGTAAAATATGATGGTAATAGCTACCTTTTGCGATCACAGCTGATATTACCCAGCTAACGGTATTATTGTTGACATTAACTACCAATAACAATAGAGGCTGACATTAGCAAACTCTTAAAGAAAAAATGTACTCATACGGATGAATGTGCTCATGTATCTGTACTGTAACTCACATGAAGAGCTTTTTTTGTAAGATGAAGAGTTCTGATGATGACGAGGAAGTAAAACACTGATTGACAATGATGAAGAACAAACCGCCAACTCTGAAAACGAAAACAAGTACAAAAAATACAGTAATTATTCATAGCATCTAATCAGTACATTAAATCCCTGAATAGTTAGGGATACTATGGAATCTTTATCGCTGCCGCGTCCGTTTCCACCGCTACGTCCTTCAACCCCCATTCATTTTCTGGTATGCATTGTAATTTTCTCTTTACTCACTCGGGGAAGTTTCTTTTCTTTCCTTTTTTTCTTCTTCTAATAAGTCCAAATTTTATGCATATGAATCGTCTTAAGGAGATCTATTCTGTAATAATTGTATTTCAGTCTAGTAGTTTAGCATTTTAGTTTCAAATTTCATCGATCATTTTCAAATTGTATGACTAAATATACCTTAGTGCGATGAAGAACTGCGTTGATTTTGGGAGATGTTGGTTGTATAGTTTTGACAATAGTGGGACTTTATTTTCCAAACTTTTTTGGGCCAGAAATTCTCAACCATTGGTCCGATTTTGTCCAAATTGGGTGCATATGATTGGACTACTGGAGATCTATTATGGAGAATTTTGATCCTACTTCTACAGGCACTACAATCTGTCTGTTTACCTGTTCTGGATTCCAGTCAGATCGGTTTTGATGTCAAAGAAAATGGCCCCAACTATCACAGACAGGAACAACGTTACTGCGAGCTAAACAGAGGAAAACAATCTAGTAAACGACAACAAGAACCAACTGTTGAAGCAGAAAAACAACCACCAAAATTCACTCTCTATAGGAGTTGGATCACGAGTGATATGACCCTAAGGATGGTGAACTCAATATGGAATATGGTGAAGCTGAGGAATCTCTGGAGGAGATAGGGGTAAAGACTTCAGGAACTATCAAGAAGCTAGTGCCTCGGACGTTCCCCTATGTTTGATGTTCCCACCTGAGCTAAGCAGGACTGAGGGTTGAGGACCAGGTTGCGGAATGTTCTCTTTGAAACCCATCTGAGCTGGGTGAAGAAGCTGGTCTTGTAGGTGATGGTTCTAAAGGCAGGAGAGCTGATCATCTCCTTACCCTCAAGGATCCTTTCTGTGAGAGATAGAAGTTTTGCATTAGTCCAGGCAAAAATCTTATGATTTCTTCTTCCATCACAACTTTTAACGGCCGTCTTCTTCCGACAGAACTGAAGAGGTTTTAATTATTTTCCAACAAACGAAACAAGGTACTAGCACTACGCTGGTGCTGGTTGGTCATGATAAACCTGCTCCACTAACCGCTGAAGTACCAAATTCTTATTTCTGGACCAGCAAGGATTTAGTTTCAGTTGTCACCAGTTGTCCCACCTAAGAGCTCAATCTTTGACCATTGGAGCACAGTAAGGCTCTTAAACAGACCTGGTGGAAAAGGCGTCTATGAAACAGCAAATTTGGGAGACTGTTAGTAAAAAGATAACGCCGGAACCTCTTTGTACCGACCCAGTTCTGCCTTGGTTTCTTTGTAGATCACAGAGGTTATGTATTCCTCGTACAGTTTCTCCTCGATGCCACTGGTATTTATGATCAGCATATCTGAAAACGAATTTGGGGGAAGAAGAAAAGAAAAATGCAAACGGATACATGAAGAAATATAAACCAAAAAAATTAAACTAAACTTAAACACTATCTTATTGTATGAACCTGGACTGGTTCAATGTATGTACCAGGACCGGATCACCGTTCGAACACTGGACCCCACCGTCAAGTTCGACAATTTATGGCTTTAAAAAGTCATGAATCAATTATCAATTGAATTCTTATAGTCATAAATATAAGAATTCAATCAGATTAATTTCTGACATTTTTCCCTGAACCCCCATCCCTCACTCTGTCCTAATTGTATTTATTTTTTAACCAAATATTCCCAGACAGTTCCTCTTGTTAAAGAAAGAAAAACTTATCTTTTCTGATTTTGGAATCAGAGCCAAAGATTGATACCTTCACTGTCCATGTTCTTGTTGGTGACGAGACCATTAATGATATCCAGGAAGAAGTCAGGGGGGTTGTTGTGGGGATCACAGGTGTATCCTGGGAGATACAATTACAAACTAAGCCACGTGTATCACCTTTGTGTCAGTTTGAGATTAAATGTAGATGTTCCTACCGATGTTGGAGAAGTAGTCCAGGGCTGACTGTGCTTCACCGTGGTAGACCTAATCAGAAGAGGGTTAGAGGAACAGTTAGCAGAAAGGTCTAGAGTCAATACAACAGAACAAGATGGAGACTGAGGTGAAAAGGTTCCAGACTGTAATTAAGAGAAAGAGAGATTCCCCATTCTTCCAGAAAGGAACTGAATCCGTGTCGGTGGATAAGAACTGAGATGA
The DNA here is from genome assembly GCA_037951165.1 of Lophius americanus. Taxonomy (NCBI): domain Eukaryota; kingdom Metazoa; phylum Chordata; class Actinopteri; order Lophiiformes; family Lophiidae; genus Lophius; species Lophius americanus. The sequence goes on from JBBDHG010000116.1 coordinate 1,378,854, forward strand.
AACTGGATTTTTGCGCTTACCAGGTAAAAAAGTATTGAACCCCTTCCTGGTTTATGTATAAAAATTAAATCATAAACTTTCTTCAATACTTCTTGAAAATTTTATAGTCAAATTTCAAAAACAAAAAGTGTAACCTTGTCGCTGGAAGTAACAAAAATTACACTTTTTTTGGCCCAAAGTATCAAAACAGAATAAATAAATATACTGTATTGTGCTAAAGGTAAGAAGAAAAAAAAGTAATTTCTTTGGGCCACAAGCTGCACTTATTTTATTAACTAATTATTTGTAGGATGGTGTTACTGTAATATAATGATGTTACAGTCAGATTAGGATTAAGATTAGTCACATAAAGTAGCAGGCTACTGACACTAAACAATTATTATTTTAGGTCTTGAGTTAAATGACATGAAATGGATTTTTTTTCAGTGAAAGAGGTAGAAAGTAAATAAGAATAAACTAAATGATGGAATAAAGTAGAGAAAGAGGATGTGATGAGAAGACACAGAGACTGTAGATGAGTCTGAGTACCAGTTTTCCATGAGTGAGGAGGGTGAGGCTGTCAAACAGTCGGTAGATGGAATATCGTGGCTGATGGATGGACAGGATGATGGTCCGACCATGGCTCGCCATCCTGCAGACATGAAGTCAGAAACAAGAAATGTGGAGTAAAATCAAGACGGTATAGGCATGACTTATGATTATTATCAGAACTCAATAATCTTTCATTGCGAGGAATAGAACTTTAGATCTTAAAGCTGTAGAGCTGTAGATCACACGTGGCTCATCTAGATCTCCTGAACATTTTGGCCAAAGTTAAAAAAAAATTGTATCGGCCGGGACTAGCAGAAATTTCATGCTGTAAATGGTGAGTGCTGGTTAGGTGTTTCAAATGATAAAAAGATTCTAACTATTTAAAATGAAATGTCTAAGTAGGATAATTGTATCAACCCAATGAACATACAATGCTCAATTTTTGAGTTCACTTGCATTTTTATAACTTCCACTCCTCATTACTGTGAGAATTTTGTGAAAAGTACTTTAGATCAGCCAAGCGCAGGAGGGATTTCAATTTGAAATGAAATGAAATTAAGAGGACTTTGCATTAGGGGACACATATGAGGTGTGTGTGTGTAATTGTGTGCATGTGTGTGTGTGTGTTTGCAGGTGTGTTTTTAGTGTGCGTGATTATGTGCCTGTGTGTGTGTGATTGTGTGAGTGTGATTGTGTGCTGTGTACATTCGTGTGTGTGATTAAGTGCAAGTGTGTGTGATTAAGTGCATGGGTGTTTTTAATTGTGTGCATGTGTAAGTGTGATGGTGTGTATGTGTGAATGTGTGTGTGTGATTGTGTGCATATGTGTGAGTGATTATGTGCATGTTTGTGTGCATGTGTGTGATCCTCTGAGTGTGTGCGTGAGTGAGATTGTGTGTGTGTACTTCTTGAGCAGCATCAGGACAGAGTTAGCGGTGCTAGAGTCGAGGCCCGTGGTTGGTTCATCCAGGAAGAGGACTGGGGGGTCGATGATCATCTCCATGCCGATGTTGGTTCTCTTCCTCTCTCCGCCGGAGATTCCACGAATGAATGGCGTGCCCACCTGAAACCCAACAGTGACCTCATGTCGTCCATCCTTTCTTCTTCCACCAACCTTTCCACTCAGGCTGGTGGGATGTATGCACGAAAGGAGAAAGGATGTATGCACGAAAGGAGAAAGGATGTATGCACGAAAGTAGAAGGGATGTATGCACGAAAGTAGAAGGGATGTATGCACGAAAGTAGAAAGGATGTATGCACGAAAGTAGAAGGGATGTATGCACGAAAGGAGAAAGGATCTATGCACGAAAGTAGAAGGGATGTATGCACGAAAGTAGAAGGGATGTATGCACGAAAGTAGAAGGGATGTTTGCACGAAAGTAGAAGGGATGTATGCACGAAAGTAGAAAGGATGTATGCACGAAAGTAGAAGGGATGTATGCACGAAAGTAGAAGGGATGTATGCACGAAAGTAGAAGGGATGTTTGCACGAAAGTAGAAGGGATGTATGCACGAAAGTAGAAAGGATGTATGCACGAAAGTAGAAGGGATGTATGCACGAAAGTAGAAGGGATGTATGCACGAAAGTCATACAGAGGATGTATGACTTTCTTGCATACATCCTCTGGTGGGTTGTATGCAAGAAAGTCTCTCCTCCATCCCTCCCTTCATTTCCTGTTTCCATCAACCATCCGTTCCTCTTCTTTCCATCCCTTCCTTCCTTCCTTTCCTGTTTCCTTCCTTTCCTGTTTCCTTCCTTCCTTCCTTTCCTGTTTCCTTCCTTCCTTCCTTTCCTGTTTCCTTCCTTTCCTTTCCTGTTTCCTTCCTTCCTTCCTTTCCTGTTTCCCTCCTTCCTTCCTTTCCTGTTTCCTTCCTTCCTTCCTTGTTGCTCCATCCTCATCCTTTATCCATCCTCGTTTCTTACTCATACGTCTCATTCTTCCATCAGTCCCACCCTTCGTTCTGATCATCTCTTGTTCTCTCATCCTCGTTCTCTCATTTCCCTCATTCTCACCCTGGAATCAGCCACCCGGGTCAGGCCCAGCTCCTTGATCAGCTTGTTGACCTTCTGCTCCTTCTCCTCCTGGGGGATGGATTCTGTGAGACGCAGCGCCGCAGAGAAGCACAGGTTCTCTCTGACTGTCAGTGTTCCCATCACCACATCATCCTGGAGACCAGACACCATCATCAGCAGAGGCTCTTATCGATGCAGGAAGCTCTCTGATATGTTACATCCTGTCTGCCTCACCCACCTGCACCACGTATCCGGACAGACACTTGAAGTTTGGTGGCATGGGAGCGCCGTCGATCAGAACTTCTCCTGTCAGCCCAGTGGGATCCTTCCTAGCTGACAGAACATCCAGGAACCTAAAGGACAAACGGATTCCGTTAATGGCAATGAGGATTTATCCTAATGATAGTCCAGATCTTAGTTTACGTAGATACTCACGAGGACTTTCCGCTTCCTGTAGATCCCATGATGGCGTTCAGACCGGGCTTCATCACCCCACTGAGAAAAGAAGAGAAAGGGAGGGAGGGAGAAAGAGAGGTAGAGCAAAAGAGAGAGAAATACAGGTATAAAAGAGGTAAGGCATAAGAGAGGGAGAGAGAGAGACAGATATAAAAGAGGTAGAGCAAAAGTGAGGGAACGATAGAGACAGATTTAAAAGAGTTAGGGCAAAAGAGAGGGAGAAAGAGAGACAAATATATATGAGAGGGAGAGCAAAAGAGCTGTGATTGTAACATTTCAAATAAACCGTTTACGGAAAATCTGCTATTTTTCAAAAAGCCCAGAACATTTTCAACAAAAAACATTCTTATAAATAAATGACATCAACTCTACAGAAAAAATAAGGACTTCTTTCAGAGAACATTTACATCACATTGAGTCCAGATTTCTCTGAACTGAACCCGATCCTCCATTTTTTTCAATAAACTCCACAACTTTCTTCTTCTTGCTAACATAAATGCTAAACTTGAGCTTGTCCAAGAAAGAAATTCATTTAGTGACATTTGTCTTCTTCACATCGTTTGAACTGAAGGAATGAACATTTGTTTGGAGGAAACTTCATCTTCTAAGTAGTTCCTTCAGCAGCGTAAAGTGTGCTACTAGTCGCCTACTCTTCCAGTAGCAGTGATGAAGACATTTATATGCCTCACATCTTCATTTTTATACTCAAACAAAGCAATGACAGCACTGTTCCGTGTAACACTACCCACTGTTAATCTGCCAGGGGGGGTTAGTATAAACTCATCCAAGCAGCATTCACTTCGTCATTTAACATCGCCGCAGTGTCAGACTCATGTCTAGTTTCTTCTTATTTAGACATGTGACCAAGATGCAACACAAGCTTTTACTTTTGGTTTCCTCCATATTTAAATGAACAGAACCAACACGGTCTGCAGAGATGGCATAAATCCAAGTCCAGCAGCAGCAGCTTCTGACAGAGTGGATCAAACTCACGAGAGAGCAGCAGCTGAAGGAGACACGTTTATTTCCTGATCAATGTCCTCACCATTCCTTCACATCCTCCAGACTTTACTTAGTTGTAGCGCACCTTTTTTGAGTTGAGTTATCAGACATTAATGGAATGTCTGCAGGAATTTTCCGTAACCTTGTGAACTGCTATGCCTTGTTTCTTTGATGTTTTATACTGTAGAGGAATAGGGAATGACAAAACAATGTCTGTTTAAGACAGGAAGAAACAAAGTAGATTCAGAGGCAGGTTTTGGCCCTTTGCGAAGGTTTGAGAGTTTTTTTCTCTAATTCATTTTGATTAAAAAAACCCCCAGAAAAACAGTGAATATCTCATCAAGTATGAAAAGATGCCGAAAGGATGTTTCTACGTTGAAAAAATGTGTAAGGAGTTACAAAGCAAAAAGAATAAGAAAAAATAAGCAAATCCCAGACAATGTTCTAAGTTCTAAGAGGTGACCAGATCTGGTCCTGTTCCACATGATAACATATGAATGCTTATCGCAATGCACTGTTGTTGTGTGCCACAGTTAGATACAAAATCAATGCAAAGCTGTGATTAGACATTTTCTCACACTGGGCCACACGAGTTGAGTGTGATTCACCTCATTTACTACGATTTGATCTTTTCTCCCTTCTCACGAGCATTTCACTAGTATGTGTGTGGTTTTTAGTGTAGTGTGTGAGAGCTGTCAGTCGTTATGTTAAAGCATTTCACTAGTATGTGTGTGGTTTTTAGTGTAGTGTGTGAGAGCTGTCAGTCGTTATATTAAAGCATTTCACTAGTATGTGTGTGGTTTTTAGTGTAGTGTGTGAGAGCTGTCAGTCGTTATGTTAAAGCATTTCACTAGTATGTGTGTGGTTTTTAGTGTAGTGTGTGAGAGCTGTCAGTCGTTATATTAAAGCATTTCACTAGTATGTGTGTGGTTTTTAGTGTAGTGTGTGAGAGCTGTCAGTCGTTATGTTAAAGCATTTCACTAGTATGTGTGTGGTTTTTAGTGTAGTGTGTGAGAGCTGTCAGTCGTTATGTTAAAGCATTTCACTAGTATGTGTGTGGTTTTTAGTGTAGTATGTGAGAGCTGTCAGTCGTTATGTTAAAGCATTTCACTAGTATGTGTGTGAAGTTGCAGTACAGTACCTGGATAAGTTTGGTTTCAGAGGGGTATGTGAGAGGAAACGATCCCTGATGCGCAGCATGTGTGTGAATGCAGCATTGGCATCGAGTAAAGTGGGGCTGTGATGAAGTGTACTTTACAATGAAATGGGAAAATTCAAAATGCTGCTGTTGTAAAAAGTTTAATTAGCTATGAAAGATTACTGTGCCCCTGATATAATAAAGGACCTGACTGTTAATAATCAAATATTTAGTTACCTTAAAAGCTGTTTTTACAACCCCTAATAACGGCAGCTGGGGCAGATGTAGTTCAGTGGGTAGAGCGGCTGTCTCCCAATCAGATGATTGACAGGTCAGCGGTTCAAGCCCCATCAGTCTACGTGTCCAAGGGTCCTTGAACAAGACCCCGGACCCCAGTCTGCTCCCTGGGTGCTGCGGAATGCTGACCACTGCTCCTCAAGGATGGGTTAAATGCAAAGAATTTCCAAAAATTCCAAAAGAATCAAATACATTTTTTGATTAAAAAAAAGTATGTTGTAGCTCTGTTAAAAAAACATAAATGTTCAGCGTTTGGACGAGGGTGGATATGGATTTAATCCAAATTCGGATCCGGTTCCAGGACCTGTGGAAGCTTGTCAGCATTCTGAAGTTGTTTGTCGGCTGGGAGGATTGTTTTCAAATGGATTTAAAAGGCAAGGATGTTTATTTGATGTCCCGTCGCCACCTCTCAGACTTGGATGTGAAGGACTGGAGGCTGGCGCTTCTTCAGATGACATTTAACTATGACATGTTTGTTACTTTTAGTCAAAAATCCTTTTTTCTAAAGGCTGGAGGGTGACAAACAACATTATGTGCTTCAGTTCAACTGAGGCGAAAGTACGTCAATTGAGCCTCACATGCAGGTTAAGTCAACTTCTAACACCAAAGCGGTACAGTCAACAAAATCAGCCAAGCCACCTGACTCCACCAACCTCCTCAGTCACGCTCAGTCCCTATTTTCATGACGTGAGCTTTGCTTCAATTCAGAAAACTTTTTTCTCTTTGCGTTCCACATTCATAAAACATGTTAGAACCCATCCATCCTATAATAGTTCAAAACTCAACCCTGTTTATTATTACTATTCTGCCTCACATTTCACAGTCCTCACACCAAATACATCCCACTCACCTCTGTATGTTGGTCTCAGTTTGCTGTTATTTCATGTCTGGTACTTTGTAGGCACAAAGTACCAAAATAATTCATAATAAATGTTAGAAACAAAGATTCCCTTTGCAAAGTTTGAGATGTCAGAAATCACCAGTCTATGAAGTTAAAGTATTATGAACACTAGCCAATCATTATACATATATATATGTATATGTATATATATATATATATATATATATATATATATGAATATATATGCTCAGTCATAGTGTGGATTTTAACACTATATTTGAGGTGTGTGACTGGCAGTAATAGAAGGTAATAGGGGTGACGCGTCGTGTTTGGTGTCATGCCAGGAACAGAAGAGTTCTGTTCCATTTTTAAAAGATTAAACTCTGGAACGTACTTTTAAAAGTTTTCAACAACATAGTTCTGTAAAGAAAACTGCACATGAGGTTAATATTTCATGCTAACAGAAAATTTTGGCAGTCCTTCTTTCTTTGTTTTGCTTGCTCTGTTGACACAAATGTCACCAGTGATCAAATTCCAGCCAACTAATACATGATAACCGTACAAAGAACACCCACTGCTACTCAGGGATGGGTCAAGTCCAGAGAAATTGTAGAAGAAGAGGCCAGCCTAGGTTTTCTAAGGAGATACATCTACCTTACCTTTGCTCTTAAAATATCATTATTATGATGGACCAGAACTGAACTGAGATAGAGACAGAATCATGGCTATGTTGCTACATATCCTCACCTGATAGAAATAATTGATAGAAATCAATGCAACATTTTACACTGGCCCCATGAGATAAAATAAATGGATATACCACGCATGTCATCTAAAACCATAGTTAATGTGGCAAATGATGTAACATGAATCTGAGTCTTTCACATCCCTGGATATGAATTAAATACTATACCTGCCTTTGCATCGATGCTCTATGTAATCAAAGCGTGCAAAAAATGTGAGTTGCATTCGGTGTGAATGCTTCAATATGAAATCATTTCATATCATCAATAGAAGACATGAACAGGAAATCTAAAAGAACAGAATATGTGTGAGAGACTTGTACAGACACAAGTACAATACATGAGTTGAATAACAACAGTTAGAAAATACAATACCAATACTAATACATTTCAAATGCTGGCTTTCTAAAAATCCCATTAAAGTAACAGATTTTCTAAAATTCAAAATATCTAACAAAAAAAACTTTTGTGTTAGATCTTTTAAACTTTAGAAATCTGCACTCTTACTCGCTTCTTTAGAAACAACTGTTAAATTGTTCTTTCCCCCACATAAAACCAAATGTGTGAGCTAAATAATTTTGCTTCCAGGTGTAAGTGTTCTTTTAAGGTGAATGTTTTTTGGATTAACTGCAAACTATTTACAGCACGGTTAACACTACCGTCAGTTTAACTTCGAACAATGCTGAACTTCAACAGCGCAATAAACGCGGTAAATCTGGTTGGATATCTAAATCAGGTCCAAAGTAAGGTGTATATCCACCTCTATGTTATCTAGAACAAAAGACCTGATGCTTCTAAGAAGACCAGAAAAGCACTCTTCTCCCATGTTTCCCTTTAACTCATATACCGTTTAATCTAAAGCATTTTATCACCTACAGTATATTCCTCATTTAATCAATGCCATTGCTACTTTATTGTTCCTGTGAAACTTATCAATCATGTTCTAACAGGTGTCACACACACGAAGAGATCTGAGTGGAATGCAGCATGATTGCTTTTGATGTTTTGTTTGCTGGGATTTGAAGATGTGGCCTTAGAAAGCCAAGTTTTCTAAACTAACAACTAAAAGAGAAGTAATATTTAGTATTGTTCAGACAATACTAACACAGCAGAACAAAAGCCTATGAACGAGATAATTAGTTGTGGAAACAACTTAATATCTCTATCCAAAAAATTATTAAGATTTTTTTTTTTCTTCACGTGTCAACTGAGGGGCTCCATATTTTTGCCTTCAGGCTGTGAAATACAATTGGAAATCAGAAGGATTCTTTTACACTGCTCGGGACTGACTGGGACCGGGAGTTGGACATTCACGCTGTCCTCACTGATGAGAATTTATTCTCTTTGGCCATGATGAGAGAACGTTGTTCGACCTAACAGAATTATTGTTTACTTTATCCATATTGCCCCATTTACCACTTAATTTGCATTATAAAAGACTAATCAGATACTTTGCTCATGGATTCATGTAAATTCAGTTTCTGGGACAGCCGGATTGGAGAACTGTCCTGATTGACTGCAGCACCCTGATCCAGGGACGTGACTGTGACCAGCACAAAGTAAGATCGTTCCTATCACAATCAGTCGCGATCTGGGGTGGATTTATAAAATGTAGGTCCCCTTAAATTTCACAACCAATTCAAGTCATACCCATTACTGATAATTAAGTTCCAGACAATTCAAGACCGTCAATAATTCCTCGCTATAACCATCGCCTACTTCTCAAACCCTCATCTGTTGAACAATCATTCCAATCAGATTAAAAATTGATTCATTGTAAGTATTATTATTTCCCAAGTTAACTCTGGGTAGCGCCCCTATTTAATTATTTTTGAGGTAAAAATAGTATAACCTGCTACACCAGCTAGTAGCCGTTAACAGTACAAGCAAGCAGCCTTTTTGCAGATAGAAACAGTAAGCAGGTAGTCAGCACCTAATAGTAGTTTGCAACTAGTACTGCCTGCAGGCAGTTAGCAGCTTGTACGAGTAAGCAGCTACTAGCAATAGGCAGTAAGGAGCAGTTATCAGCTCAGAGAAGAAGAACGCTGTGAAGAAAGGGTTTTATCTAACACCCCAGGGGGGAGGAGGGTTTGGATCAACAACCAAAAGGTTAATTGGAAAACAATGGAAACCGCCAATGGAAGGTAAACAGTATCTATCTAACAGCTTATGTCATCATAAAACCACGCCCGAAGTTAATTCTAGTCACTCCTCAATTCTCCAGTATGTTTACATTCCTCTCTCTCTCTGTTCCTCTGTTTAACCCTTACAAAGTGTCCTGCTCAACTGTTCGGTTGAGGTCATTTTGAGTCACTATTTCTTATTAAAGAATTTCATGCTGCTACTGGGTCATCACCACAATGCAGCATGAATGTTAAAGAGTACAGAGCTAAGGATGGAGCCCTGTGGGATGCCACAGATCAAAGGGGCCAGAAGGAGAAGGCATCAACAATGGCTATTGAGGAAGTCTTATTCAATAAGCAGAAATTTCTTGGCAAGCATGTGAGGACTTATTAAACAGAATTACATAACTTGATACAACCAAAAAAAGAACAATGAGGGTCAAATAGTTTTATGATAACCTGCTTTAGATTTGAGGCTACCTCGCCAAAGAAATAAAATCTGCAAAGAAATCAATTCTTCATATTTTTTTTCCTTAGTGAGGAGATTAAAACGTTAAATATTTTCCATTTCCATCCCCTGTAGATTTCCAACCTCCCTAAAAGTGACCACAAGCAGGTTTATTTCCTGTATTCCCCTCAGGGGGTTGCAGAACTCTTCATGACGACACACTCATCGAAGCAGAAGCCCCTCCATGGTCGGTTCTAGTCGGCAATATTTGGATGGGCTTTATTCTTTTTAATCTATCCATCTCTCCTACCATCCATTCCATTCATTCATTCAAATCTACAACACCAGTCTTCTGTTTCCCTCAGAACAAATCCTCACAAATTCATCCATGTCTAAGATGTTTGTTAATAATTTCTCAATACAAAGGAAACAACAAATTCTCCTCTTTCTTTTGAGTAGCATGGTGTGACAAAGGGAGGTTAAAACTCGTGACAGTGGGGAGAAGGAGCTCTCACGGACAAATTACCGGGCTGTTGCATATAATTTATGCATCATTTTCACCGGAAGGTACCTGTGAAAACGTCTTTCATCTTTACCGGTGACATCCTGGGCCTTCAGATCAATAATTCCACTGCCAAACTATGATACAGGCTGTTTCAGACTAGCTACCTCAAATTCAAAGAAAAAATATTTTCCTAGTGGAATAAAGTGGTTGGTTAAAGCAAAGTTCAACACCGATGAGGGATTTACACTTTTGCATAAACACAGGAAGTAATGACATTTCGACCCTCCACTAGTACAGGGCAGAGCTTGTGGAAGCTAAGATCACGGGAGCAGGGGGTCACCTACTTTAGAAGCTGCCCGCCCAATGAGAAGCCAACCATGGTACTGGTACCTTCTATACTATTTTCCATTGGCCAAACAAATAAAAGAACATTTTATTCACGTCTGACAGGGTGGGCAAGACGCAGATTTAGATACAATTTTAATCGGCGGCTGTTTCCTCAAACTGAAACTAACATTTGAGGTCTCTGTGTAATAAGATTAGACATCACTGTAAAATTAAATTTATACAGTTTTGTTCAGTTAAACATTGATGAAATTGCAAAAATGTGATGCGATATTTTCTGCACAATGATCGGAGAGGACTGAGCCTGATTATGGAAGTACGGTATGTATGTTTGTTTGTTTGTTATTCTGGTCTATATCCGTTTCACCATGATAAACACGGAAAAAGAATTAATGTTGATCCAAAGGCAACTATCAAAAGGATAATCATTTATTTTATTATTTTTCATGTTATTGTTATTATTGTTATTAGTAGCAGTTGCTTCTACGCTAGAATTATGTTATGTGCAGTTTACATTGTTTTAGTTTTTAGTTTTTTAATTTTAGAAGTAGGATTCAGTCTTTGGAATTGAATAAGATGTTTAGAATAAAACTAATTAACCATCTAATTAATCATTTTTTAATCCATTTCATCAGTTTTATTAGTTGTATAATCTTTAATAATAATTTAATTACAGTTTTAATTTTTTTCTTTTCATATAGGTATAATTCTTATGCACTCATCCTATGTGGATTTTTCTTGTTGAAAAACTTGAACTATTCTGTAGTTCTAGCATTTACTCTTTTGGAAATAAAATGTTTATGACATAGTCAAACATTTTTATTATGAAGTATTTGTAGTACATTTTATTATATAGATGGTGGCTAACAAAGCGGAGAGATTCCTGGCCCGGTCAAACTTTTTACAATTTAAAAAAAGTTTTATAATCAGTCATTCAGTCTTGAGAGATGTTACGAAACTCAGTTTTGTTAACTGCCGTTGAACATGGAACTATTTGACTGAATAAAGAATCATTTATAACCTTTTGTAAACAATCTGATGTTTATTTTAGTTTGAAAAGCAAACTCCTAACTGTAACTTCCCAGGTAACACTCAGCAGTGAAAGTAGATTATGCAAAGAGGTAATGGCAAATGAGGCAAAAGTATAATTATTATTAAAAAGCGGCAAGAGCTCAAGTGATGATGAAGTATGCAAAAGTATCAGAGAAGTACTTTCCACTGCCAGCACTCTGAGACTGGAGCTGCAAACTTCAGCAACCAGTGCAGGGAGTGGAACTCATAGAATGAGCCGTGGCCAACGTGTTACCATGGTATCAAACGCGTTCCAATGATAACGCTTCCTCATTCGGAAAAAGTCAGTTTCAATATTTGGTTGTTAGTAGTAGAAAGTTTGGTGAAAAAGCATTTCATACTTTTTGAGTTATGCTCCAGAAACCATATATGATGGAGAGAAGGGACGAAACCTGCTTGGTTAGCGTTCAACAATTAGGTGAGGGTGAATAATGTGTCTCGGTACACTACAGTATAACCTACAGGTAAAACAAAAGATTCCAAGTAGGGTGAGTGTTATGTAACAGGCATCGTTTTTTTAGTGAGAGGCAGTAAGGCAGTAAAATTCCAACCTCTGATTCCAGGGTCACGTGTTAATATTGGCTTCATAAATCTAATGGCACAGATGAATCCAAATGTTTGATCTTCCGGGAAAATTTCCAATAATTTCCAAAAGTCAAGATCACAACCAGCATCTTTGCCAAGGGTGGGTGGCAGCGGGACCCTGAGGGAACCCTCATACAGTTTGTACTAACCCTTTAAGGGTTACACCTCTTTCCTTCAACAAAAAAGACAAACAAGAGGCGGGAGCAAAGAAGAATCAGGATTCTGATTAGCAAACTCCCCAACCCACAACAGCCAAGAAAGCCGGTTCCTGCCGTTATACCCACATCTTCTAGCGTTTATTTAAGGGGCCTTGACATCAGTCATCATTAATCATTGCCTTCTTCACACTGAACTGTTTTGCTTATTATTCTTTTATCCCTGATATTTTAACAACACTGTAAAACTGTATATAAGAATCAGAGTTTAAAAAATGGTCGTATAGTGAAAGAGAAAGGCCATAAAATTTTAAATGGTAGTAGATGCGCAAACAGCCCTAAATAAAGAAACAATGAATAACTTTAATGGTTTACGGTCAGAATGTGTCTAAATATGTCATAAGCAGAAAAAACTTGAATGTCAAAAGCAAGGAATTACTTTTAAGTAGTATACTGTCTAAAGGCTGGTATGTAAATTAAAACGTACAGATTTGAAAAACATTTAAGCATTTTGCCAGAACATCCCTTCATTTCTGCAAAAAAAACAAAAAACATTAGGAATACGCTGTATGATGGTGAAAGACTGTTGATTCCGAGCTAAATATTTTGGGGTAATTTTTGCTGGTTGTCTTTCATGTCCCTGTGAACATTTTCAGAGTATTTCTGGTCTTTTTTTTAATGTTTTTTATCATAATGTCTTGAATATAGAAATGAGCTGTTTGGAGCTTTTTAAGTTTTATACTTTGTCCACGATGGATGCTTGGTGCCTTGGAAATTTTACTCCAGAGAGAAACAGGAAGTTACACAACACGTGTCATACCAAGCAAACCTATAGGCTAAAGATTATAACATTGTGGTGGTGTTACCTGTTTACCCAATGTTCTGTTCACCCAAACCATGAGGAAGGAAAACACAACGTAGGCTCAGAGGTTGGTTTTGGCGGAGGTTTGCCCTCTCTGAGTACTTCTCTCTAATTCATCATTTGTCTGATATTCCGTCTAATCCTCATACAATTTTTCTCTTTGGGTTGCAGGTTTGCCCCAATTGTGTTGTTATTAGGGTGTGAAAGCTAAAATGCAGAAAACAAGTTATATTTACAAGACGATAATGGGAACAAAAACTTTGTTTGCACCATTAAAAACTTGAATTCAATTATCCCACACTTTCTTCACTCTGTTTACATTCGTTTTGCATCAGCACACCTGTTGTTACGCACGTTTCCTCTCCCATGGGAAACGTTCTTGGTCAAAGCTAATGAGATCTGTCTCACATTCATTGGTACGCAGATACAACCATCCAAAGTTTGAAGAGCTCCTAGATCACAATTACCATGTGGGACGCAAGAAAGTGCAAATACTTCATGACTGTAGTGAAGTACTACAGTAATAAAGATCAATGACGAACAATAATGGAAACTCCTTGATCTGCCATTTTTGTCTTAACTCAGTTGCTACAGCCATGAGACTCCTGATCTGCGATGAACATTAAATAGCAGGAAATGAACTTTTGGCTTCCAATTAACACCAGAAAACAGTCACGATAATTAACTCTTTATCTGGAGAACATCATCGTAAATAAGTATCTGCTACCACGGCCGTCCTCGGCTTCCATCTTCATGCACTTCCCTACTAGCGTTTCCCTCCAACCACAGGAGAGGAATTGAGATGATCACTGAAAATTGAACACCTGTTACATACAATGATGTACGCCTTAACTAATGAAGAGCACAGTAAAAAATAAGGAGAACCGTTTGGACCTGCTCTTTTTGGAAAGCGTCTAGAGATAAAAAATAAAAATAAAAAAATGATTTGACATAAAGAGAATTGAATAATAAAGTTTGTACATTAAAGTTAATGGTCATAGTGTCCCTGGAATAAACTGTCCAGAATGTATCCCGCCTCTCGCCCAGAGTCAGCGGGGATGGGGGGCCAGCCCCCCCCATCCCCGCTGAACATAATAAGTGGTTTCTGAAAATGAATAAATGAATCAATAAATTCCAACAATCGTAGCATCTAGCTTATTCTCTTCGTACATTGTGGCCCCAGTCCTCTACCATATATTTGAAATGTGACATTTAGTACTAAATATAATCTCTAAAAAAAAATAATCTCTGGCTTCTTTCCGCCATTTTAGAAGAAGCCGATTACTCACTTAAGGTCAAAGAGGATTCCTTTGGTCTTAGGCTTCTTCCAGCACAGACATCGTCGCACCTCTTTTACTTCGTAGCAGATGTTGTGAAAGCTGACAGTGGAACCGTGTTGGTCGTTGGGAAAATGTGCTAGCTGTAAAACAAAACAAAACAATCCAAACCCAGAATAACACATCTGCAAACATTTGATGTTAGCTTCAAGAAGAAAAGACAAAGTCTAGGTGAAGGTACCTGATGTTTTGCACTTCCATTTTTTACATGATCCATGTCCACGTAACTCTCTGACATCTTCTACCGCTCCACTTGAAGACAACACACTGAATAAACATCGGTTATTAGCCAACGCAGCAAGCTGCAAGTCTTTTCAAGCTAGCTAAACTTTTTATGCTTTCATTTTCTCCATCGTTCTGTTTGTTTGTTAGGATGATTACGGAAAACCCAATTTAAGGATTTGCATGAAATATTTACCCAATGGTAGGTTTTGGCATATCCAACAGATGATTACATTTTTGGTGACGTTGAATCATCACCTCACGCACGAAGTGTCGCCATAATAACATTTTCATAACCACCGGGAGGCTTTTGTTAATGAAATGATTGACAATATGGTAATTGACAAACTGTCGCTTTCCTCGGGCATATCACATAAACATAAACTGCAGCTTGAATGACAAACCAGTACATTACCATTAACCACATTAACAATAACCATAGCACATAAGGATTCAAATGTATGTCCATAGGAAATCGCAAAGCTGACATGGCTGAAATTAGTCCATATCAAATGATGGATCCATCAATGTTCTCACACTTCCATACCGAGTCTATGTGTCTCTACCCCAATGTCATCTGACATTATTCACGTCACTAGCAAGAACAACGCCAAAGTGCATACCTGATGACATAACCACATCCTGTCGTCGTTATCTACCCGACGACGCATCTACGTCTGTCACCACCAAAGGTGATCACGAAGGTTGATGACCAGAAAAAAGATTCGACACTTATGGAATCGAACCCGGTCTCCCGTTCTTTGAGGCACGAGAGTAAACAACTGCAGTGAAGTTACAAACGTATTGACAGATTCGAACTTCCTGGATCAAAAACGCTTTCTCGAACCGTTTCCAAGACACATGAGACATACCTTTCGAGCTTAACGAGCTAAAACGCAAATTGTAAGAAAAGATGTCGTCCTCTCCGCTGGACCAATTACTTTGATCTCAACGAGGAGCCGGCTGTCCGCACAGAGAGCAGGGACCGTCTACAAAGTGGATGACGGAGAGAGCGCAGAATTTTTAAAAATCCAATAGCATTAATGATATGCAGAGTAACGTCACTAAAAACATTAAACACGTCAGTGGGCTACGGTTGATCGTACTACAGCAATGTTTTTTTAAAAAAAGTGTGCTTTTGTGGAATTGTGGATAGTTAGAAAATTCAATAACTTCACTATTTTATTGAATTGAGTTACCAAATTCACGACAGCTATTAAGGGTCTCCCATTGATCATACTACAACAAATTATTTGGAATATTATCCGTTTGTTGTCACACACTGTCTTTTAAGTCACACATTAAACATACCCTGAAGAAACTGAAATAAAAGTAGGTTTCTTCTTCATAAATAAATCATGTTTTTCATTCGAAGCCAGGAAAAAGCTTGTTGTTCCTGCCCCCTTCTTACCTGTTCTTGACAATGGTGGCTTGGTGACGCTATTTATCATGGCGCACTAAGATTTATAACAGGCTGTAAACCCTCACTCACCATTGCACTCTTTACTCTCCAGTTAACTGGCCAACATTACCTGTTCACAGACTTCTGCACTGGTATAACTTCATTTATAAATCCATTCTTGGTCTGCTGCCCTGATATTTATCCGCCTACATCCGCCTAGAGTCATAGCCGGCGCTCCCAGGCCTTCACTACCTTTCATTTTCCTTCAGCACGTACTGAGCTCTGCAAAAAGTCATCTGCTTCTCTGCCCCTTCAACCTGGAAAACGCTACAGCGGGACCTGAAACTGTCCAGCTTGATTCCACCAGGGGAATCTAAACTTATTTTAAGGGTACTGGAGAGGGATTCTTTTGAAACCTTTTCCTGTTTATGAAACTATTTGTCTTCTACTTGGCTATTTCACTTGTATTGTACAATGTATTGCATGATTAAGTCTGTCTCAATGTAAGTGTTTTTATGTTATGTGTTGTTATATGTTCAACAGTTACAGGTCTCCCTCTTGAGAATGCAAACCTGGGTCTCCATGAGATTATCAGTATAAATAAAGGTTAAATAAAAAATAAAATAAAAAATGAAGTCCTATTTGCTTCAAAGCGAGACTGAAAGGCAATCATTTTTTTATTTCCCAAATTACTTATTCTCAGAGGGATCAAGGTTTTGTTTCGGAGCCCTACCCACTGTTTCTCCATAGAAAAACGATTTCTATAACACCATCTATGAATTTAGATTCAATTATTCAAAACTAAATTTTATTCAAAACATTGCTGTAGTACGATCAACCGTAGCCCACTGACGTGTATGATGATTTTGGTGAGGGTACTCTGCGTATCATTTATGCTGTTTTTGTGTTTTTTTTAAAACCAAGCTCCCTCCGTCTTGCACCTTGTAGACGGTCCCTGCTCGCCCGGCCGGAAGCCGGCTCCTCACAGTGAACTATATATGTCGTTCAGCCGAGAAGAAAACTTCCTTCGATGAAAAGGAGAACGTAGTTCGTTGCCTATCTTACTAGGATACGAAAGAGCGGTCTCTTGTGTCTTAAAAAGGGTGCAGTAATGACTTATTGATGCAGAAAGTCCTGATCTGTCAATATCTTTCTAACTTTGGTGCAGTGAGTAAAGCAGGGCGTCAGCGGTACACCGACGGTTTAAACTCAGAAAAAAGGTCGACCGGCTACTATTTGTTTCCATAACAGCCCTGTGAAGAACTACCGACTTGTACAGGGTACACGTCTAAATTTACTCGGACTGGTTTTTAAATTATTCGAATGTTTTCTCATGGCTGCAGATCCTAAAATCAGTCGGATGTCTCACATCACCCATAATTCAATGAATGTAGTCACTGATGTAAATTGCAAAGACAAGAGTATGGAACCATGTACATTAAAATAAAAAAAACAAAGGTCAAATCTGACCAGAAGATGACAAGAAGGTGAATCTGAATCTAAAGAGTAAATGTTCAGTAAAGTTAATAAAGAAGAAATACTTGGGTAAAGAGGTTGAATAAATGTAACCCGTGACCCTATGGTTCATTTTTGTTGTAGTTAGTCCTCTATTCATGTTCTACAAATTCAACCTCTGAGAGAATAAGTGTCTGTAGAAGATGGGATCTTCATCCAGAGAGGATGAGTCCTTCACCTACCTGATGAGATGAAGGATGGAGGATTGACATGCAGACAACAGGACGCTCTGCACAGAAGAAAGCACACCCTGTGTTTGTTTTCAGTTTGTACAGCGTTTGCTTTTGTAGATGGTCCTGTTTCATAGCTTAAGGCATGATTAGAGAAGCAGGGTGAGAGACCGGGGGGGGGGCAACTCCCTCCTTCCCCATGCATGGGAGGAGAAAACCCAATGCACATTTGAATACTGACAGTGCAAGAATAATAATTATTAATGACTGAAAAAGGCCTGTAAAGACCAGTTCCCCCTCCCTGAAGTTCAAACAGCACCCTTCCTTCTTCAACTTCCACCATTTGATCTTCTGCTCTACCACCAGAGTCATCTTACATTCTACCATCCTATGCTGTCTGGCTACGTTCTCCCCTTCCACCACCTTGTAGTCTCCACTCTCTTTCAGGTTGCATCTTCTGTTTTGGATGTAGTCCACCTGTGTGCTCCTACCTCCAATCTTATATGTCAGTCCATAATAATGATAATAATAACTGGACTTATGCTATTCATGACGGATCTCCTCAAGTCGATGCATAAAAAACTAATTTGAACTAAACAGGACCAACTATTGAGAAATGATGGCCCGAAAGCTTTTGGAGATAAAGCCCCCCTAGTGTCAGAAATATACAACCAAAACTTCCCAAAATCATTTCAGTTCTTCCTCACACTGAGGTCTTTGTCGGTTAAAATTTCTGAAGAATGTTCCATGATACAGTTTTAGAGCCATCACATTAACATGAAGGATCTGCGGCGGACGCAACGGCGATGACGAGTCCATAATATCCCCGCCATCATTATGTATTTATTTCACCGAGAAGTTTGAAAGTTTGTTGAATTAAACCGAACAATTTGAGACCAATCCCTCTAAAAGAGGAAACTAGATAAAAAAAATTTAAAAATGTGGTTAAATTTTCCATTTAACTTAAATTCATTGTATTGAGGCAGTTGGCTTAACTGTTTCCCCTTAAGCAGAAATTCGGCAAACATATTGCAAATATGTCCAAATATGTCCTGACTAATTAGACTGTACCTGCTACTTTGGGGGGGATGGTCGTTTTTTGATGTGAACCCAAGGCAAGTTCGACAACAAGTCAAACATGTCAAAACGTACCAAACTGTCTGGTGCCCAGGGGAGGAAAAAAAGAAAAGAAGAAGAGAAAAAAGGAGACAGACGACGATAACGTCTGTCTAAAATAGTCATGTAACTACTCCCACCTTACCTTCCTCAGGGAAGTGTGTAAATATTAGATATATTCAGCAGCTGTTACATAATCTAAAATTTGTTTAAATTTTTATTGACATCTGGTTAGCTCACGTTTTCTTAGCTTGTAATAGCCAAATCAAAATGCTATTCCTTTTCCACCCCTTTATATATTATAGTTGTAAGCCCAGCTGTATGTTGTGTTACAGTTCATATTGTCTAATGTGTGTTTATAGTGTTAAACTTTACATCAGTGTTAAAGTGCACATCATTCATGTTGTAGCATAATTTATATCTATATAATACTGCAGTTTACTGCTTCTTTGCTTTCTGCTAATCAGCATTCCGTTGTAATGACAATAAAAATGAATCTTATATAATTTGCATATGAGAAAAAGTATGTATCATATCATATTTATTATTAGACTGGTGTCCTCTTCTCTCTTCAGGTGCGCTGTTGAGGTTTTCTCAGTCCCACCTCAGCAAATCAGTCAGAAGAAGCTGGCTTATGTACTCTGTAAAAGATGACAGCTTGGACTGCTTCTGCTGCAAAGTCTTTTCCAAGACAGATTATAAACTGAATAGGGAATAATAATAATAATAAAAATAGAAAAATATTCTACATCCATTGGTGGCAATATTTCAGTCCTTAGCTGAAAGAAACATGGCTTCTAGGGGGTCCACAGACACATTAAATCAACCAGACAATGGAAATTTTCTGAAAGAGGTGGAGCTTATGGCCAAATTTGATCCAGGGATGAAGCAGCATGTCAGTAGGGTGGAAAGTGGAGCTGGCAGTCACGTACATTATCTGGACAAAACAATCCCAAATGAACTGATAGACTCCATCAGTTCTAAAATAATAGAAGACATTGTGAAAGAGATGAAAACATCTAAGTATTTCTCCATCATTATAGATTGACCCCTGATCTGAGTCATAAGGAACAACTCTCTGTCATAGTCAGGATAGTGTCACAAGAAGACATACCTCAAGTTCAAGAGCATCTCTCGGGCTTTCTAGATGCAGGGGAGTCAACAGGAGAACATTTATCATCTCTAATCCTAAAAAGGCTAGAGGAACTTAACATCCCATTTGAGGACTGCAGAGGCCATTCCTATGACAACGGTACAGACATGAAGGGAAAAAGTAAAGGCGTTCAGGCAAGGTTGCTTCACCTGAACTCAAGAGCTTCCTTTGTCCCGTGTGGTGCCCACACTTTAAATCTGGTAGTAGTTGATGCTGCAAAAAGCTCGCCAGATGCTCTTGTCTACTTTGGGCATTTAACAAAGTTATTCAAGCTCTTCTCAGCCTCCACCCATAGGTGGGATGTCCTCCCGAAATATGTCAGAATCACTCTGAAATCATGGGCTGAGTTTGAGCTTCTCTAAGCTCAAAGTGATTAAAACTTACTTGAGATCTGCTATGATGCAAGAACATCTCAGTGGACTTGCCATCATAAGCATAAACCATGTGGTCTCAAATCAGTTGTCATATGATGATGTTGTAGATGACTTTGCTGCAAGAAAGAGCAGGGGAGTAAAGCTGTAGCAGGTGATGTGAGGCTGAGGAGGTGGTGGTGTTGTTTTTAAGTCATTAAGGTAATGCAGTACCAAAAATCACCACTAGGTCTTTGTAAGAACCCCCTTCCCCCCCTTTTATTTAAATCCTTGTCATTTTTGTCAATACTGGTTTCTTTCATATCTTATTTTGTGCAGTGCCTTATTTATATTGTATTTATAATGTATTTTATGTCACTTGTTTACACTTTTTATTTTGTGGGTATTTAAATCTTATATATTTAATTATATTATTATTTATATTGTATTTATAATGTGTTTTATGTCACTTGTTTACACTTTTTATTTTGTGGGTATTTAAATCTTTTATATTTAATTATATTATTATTTATATTGTATTTCATATATTCATTTCATATTTTTTTGTATTTCTTTCTAATTCGTTCGTAAAAGTATTTTGATTGGGCAATTGCTTTATTTAGATAAAAGAATGTCCAAGATAAAGCTATTCAGTTTCTTGTGAGTATGAACACCAGCAGTGGAAGTTATTGCAGGGGGGCGCCACCTAAAATCTTGCCTATGGCGCCAAACTGGTAAGGGTTTTATCGTTTTCCTATAAAATGCATGATTGTTAATAGAATAATATATAATATAAATGATGAAAATGATTTGTTTTATTAAAGAACTTGTTGAGGATAATAATTCGGCAAAATTTAATCCCTTTTTACAGTCATTTAAATTAGCTGAGCAGGGTGTAAGACGTACCAAAATCATGGAACCGGATTTAAAACAAAATGAAAGGAAGCATTATATTGGAACATTTTAAGAAACCTTTTATTATACAAATTTTGTGTAAATGTTTGGCCATAGATAATAAACCAATAGAATTTCATTATTTTCCATGATGACTGGATGACTCTGATGACTGAACAGTTGGTGAAAGGCTGCTGCTTTCAATATTTAAATAAGTATTCATTAGTTTTAGTAGTGACCTTAAGTACGTCTGTGTAATATACGATAGCACAAATAAAGTAATTTTCAACGGTACTTTGCATTAATGTAGTGTAAAGGATCTCACCCAACAAAAAGAGTTATGAAAATGTACTTCAAAAATGTAGCAGAGGGAAACTGAACTGTGTACAGTGTTTGAATGAATGTGTTTAGTCAAATTGTATGTATTATTAGATTACTTAGAAATACGACAAATATGGCTAATAAACACAGGTTTCCTCTCTTTCTGGTATGAAGTCAGGTGTATAAAACCATCGCCATCTGCTGGTCACTAATCACAACTGCATCCGCTCTAATGTAACTTTTTTAACTTTATTTTGATCATCTAATTTGCATTTTTTTTAAATTTATTATTTTTCTACGTTTCAGTCAGTTTTTCTTCTTCTTCTTAATGATAATAATAATATTAAAAGATAAGTAATAACTATCTTGGAAAGTCCTGTAGCTCAGTGGGTAGAGCGGCTGTCTCCCAATCGGAAGATAGGAAGTTTGCCGGTTTGAGTCCCACCAGCGTCTACTTGTCGCAGGGTCCTTGAGCAGGACCCTGAGAACATAGTTCCCCGCACACTTCAAAGGGATGGGTCAAATGCAGAGAAATAATCTCACTGTTGTGAACTGTGTGCGGCTCTATGTGATCGATAAAGGATACATTATTATTATGATCACTGACTTTCTTTGCGAAGAATAAAACCCAAGAAAGAGAGTTCAGTTCTACATCTTTGTTTCAGTCTCCACCGCTAATAGAAGATTTCCACTATAAACTTGCTGTCAGAAGTGGGATCCCAGGGGCGTTCGTCTGGACCTTCACACGGCAAGTGACTGATCATCCTGGAAGAAAGACTTCTCTCCAGCCTCTACCCCGCTGAAAGTCTTCAGGGACCGATGAGGGTCTGGACCTTCACAAACGGCATCACTCCTACTGAGAACCAATGCTCCTCGAATTCGGCTAGAGAAACGGTGAGACTGATTTAAAGATTTTCATTCATGATTCATTCATTATCCACCACATATCCTGTAAAGGTGGTTTTACGTTGTTCGATGCCCAAATCTTGCGAGACAGTCTGAGACTATAACTTCCTCTTGGATCGGTCAGGGACTGATTTGGCTATTTTTGTTTTAATCGGTTGTAGCGCAAAAATACTTGGATTTGCGGCGACGAGCACATCTTAAGAGAATTGCATTCACACGGAAACAGTCTGGGATAATTGGATCGAGAGATCGGAAACCGTCTACAGGGATCGAGAAATAGTAAACTGTCAGACCGACAGGCAGCATATCTGATGAAATGAGAAAGAAATGTGGGGCACGGTTTACTGAGCCAATCCCATCAATGAAGAGAAACATTTAGTTTCCCTGAAAAAGCTTCTTGTAGTGTTAATCAGTTAAAGTGGGTTGGAGAGCATGTGGAGGAAGTTCAGAGGAGGATGAGACAGAAAAAGAAAGTGTCTGTGAAAGATTTAAATGCGCTGGAAGCACACAGGAGGGCTTTGAAGGCGTGGATGGAGGAAGCGGGATGTAGAGAGAAAAAGACAACGTTGAAAGAAATACCCCGAACACCCTGTAGTTCAGATAATGAGAGGATGGTAAAACTTGTGGAAGAAGAACAGACATATTTGTTCTGTAAAGTGTCTCTCTGTATCCGTCTGTCTCTATGTGGGTGAAGATGAGTCACGATCTCGACTCCTGTCCTCCAACCAGCCCGGCAGTCCCACCACCGCTGCCGACAGCGCCGACCACACCCAAACCCAGAGTGTCCGGACCGCCATCTTTACATGACATCAGTGGAAGCTGCCTCAGCTGACACCTCTTCCAACACAACATGGTGTCTCCGGCACACACCAGATCAGGTCAGGAGCACCACCCGCCCACCAGACCATCACCGTCTGTCTCCATCTTGTGGGTTCGAAGGGAAAACCCTCCATCGACCCGTGGTTAAAGTGGCTCGGCACCAAGGCACTCAACTGGTGTCTCGCCCATGGTCAGAAGCCGACACCAGGAGGGTGAAGACTCATCTTCCACACCAAAAAGACTCTGGTGTAAAGCTCGTGAAGAGCTTCTTGTCTTCTGTCAAGAATTCAGCTCCACTTTGAATGAGTTGAGGAGACTCCTGGTTTTAAAATGTGGCCCATTGGCAAGAAAAGGAAAATAAGGCGTACAAGGAGGCCATAACAGCCCTGTGTAGAGAGTGTATGCGTGTTTTTCCACCACGCATGGACGCTGCCAAAGTGACAGCAGGAAAGCAGAAAGATGATGAAACGGGGCAGGAATATTATGACACGCTGATTGAAGTATAGAATACTCTTAGTGGCAACCCTGAAACCGCCGATTTGGAGAATGTTGAGGGGTCTCTGGGAAGCTCACCTCAGAAACAGCTCCATCAATGACCTGAGAAGTGACATCAGTGCAGGAGTGAAACTCAGCTGCATCGGAGGGAATGAAGCGAGTCTCCAAGAGATCCTTCGCCATTCTGCACATGCCGAAACCCCCCTCAAGCAGAAACAGCAAAGAAAGAAAGACAAGAGTGAGAAAGAGCTCCACATGGCAGCGCTCACTATGTACCAAGCCGTCCAGCTGTCTGCCTGTAAGCACGGATGAGGGCGAGGCTGCCCAGATGGGCGTCGACAGGGAAGAGGAAGGGTTCATCCAGATGTCTGCTTCCGGTGTCCTCAGCATGGACTAAACAGAAAACCAACCATGTGCCCAGGTCTGACTGACTGCAGGAGGGGGGAGGGGAGAGTGTTGATCTGCAACGCGTTCTGAGAACACAGGAAATGGAGGTGGTGCACACACACATGCCAACACGGGTGCAGACACACACACACACATGCTTCCAACGATGAACCGCTTGCGCAACCACAAACACAAAGTTTCTGCAAAGAGGACTCGCTTGTTCACACTCCGTGAATGAACGCCATAGCTTATCTAAAGGTGTTCCATGTCAGGTAGATGCTGGATCTACCCACTCTGTTATTCAGGCTGAAGTGTTCACAGAGGAGCCTGAAATAAGTGGGAACCACATCTGGTCTGTGGGATAATCAGGACAAACAGTGAGAGAAAATTTCCCTCTTCCCCGGATCAATTGCTGTATGCATACTAGTGGAGGTGCAAACCTCAGAGCTTAGCAGAACGCTTATACAGGAAGCACAAGACCGTGTTTCCCCGGTGTCCAATTTCATGCAGTAGGGGGGTTTACACAGAACCTCGCATGTCTCACTCGTACCTGATGTTGATGTAGCCTTGATTCGGAGTTACAGAAAATTCTTCTCTGCTGTTGAACACACACAAAGATCCAACTAGTTCCTATGTCACCATCCAGATCTCATCAGCTCCTGTCTGAGTCTGAAGCTGCAGCAATCCCGGACCCACAGGAAATACCTACGACCGTGTGGGCTCAACAGAAGTATGATGTGGGTTTCATTAAAAATGTTGAATCTGTTTTGATCAGACCGCGGACCTTGTAAACGACTATACTCACAGAAACAAGAAGCCGTCGATGGTGTCACCCCTCTTTTTGAATCTCCCAAACAGGCAGTTGTAATTATTCCCCTTGACAAATCTCCAACCAAAACTTGTCACTTTCCCAGAACAGAATGGAGATTTGTACAAGATTTACCGACTGTGAATGAAATCTCTTCTTCAGTAACCCGGTGCATCCCGGCAGTCAGTTTTGGTTTGCCTTCAACTTTAACACTTTTACTCGTCTGTGTCAGGATTACTGAGATTCACCTACAAACTACAATGAAGCACTTAAACGGGGCTTAGAGCCTCTGCGATTGACATCAGGCACGGATCTTTGGCAATATGTTGATGATTTGATAATCTGCAGTCCCACAACAGAACAATGCGGGTCAGACAGACACACTTAACTTTTGAAGGTCACAAAGCAAGTTTCTCAAATTTGCAGTTTGTGAAACAACAGGTGACAGTTTTTGGTCATGTGATCACGCCTGAGGGGGAATCTCTTTCTTCAAAAGAATTGAAGCGATTCAGAATATTCCAAAACCTCAGACTAAATAAGAAATGTTTTCCATTTTTGGGCGTGTGTTCTTAGAAGCTCCTCCGAGGTCTTTAGTCAATGCTAAGGGCTCACAGTCACATGATATGATAATTTCGACACCTGAAGCTGAAGAAGCTTTCAGTTAAATTAATCTTGTTTTACAGCTGACACACACCTCAGGCTCGTAAGACCCGACCCGCCCTTTCACGCAAACTGTTGATGAGAAGGATGTAGCTTATTTTTGTGCTAAACTGGATCCAGTGGCAGCGGGACGTCCCAGATGTCTGAGGGCGGTGGCTGCTGCAGGAAAAGCAACTTTAGCATCCAGAGAAATTGTCGGCTACGATGTCACTCTGCTTGTTCCTCATGCTGCCTGGAGGATTCTCCTTGAGGAGAAAACTTTGCACCTCTCCACAGCAAGATGGTTGCGATACAATACTGTTTTACTTGATGTGCCTACTATTCAAATCCAAAGATCTACTCTACTAAAGCCAGCAATCCCATTGCCCACCGCTGGTGATGGTGAAGGCCGTAACTGTATTGCTGTCATAGATCAGGTTTTAACTCCCCCAGACCCAACCTGAAGGAGACGCCTTTGACCAACCCTAATATCTGGATTTTATCCAGTGGCTGTGAAGGCGCTGATCACGGGGCGAAGTTTGTGACTCCATCGGTCAATCTGTCCAAACAGGGCAACCTCTCACCATCTTTGTTTTACCCTCCTGGGGAAAAAAAATAGTCAAATGTCACAATCACTGCAGATTTCTGTGAAATATGATGGAAGACTTGAATTAAGTGAATAATGCTTGTTGCTCTGGTTAATGTGATACTTGAGTATTTGGTTCCGTTTTGGTTGTGGAAGATAGTCCAAAAGAACTTTAATATTGTGGTGTTTGGATGGCACAGTCATGCCATGTGTTCAAATGTTGTTAGAGAAAATATAGACTGGGTAGCTTAAATATGAGCAGGAAAACAACGATTGAATTTCAGATTAATTTAAGGACAGACAAAGTGTTTATGAATGTTTTTTAATGAACAAGAAAGTTCTTTGATCTAAATTTACATTCTACCCGGGAGAGGTCATATATTTTATTGACTATATATCCCTAATAAGTTGAGATGGTTTGGATACGTGAAAAGGAGCGATATCGGATCTATTGGTAGGAGGAGGCTGGAGATGTTGCTGCCGGAGAGGAAAATAAATGGGATGACCAAAGAGGAGGTTTCTGGATGTAGAAGAAAAAGAAGAAGAAGAAGTAAGACTTCAACCTCT
Organism: Lophius americanus; assembly: GCA_037951165.1. Taxonomy (NCBI): domain Eukaryota; kingdom Metazoa; phylum Chordata; class Actinopteri; order Lophiiformes; family Lophiidae; genus Lophius; species Lophius americanus. The sequence goes on from JBBDHG010000116.1 coordinate 1,405,657, forward strand.
CTGTTTGATTTTACTGACCACAGTTTGTAGTCAGATTCACTTGTGAAAAGAGGAACTGTATTTGAAGTAATTTAGACATAAAAATGGAAATACGAGCAGACTATTGTCCATAGTCTTAAAGTAAGAAGTTCACTTTGATCTCACAATTCTGTTTTTTAACAATTTACTGAAGGGAAAATTCAATTCAATTCAATTCAAATATAGCCCTGCATAGTCTATTGTGTACATTTCTTACATAGGACATAGTCTAGTATGTTTTTTTTTTACGTAAAACAAAACAAAACAAAAAAAAATAAAAAAAACAAAATAAAGTTTCAGTTGTAACAACTTTATTGAAGCCTGTACAAACAAACTCTTATGGAGGGTCTCTCCCCAGGGGTCAAAGGTCAGAGCTCAAACATCAGAACTATGGCACTGGTTAAGGATTCAGTGTCAGTGAAAGGGACGCTTGTAATGGGTGCGAAGAAAGAAAGACAAACATTATATTTGTTTTTTTCACAATTGAAAATGGATGTGTGTGACATCACTGCTGGTCACGTGACATTACATGACCTCACCAGCCTCCAGGCGCCGAAAAGTCTGATGTGACCCCTGAAACTGAAGTAATAACAAGCTCTGTCAGTAATGTGAATGTGATGCAATGGGGATGTTTTTCTATGTTAGAGGAAATTTTCTGATTTTAACTTGAAAAAAAAGCTAATTCTAGAAAATTAAACAGATAAACAAGGTGCATCTAAAAGCTGGTTGACTTTAACTTCTTCAGACAGCGTTTGTCGTTGGGATGGTTTCCTTAGTTACTAAAGAAATAAACAAAACAAATATACACTTAAACGTCTTTTTAAAAAAGATCTATAAATTCATTTATTTCACTTTCACAAGTTACAGGATTCCAAACCCGACAGATGCAAAAGTAAAAAGTAAAAGTGAAAAGTGCCATTTTTTGGTTACATTACTACAAACATGTTAGGGGTGCAAAAAAAAAAGTTTTTAGCATTAAAGTTACAAAATGTATCTGGTCAATGGCCCATTAAAACATAAATAAATAAACCAATTCTAAAGTTGCAAATGAATTTACTGAAGGTTTAACTGGAGGATAGCAGGGGTATCTCTTAGATCCGTTAGAACAGAGAAGATCCCGGCCCCCTCAGGTGCAGGACTCAACACTGACTCTTCCCACTCAGATCCAGCAGGAACATTATATTCTGACAATGTCAGGGTTAGTGTACCGGGTCAGGCTATCTCGCCCCTCAGGAACAACTTGGGCAAAGGTAGTATTCTCATTTCCCTAACAGAAGGTTTTGTTGGCTGAAACAGAAGAATGTCCAATCGTTGTACATCATCTTTTGGAGACAAAGTTTGAAATCGAGACAAAAAAGACGTTTTGAGACTGACTTATCACAGCAGCTGCAGATACCAGTGCCCGGTTATCTCAACAGGGCACTATGAAACAAGGGAAGACAATAGGGACGAATTATCGTTGTTGGACCAAATCCAGGATTTGCACCTGCAACTTTGGTCCATATCAAACCGAAGACTCCAATCCAAGTGAAGAAGGTGTTGAAAAGTCCAATCTTTATCTGGTCAGTCTATGCTAGGTAGCATTGCTATCTTGTTAAAGTGAGAAGAAAAGACTGAGAGGATCATGGCGGCTCTCTGGATTGGTCTGTGTCCTCTGTCTCCGAACTAGATTTGGGATTTTTGTGGTGGTTGTGGCCTTTGACTGTAGAGCGAAGCGTAAACTTTCCAGGGTTTCAGCACCTGGTGGAAATGCCTCCAGCTTACTTTTAAATTAATTTGAAACAAATTTTCTCGTGCTGAATCACATTTATTATTGCTTAAAATGGACGATTTTGCTGAGAAATATTGTATATTGTCCACAGGTCCGAACTCCACCTGGAATTGTCCTACTTCGCACGTTGTTGTGTAGTCCTATTTTAGCACTAAGGTCAAAGTTAGTTTAGAGTCTGTCCAATCCTGTGGGTTCTGGGATCTGGTTAGACCATTTCAGGGTGGGTTACAGATTTTCAATTTTTGAGTTTGCAAAAGATCAATAATCGAGGTTTTTGTCTTTTAACCTAAACTCATCTTTTTGGCCGCGGCAGACCGTCTAAGCCCACCTCCCACTGGAGGCAAAGTTTCTGCTCATGCTGTAGGCCGCAGCAGAGCTTTGATGTTTGCCCCATGCTCCCAACGGGACCACGATGACGGTGGCGTTGTCATCCGAGCCGTACTGCATAGCCTGAAAAACAAATAACTTTTATGTCTTTATTTTTTTAATACCCCAATATTTCCCATAATCTGTTACAACATGAGCAGTGATCTGATCGGAGCTGGTGTTTACATGCACCATCAGAACAGCTGTGACCCGCTGTCTGACAGGTGCCACAGTGACCAATATATGACGTGTTTTATCAGAAGATGGCCGTCTGTCATGTGATTATTGCAGGATCGTGTTACTGGGATGTTTTTAATGGAGGAACAGCTAGATAATATATCTCGGGTTTACTGCTATACTGGAGGCACGAGGGAAAAGGCGTTCACTACAATGCCTTATCGGTACCTCAGAATGGTTTTACTCTGACTAACGTAATATTGTACGTCCATGTGATGTCACCAAACATAACGTTAACTAGGTAATCTCACCAGAAACACTACATTAGCATCAAAGCAGAAACCCCCCATCACACTCACTCTGTTATTGTGTCTCTCTTCATGGGGGTTTAAAGCCCATCGTGAATGTGTCTCCTAGTATATATGAGTCCTTTTTTGGTACTTTTGTTTTGCTTTTAGATAATTGTACATGTCCTTTTCGCTCTTTTTGACTCATTGTGGTCGTTTTATATCTCCTACTTGTGTTTTGCATTGCTGTTATTGTAAAGCAATGCAAATGTACCTGACTTTGTGGTTGTGCTGTGTCTATTTATTTTCATTTTGAGCATCTCTTGTTGTCTTTCCATCTTTATTTGAAACTGTACCGCTATTTTTCTAAAAGAAAATTAAACTCACTCCAATAACAAAACCCTTCATTGTCAGAAGAGGAGATAGTTAGAATAATACTAGTACCTGCTCAGAGATGACATCAGCAGCCTCTGTGGGGTTTTGGCACTGGCTGATGACATCACAGATCTCCTGGTCGCTCAGCAGAAAGTTGATTCCATCAGTGGTCAGGGTCAGGAAAGAGTCGTTGGTATGCTGGACCTGCAGAGGCGGACAGAGAAGATCTCGTTGGCATAAAAACACAAGGTGTGATGTCATCCATCTCCATCTGTGCCCATAGATGCTAATCTCTTCCCTTATTTAGGTGTTGGGCATTCTCAAAAACAGAGGCACCAATCTTTCCCACCCTTAATGGAGATTCTTCGGTCCGGGGGACCCATCAAAAATGTTTTATTGTAAAACCGTTTACCTGAACGGCTAAAGTGAAAGGTCTGATGAAGTAGCACTCACAGTGAGTTGGTGCGTGTCCGGTTCAGCGATGACACCACTGGCTTTCACGTGGAAGTCTCCAATGCTTCGGGTCATGGAGAGCCGGCCGTTAACATTTGCCTGGCCTACGCTGTTCCAGGTCACGAAGCCGCCACATCTCTGGATCCTGAACAAACAATGGAGGAAGTTGATTTTGAAATCCATTTAGTGACTTTAAAGAAATACGTCTTTGTAGGTCAAACATGTTCACATGAGTTTAACAGCGATAAACATAGCCTTGTTCTGACGTTACCTGAAACCAGCGGCTTTCATTTCATCTCTTCGACCTCTGAGCAAGGCACCAACTCGCTGCCAGTCCTGCATACCCTAGAATCTATTTATGACCTGATGGCTGCTGTGAAACCTGAACCCTGCTGCTGTGCTGTTCTAACTCTCTAGCTGATGTAATATAGCGTCTCTCTGACATAAGGTTCATGTTTTTAGTACTTAGTGTCGGTGCTGACCAACAAAAACATATTAACTCTGTGTGCTTTTACTTTTTCTCAGAAGAACACATATCGCCACCTTTCTGAGTGTTCGACTGAGATCCAAACTACAATAAGAAAACGTCCATGAGATCCGAGGGTACCATCTAATAGATAGTTCCTAAAGTCGTTACCCCTACACCAAGGTTAGACTAATGATTAGACCTTCAGGACCACTGTTGACCCGATGTAATAAAAGGAACTGGAAAGTGTGTACCTGTGTCTCTCATCCTCACAGTCAGGTGTGTGATCTTTGGTGAGCTTGATAGCTCTTCCGTTCCTGCACAGCATGGCTTGGCTATCGCCAACGTTAGCCACCACCAGCTCCACACCGTCACGTAGCAAAGCAACTGTTGCCGTAGTGCCAGCAGTTTGGAATGAGGCTGGAAGAGAATAGAGGAAAAAGTTGAGAGATAAAAACATTTTATGCAGTTTTTTGGTACATACAGTTCATATAATCTCCATTTCTTTCCACAGATATTCCAGAAAACAACTTTGAGTAACTAGATTACTTTCTTTTTTCTATATCTGTACGTGTGCGTCTTACCACTGCTGTGTAAAGCCTTGTCCACATCCATGAAAGCTTTCTTCAGAACCTTCTCTATGTCCTCCTCCTCATCCAAAGCATCTCTGCAAAGAGTCAACAATCAGTTCAAATGTTACATCACAAAAATGTCAGCCGTAATCTCAGCTGTCAGAGCTAAAAATGCGTCTAATGTGAGCTGTCATTGCTAAAGTGAGCTACTGCCTTCTGTCATGACTAATGTTAGCTGATGTTAGTGAAAATCACTACATTTAGCTAATATAAAGAGATTTTTAATATCAATGGTATTTTCCTGGTGAAATAAGAATAAAAATCAGCTATAATCGCTAGAGTTAACAAACGTCAACTGTCACAGCTAATGTTGGCTATGGTCAGCTAGTGCTGTACTTGTGTCCCTCTCTCACAAAGTTCTGTGGTTTCTTTTGGGATCTTTACTGACTTCATTTCCATTTCCTTCAAGCATGCCAATAAAGTCAAATAATTGTTCAGTTGGTATATTATCTGGTTTTAATTTGAAACTTTATCTTGATTGTTTTTACCTGATGAACTTCTCCATAAAGGCGTAGCAGTAGTCAGCGGCGTGTGGGCCGCCGTGGCCATCGAACACTGCAAAGTACAGCAGGTTGTCATGGATACGGGCAACACGGAGGCGGTCCTCATTCTGCTTCCTGAGACCCACAACAGATGCACAGCCGACCTGGGACAGACTGACCTGAGAGAGAGTCAATTCAATCATTCACTTTTATGGTCAATCATTGATTTATTCATTCATTTGTGGGGTAATTCATTCATTCATTTGTCTACCTATAAGGTCATTCATTCATTTGTTTATCTGTATGATTGTTTCTTCATTAATTTATCTATATAATTATTCATTCTTCCATTTTTCTACCTATATGGTCATTCTTTCGTCTGTTTTATCTGTATGATTATTCATTAAGTCATTCATTTCTCCATCAATATGATCATTCATTCATTCATACATTCATTCAATCCTCTTTCTGTATGGTCATTCATTTATTCAATCATTTCTATGGTCATTCATTCATTCATTTGTTTATCTGTATGATTATTCCTTCATTAATTTATCTATATAATTATTCATTCATTCATCTGTTTAATCTGTATGATTATTCATTAAGTCATTCATTTGACCATAAGTATGATCATTTGTTTATTAATTTTTCTGTGTAATAATTCATTCATTCATTCAATCATCTTTCTGTATGGTCATTTATTTTTTCAATCTATTGTCTGTCTATCTGTACGATCATTATTCATTCATCACTTCATCGATCTTTCCATCCGTCAGTTCATCCATTCATCCATCAGTACCTGGGGTATCGGGGTTCCATATCTGACACTAGAGGGTAAGACAACCGGCTCTTCTCTCCTGTAGTCCCAAATTCCCAGTGAGTCCCAGGCCATCAGTTGGTTGCCGCCATCACCGGGTAAATGGACCGACCCGTTGATCTGCCGCACACCTGTCGCCCTGAACAAAGCCCCGCCCACCTGCAAGCCGATGATTGAAACAGGTAAGCAGTTTACTGGTGGGGGCTCTTAGTAGCAGCAAAGGTTTAATAAGTGGACCCACCTGTCCAGAAGCTTCTAGGAAGGAGCGTCCAGGGAGGAGAGTTCCTCTGGAGATGGCAATGTGACCACACCGCAGCACAGCGAGCAGCGCCGTTGACACCATGTCTCTTTACTAAACAATTACATGGAACAACAGAAGCTGAAATCTGCAATTATTTAGACTTTTAGCTTTAAAATTACCAAAACTAGGCCTTCAGTAAATCTGACCCTGAGAAGAAACGAGCCAAGATGCCTGCTGACGTAATCCAACAATCTGGATCCACAACAGAATCCCGGGGGTTCATAAGAGACCAAACCAATTTCAATATGTCTGGAATATGTTTTTATCAAGATCACAATGAAAACACAAGATGAGGATTATCTTTATTCCTCCTCTGAACAAATGAGACTAATAAAATAAGATAAACCTTTATTAGTCCCTCAACGGGGATCTTGTATCAGTTACAAGTAGTGCACACATTCAAGGGCCAGGATCTAAAAATAGTCCAATTCCATTTGCAAAAGATGCTTTAGCTCCAAAGAGATATTGTTTCAAATAAATATGGACATGAGAAACATATTTAGATTGTGGCGTTGCGGTTCTAGGATTTTGCCATTGGAATAACATTTTTTTTTTTTATAAACGGTGATAAAACTCCTTATTTTTTAATAAACCAACAGATCAACCAACCAACTGACTAGCAGACCAAACAAATCAACCAACACGACAACCAACAAATCCACAAACATTCCAAAATAAATCAACCAAACCAAAACCGACCCCCAAACAAATCAAACAACCAACCAATGAATCAACCAAAAACTGACAAAAAGACAAAACAACCAACAAATCACATAATCAATCATCCAAACCGTGTAAAAATCTAAACAAATCAACCAAAAAAACAGTAAATGAATGAAACAATCAACCTACAAAAATCCAAACAAATCAACCAACTAAACTGCAGCCAAACAACCAACCAGCCAACTGATCAACCACCAACTAGTGAACAAATGAACCATCCAACCATTCATCCAATCAACCGACAAACAAATCGACCAACCAAGCGTACATCATACCAACCAAATGGCACATCCAGTAACGATATAATAATGTCATTTTAAAAGACATTGAGGGATGAAGGACAATCATTCTGCACCAGCAAACGTCAATCCTATGACACAGTTCTTTAGATCCGTGTGTTCATTCTGAAAACCATGTGAACCTCTAATGTTGACAAAACATAACAAACACACAGTAAGTAGCATACGGGTGAGTAAATAATATCCCTAAAGAAGTATTACTAATTCCTAAAATACTGCTTTTTTTTTAATTTGATCACATATTTTAATTTTTAGAGAATAATAATAAACAGTATATTATACAATGCATATGATATCAGCAATTATATATTATAATGTAACTTTTATAATCAGTGTTAATACACATAAAAAAACAAAATAACATTACAAAGTTTTGTCACTATTAACTCATAGTCATTTGTTTACTAAATGTATACTATCAGATTATGGTTCAGTGAAATGAAAAGCTCTAATGTCACTCACTGACCCAGTTCTGCTGCAGGCAGGTCTTGTGTAGAAAAAGGTGTCCAGCAGCTGTCCTGCTTGCACGACAAGCAGCGACTGCGAGGATGTGAGGGTCAGACTGGAGGGGGTCCAACTGGTGCCTCAGTCAGCCAATGAGGGATGCAATAGTTAGGCTGAAGGCCAGACCAGGACTGAGCTGATCACTACTACCACCATACAGTGATAGTGATATTAGTGCTCAGCTAGTAGTACAGCTGGTAACAGTAACAGTAGACTAGCAGCAACTAGTTACAGTGGTACTGGTAATCGGCTAGTAATAGTATTACTAGGCTAGTTGTCATTCTTGTGATATTGGTAGTAGAAACTCAGCTAGTAGTACTAGTTGTGCCGGAAGAACGCTAGTAGAAAAAGAAAAATGTAATCTATGAAATTCCAGCCCGCAGTCCGATCGCCACCAACACAGCCCCAAACCAAAGCACACCCACCTCCTGCTGGACCGATCCCTGACAGCCGCTCCAGCCCTCCGAAGAACCTCCTCCACTTCCTCCTGGACAACGTTGGACGAGACACAGGATTCAGAAGTTTTCTCTCTCAGTCAATCAGAGGGTAGCATCTCGGAGGCTACAGTTCCTCACAGGAGATGAGATTGAACTCTTTGCCTCAGAGGACTTAAGCGATGAATCTTTTAAAATTAGACCAAATGATTGTCCAAAAGTCTAACTGTTGAGACTTGCAGTCAGACAACATTTATAGTCAACCGTCTGTACTCATTAAAAAAACAAGAGGCAATAAAGTCACCAAGTGTAAAACTCCAAGGGTATATCCCCTAAAAGGCCTCAATACCCTTTGTTGCACAAGCAACCCCCTGTTTGAACCCCTCATTGAATGAGAAGTTATTTCCACACTCTTTTTTAAATGAGTAATATATTAACTATTAGATAAAGATAAGATAAGGATAAAATAGTAGATAAATCAGATAGATGTCATCGAGTCAATTCATATTCCTCCAATTGGACTAATTGGAGGTAAAGCTCTCCCTTTGTCAGAAATATACAAAATCAAATCCCAAAATCAATCCATTTCTTCCTCCTACTAAAGTGTATGGGTTCAGAAAGTTTGAACATGATCCATGAAATAGTTTTTGCTGCATGTCTGGAAAACGGTGTTTTCTGTAAGAAGCTCCCTCTGTGAGTAAAATGTGAACTTTTAGAGTAAAAGGTGGTATAAACAAGACATGCCTCCCTCCGTCAATTCAGATGCACTGAATTTGAACTACATTGGATGGACGGATAGGAACTTATGTCTGGAATGTAGTGTTTAACGTAAAAAGTTCCCCCTTGTGAGTAAAATATGAACTCATTAAGAAAAAGTATGATATTCACCATTTTGTAACAGTTTGGTTGCAAACTACATGGCTGAATTTAGATTTATATCATTAAAGCATCAATAAAATGAACAAAGAGAAGGTTATTGGAACGGTTTTAATCAAAAATGTACAAATACACATAATATCTGCAACGCAATACTGTCTGTGCCTTAATCTGGATTTTCTGCGAGTTTTCTGATTTCCTCCAGCAGCTCAGAGAACAACGGACGGCACTGATGCTTCTAGACCACCGACGAAGAAGAAGGAAGGAGAAGACGGGATGAAGTTACTCACAAAATGGACAATACTCAACTTCAAACATGTGTTTAAATTTACTACAACGGGACATATTGTGTGTTGTTGTCATTTACAGCGGCTGGGTTTACCTTGTGCCAGCAGCGCGACATGATGGAGTACAGCGGCTGCGAGGCGCGACGCGGGCGGTACAGACGGACCCCTTTGGTGATCTCATTAACCACCTCAAAGTTGCTGCAGTTTTCATAGGGGATACAACCTCCAGAGTAGATCTCCCACATCACAACACCTACACAGAAATACATCAATCAGCCATAACATTAAAACCAGCTGCGGTGAATACATAGATGTTGTCGTTACCATGGTGACTGTCAGATGGTGTGTTGATGAGTTGGAAGCAGTAAAAAAGGTCAAGTGTAAAATCTGAGAAAATTTGACAAGTACCAGTACTTCTACCACTTTTAGTACTACGGATGAGTGGAGAGTGAGGTGAGTGTGTGGTTCCTCACCAAAGGACCAGACGTCCGACTTGCTGCTGTATTTACTGAAGTGGAAAACTTCAGGAGGAGACCACTTCACAGGGAACTTGGCACCGCTGGAACTGGTGTACTGGTTGTCCAGTAAATATCTGCAAACATCATCATGGGGTTAAACCAACAGATCTGTTCACAAATGTCCAGATGAAGAAATGTGTTTGAACTCTATTTTGTACATTTGTGTGAACAATGAGGTAAAAATTAGCATCATGTTTACTGTTTACATTCACTGTTAGTGAAATAATGTGACGAGTACCTAGTCATTCCAAAGTCGCAGACCTTCACCACGTTGTGCTCATTAATTAGACAGTTTCTGGCAGCCTGGATTAGGGAAAGAAGGCAAGAAGATCATATAGACAAATCTTAGCTTGAACCATTTTACCCAGCAGGCTTTTCCTTCTAAAAACATATCATAAAGTGTTTGAAGCGGGCCTTTGGGGGGGATGTTTCTGGATGACTTCTGGGTCAAGGATTGAAGTCACAGAGTGTCTAGCAAAATTCCCAAATACATTTCAAAATCACAATTGTATGAGCTTTGGAGAAAAGACTGAAATGACAGTCTTTTCCAAATAAATGCGATAAGAAAGTAGTAGCAGCTACTACTGTTAAAAATGAAAGAAGTATTAGCGAACAAGGACTTCTTGGTCTCAGTCAGCTACGCCAAACGTATTAATTCTACTGTCGGAAAATGTCCCTGAAATAAATAATAGAAAATATATCAGTTCTTCTAAAACAACCCAGGAACCCACCAGATCTCTGTGGATGAAGCTTTGGGCCTCCAGATACTCCATCCCCTCACAGACATCCTGGCACATGGACAGGAGGCTCGCATCCGTCAAATTTCTACCCCTCTGCTGCAGGAAGTTCAACAGGCAGCCATTCTCCATGAACTCAACCACTATCAGTAGGGGGCGCTGCTGCAGGCAAACACCATACAGCTGGACCAATTTAGGGTGACACAGCTTCCTGTGAGAGAAACCAGGACATTTTTCAACTTCCATCCCTTTTCTCATCACCTTTTCCCGATCCTCGTCCATTCTTACATCATGATCTTTGCCTCCTCAATGAAGTCCTCCTCGAACATGGCTCCCTCGTTAATGGTCTTGATGGCCACTTTTTGCTGCTCCCTCCACTTGCCAAGCTTGACCAGACCAAACTGGCCTCTGCCCAGCTCCTTCATGAAGGTTAACTCACTGGGGTTTATCTCCCACTTCTCTGTAGGGACGATGAAGAATGGACAGAAGGGACAGGAATTACAAAGAAACGGAAGATAAACACAAGTAAAGTGTTTTGGTTGGTTAGTTGTTTGGTTGGTTGGTTGTTGGTTAGTTGGTTTTATGGTTGATTGGTTGGTTATAGGTTGGTTATTGGTTGGTTGGATGGTCGATTGGTTGGTTGGTTAATCGGTTCGTCGTTTAGTTGTTTGTTTGTTTGGTTGGTTGGTTGTATGTTTGAATGGTTGGTCGGTTCTGCGGTTGGTTGGTTGGTTGGTTGTCTGGTTGATTGTTTGATTGTTGGTTAGTTGTCTGGTTGATTGGCAGCTTGTTGTTGGTTGGTGATCGCTTGGTTGGTTGGTTGGTTGATTGGATGATTGGTTGATTGTCTGGTTGATTGATTGGTTGTTGGTTGGTTGTCTGGTTGATTGGTTGGTTGATTGGTTGGCAGGTTGTTGTTGGCCGGTAGTCAGTTGTTGATTGTTTGGCTTGTTGACTAGATTGGTGGTTGTTGTGTTAGCTACCACCAGATAAGAGATCATATTTTCACCCATCAGCTGGTTGGTTTGTCAAAACTAATACGTAAAAACTCCTTTGTTGAATCTCAACGGCAATTCATCGAAGGATGGGATGGGTTTGGAAATAACCAACCTATTTTTGGTTTGGATTATTTGTTTTCTAGCATTGGTTTGTAGGTCATTTTCAATATTTTCTCAAAATGATTTACTCAGTTTAAGAGTGACTGACTTTTGGAATGTACTGACAAAAACTCAACCTCCCATTAATTTATTTGTGACACGACCTGCTGTTCTGCTGTTGTGTGAAATTATCAGGTATTTGAGAGAGGATCGTGATCATGGCGCTGCGAAAAATCACAGAAAAATTACACCGCAAATAACATGCCATGTTCATTATTGGTCAAGTGTTTTTTTTTCACCTGAGCTGAATCCTGCTGTTGCAGGAACACACCTCCCCATCGGCCCCACTGCATACCGCAACCTGGTCACCAGACCTGCACACACACTGGAGCAAATTTAGCCACCTATGTAGTGCTGCTTCTAGCATGCAGTAAAGGTGTGAGTGAGTGTACCTGCAGCGTTGTGTTTATGGTACTGTATGACATCAGGTATGGAATTGAAGGTGTATTTTTCGGCGAGGAAGTACTGACCATCATCAGTGACTTTTATCTGGTAATGCCTGACTTCTCCATTAGCGCTGAAACGCAAGAACACATCAGGTTACAGCTCAAGATTCAGGATAATTCTGAATCTGAATCAGCATTGGATCACCTTAATGTTTTGGTGTAGACTGAGACGGTGTAGACCCCCTTCTGGCTGGACTCTCGTACCACAAAACCACCCTCTTGGTCCTGAAAGCAGCAGGAAGACATTCAAAAGTAAGAACTCTCAGATGCAACAGGTAGACATGTAGATAGACAAATAGTTAGATAGGTAGGTAGACATTTGGACCGAAAGGCAGAAAGACAGGTAGAGAAATAGGTAGAGAGACAACTATACAGTAGACAGACAGGTATAAAGAAATGTAGGCAGTAGACTCACAGGTACACTTATAGGCAACCTGACAGGTAGACAGTAGACAGACAGGTAGATGGACAGGCAGACAGGCAGGTCGCTGGCAAGTAGACACACTGGCGGATAGAATGAGAAGAATATAGAATGGTTGAAAGATAGGCTGACAGGTAGGTAGGCAGGTAGAGAGACAACTATAGAGTAGACATATAGATAGGCATACAGCAGACAGACATGTAGATAGACAGGTAGACAATAGAGTCTACTGTCTCCACTGTCTACTGAGTATACAGTTTAGCAGACAGACATGTAGACAAACAGGAGGACATGCACAGAGACAGGTAGACAGACACATGGACAGGTAGGGAGACATGTTGATAAACAAGTAGAGAGTAAACAGACATTTAGATAGACAGGTAGTTAGATATGTGGAATGACAGGTAGGTAGACAGAAAGGTAGATAGACAGAAAGGTAGATAGTCAGGTAGATTGACTGTAGAGAGGGTAGACAGATGGGTTGGCACCTCCTGTCTCAGCAGCTGCTCTGCTTTTGACCTGGTGATGTTCTTGTAGTACAACCTCCAGAGATTCAAAAGAAATCAACAAATCTGTTCATTACATTTCATCAATTAAAAGTTTCTAATATCAGGTTTCATTAAAAATGTTAAACGTCAGAAGATGTTCTTCAGTTCATTTTTTTGTACCAAGATTATTTCTCCTTAAGGTCGCAGAACATGCTTATGATGTTTTACATGCCTGTTTTCGTCATCAGGTACGATGACACTTGGGAGGCGAGGACAGGCTGATGACATCATGCTGCTCTTGATGCGTCACTTTGTTTGAGTGAAAAATCTAATGGCATAAAAGAGGATGTAAAAAAAAAAAATACTCACGGGTTTGCCTCGATTCTGTTTGTCTCTGTCACGTAGTTACTGGGGATGAAGCCTTTATTCCTGATGGAAACAAGCAGAACAACACTTTCAGATTCATAGCGCTTCAGATTTCAAAAACTATTTATTCATTTACGCACCCGTGTTCATCCTGCACTCTCCACCACAGCTGGTCCTGTTTGTGTAGGATGGTGTACTCTTCACCCTGTGAATGCAGCAATGTCACATCCTCATTATAGTCATCATCACACATTGACTGCTTGCCCCCGTGTGTGTGAATGTGTTTAAGAACCTGTTTGAGTGGGAGCTCAGTTTCCTCCTTAGCAATGAAGTCATACATGGCGACAGCATTTTGCATTCCCTGGCCTTCACCTTCTTCAAAGTCAGGAGGAGGGTGGGGGAGTTTCTTCTTTGACCTTTCAGCCTGAGAGTGAAATACCATTCTTGAGGAACATGAATGCTTCATTTACATATGAAACATGCTCCATCCATTTCAAACGATATATCTGTGAACAGTGTTTGGCAGTACTGCGTTACCTTAACAACACCAGTGACAGTATTCCAGTGCTGTGACAGTTTATATCAGGACTAATCAGAATACAGTTTTGAGAAATAGAAGCACTACTGTAAAGATGTGATTTCTTATTTCACATGTTTATTTGCGTTCAAATAACAAACGACCAATGACGTGTCTGGATGCAGCTCACAGAGTCACACCACGTCATTGGATGAATGGAGACACACAGCAACGAAAAGACTGTATTTCTGCCTAGAAATTTAAACATGATTTCACAAAAAATTAGGAAAAGAAGCTTTTATTCGCCAGCAACTAAGTTGCTTTCTGCATCCGAAAACTCCACTTTATACTTTTTAGAAGCATCCTTAAGTAAGTTCTCTGTTCTGTGGCAACATGTTATTGCTAACATCCGATTAGCTTGCGTATCCAAATTGATTCCTACTCTACCTACTTATTTGACTCAAGTAGGTTCGGTAGGTATTTAATCGGATAGGCAAGCTAACTGGAGATGCGGTATCTGTCAAATAGCTTTCGTGATCCATGGTGTATCAGTACTCTATAGCTACATAAGTCGTTTAACTTTTTAAAATTATGATATGTTTGTGTGTATACCTGTCCCTATCGATGTTTGTGAAGCGATTATGGGATGCCAGTTGGTTAAAATGTTAAATCTATGGTTGGTGGGTCAGTTCATTTACTGAAATATATACAGGACATTAGATGACAGGTAAACAGGACATCCACTGACAGGTAAACAGGACATCCACTGACAGGTAAACAGGACATCCACTGACAGGTAAACAGGACATCCACTGACAGGTAAACAGGACATCCACTGACAGGTAAACAGGACATCCACTGACAGGTAAACAGGACATCCACTGACAGGTAAACAGGACATCCACTGACAGGTAAACAGGACATCCACTGACAGGTAAACAGGACATCCACTGACAGGTAAACAGGACAACTACTGACAGGTAAACAGGACATCCACTGACAGGTAAACAGGACATCCACTGACAGGTAAACAGGACATCCACTGACAGGTAAACAGGACATCCACTGACAGGTAAACAGGACATCCACTGACAGGTAAACAGGACAACTACTGACAGGTAAACAGGACATCCACTGACAGGTAAACAGGACAACTACTGACAGGTAAACAGGACATCCACTGACAGGTAAACAGGACAACCACTGACAGGTAAACAGGACATCCACTGACAGGTAAACCGGACAACTACTGACAGTTAAACAGGACATCTACTGACAGGTAAACAGGACAACTACTGACAGGTAAACAGGACATCCACTGACAGGTAAACAGGACAACTACTGACAGTTAAACAGGACATCCACTGACAGGTAAACAGGACATCTACTGACAGGTAAACAGGACATCCGCTGACAGGTAAACAGGACATCCACTGACAGGTAAACGGGACATCTACTGACAGGTAAACAGGACATCCACTGACAGGTAAACAGGACATCTACTGACAGGTAAACAGGACATCCACTGACAGGTAAACAGGACATCCGCTGACAGGTAAACAGGACATCCACTGACAGGTAAACAGGACAACTACTGACAGGTAAACAGGACATCCACTGACAGGTAAACAGGACAACTACTGACAGTTAAACAGGACATCCACTGACAGGTAAACAGGACATCTACTGACAGTTTAACAGGACATCCGCTGACAGGTAAACAGGACATCCACTGACAGGTAAACGGGACATCTACTGACAGGTAAACAGGACATCCACTGACAGGTAAACAGGACATCTACTGACAGTTTAACAGGACATCCGCTGACAGGTAACCAGGACATCCACTGACAGGTAAACGGGACATCTACTGACAGGTAAACAGGACATCCACTGACAGGTAAACAGGACATCTACTGACAGGTAAACAGGACATCTACTGACAGGTAAACAGGACATCCGCTGACAGGTAAACAGGACATCCACTGACAGGTAAACGGGACATCTACTGACAGGTAAACAGGACATCCACTGACAGGTAAACAGGACATCTACTGACAGGTAAACAGGGCATCTACTGACAGGTAAACAGGACATCTACTGACAGGTAAACAGGACATCTACTGACAGGTAAACCGGACATCTACTGACAGGTAAACAGGACATCTGAAGTTTAGACCTTTTCAAGGAATTAGAGAAATAAAATAACAACTTTGCTCTTCGTGCACCTTGCTGTTTCATCACATGGTGTCGTTAGGAATGATTGAGAAGTGAGATGCTGGTCTCATAATTACGAGATAAAAATCTGTCTGTCGAGATAAAGTGTCTGTATTTTTGTTTGTTTGGTGGGATCAATGCTCTTCCGTACATTTTAAGTCCCTGCCTAACTTTCATACGTATCTGACATGCCAAACACGTCATCCACTGACAGGTAAACACGTCTTTTTCATGTGTCTCAATCTTTGTTATGGATGCATTAAGGCAGCTTATAAATCACTATGAGAGGTCCACTCGGTCAAACCAATATGTTGTTTATTTGGGTCCGTCCTACAAACCGGTCCTGAAGAGAAACGAGCTGGAGCAAATAATGGTTCCGGTCTGTTTGGAGCAGACTGTTCATTGCTTTCAGGGGGGCTTCAGCTGCACACCCTATCTGTAAGGTTGAGCCTGAAAGGATTGGAAGGTCTCCAGCCAGATATAATGACCGTAGGTGAGAGTTGCAACGTAGAGGGACTGGTAGATTGAGAGCTTCGCCTTACAAATCATCTCTCTCTTCACCACAACAGACCAATGCAATACCATTACTGCTGCTGATGCTGCACTTCAATCTCACAGTCCGTTTCCCCGTCACTTGTGAACAAACAGCTCAAGCCCCCAGGGCGTTGTCATCTCTTCCTTGAATTAAAGCTTAGGATATTTGGGGGAACTGCTTTGTGTTCTAGGTATCTGTATGGTCTGGGAATCACTAAGTAGGAAATGAACATATAGTGTAACATTGGCTCCGGCCCTATACTCCTTTAACGTTGAGTACAAACGGGTCTTTACCTGCCTCGTACGCCTTGAATGGCGTCTGCTCCGGAAACACAACGAGGTGCTTTCCTCCAACTCCATGCGGGTGCTGAATTCCCTAAAATCAATTGAGACAAAAATGAAAAATTAGAAGTGTCATTTCACATTTTGTCTGTAACTTTTATGTGGGTGAAACTGCTTCTACGAAAGAATTCTGCGATCTTCCTGCTTGTTGAAATGGAATAGTTTATCACAGCCTGTACCTGGTCTGTATGGTACAGCAGCAGCAGAAGACTGAGAGGAAGGACTGATCTGAGGGAGGAGAGTTAAAACACATCAATACTGGGACTTCTCATCTTAAATTATTGTTATTAAATATTCATTTTACTTACTTATTTTTGAGATACATCATTTTTATTTATTGCCTTTTGTGTTGTGATTTGTCCCTCCAATTGTCCCATTCACATTTAACATGTGACCTCTGACATTTGATTATGCTTTGTTTTCTGTTCAGGTTGAATGCGTGGACTGGGAATGCCATAATCAAATTCATATCAAAAAAGGTATCAATAAAGTTATTTGAAATGGAACATAGACTTCTTTACTGCTACACATCCAGGCCCAGCAGGGTTCAGAATCCCGCAAAACAACCAGAAATGTGATTGTCACATACTAATATAACCACTGACGCGTGAAGCTGATAATATTGATTAATTTGTTACCATGGTAACCTGTCAGTGGGTGCGATATGTTAGGCAGCAAGTTAAGATTCTGCAGTGGAGTTTATATTGGAAGCAGGAAAGATGGACAAGCTT
Source organism: Lophius americanus (assembly GCA_037951165.1). Lineage (NCBI taxonomy): Eukaryota > Metazoa > Chordata > Actinopteri > Lophiiformes > Lophiidae > Lophius > Lophius americanus. Next base: position 1,423,402 of record JBBDHG010000116.1, read on the forward strand.
GAGGATCTCAGAGACTTTGACAATGAACAAATTGTGATGGCTCAAGGACGGGATCAGAAGATCTCCAGGAGTTAAAGGGGGACTTAAATGATATCTGGCTCTTCATTCTCATTAACCCACTCGTTCCTGTTCTTGGAGGTTGAGGAGGCATTAAGGAACACTATAGGTGATTATATATGTTCATATAAGTGTGCATCTTGCTTTTGTTAACTGGGGACGAACATAGACATGTTGACAATAACGTTGTGAACAAACCTCACTCAAACAGGACAGAAAGAGTTTAAAGTCTCTAAACCTTCTTTTAGTTCAATTGTCTCTGTGGTTTCAGGTAGGATGTCTCAGTCAGGAAGTCTAGTTTCCTTTTCTAGAGAACTGACTCCGGCTCTGTGAGAAGGTTTCACTTTTCTCAACATCAACCTGTTTCTAAACATCCTGTAGTTGGAGATTTCTTGTGAGGGACTTTGAAAAGTCATTAAACACATAGGATTTAAGTTGCTAAAATTGTAATTATTTTATTGGAAGAAAAGCAAATCTAATCAAAGGGAAAACAAAAATTCTCCATCTTAAAAATGTCCTGTTGCTTTCATAATGTTCCTCAAGACGTGGCTTTACGTCTGACTGGCTTAGTTGAACCAAAATAGGGTCAGGGTCTAGGACCCCTTTTATCAGGTTATAGACACCTCTTTGTTAGGTTATGGGCACCGCTGTGTCAGGTTATAGACACCTCTGTGTCAGGTTATGGGCACTGCTGTGTCAGGTTATGGGCACCGCTGTGTCAGGTTATGGATTCTTCAGCGTTAATAATAATAATGTAGCCTTTATTTATCACATAAGGCATAAGTCATAAGCAGTATAAGATAGTGAAATTATTTCTCTGCATTGGACCCATCCCTGAGGGATCGGTGAACGGCCACTTTGAGGCCCCCGGGACCAGTCGGGGCTCGAACCGACTGACTTCCCTTCTTCCAATTGGGAGATGGCCGTTAAGTGTCATGATAATATTGTGATAAAATAATTGGGTGCTAAATAGGAAAAATCTTCACATGTACTGGATCTACGAGCGCCTCTGACAGCCTCAATTCTGATTAGAAAAGATTGTGTTTTGGGTAAAAATAAAGAGGATTGAGTCACAGAACAGAATCTTTCTCTCTCTTCGTTCATTGTTATCGCTCTTTACTCCATCCTGCATGCGGTTTTAAAAAGATTAACGTTCTTTTTCGCTTAACTGCCCTTCTCTAAGCTTTAGTTTGTTAAAAGCAGACAATCCTACAGTTTGTTCTGGTACTTACTGGAATGAATCATGATGATGATCTTGCCTCCTCCTCTTGTTTCTCTTCTTTAACTCCTCAGGATTGATTCCGGTGCGATCGGTTGCATCAGCTTGGTCGATATAACGCCACAGGTTAGAGAACCTAGAAACAGTTACAGAGAGAGAGAGAGAGAGAGAGAGAGAGAGCGAGAGAGAGTGAGAGAGAGGTGAGTGGAGGAAGTAGAGTAAGTGAAGAAGGGTAAGACACAGGAAGAGAGACGAAGAAGTTTTCAGCAATACTGAAGACTGATAAAGACTGATATAAAAAGTATAATAATCTTTTATAGAAGCAGTGGTTAAAGAGAGAGAAATAAAGGGAGAGAGAGAGAAAAAAGAGCGAGAGAGAGAACGATGTAAACCAAACACAAGGCTCATTAGTCTCTGTGAATGACTCGGGTCAGGAAAACCAGAGTTAAAAACTCGAAGGAAAACGCTGATATAAAATATAAAGATAGATTTCAACAACATGAAGCACTTATTCAACATGCCTGAGTGAAACTCCGTAGTCTTTTCTAGTCTTGGGATCTAGGGGCTTTTATTTTGGGCAAGTATCTGGGGGTGGGCTGGCTTTTGTTCGTGTCTTCTGCATGTCTTTTTTATGTTTCTGTATTTTTACATTTTACTCTTTATTTTTGCTACAAACCAGGCATTCATTCATCCATCCCAAAATCGCTTGACAACGGCTGATTAGTCTACAATCAAACTTCGCTCATGGACTTCACAGGATCCAGAGTCCTATAATAACATAAGAAAATGCCATTTTGTCAATTTACTTCAAGATTACCACCTGAACAACGAGAGCTCTTAATGTTTGACAGAGACTGGGTTGGTAAGATCTTCTAAACCTCCTTCACTTCAGAGACAAGAGGCGTTGAGATTTTAATCCACGAGGCTTTGACACTCACTGAGATGAGTGTGAAGAATGATAGACCGGGACACTACTCTACCATCTCAGGGACACTGTATGGGCAGTCTGTGTTCTACCAGAATAGTTAATGCCTCACCAATCTGTCCCCAGGAATGTTCATACTAAATTAATCTCCTTGTGAGTAGAATATGAACTGTTTCAGTAAAACACCATTAAACAAGATAGATCTTCTGGACTGGATTCATACGCACCTAATTTGGACTGAATCAGACCAATGGTTGAGAAATTATAGGCATAACATTTTTGACTCCTCTAGTGTCAGAAGTATACAACCAAACTTCACTTCTTCCTTGCGAGGTTATGTGGGTACAACATTTGAAAATCAGCCATGAAATATTTTGTGAGATATCGCATTCACAGGCAGGATCTGCGACGGCGGCGGTTCTGGCGTATCCTAGAGATTATTACATTTTGGTAACGTAACGTATGTCACAGCTTATAAAACAAAATTAAATAATATTACAAGTCTTTTGTGGCTGCGTGCAAGAGAGGGCCATGGACAAATTTAAATCGGAGAATGGCATTTCTCTGTTCATCCAAACATCATCTTTGTGCCGAGAACAAGCAAACTACAAGGGCTCTAGCTGATAGAAAGTAACGTAATTGTCATGCAGTTATTTAAGTTGTGATATGAAGATTCTGACAATGATAGCAGAGATGAGTTCTGAGCAAGATTTAGGAGAAACTACAGGTTAGCAGAGTTTACCGTTTATGTCGGTCATGTGGTGTTTATAGCAGGAGCCGCTAAGCTAAAGATGCTAACAGACCTGAAAATGTCTGTAAATTTTGTTGTTAAATAAATGTCTCCAAAATCAAGCCAACCATGGGGGCTTGAGCTGAACTCAGGACTTAATGTTCCTGCAGTTATTTATGTTGTGAAATGAAGATGAATTACTTTTGAGCATGAAAACTTTACCTGGGGGTAGGTATGCCAAAGTATATCCTCTAGGTGAAGCTGTATGGAAATAATCATAAATTAATGGAGGATTTGGAGAATTTCAAATATCAGAATGAAATTTTTAAGCTCTTGGGTGAAATGATTATCTCTGCTACTGATAAAGTGAGGAACAGGAGATAGGAATGGATTCCATGTGTCACGTTTCATTTCCGTTTTTCAACAGATCAACAAGGGGTGAATAATGGGAAAAAAAGATCTTAAATTATCTTCAAGATAACTTTCTACACATATCAACTGAGCCAAGAAGAAGTTCCTTTTACTATGTATGTGCTCCTTGTGGTGAGGGATCCTGAAGATTTCATCTTTGTCTGTCCACGATGCCCTAAAATAAAGCAGAGCCTCGTCTTCCAGATTGTTCTGTTCTGTTGGATATAGTATTTTGTGATCAACTTACAAGTATAAATCTTAGACTCTATGTCCACACGGAGAAAACCTCCTCAGTCTTCGGTGATGCATGACTCACAAAAACAAACGTTTTTTCACCTCACAGAGAGAAAATTTGTGCATATGTTCACTGCATATATTCAGTATTTCCAATGATGTCATCAGGAGAGTCACATGGCCTCACACGCCACTTCCTCCCATTCACACCTCATCTAGGAAGTCTTTCTTTTGTGCAAGTAAGGTGTGTGTATGTGTGTTTAGGGGCGGGGGGAAGAGGGGGGGGGGAGAGGGGGGTCAATGTGTGACCACCTTTGTAATTTCCTGCCTCCTGTCATTCACAGCCTGTCCAGACAGCAGCTGCAAGGGACCGCTGCACCCTGGGAGATGAGCACTGAGGGTAGGAGAGACTCACCTTACCTTGACGTTGCTACATCTTGAACCTGTCAGACTGCTAAAAGAGTGAGAGGCGACCCGACAGGTTTGTCCTGCAGGTCAGCTGTCAGCGGCTCCGTCTGGATACCTTTGCCGTGTGGACTCCTGTGATCATCTTGTGTTATTTAGTTACTGCCGTGATTGTTAACTGTGAAGGTTAACCAGTGATTGGTCATGTATTATGATGGATTTTCTGTTAGACCTAGTGGCATTCGGCTTCGGCCTGTTTGCAGTTTGTGTTAGTTTTGTCATCCGGCCTGCTTTTTGAATAAATATTGGTTTATATTAGTAAGTTCAGTTTCCCTCCACTGTTATCCCTCCTGGGGGTTTTTTCTGTCATTGTTACTTCTAAATCTCCTCCTAAACATTTTTAGGGTCGTAAAACATGGTAAATAAAGGGGGGGGGGGGGGAACTCAACAAACTCTGAGTTTCTTTCTGACTCCTTCCCTTCCAGTGTCTGACGCAGAGCTGAACCATAGTATCATGAATTGATGATGACTTTTGAATTTTCATGCACAACTTTAACTCAGCGTTAACAATATATTGAGATTGTGTTGATTGAACTCAGGTAAGAATAGGTAAATAACAAGGGGACAACAGGTAAACGCAGTACAGTCATGTCCACGTGACTGAATATTCACACTCCAAACACACCCCCTCATCCCTTTTGCTCTAAGGCCACTGTTTCCAGCGCTAGCTCCCCCGACTGTCCTCCCTCTGCATCAACATCCCCCCTGGTTCATCTCCACATTCACAATGTTTGAACAGACAGGATTCACCGTCCAAGATGCACTTTTAAAGGTTTTAACAAAAACAATCTTTGTTGCCTAAAATGTAACAGTATGCAGCAGCTACTAAATGTAAGCTGGCCCCTTTTAAATGTGAACAAAGCCTCATTCTAAATGATTTTATAACTGATTTTAACCTGGATTTCCTCTGTCTCACCGAAACCTGGCACCAACCCCTGGAATACTTCCCACTAGACCAGACCTCACCCTCAGGATTCTCATACATGGACCTCCTCGCGTCTGGAGAGGCGAGGAGGTGGTGTTGCTGCTGTCTATCAACTTTACACAACAGGTCAACTTACCCACTCACAGCCGTGGTCACATCTAGTCTGCTCCACTGGTCTTACAGTACATCAACTCTCCGACCCAACCTCAACATCTCAGACCATCTGGCAGTCACCATGGACATCCATATCCCCACCCCCCTCCCAAAAGACAAACGCACAATATCCTTCAGAAATCTCAAATCTCCCTCCCCCTCCGCTCTCTCAGCCTCGTTTACCAGTAAAATGTCTGCATCCACTCCCCCACTGTCTGACAATCCCTCCGATCTTGTCAACTACTACAACGACACACTCTCCTCCTGTCTCGGCCGTCTGGCTCCTGTTAAAACCAAAAGTGTTTCATTTACACACCCTGGTAAACTCCTGAACTCCACCTGATGAAATCCCAAAGCCGCCAACTGGAAAGACTCTACAAGAAAACAGGTTAAACAGTCCATCTTCAAGCCTACACAGTCTACCTTCAACAGTACAAAGACCCTCTGAATGGAGCCCGGTCCACATACTACTCAAACCTCACCCAGGAAAAAAAATGTAGGAAAACATTATTCTAATATTCAAAACTTGTTGTTTATTCTCAGTTCAGCTTGAGCCTGTCGCGTTCTGTTGACATCCACCAATGGGCTGAAGGTGTGGGCGGGTCCAGGATGAGTGCAGAGCAGCTATTGGTGGAGACACTCATCAAGAGTTCACAGCAGAAGAAGAAGATGTCACCGCTGAACTACAAGGAGAGGCTGTTTGTCCTGACCAAGAGCAGTCTGGCATACTACGATGGAAGGCTTGAGGTGAAGTTATTGTTTGAATGATTATTTATTTATCAGGTCTAATTGATATATGTACTCCAATTTGTCAACCATAAATAATTATGAGAAATACTAGCTATTTATAGCTTGACGTAAGTATGTTTCATGTTTCATGAATAAAAATCCAGGTTTCATCGCGGAGTGTTGCCCTGCAGTGCCTCATCCTCACCACATGGTGAGGTTGGTACCTGAATCAGGTTTCACCACCTCTGACACCATACGCTACTCAACACGCTACTCTAGATTGTGGCGCCGGCATCACATTGCCTCTGCCAAGGAGGCACTTGCTTCTGTTCCATTGGTCCCTTGGGTGGCTGGTATGTTTTTGGGGGCGGGCCTTTGGGTCCGACAAGAAAAACTGTCCTTTGTAGGTTTGTTGATTGGGTGGGATGTTATGGGTTGATTAGTTTGGTTGATTAGATGGAAGGGTTGGGTTTATTTGGTGTCAGGGTTTATTTGGTGTCAGGCACAAATTCATTCAATTTTGGTGAACATTAGGGAACTGGACCCAGGGACCTTGTTTTATTTTCTAGATAAATAGATTTTGAAAATGAACTAAAATGTTAAACATAATAAAATAAAATAAATCTTGCCTAGGAAAAGCTATTATAGACTATGGACTGTTTAAGATTACATCCTGGGCACGAAACGATGCGTACGCACAACACACAGACTGGGATGAACTGATTCTGATTCTGATTCTGGTTCTGGGTGTAACAATGAAAAAAGAAGAACTAAAAATCTTTTGCTGTTGTTTCAATTTACAGAAGAAGTTCAGGAGAAACTCCATCCAGCTGAGCAGCATCAGATGTGTGGAGATTGTGAAGAACGGAGGAGAAATCATCCCCTGCCAGAACAAATACCCCTTTCAGGTACGATATGATGTAGATCCATACCAGGGAGGGAACAGCCCAGAAGATGATGAAGAAGAAAACCCGAATTAGAACATGGTGATTCGAAGTTTAAACGGGTGACCAGAAATTGTTATCTAGCATGGTTTTCAAGAAATTCCAATTTAAGTTTGGGGTCATTTGGCTGCTCCCAGATCTTAGAATGGGGGGGTCCACTTAAGGAGGTATTTAGGTTAGAGTGGCAAGACGCTGGGACCCCCCTAACCCCTTAAGATGTCACGTTTCTCTGATATATTTCTTTTCACATGCCTTTTTTGACACAGAAACAAGTATATGTTTCCAGAAACATATACTTTCCAGATGGGTTTCCGCATACTATGTATTCTCATATTTTACAGTTTAAGTTCACATGTGAAAAAACATAAAAAAGGTGGAATTTACAAGTAAACAAGCAAATTTAGTATTATTTCAATCATTGGACTCACATGTGAGGTTTTGTAGAATAGAATAATTCATATATGACACAAAGCTGTGAAAGTTTCAGGTACCCGTTTGAAATAATTTACTTTTTGCTCGTTCTCATGTCAAATAACCAACTACATGTATTAATGCACGTATCAAATCTTCACTAGTGAAAAGCAAAATTTCCCATGTGACGTTTTTCTATGGCACTGTCTAAAAGTCTCTTCAAATTGCTCTAACTTCCTCAGTTTTTTCTCCACATCCTTGATGTTGACCTGAAAACCCTTTTCAATCTGTGCTTGTTCTAGCGATGCTAGTTTGGGAGCTAACGGACATAATCTTATGGCTCAGGGCCATAAGAGCATCAGGAAATCCAACCTTCTGCTTCATCAGCTCCCATTTGAACTTTCCAGACCCTTAGATTTCTGGAGGTTTTCTGTCTGGCTGTGATGTTGATTATTTAAAGACAGTGATTTTAACGCCATCTATATAGATTATACAGTCGATCTATATGTTCAGTAACTTCTCAGTATGCAGATGGTTATTATGTTCTGGCTTTAACACCTACAGTTATTGACGTGGTTCAAGTGGTCTGGTTCCACTGCGGCTTTTTTTTTCAATTTGTTAATCTCATTTGGGCAGTTTGGACCCTCAACAGGAGGATGGACCCACTAGTAACACCACAAGTACTGCTATACTACAGCACTACTACAATGTTAGTTTGTAGATCTTCATCATTCTCAGTGCTTCCTCACTCTTTTGTGTTTTTGTTTAGGTGGTCTACGATGCCAACACTCTCTACGTATTCGCTCCGAGTCACGAGAGCAGAAGTATGTGGGTCCAGAGCCTGAAAGCGGGTCAGTCTCTATTCTGTTCTCTTCACCAGGACAGGGTGACAGGATTATCATCCGACTCATTGTTGAGAAGTGGCTTTCACAAGTGGTTTTAGGTTCCTGCAAGCCACTTCTGCTCTTCCTGTGTGGGCCGTTCTGCCTGAGACAAGTTTAACCAAACCAGATTCTCTTAGTTACAGTTTAACCTGTGCAAATTTAACTTTAACGTCAGTAAGGATGGCAGAAACTTATACTTCCTGCTGGAGGAAGGGGATTCCAAGGAGAGAAAACCGACATGTGTTGGATTGTTCATCATCGGTGGAGGGGTGCCGCGCTTGTTTGTTCATGAAAATCAATATTGATCTGGGCCGATGATGTGGCTAGAAAGTCTCATCAGAGATTGTTACAAATTTAAACTGCCTGATGTTGCAGACTAATCTAGATTATTTCAGACTACTGTAGCCACGTAACCTAACATCAAACATGTCCATCTGTAGAGATCAGAGACAACCCGCTGGTCCTCGCCAAGTTTCACCCTCAGTTCCGGCAGGGAGGGGCGTGGCTCTGCTGCCGCCAGGCTGCGAAACTGGCCCCAGGCTGTGAGCAGTACAGGCCCTTCATCGACAGTAAGAACTACTCTGGACATCTACTGTATAGGAACAGCATTTACACTCACAAATGTTGATTCCTGAAAATACTGTAAAAACCACCAGGTTTACCTGAAATAGACATTTTTGATGGTAAAGTTTGAAATAATATCAGCTCTGCAGAGGATTTGACCCATTTTAACTCCTAATTTTGTTTTTTAGGCTACACTTACGACTGCTATGACCAGATTACAGTTGAGGGCCATTCACCTAAACATGAATAAATTAATAAATAACGAAAAGGAGGTCAATATAATTGAAACTAGCTAACTCTAGATATTATTGTTGATATTAGAAAACATAAGCTAAGTCAACAAACAATGGACAAGATTAAGTGCGAGATCTGAAATTTGAAACATTGGTAATGACAGCTGAAATTAGCTAACTTTAAAGCATTGCTAGCTAAAATTAGCTGACCTTAGCTATGGTAGCTACAACTAGTTAGTTTGAGGTATGGTAGCTAAATTAAGTTGATTTAAATAAAACAAGCTTTAATTAGCCATCTAACTTTAACAATAGTACCTGAAATTAGCTAACTGTTTCTATAGTAGCTGAAAATAGCTAACTTTTTCTATAGTAGCTGAAATTAGCTAACTTTACCTATGGTAGCTGGAATTTGCTAATTTTACATGTGCTAGATTAAATTACCTACCTTTAGCTATGGTAGCTTCAATTAGATAATGGTAGCTGTAAAAATAAACTTCAAGCTATGGTAACAGAAAACAGCTAACTGAAGCAATGTTTGCTTGAATCAGCTAACTTTAACGATGCTCACATTAGTTGACTAACTTAAGCTTTGGTAGTTCAAACTTTCTTGATACTTGACTGAGTGCACTTAAACTATGGCAGCCGGAATAAGCTAACATTGGGTCACTTCCAAGACCTTGTATCAGTGTCTTCATCAATTAAACAGATCAAGTTATGAGACTGAGATCCAGCTATCCTGACAGACACTTTAGCAGAACTAGCTACTAAATGGTCTTTACTCCTGTACCCAGGTCGGACCACCGAAAAGAGCGTTTGGACTCCTGTAGACCTTCAACAGAGTCTCCTGAACAGAAATAGTTTACCATTTTTGCCAAAACATGTGCTTAGGCCTCCCCTCCGGGAAGGAACAGACTTATGACAAATTCCATCAACAATGTTGATGTTAAATTAATAATATTGAGTTTTTTCAAGAGGAAGTGCTTCCTGTTTGATTTCCCGTTTCTCTTCTTCTTCTATAGTTTGTAGAAAACCGTTACCTCGAATTCCTGGAGAGGAGCATAGAAATGAGAAGGTAACTGCTGACCACAGACTGAAATGTATCCGCTGTAGGACAACTGATGGATTATTGTATCTTATTCACGTTATTAATGATCATCATTATTCTGTTTCGCCATCCAGTGCCAACCTCCTGATCGTCCTCTACCTCTGCCTGCTGATGACGATGACCATGGTAATGGCAAGGAGGTGGTGGTTGCGATGTACGATTTCCAGGGCATGGAGCCGCACGACCTGACCTTGGTCAAAGGAGGCGAGTACATCATAGTGGAGAGGTGTGACGTAAACTGGTACAAGGCACGCAACCAGTATGGGTGAGTGCGTATGGGCCTTAATAGAACTAAATACAACCAAAATGCTTTTTTTTGTCGCCATCACAACAACATGTTGCTGCGTTCCCCATATCCGACAATCTCAAAAACCATCTATTGGATTGATTACAAGCTATGATGGTTGTTCCAGTGGTGGTTGAGGGGCTTTCTTATTGACATGTTGGCAGTTAGGAGCTCTGTTTATCTGAGAAGTAGTTAGGAGCTCTGATACGGTGTGTTCTCTTCTTCTGTTCCACAGTGAGGAAGGCTACATCCCATCCAACTACGTAAGAGAGAAGAGGTCTGGAAACCTGATGGAATTTGTGTGAGTTTTATTTCAGATCAGTGCTCTCCTTCGAAACTTAGGGAGAAAAGGGTTTTTATGTTATATTATGATGTTCATTTATTTGTCTTTTCCAGATGGTACAGTAAACAAGTCAACAGAAACAAGGCGGAGGAGCTGCTCAGGAAGGAGGTGAGGAAACCTCTGACCTCCTTCGCTACTGCTTTTGCAGGGCGAGAACATCGTTACTACTCTGAAAAACAAAGACCTTCTGAAACCCCAAGCAAGACTTAAGCGATCTCAGCTTGCCGTTTTTGCAATAGCGACACATTTGTTCAACATGCAACAAGAACATATTTTCCCATCAGTAATGGGAAAGTGGCCCATGGTCTTTGGTTCACCCGGTAGATTTGAACCTTCCTGTTGCGATACAACAGTGTTACCCGCTGGACCGGCCCAATGTGTCTGTTAATATTTTATCATTGAGATAAATATTTCATAATCACATGGGAACAAGATGTCACATCAAACCTGCTTTTTGCTTTTTGTCCCTTGCAGGAAAAGGAGGGAGCCTTCATTGTGAGGGACTCCAGCACTGCAGGAGCCTATACCGTGTCTCTGTACTCCAAGTCTGCTGCAGCGTACTGAGCCTCATAAATTACAAATCATGTTTGATTTACATTAGTGTTGTTCATGTGGGTCGGTACCTGTGCCCCCTTTGGGTACATTATGGTAATTCAGCGGCTATGTGAGATTATTTTCAAAACGTATCAGTCATATAAAGGTCCATAAATTTTGTGGACTAAAGACAAATTCCTCTTACTCCCTAAAGAATCTGCTTAAATTACGTTAAAATATTGGAAAGTGTGGTTGCCGTAAAAAATATGGTCGTCATGCACAAGACTTTAATGTAAATGAACATAAAAACAGATATATTGCCAACGTCTTCACAGTTATATTGTTCCTTAAAATAGAGATATTACTGTAGAGAAATCAAAATTAAAAAAAAATATTTTATTTCCATAGTATCATTCTATACTCATACTTAAAAAAAAAAAAAAACTTTAACCATTAAGTTTTCAGAGCAGCAAAATCTGTCATTTAGACAGGATGATACTTAAACAGTAACGACTTGTTTGTAACGTAATGGTATTTTTCTATTCATTTTACCAAACTGTTACATTGTTACAGTAAAATTCCGTGTTTACCATATATTCTTACGACAAAAATAATGATGTGACTTACTGATTCTTTATTTAAGACCATCACCATATAATTGGTTCAGTCATAAACTGTTTGGAATTTTACGGTCATTTCTACAGTGTACATTTTCATTTTCTTAACAGTTTCATCAAATTCAATTAACGAGCAGTATCACCTAATAATAATAATTTTTAAAAAAAATTCTGCTCATGAAGTGAAGATGTTAATAGAAGGAAACAATTAGCTTCTAAAATAATCACCGAGACTGAACTTTATTTAATTTAAGTTGCAGCCTCGGCGTCAGATTGAAGGATAGAATGAATATTAAGTCTAACATATCATTAACATATATGTTTATAATAATAATAATAATACATTTAATTTATAATGCACTTTACATTTGGATCAAATCTCAAAGTGCTAAATGTTTGTATATGTTGTTTTGCAGTGAGGGGGGTTCAGCTTTTAAACATTACCACATCAAAGAGACAAAAGGACCACCCAAACAATTTTACCTGGCTGAGAAACATGTGTTCAGCTCCATCCCCGACCTGATCGAGTACCACAAGCACAACGCTGCAGGTAAGCATCATCTTAAAAAGCATTATCTACCATGAACTCAGCCATGCTAGCAGCTATATGCTGAAACACTGCGTTGGTTGCAAGCATGTTAAGAAGATTGAGCCAGATTATTAGGCAAAGAGGTTTACTCGTATTTACATTTCCAAAGCTGTTTGTGAAGTTCTGGGACTCCACAGAAACACAGTGAGACATAATATCTATGAATAGGGAAGACTTGGAAAAATAGTGAACCTTAGTGAATCTGTGAGTTAATCCTCATGTGGCAAGACAATTATCCCAAGTAGAAGAGTAACTAATTTACTATCTAAGTAACAAACTGAACCCCATTAAGATCAGTTTATGCTCACAAACCCTACAATATGGCCGCACCAAACCTGTTCTGTGAAGAACAGTTGGATCAAAATTCCACCACAGTGATATCAGAGACTGATCTCCAGGTGTCCGACGGATGTCGTTGCAGTTGTTGCTGCTGAAGACCGAACGGCCAGATTAAGTTCAGGGATGTGAATACTTTTTCACGATGGTGATTTAGGTATTCCATAACCTTTTTTGCCTTATTAAATAAAATCATTATTTAAAACAGTTTTTTTTACGTTTGTATAGCTAGAAAGTTTAGCATGTTCCAACCTGAACTCTGTAGATTTGTTTCTGTTTCTCAGGTCTTGTCGCTAGGTTGCGGTACCCGGTTGGGAAGCAGGATAAGTCTGCTCCATGCACTGTAGGCTTCAGCTACGGTGAGTATTAACCACTGCTCAGCTCAGAACACAACCCTCTGTCCTCTCGTCACTTGTCTCCCCTTTCCCCTCTCCCCCACAGAGAAGTGGGAGGTCAACCCCGGTGAGCTGACGTTCATAAGGGAGCTGAGCAATGGACAGTTTGGCCAGGCAAGGCTCGCCATGTGGAGGGGGCAGCACAATGTCACAGTAAAGGTGCTCAGAGAGGGAACCATGTACGAGGAGGACTTCTTGGAGGAGGCCAAAGTTATGATGTAAGGGGGGCGGGGTGTCCTTGGCATTATTTTTATTTCACCTTTATTTTACCAGGTTAGTCTCATTGAGATTAAAATCTCTTTTACAAGAAACATAAGGGAAACAAATTGTTTTTTGACACAATAAAGTCACCTTTTGTTGACCTTTTGATCAGTGGACAACATCGTTCTTGCAGTTAGCAGAAGCTGCAAGCTGTCTCTACCTGCTGCTTGCAATTAGTTGCCAACTGAATCTATCTGCCAACTAAAACTGCTACTATTAACTAACTACTACTTATTGCTAACTGTAAGTAACTGCTAATAGCCATTAACTACTTCTAGCTACTATTTATAACCAATTGCTACTAGCTGCTAACTGATAATAGCTGCAAACCTCTTCTAGCTGTTACATCTTTTTATATTCAAAGTGAATCTACCTGCTACTACCTACTAACTACTACAAGATAGGAGAATGAAAATTGATTAACTGATAAAAGTGGTTAACACTGTGGTCTAAATTTGTTTTGATGTCGGGCAAAGTTTTGTTTATATCTTGTAAACATACATTTACATCTGTAGTCATTTAAATAGCTCACATAAATGTGAAACAGACTAGATGCTGATGATGCTGTGTTAAACATCACACCTCTTTGTTTGATAAATGCCCTATCCGTTCACCCTTTGTGATTTTCTCTCCAGGAATCTGTCCCACCCTAAACTGGTGCAGTTGTACGGGGTGTGCAGCCAGCAGAGGCCCATTTACATCATCACGGAGTTCATGAAGCATGGCTGTCTCTCTGACTACCTCAGGGAGGGACGGGGCAGCTTCAGCCTGGGCTCCATGCTGAGTATTTGCCTGGACGTCTGTGAAGGCATGGAGCACCTACAGACCAACAGTCTCATCCACAGAGATCTGGTACCACTCAAGTCTGGGGTTTGCTTTCATCATCCTGGCTGGATCTTTTTTTTAGTCCATTTCTTGCTAAAAAAAAACGCCTAATGATCCTGATGTGAAAATTTTTTTGGTATTAGGTCAACACCAATGCTGATCAATATTAGCTTACCCCTCCTTAATTTTTAATTGCAAATCAGTTCAGGAGTTTAAGATTACGTTGCAAATATGTAATTTTCACAATCTTACAGAAATAAGGCTTCAGGGGAGTCTTGACACCTCGCCAAAAGTAGATCTAGTAGATCTATCTAGACCAAAAGTGTCAGATATTCCATAGCAGGGTCCAACAGGCAAAAAAGGCGTGATCATACAGCATCATTGGTGTATCTTGTCATTTTTTTCATGTACATGAATAAACCTTTTGGTAAACATCTGGTAAAGATGTAAACAGTCTTTTACATTGTGGTGCATCTTGTCCTATAATCAAAAGCTGAAATGCTCCCGTACCTCATGGCGTCTCCCCAAGTTGATGGCATTATCTCATCTTCTCCTTTGAGTTAGCAGCTAACTGCTACTAGCTGCAGTTTAAGCCTCGTAGTTCTTGATCGCACACATAACACAATGTTAAAATGTTCCATTGTGTTTCGTTTGCCACCCCGTCAGTTTTCTCCTTTACTTCTCCGTTACTACTTTAACTGCCGGTGCAGTGAAATAAAGTTGTGACAACCCCCCCCCCTTATGAGGCTGTGGAACAAATGTGAATGTCAGGAGAAAAAATGTACATGCCTAACCTTTGCTCTCGTTTTCTCTGCAGGCCGCGAGAAACTGTCTATTGAATGACTCTCTGGTGGTGAAGGTGTCTGACTTTGGCATGACCAGGTAGGAATTGGACCAACACCTTGTCCATGGTGACCTGCAGCAAGCCGGCATGTAGAAAGACTGTCAAAATGAAACGTTGATATGTGTTTCTCAGATACGTATTAGACGACCAGTACACCAGCTCATCAGGTGCTAAATTCCCAGTGAGGTGGTCGCCTCCAGAAGTCTTCAATTTTCACAAATTTAGCAGCAAATCTGACGTCTGGTCCTTCGGTAAGCTCGAAGAGGCTTTTCCTTCATTTTATTTCTAAATTATTTGCCGATATTAATTGTTGTTTGCTTGTTTGTAGGTGTGTTGATGTGGGAGGTTTTCAGTGAGGGTCGTATACCATTTGAGGAAAATCAGAACCACGAGGTGGTTGACTTGGTAACCATGGGTTGCCGCCTCCACAGGCCAAAAATGGCCCCGCCCTCCATCTATGACATCATGAATTATTGTTGGAATGAGGTGAGCACCGATATAGTGTCTACAGCAAGTCTTGTCTACAACAACATATGCTCAACCAGTGACTTTTGAGCATCTTCCATCCAACACCTCTCACTCTGGGCAAGTCCATAAAAGGATAGAGTCCAGACTTACTCTGGCAAATTCTGGGTCTACCAACGGCCCCCCTTGAGTTTAACATGCACGAAAAACCTCCTAAAGGACGTAACATGGACAAATCCTAAACTGGTTCCTGAACTATTTCAACTGGCTAATTTCAACCCAACTCCCTCTATACTGACCCCCTATGAAGGAAGCTCATTTGAGCCGCTTGTATCTACAGTCTCACTCTTCTGGTCACTACCCAGAATGCATGGTCGTAAGTGACGGTTTGAATGTAGATCAAGAAGGTAAATTGGAGGTTTAACTTACAACTTCTCTGTATGATCCTTCTCAAGAAGAACAGTCTTTCATTTCTCTTGACTTTTTTTTGACACAGAGTGAATTAATATATTAATGAACCCTGAAGGTCAATGGTGAGCAAGCCTGAAGTGTTTACAGCTTGTGTCCTCTGTTTCAGAGACCAGATGAGCGTCCTTCCTTCTCCCAGCTTTGCCTGGTGATCTCTGACACTCTGGAGGGTGACACACCTTCCCCAAACTGACCAATCAGCTGCTTGCACCATTTACGCCGTCGTTGGTGATCCTGTTGGTCCGTAAGGGACCAGATGCACTGAATTTCCCCCCATCATTTTTATCCAGTACTTAAGCTAACATTTGAGAACTCTGACTATGTTAGCAGACATCAGCTAACTTTAGTGGTGATAGCTGGCGTTGTCTACATTTATCAAAGAAAACCTCATTGAAGATACTTTGGGAATGGTGACTGACATTAGATAACTTTAGCTATGGTATATGACATTAGCTAACCTTAGCTCTGATAACTGGAATAAGGTAATTATGATAATGGTGACTGACATTAGCTATTTATGTTGTGATAGCTGACTTTGGCTAGCTATTGTCATTGCAGCAGAGATTAGTTAACTTCAGCTATAATGGCTTAAACTACCTAACTTTACCTATGCTAACTGACATTAACTATTTTAAACGGTTATAACTGAGATTATCTTTAGCTTTTAAGGCTGACAATATACCTTTAGCTATGATATCTGAGACTACCTGATTTTAGCTCTAATAGTAGACATTAGCTGACCTAAACTGATATAAAGTACAATTAGCCATGATGACTGATATTAGCTAACTTAAGATTTATTAGTTTACATTAGCTAAATTTAGCTATGATAGTTGGAATTCATGTTTTGCTTTCTGTGAGGACTTCAGGGAAATTTGAGGGAAATTTTGACAGCTTGTTTTGCTGACTACTTGTTTTTATGTTTTAATCTATTCTGACTGATTCAGATAAAAATACTTTCACGTGTTTTATGTCACATTCTGCACATTTATTATTGAAATGTTATATTTTGTCTAAATAAAACTTTACGTTTGTAATAATCATTATTAAACTTGTTTTATTGATTACTATAAAACTTTCAGACACCACTTGTAACAATTGTACACATGTAGTTCTACTACAAACCCAGTGAAACTGGTAGGTTGTTTCCAACTTCAGACGCCATGTCTACAGTCTACAGACCCACGGTTGACTTTTATGCAGCAAAGGGTGACACCTGGTGTCACAATCCGGCATTGCAGCCTGCATGTTTGGAGCATGTAGGACAGGTAATAATTATATATCCTTCAAATTGCACTATAAATACCACTTTAAATGAGCAAAATTCTACTCGGTAACACTCATAGATTACATAGATCACTTTATCTCAGAGAATACTTCACTAAATGTTATGTTATGTCACAATTCTTTGTACAATTGTACATACTGTGACTCAATGCGTCATCATTTGTGGCTGTTATAGTGGTAAAACTGGATACTCCTGTTCAGTTTATAAACATTTCGAGGAACTATCTACACTGTTGGCCCTGTTATTAGTGGGTGAAGACACCCACCAAAAAGTCTGAATGCGTTTTGAATTCACTGTAAAATAGATAATTATTCATCAGTCGTGGTTAAAGTTTAAAATAATCAGGATTATAAATTGGAAACCATCCAGTGTGTGTGTGTGTTGACAGAGAGAGAGAGAGAGTGTGTGTGTGTGTGCGTGTGTGTAGTATCAGATGTTGGGGGCACCATTCGTACTTGTGCAGCCGTGCATTAAGGGCTCGGCTCTTGTGGAAGAAGGGTCAAGACGTCAAGGATCAGAAGTGAAAATACACACTGCAGTCACTTCTACCATCGGTGTGTGTGCTGATCCGCACTCTGGCAGGAGAAGGTCGACCGATCCAGGTCCACAGGAGTGCGGTGTGTTTGGTTCTACATGATTCCATCTGAGGTAAGACAACTTATTTCTGCGTGTCGGATTTGGAGATGAGTCTCTGATATCACTGTGGGGGAATTTTGCCCCCCTCTTCTTTGCAGAACTGCTTTAGTGCCGCCACACCGGAGGGATTGTGAACCCGAACCGATCACTTCAGGTCCCACCATAGCATTTCTATAGGGTTCAGGTCCAGACTTTGACTAGGAGACAGTCAGAGGTGGACTTTCACATCAACCTCATTTGGTCTTGACTGATCCAGACTAAAACTCCAGGAGGGAAACTCCCCCAAACCAAAACCTGGATCCAACTACTGGACTTTAGTCCATGTTATCGTTCCTATACAGTTGAGAAATCAATATTTCTGAGGGTTCAGAGAGAGAGGAGATTAAAAACGGGTAGCAGTAGCACACTGAGAGCGGGGGAGATGACATAGACCACATAGGTGACAGCGACTGGAAGTACAGGTGTGCCATGAAAGTGTGCTTGAATCACAACAATACCAGCGCATTGGCCTGGGATCGTTGACCCCACGACCTTCACCGACTGACAACCTGACATTCTCAGGTCTCATCTTCCAGTGCACTGAAAAAATGTCACTCCTAACTAAATGAAAAAAAAAATCCCATTTTCTTTTTGTTTTATCTAGTTAGATTTATGGTTTGGATGAAAATGTAAATGTTGCGTTACTATTACCCAAAATATTTCACTGTAAAAATGTTCTTAAACATGAGACAAAAACTGCATTCAAACAAACTAAAAAGATACATTACATAAAAGTCATATTTTTTACTTTGTTAGAAAAAGTTTTTTTCACTTTGGAATAAGCTAATATTGTTAATTCTATTCAAACATACTTTATACTTTAGAATAAATGATAAAACTGATGAAATATGGTTACAAGCAATATCCTTTTTTTTCATGAAGTAAGGAGCAATTTACCTCCAATTAAATGAATTAACCATAGCTAATGACAGGAATATTCTTTTCAAAAGACCTTCATATTTATTGTGACTTTTTTTTTAAAGAAATCACTATTACAACTTCTTACTGTGTTTCCTGGCTTTCGTTGAAAAACAAGGCAGTCGTCAATCGACGTTGTTTCCTAGGAGAGTTAATGGAGGACAGACAAACTCCGCAGAGAGAGACGTCGCCCCATTTGGCATCACGTGGTCACGTGACAGGAACCCCTTTGCTTTTATGTGAAATAAATACTGCTGCAAAAGTATTAATTTTAATTTGCTCATAGGCAAACTAAATGAAGCAGGCTTAAACTGGAAATCTTGTTATTTAATTAGAGTGATGTAAAAATATACTTAAATGACACAGTTGTTGGACTTTTTCAGTGATAGTGGAAAACTGCGTTTGATGTAACGGGACCTCTGTCTTCAAGTATTTCTACCTTCCACTCATCAGTCCAGAGAAGATCCTCCTCAAAGCTCAAAGGTTCATAAAGGTGAGTTCTTCTGTGTTCGTCCTCATGATATGACTTTAGCCCAGTGTCTTTGGAATAGTGGAGCATGCACTGAAAGTTATTGAGGTGTTTTCTTTGGATCTTCTGTGACCTCCTACGCGAATCTTCAACGTTTTTCTTGGTGGAATTTTAGAAGGTGGTCCACTTCTTTGACGGTTGACTAGTGTTCCATCACCTAACCTCTACAGAGGATTCATGCAGCACTGTTCCACTGTGAAGCTTCAAAGAAAAAAGTATTATGGCCTAAGAAACTTAACTCAGAACCACTGAATAGAGTTTACCTCAAACAGGATAAGCAGTTACGGATAATGAAGGAACACCTTTCAAAGTAAAAATTGGGATTCTATGTCGCATTTCTTTAATTTTCCCCCTGTCTTTCTTTCCATCGCTTCCTATTCGTCTGCTTCTTTTCTCCCCTTCTGGTCCTGCAGTAAGCTGATCTCGTCTTGCCACGGTAAAGGTCAAACGTCAGGAGGAATTTGTAACAACAGGAAGTATCCATGAATCTTTAATAACAAGCAAATTGTTCTGGAGCGAGGATTCATCAGTGTTTTTGTGTGCCCGCGTGTGAATAAAGTGATTTATTATTGATAGGATCACAGAAGCCCATAATGACTGATTACATTATTGATTAGACCTGAAAACCCTGCCGCTGAAGTTCCACAGCGTTATTATGGAATTAATTACAGAGTTCCGACGCACTAGTCTGCGTTTGGATACTTTATTAAGAAAATTACTTAAATAATAACATTATTAATAAATGATAGAGTTCTGCTCCCATGCTTCTTCATCTCCCCCAGATGTCGTGGCGTTCGTCTTTCCGTTGCTCAAAGTTTCGCCACATTGACGGGAAGCCATCCTCCAGAGAGAACAGCTACTATGGGGTCCCGATCACATGCAGCGTCCATGACAACCACTACTGTTCAGCCAATCCCTGCTTCATCGCAGTGGTGACGGAGTGCGCCGGGGGCGGGGCTTTCTTGGTCCTGCCCATTCATCATGTGAGTGGCATGTTTACATTTGTTCAGTAGTCTTGGTAGTTTTTAAACCTGTATTAGTACTCTCTACTGCGTTCACACCAAATGCAAAGTGAGTTTCATATAACTTTTCCCATATATGTAACGTTTAGATTCATAGAAACATCAAAATATATGTATATAATTTAGATTGTTCTTCAAAATTTGGATTTATACGACATTGAGATTAATCAAACTTTAGTTTTATGTTTGACATTTAAAGTAACAATCAGATTCATACTTAAAATGTATAGATTTAGATAACATATATATTGATTTGACTTTTATATTCAACATTAGTTATGTAACATTTAGATTTTTAAATCTCAATTAAAGAGAAGATACAAACGAGACAATTTTAAATCAACATTAATCATAAAATCTGGAAGTTGCCAAATGGATCCAACACCTAAACTGGGATTTCACGAAAACCAGTTCAGATATTAAAATGTTTTTTAACCCTGTTAAGTCCAAAGTCTGGAGGCCAGTTTGGACCAGTTTCAGTGTTGAGGTATTGTAATGCATATTGTAACATGGCTCAAATGAGGGATGTGGTTTGAGCTCTGCTCACCTTTGTGACTTCTTATGAGACCATTTTTCATGAAAACCGAAACAGCATACAGCGGAATAATACAGTCTGCACACCTGCCAGCTTTATTTTTATTTTTTAATACGTTATTGTGCCAGAAGATATCCTTTATACAACACATATTGTTTTGCCATTTTGATACAATGTGTTTACATTTATTTATTTTTTTCTATCCCATACAAGGACATAGTGCACCTGAGGAAAGTGAAATAATAACAATAATAATAATACCACCAGTCGGCTTTAATCTAGAAAAACACCTGCGTAATATTGTGCAGGTCTCCTTTCTTATAACGCAGGGATGACAGACCCTCAGGGAGCAAACTTAAATAAAACTGGGCACCCGTTCCCTAGTTGTCCTTCCTTAGACCACTTTGATAGGTTCTAGCCTCTGCAGACCAGGAACAACCATCAAGACCTGCAGTTCTGAACAAGCTCTGATCCAATCATCTAGCCATCACAATCTGGTCCTTATCCAGGTCTTTCAGATACCTACGCTTGTCCATTTGTATTGCTTCCAATGCATCAACTTCAGGACAAAATGTTAACTTGTTGCACAATATATCCCATCCACTGACCGTAACCATATTAACCAGATAATCGCTGTTATTCTGACCTCAGCTGTCAGTGGTTGTAATGTTATGGCTATTTGGCATGTATGTTTTAGGCAACAGCATAATGTGACAAGAGGAATAAGAATAGAACTTGATTGTAAGAGTTTTGTCTTCTGTAAGTGATCTAACTGGTTCGCTGTCTCAGACAGGCCGGATGGACCCTCAGCACCCGAGGGTGTGCGGTCACAGAGGAAGAGTCCTGGACGTGAAGTGGAACCCGTTTGATGATCATTGCATCGCCTCCTGCTCAGAGGACTGCACTGTAAATTTAGTCCTGTTAGTGTTTTTAGATGTGACTCCTAAGAAATGTGTCCTGATATCATTTATACTTGTACGCAGGTGAAGATCTGGCAGATCCCCGTCTGTGGCGTCCAGCAGAACCTCACTAAAGCCAGAAAAACTCTGACTGGTCACTGCAGGAGGGTGGGGCTTATTGAGTGGCATCCCACGGCTGAAAACCTGCTTCTTAGCTCCGCCTATGACTACAAGGTCAGCCGCCTCATTGGTCAGTGCCAGCATCACTCCTGGACTGTTTCACTGTGTGGACTTGGATTGTCTCACTTTATGAAGCAGTACTGTTTCCCTGTATGAACCTGGACTGTTTCACTGTGTGGACTTTGACTGTCTAACTTTATGAAGCAGGACATGTACCATGTGCGTTAGATGTACCTGGACTGTCTCTCTGTCCAAGGTATTCCTCTGGGACGTGTCCCAGGTAGGGGCGGTTCTAAGGTACCCAGTGCGGGTGGTTCTAATGCCCGTCTACAACCGGTACCCGTCTGAGACACTGCTGCTGTCAGTGAGCTTCAACAGTGATGGCAGTAGACTGGCGGTTGCCTCCAAAGACAGACGGGTTCGGATCCTGGACCCTCGGACTGGAAAGATCCTCATGGTGAACATTTAGTTAATTTAGTCGGCTTGTCTCCTCCACAGACAGAGAACTGAACCGGTCCCTGATGTTTCCCACAGGTGTCAAAAAGCAGGTCGCACCGGGCCAACAAGGTTTTATACATCCAGGGGTTAAAGATGGTTATATCGACCGGTAGTTGCCCCTGGAACCAAAGACAGGTCACCCTCTGGAACGCTGTAAGACCACGCCCATCTCGCCTATGATGGTTTGATTGATTGATTGATCATGCGAGTCCCTCTGTGTTTTTGCGTGCAGGACGACTTATCTGAGCCTCTGTATGAAGAAGATTTAGACGGGTCAGCGGGAGTCCTGTTTCCGTTTTATGACCCCGACACTCACATGCTCTACTTAGCTGGAAAGGTCATTTACCCAGAAGTCCTTGCACTTCGAATCACACACTTGTAGTTTAAGGAGAAGGGTTGCATTTTGTGTATTAATATATATATATATATATATATATATATATATATATATATATATATATATATATATATGTACACATGTATTTACGTAGATACATATGTGTATATATTTAGATTAAGTATTTAAAGTTCTTTATTATTGATATTTAACTTATAAATTTGAAACCCAGAACTCATATTTAAATTATATTTAACTATTATATTTAACAAAGTCTATTCATTTCATACATATTTACAAGAAAAATAAATGACATAAGCTCATGAATTTGGCGACCAATAGTGACACAGAGAATTTTTTAATTCTATTTAAATATTAACAAAATGCTTTTATTAATTTCAGCTACTTTACAGTCACAATTCATACTGACATTTACTAGGTACAATTTATTTTTGGGTAAATATATGTCAATATTGCTTCGCTCCTGTAATATGATGCGTTTTTGTGCTTCAGGGTGATGGGAACATCCGCTACTACGAGCTGAGCTCTGAGAAACCCTACTTGAACTTCCTCACAGAGTTCAAATCCCTGCTGCCCCAGAAAGGACTCGGTTCGATCCAACACATTATCAAACACAAGTGATGATAGTTTACATTAGCAAAGACCGCTAACATCATCAGTGATGGCTGACATTAGCTGACATTAGCTACCTTTCGTCATGATTGCTGACATTAACTACGATAACTGACATTAGCTAACTTTCGTGATGATAGTTGATATTAGCTATGATAGCTGACATTACATTAGCTTACTTTAGTCACAGTAAATAACATTACATTCCCTAACTTTATTCATGATGGCTGCCATTAGCTTTGATAGCTGAAATTACATAAACTATGATAGCTGACATTACAGTAGCTAAATTTAGTTGTGATAGTTGATATTACATTACCTAACTTTAGTCATGATGGCTGCCATTACCTTTGATAGCTGAAATTACATTAGCTATGATAGCTGACATTACATAAACTATGATAGCTGACATTACAGTAGCTAAATTTAGTCACGATAGCTGACATTAGCTAACTTTAGTCACGATAGCTGACATTAGCTGACTTGCGTCCTGATAGCTGACATTAGCTGACTTGCGTCATGATAGCTGACATTAGCTAACATTAGTCACGATAGCTGACATGAGCTGACTTGCGTCCTGATAGCTGACATTAGCTAACTTTAGTCACGATAGCTGACATTAGCTAACTATACTCACGATAGCTGACATTAGCTAACTTTAGTCACGATAGCTGACATTAGCTAACTTTAGTCACGATAGCTGACATTAGCTAGCTTTAGTCACAATAGCTGACATTAGCTAACTTTAGTCACGATAGCTGACATTAGCTAGCTTTAGTCACGATAGCTGACATTAGCTAGCTTTAGTCATGATAGCTGACATTAGCTAACTTTAGTCAAGATAGCTGACATTAGCTAGCTTTAGTCAAGATAGCTGACATTAGCTAGCTTTAGTCATGATAGCTGACATTAGCTGACTTTAGTCAAGATAGCTGACATTAGCTGACTTTAGTCACGATAGCTGACATTAGCTGACTTTAGTCATTTAGCACTTTGAGATTTGATCCAAATTTAAAGTGCATTATAAATTAAATGTATTATTATTATTATTATGATAGCTGACATTAGATTACTTTAACTCTGTCTTCAGGGGTGATGCCAAAACGGGGTCTTGACGTAAGCTCTTGCGAGATATTCCGATTTTACCGCTTGATCGCCGTCAAAGAGCTGGTGGAACCGCTGTCAATGGTCGTACCACGTAAAGAGTCAGGGACCTTCCATGAGGATCTGTATCCAATGACGGCGGGAAACAAGGCTGCCATGACGGCCCAGGAGTGGCTGCTTGGAATCAACAGAGGTAAGGGGTGCGTCGGAGTGAACGGATTCATGATGGATTTGACGGATCCCACCTTATCGCTGCCATGTTTCGCCAGAACCTGTGCTGATATCCCTGAACCCCGAAACCCGGGTCACAAACCCTTACGCAGAAACCCTAGCTGAGAAGGGGCAAATGAGGCAGCTGAGGATCCAGATAGGTCCGGCTGCGGTGACGGACCTCGACTTCACAAAAGAGGTAGACCAAAGTCAGCTAATGTGAGCTACCTAACGCCATTCATACTTAGATCTCATAATAGCGCCACAACGGAGAAAGAGTTATGAAGGATTACGATCCATTACTTGAAAAAAAAGTATTAACGTACTACTACACTGTGAAAATACTCCAAAATTGAAGTAAAAGAGGTGCATTCAAAACCTTACTGTATTAAATGTTCGTATTATCAGACATTATAAATTAAATGTATTATTATAATTATTATTAGTTAAAATATCAAAGTTAAATACTCAATGTGTAGTGGAATGATTCCACCCGGTGTTTTACTATGAAACACTGGACTAATATTTGAATGACTGCAGTAATGTCTCAACCTATGTCACTGCTGTCAATTATCTAACTACTTTACCTGTTTTCAAATCACCACCAACATGAAGTGGAATCAGGCCAAGGGAAAATGTCGATCGGTAAACATATAGGCAATTAAGAAATTTGTCCAAGACCCTCACACACAATGCAGAATCTAATTATTACGGCGAATGTCTCTCTAATAATTTTTAAAATCCTAAACAATTCTGGAACAATATAAAATCCATAATGAACACTGAAGAATGTTGCCAGTCAAATAAAAGATGGATTCCGTATCTATTGCCAGTGTATAGTCAGCATTTTTCCTCCTACAACTACAGCCCTCTGAAAAAAAAACTTACCAATGATCTGTTTTCAGCCTGCGGTTCAGGTTGTCTTACTGGAGCAACTTTTTTATTGATTTGAAGAAGGTTTTCGACTTAGTCGATCACTAGCTCCTATGAAATAAACTCTATGCAGTCAGTCCCTCACAAAATGCATTACTATGGTTTAACTGTTACCTACACAATAAAAAAAAGTGTGTAGTTCTTTGAGGGAGCAAGTCTGAATCGGTTATTCACGAGAGAGGTGTACCACAGGGGTCAATGCTGGGTCCACTTCTCTTTTCATAAATGATCTTCCATCAATCTGTTCAAATTCTTTACTTCAGCTTTTTGCAAATTACACCGTCATACAAATCTAGACTCACTTATGTCATATCCTAAATACACTCAAGTGTGACTTCATTACTTTACAAACTGGCTCTCATGTAAAAAATTATCGTCAATGTAACAAAATTGCACACTGGTTTTTGGCAGGAAGCAAAATCAAAACAATGTTTTTACATGTTAAACTTTAATTACAAGATGTAATGATGCTACAAATCTGCACAGAGTTGATGAATTTAAGTATTTGGGTCTTTGGCTATGTTCTGTGTAAAGTTAAATTTGGTACTTGTGTTCTCTTTGGATCTAGAAACTGCTTTACTCTTAATGTCAGGAAGAAACTTGCATCCCACCTCATTTAACCATTTCTCAATTATGCCGATATTGTCTATCAGAAAGCCTCAAAAAGCAACCTCCACCTCTGAGGATAGTATCTAATAATCTGTGCAGGTTTGTTCTTACACCCCTCATCACCGCCTCATGGATCAGTCTCTCAAATGGCATCCACCCAATACAAGAAGTTACATTCATTGGGTTCAGGTCTTATTTACATGTATTCATTTCTCCCACTATCTAAACAGTTCCTGGTTCCATCATCAATAGTTTACCGTTCAAGACATTCAGAACAATGTTTCTTCTAAAAATGATTTCAAATATTCCTAGTCACAATTCAATTTGACTTTTAGAAAAAATAACTTTCGTTCAGATGGATCTAACTGTTAGATCCATCTGAACGAAAGTTATTTTTAGATTCTAACATAACTTAACTTCGCATAAATATATAAAATATTTAAGTTCCTTCCATGTTTTTGTTTTGCTAGGCAGCATGTGAATATGGCCATCTAGTGGTTTTGTTCGTTATTGAACTATTTCTCATGATGCTTCTTTCTTTACTCTGGTAATTGTTTGTTGAATTGTTGATCGTTTCTTAAAACGAGATAATTAATCTCAAGGTGTTTATCTTTTCCAATAAACTTAGATACTTTACATACATTTTTAGATAATGCTTTAATCGTTTTACATACTTCATACACGTCTGACCTAACTACCAGAAACTACTCCTCTTCCAAGTTTCTCTGATCTTTGTGCTTGACCATATTTCCTGTTACCACTGACATTTTATCCTGGGGTCCAGATGTTATTCACTCGTCCTGTCACTGGTTACACTCTTATGGCTGGGTGATAAACGCTGTACCAGTTTGGGGACGTTCACTCCAGCTGTTTTGTCTTGAGGCCTTCCTGGGGGAGCAGCTGGCCTACCAGGACGCCAAATACCCGCGAGAGGTGCGCGATCTGTTGGGCTGGCAGCCGGACGAGACCCAGACCCCGCGCTGGGCCTACTGCTGCACGCCGCACTGCCGCGAGCCCGCAGAGGAACCGCCGCCCACCACGGAGGGCGAGGTGAGGAGCCGAATCATAGGAGCACCTCACGAGATGAGTTTGTAAAAACTCACTCCCTGGTGGGCTTTTTCTCCCCCCCCCCCTTTCAGCTCCTGCGAGCTTTCTATCGTCAGCAAGACGAGATCCGAGACCTGAGAGACCAACTAAATCAAAAAGGCGTGAGAGTTTGATTGGATCAAAGTCCGGCGCACCCACGGAGGGCACCCACGGAGGGCACCCACGGAGGGCACCCAGAGGTCAGGCATACAAATAGTCCGGACTGTCCAACAGGCGAGGATGACTCAGCTGGAGATGGAGATAAAATACCAGCGAAACAACATGAGGGCAAACTACTTCTCAGACCTTGAGATCTAACCCCTGAAGTCTAATCCTGGGATCCACATGATGGCGCCCCCTGCCGGATACAAGACGCCACTTCAATATTCTCCTTCTCCGCTTCCAGGCGCCTGAGTCTGTTAGTCGCTTTACATTTTGGGTTTTGCTGACTTTTATCTACCATTCTTTGCTCCATCATTGCAGAGTAAACATAATCTCTACCTTCAGAGCTGATGTCAACCTGCAAAATAAACATTTAGAAAAAGCTTTGGGTTAAAATTTTGTCATACTTTCGTGGTTTTAGTACCAAACTAGGGATGCTATTGAAGAGGTGAATTAACCAACCGCTTTTGACTTTGATCTTCCCCTTTCTACACAAAGACTACTCAAAAGCAATGATTCCCTGACAACTTAAAAAAAACGGACACCACACGCGATTGTTTCCTTTCTTTAGCTAAGGGGAAAACACGTTACATATTTATTAGTATCAAAATCCCCAAAGTGAGAAAACACCTGCTATAGCAAAACCCGCTATGTCTCTTTTTTGTTTAAGCTTTTATGTGCGACAAAAGTCCAGAGACGCCAGGATCAAAATGTTAAGATTTTATTTACAAAGTCGTTTTTGTATGTTTTTTTGATTTTCTTCAAACTTATAGAAAGTAAAAAAAAAAAAAAAAGAAGACATTACCTCGACTAGTCAGTGTAAGTGAAGGATCAGCTAGAAAGAAACAGAGTCCCCAAACAACCGTACAAAATTAAACAAATCCATTTCTCTGAAAAAATATTTCTTTTAAAAAGCTGTTGGCAAAAAAACAAAAGAGAACACAGTTTGCCCTGAGCGCACTCAAAGGAAAAGGAGAGGGTGGAGGCGTTTTTGGGGTAGTGTGGGATGTTGACAGTAGATGAAATCAGAGCCGGTAAAGAGTGCTGTGATGACATCATGGCTGCTGAGTCAGTCCCAGAATGGTGATGTCATATGTGGGGAATAATAGGAAAAGAGGACCTAGCAATCCAAAAAGTGCCGCTGACTCCAGTGAGCCCTTGTCTGCTCGCCTTCCACAGCTGATTCCAAGACTATTAAATGAGGGGAAATTTCTTTCTTATGGCAAACTTTTCTGGTTTTCTTAAAATATAAATAAAAAAATAGAAAAGGGCCAAAAACATTTTGATCACATTTCGTACGTCCTTGCTACATCACAAAATTTAGCCAATTGGAAAAAAACAAATTTGTTGTCTGGACAGTTGTCCATTGATTTTTTTTTTTTTAAGCATAAAAGCAATCAGAAAAATACAAGCTTTTGTTCAGATAATTGCCAAAATGGTTTAGATGCAAGTTTTTTAAGTTACCCTAAGGCTGTTAGGGACATTTTTGTCCAGTTCTCCATGAAATCTAAACCGATGACCTGAACCTTTGTATAACCAGGACTTGGGTTAAATAAAGTCCCGGTCCTCTGTGAGAGTTTGTTTTTAAGGTTCATGGATGTGTTTACTTTATGTAAATGGAATTTGGAACATTTTTCCAAGACGTACAAAAATTCTGACTCAAAATAGTTTGGGCATTGTAGCTTATTTAATAGTGATTGAAAGTGTTGAGGACATTTAAATACCAACTTTTCTCGAGATTGAAACAGTTTCAGACATTTGTGTTATGGTAGCAAAAACTTGTTTTGATTGCATATTTTCCCAATCTTCAGTCAGAAGAAATATGATCCTGGCTTCCTTATAAAAAAAAAAAAAACAGTATTTGTGTAACTCGGTGCTTCTAATGCTACACTTTTAACCTTCAGCGGCGTAAAGATGAACTGTAAAAGGAAACGTCAGAAGAAGTTTTTACTTTGCAAGGTGCAAAAAGTTTCTGTTGTGATAAATTCCTCAAAGTGGTAGAGATAATTATCCTCCATTAAGACTCTGCTTGGACATTTTTGGATTCATTATAAACTTTGGAACTTACGTCAACATTAATGTGATTCACATATTAATTTATTTATGCAATTTGATGTCCAGAAACATGAACCAAAGTTCACGTTTTGAAATAATTTAAGCAATTAATCCAATCCAACACAACGTGTGTTTTAGGGCAGACTCATCTCATGTATGCGATTGTTTGAAAAAGAAAGTCAAAAAGGTCAATATCGCCTCTTTTGTTTTAGGGATGTCTTTACTTCTTAAGAACAGTGTAGGGATTTCATGCTTTACCTCATGAATGCTGTGCATGTTCTGTATTTGCTGGAAAATGTTGACAGATGCAAGACAAAAACATTTCCTGCGTGTATATTTAATTCATCTAGCGCTGCAAATGTCTAATTAGTGATCGGCTCTAGTTGTTGATCTTTTGGTTTGGGTTCAACGAAATGTTCAACGCCTTAACTTCTGGGGCATTTTTCTGAATTGAAACAGGCCTACTAACAAATGATGAAAATAAAATGCTTTAAGTTGGAGTTGTGCTTGGTTTTGTGAATCTGGAGAAAGATGGCCAGCTGTAGTTAACGGTGATGTCACCGGTGCGTTTGTTCACTGGGAGTGAAGGTATCTGCCTCAGAAGACACTTAAGTAGGAATTTTAGAAGTTGCGGACAGAAATTTGGCTCTGTGGGAGAGGAGCTAACGGGGGCCCAGCTGGAGGGGAGCGGTTTAAGCAGGGAACGCCACTCAGCCAAGACAGTAAGGGGGTTGGGGGTCAAAGTGCTTGGCGTTGAGGGTTGTGTGTAGGGAGATGATCTTCATCGTCTTCATCCTCAGATTCCCTCTTTCTCTTCTCCCTTTTGGCTGGAGGCGAGTCCACATCTGGGGAGACACAAACAATGTTGTCTTTACTTTTAATTTCTTTCAATCATTCTGGCTGTGTCGATATAATTGACTTGAGTTTTGGACAGTTTCTGAATTTTTAGGGGAAATATCATTTTAACCTCAGATCCTAGAATAATGGTGATCAGACCGACAGAACGATGGAGAGACAGATAGAAACAGAGATAGAACCATAGAATGATTAAGAGATAGAACAATAGACCGAGATATAGAATAATAGAGATAGCACGACAGAAATAGAAGCATAAAGATAGAAGTATAGACTGAACGGTAGATAGAAAGCTAGAATGACAGCCAGATATATTAAATGATGTAGATCTATAGAGATAGAATAGGAGATAGATTGAATAATAGAGATCGATCAGACTTAACAATAGAAAGACAGAGATGGACTGATAAGGAACAAGTGATAGAGATTGAAAGATAGATGGAGAGAGAATGATAGAGATATATAAAATGATAAAGATAAGATATAATAGAACAAGAGATAAAAGATAGAATGATAGAGAAAACATTAGAGAGAATGATAGAGAGAACCATGTATGAACACTGTGAAGTAACAAATTGCAATTGTGTACAAGAACAATATTTGAAAGGGACATTAAAAAATACACGAAGTACAAGAATTTCACAGTTAATGATAAAAATTTACCAGCATCTATGAGATGTTTTAAAAATGTATAAAGAAATTTAAAATGTCTTAGAAAAAGGTATGAGAAAACCCCGAACTATACAAAATACGTCCACGGTAGTATTTAAATACTGCAAATGAACAAAATCTTCCCTCACAGCTGCAAAAATGTTCCAATTAAAAAAGAGGTCAAATGGAATTTTTGATCACACTGGTTTCAGAGAAGAACAAACAAACCTTGCATTCTATGTTGTTAAAGTTTCATCCTGGAATTTTCACTTCTAAAATTCTATCTTTCAACCTGAAGATTTCATCTTTCAACGTTTGGTACATAACGAAAATACCTGCTGTTTTCGTTATAATCCGGTAATAGGCTTTATTTCTGTAAAGTAAAACTAAGAGAGACAACTGCTGGAACTGGGCCATGGCAAATTGACCAGTAATCACCATTTGCCATGGTGATTACTGCTACATGCCTAACCAGCCACTTCTGGTGCCTGTCCCAAGCCCAGGTAAATGAGAGGGTCGTGTCAGGGAGGGGATTTGACGTAAACTCTTGGGCCAAATCAATGAGACGAGCTGCTGTTGAAACCCCTAAATAGGGAAAGTACCGAAAGAAGTAGTCCACCTTTCAGAGTATCCACACCTAAATCTTAATGTGCAGCAGTTACAGCTCTCTCTATATTTGTCACACACCGTACCCAGATTTTAAAGGGTTAAAACCCTGAGAATAAATGACTTTGTAATAAATGGCCAGGTCAGGACTGATGTTAGTTAAAAGCACTAAATCAGTGTAAAACGATATTTGTTTGCAGTGGCAGGAAGGTAAAGTCGTATATCTTCTAAGAGCGTGTGAAAATACCGCCATGAAGTGAATTCACACAGATTAAATGATGATATTTGTTATACTTTTTGAAACCAAAATGCTACAAACCGTCCTCACTGTCGTCATCATCGTCATCATCGTCCTCGCTTTCCACATCTCCGTTCACCTCCCCGTCCTGCTGAGAAACGTTGCTGGACTGTTTTTTGTAGCAGGGAAAAAAAAATGATAGAATATATGAATATACTGTATATATGAATTTCTACAGATTACAACAAAGCATGCAAAGAATAAAAGACTATAGTGAAATACTGAGGGCGGTGAGGGTGTGGCTAAGATATAAAGCATACTAGTGTTGACATTCCTGATCCAAACTTATAATACACTTCTGTTTAAAACTACCAAGGATCTATGCTGGCCTTCAAGGCTGACAATGTCGTCACGTATGAGGTTCCCCTAGAGCAGTGGTCACCCACCTTTTCAAAGTAAAGATCACTTTTTATGCGCCAATATAGGCCAATATTTACTATTACAGAGTAATAGAAGAAAATAAGGTCTACAGATCTTAAACAATACGCCTATTTCCTTTTTATCTTTAACAAATCTAATAATTTGAACATTTTTGCTTTTTCAAGGCACAATGTGAACAGAAATACTCTGACCGCCTCTAACAGTTAGCCTACCAGTCAGAAATGAATACATGTATGACTGCATGATCAATTAGCAGAGTTTGGATAAAGAGAGATAGTTTTAAATGTATTTTGGTGAAGCACAGTGTGAAATGCAACCAGAAGGGAAGTACTGAGCACAGCGTTTCAGTCCAAATTAAACAGAACCCTCTGAAAGTCGGTGTGATGCTGTGTCTGCAGATAAAACAGGATCATCGGTAACATATATATAGTGATATATCATAAGATCATTTATATGTTGTGACATTGAAAGATTTCCCATCCAATACTCATGTAAGTGAAAATTTAACTTTTGTGTAGGTTCACTAAAATTGACGAGATTTCAGCAGCACCAACAAAACTCCGCACAGACCTCGTCTTCAGCGCTGTCAAAGTCATCCTCATCTTCGTCACCCACTGAGTCCTCTTCATCGTCCTCCTCCTCTTCCTCAATGTCCTCAGACTCTCCCTCTGTAAGAAGAACGCAGTGGCTTCAGTGGAGAGCTCAGGGTAACCTCTGAACTTCTATGCCATGGTCACACTCACCTTCTTCGTCCTCGTCGTCAACTCCGTCTCCCTCTCCATCAGAGTCGGACGCCTCGCAATCGTAAATGTCGTAGCCGTCCAGGTAGGTGAGCTGGGGGAGAAGCTTGAAGATGGACTCCCTGTAATCGGCCAGGTTGGTCACCTCACAGTTAAACAGGTCCAGGCTCTTCAGCTTGGGCAACTTTTTCTGGTATGGTAAAGACAGATGCGATTAAAAGCTGGAGTAGTCTTAATGATCATTTGATGATGTTTCTAACGAGGAAGACTCCGTACAACGTGTGTATTAAGAGAATTCAGGTCAAAAAAGTGAAATCGTCAACGACTTTTGTTCGCTCCATGTAGACTTACATATTTTTTCAGTGAAATGTATGATACAGATCCCCTGTTGTGTAACTTGTTCTGCCAGTGAGCAGAGATGTACGAGACAACGAGGAAGACTTAGATACATCAGAAAAAGTTATTTAAAGCAATTGAATCAAAGTAACTGGATCAAATGTAAACTATGGTACAACAACGTGAACACTGATTTGTTCAATGAACGTTCAGACAGCTCTTCATCGCTGACATATCATTGAAGATCCGACCACGCAGACATGGTGTTTTATGGTCACGTTCACTCACCAGGGGCTCCAGGGTGCTGATGTCTTTGAACTTATTCCCACTGAGGTTGAGGTGTGTTAAGTTTAAAAGCTTCTCTGCCAGGACCTCCAGCCCACCTGATATCCTGTTTTCACTCAACTCCAACTGCAAAGAGAAAATGGAAGTTGCCTCGCATTTTAGTAATGTTTCTAATTAGGGTTGTTTGACTAGAACACAATTCCTTAGCAGCATTAAAACTAACAACTTCTTGGACAGCTTGAGGGTCAAACTCTAGTTTGTTACTAATAGGGGTGTAATGATTCATCACTCTGCATCGGTATATCGGTTTGTTGAACAACAAACCAATTTCGTTAAACGGGTAGATAATATCGCCTGAAATCGGTCGCAGGCCCCTGAATTGAAGACTCACCAGAATTGTATCGTGCCAGACTTTGGGAAATCGACAAATATCCTATGGTTGTCCAAAGAATCGATATAATATAGTATCGTGATGGAGCTTGTGATGTACACCCCTAGCTACAATGGTCACTTACGTGGTCATTTTTTCGACTAAATTGTGGCAACATGTCAGAATATTCTACATAGAAAATGTCTTGCTTGATGTGTGAGTCCCTTCAGTACCTTTTTGAGTTTGTCCAGTTTGGGGATCTTTTTTATGCTAATCAGGCCGACGTTGATGAGGCTGAGCAGCTCCAGATTGGAGAACTCATCCGTTACTCCTTCGATCTCTCCTTTATTGGCACAGCAGTTATCCAGAACCAGTTCCTTGAGCTGTGAGGAGGGAGGAGGTAGGAATTAGTCCAGCATAGGATATTATACCCCATCGAAAAGCCTCCTGACTGGCTGCCCATTAGCAGAGTCCTCTAATG
Organism: Lophius americanus; assembly: GCA_037951165.1. Taxonomy (NCBI): domain Eukaryota; kingdom Metazoa; phylum Chordata; class Actinopteri; order Lophiiformes; family Lophiidae; genus Lophius; species Lophius americanus. The sequence continues at coordinate 1,458,030 of JBBDHG010000116.1, forward strand.
TCTAAACATCTACTCTAACATGTTTGAACTAGTGATAGGTCTGTCACAATTATTAAATAATGAAAAACACTTTTGCAGAATTATTAAAATTGCGTCAATTTGTGTTCTAAAACGTATCGGATGATGCGAAAAATCCACCTCAGTTCTATCATTATTTTCCATCGATCAATGATAACCTTGTGCTTGTTAATGTCATCTGCTGAGAATGAGTCTTTAGCTAACCCCACCCTCTGTTAAACGCTGGAGGCTATCCATTTAGTATCAACATCTATTCATATGAACATCATGGATTATTTGGTGTCCAAGCCAAACTCAACAGCACTGTTATGGACACATCTGAGTTTGAATCCAAATGGAAAAAGGAAAGCCTGGTATCTTGAATGAGGTGATTGTCAGAATAAGTAGAAAACTGGAAGCGGTCAAATCCTCCATTACCATAAATCTAATTTTAGAAAACAACATGCCTGGACGCACCATTCCTCACAGTTAACCGAAATCTGACAGAAAACGGCAGCACCAGGTTCATCCCAGCAACTGGGGATTACTGGAGCTTTCAGACAAGACTTTAAAGGCACTAGCATAAGATGCCGCACATTAACGAGGCATATAACCAAAGAGATGCTACTGCTCAATACAGTTGAAAAGGAAGAATTTAAAGAAATGCTGGACTGTGGGGTGTACGATATTCAAAGAGATATCTGGGATTTTTGCACCGATAAGATGATATTTTTCATCCTTTAAAAAGTTTTTCTTTTTTTTTTAAAAGTCTTGTATTATACTAGAACGCTCTTGTTAACAAGATAATCACGGTTGCTTTCTAATGATAGTATTGGGAACAACATAATAAAGGAAAGCAAGTCTTATTATTATAAAATCAAACTAAAGCAAATATAAGAATCTAATCTAAAACACAGTTGTTGAATCGAAAGGAATAGTGACACTAAAAAAAAAGCACACTCACAATTCATTATGAAATTTAACACAGTTCACAATGGTTTAATAATCATAACAATAATAATAATAGACTGCAGTAGGGTAAACATTTGAATTATCAGAAAATAATGCAAAGGTGGTTGTCTGCGTTGAACTGGCTTATTTCTTTTAGAAAATAAAATAATTATGTTGTTTGCCTGCACCTGGCAAATGATTGAAATTCATCTACTGCCCCCCCTCAAGGGATCTTGTCTCCCCTGCTACCCCTTACTCTTAAAACAGTAGTGTTGATTTAACTTAATTATCATTACTTAATTATTGTCTAACATTTCGTTATGAACCAACTTTCTCATTTCAATACTGAAAATGATTAAACTTCAGCAGCAGTCATAGTGGGGGGGCCAACCGCTGACGTCATTAGCAGGGTGGTCACTATTAGAACAGACTATTTGCAGGATTCAGTGAATTGTGGTTCGCAATATAGACAAAATCAAATATGTTTCTTTCATTTTGACAAAATGAAAGAAACATATTCAAACACTGAAGATGGTTAAAGTTGTGTTTTTTTTGCGCCGCTGCACCCTTAATCTCGCGTCACGAGACTGGCCATCTGTTTGATTTTTGGCCAGACATTCCGGTTTAAAAACATTTTGTTCATCAACCGGCGCAGCCTTGAGCCAGCCACTGAATCCAGCAAAGTTCCTAGAAAAAAAGCTTTCTCCCTAGGAAGGAGATCTTGTTAGTGCAGGAACGGCAGAACTTCAAGGAGGACCTTCATCAAGGTAATGGAATGATACTGAGATACTGTAATCCAAAATAGACATAATTAATTGTAGTTATTAATTCATCTTTGGCTAGAAAATTTTATTGAAATAGTGATGTGGCTTACTGCAATAATAATATTTAAACTACAGGGAGGCACAATATTTGTTTAATAAAAAACCTTTCTGAATAAATAAATTTCTGTTTCAAATATTGTGGTGCTGCAGAGTTGTCCTGGCCTACGCATCGTATTCTACAGACAGATGTAAACATCTTTGAAACAGATGCCTGCAAACACATCACAACATAATGATTTTATTTTGTTCTCAATAAAAATGATGTAAAAAAAATACCCTCTTATATCAAAAATAATATTGCATTTACAATATTAGTCCAAAGAATAATATTAAGACATTTCTTCAAATTATGCAAACCTAAGCCTAATGCTAATTTTCATGTGATAAGCTTATACAGTTACATTCAAACGCGTGGGTACATTTTCTATAGCAAATAAAACTTAACCCAACTCATTTTACCTTCCTCTGTCATACTACCTGCAAAGAAAAATCCAAGCAAATCCTGATACAATCTCAAATTTCTTTACATTCAGTATTTTAAAAAGTTTAAAATTATTCAATTTAACCTGCAGACACACCTTGTTAAATTTAAATCATCTCTTTAAAATGATTTCCAGAAGACAAGAGCAAAGCAGAAACAATGACCCTGCCAGCCAGCGAGTGTGATGGGTCGGGGACAAATCTACCCATTGTTCTGCCGTGATGCGTGCAAAACTTTAAACCCACTGCACTTGATGAGTAGTGATGGTTGTAGTGATAGCGGCATGATGAATAGTGATGGTTGTAGTTATACCGGTAGCTATAGTAGGAGTACATTTTAGTGGCTTAATAATTCTAGAAAACAAAGGGACACTTATTTTCACCATATTGTGTGAGTTTTCCAGAAGCATCTGTTATATTTCTTATTTTTTTAGAGAATGAACAAGTTAAACACAGGTAACCAACTTTACTTAATTGTTTTCATGTCTCAAATGTATCCCCTACGCTGGTCAACTATGTTCATTATTATTTTTAACCGTTGTGAACCGTGTTAAACTCCGTCTTGTTTACCATGCAACGATAAGCGTGACTTTTTCTTTTGTCATGCATTTAACTTCAAAATGTATCAATTTTTGGTCGGTGCCGATGCCTCTATAACATACAGCAGAGCTGGTCTCAGAACCATTTTGTAAAGTTTCCTTTTACTCACGGTGTTATACTTCTGTCACAAATAACTCCTGACACTCTTCCCAACCCACTCCAACCTGACCTCACTTGTTTCTTTCCAAACTCCCCATTGCTCTGAACAGTTGACCCAAATGACTTCAACTCCTACACCTTCTTCACCTCTACTCCTTGCATCCTCATTGTGCCTCCCTTTCATTCAAACACAATCTGTCTTGCCGCGACTGACCTTCATTCCTCTTCTCTCCAACACGCACATCAAACTTTCCACGCTTTCCTCCACTGGCTCCCTTCTCTTACTGCAGATCGCAATGTCATCTGCAAAAGTCAGAGTCCACGGACGCTCCTGTCTTAACTCATCTGTCAGCCATCATAGCAAACAAGAAGGGGCTCAGAGCCAATCCTTGATGCAGACCCACTTCCACCTTGATCCAATCTGTTATCCTTACAACACACTGCTCTCATAAATACCCTATACCACTTTAACATACTTCCCTGCCAATCCAGATTTCGTCACCCAATCCTACATTTCCTCCCTCAGCACTCTGTCATATGCTTTCTCTAAATCCACAAGGATAAAGCATTTAAATCCCCATTTCTGTTATTTTTGACAATTCAATAGTAGCCATAAGAAATATACTTAACGTAACTACACGACGAATGTCTTGCATCTCTCAAAATTTGAATTTGTAATAGGTGTTGCATTACGTCACAATGTATAAACCGGGTCCGTCTTTCGCTTGTAACCCTATACTCGAGACGCAGCTAACGACGCTAGCTCACATGCTAGCTCCATGCTAACATCACCACTTTCTTATTACCCGTCCTCATAAAGCCGTGACTGGTGTTAGTGGAGGTAACAGAAGTGGATCCAGATGGTTTATATTATAATATCAGATGGCTACAGACGATAGGGTATGGCGATAGACTAGAAATAGCCACTTTAGCTAAAATAGTTTGCTGCAGCCACGCGCCTTTAACTTGTAATTACGGGCTTCGACTAGTCTCTGAAGAAGCAGCAGAACAACAAGTAATTCAGTTATTTACAATTTAACAAAAAAATCTATCATAATGTTCCCTGTATTGCATTCTGTAACTTTAAGCTGAAGCAGCAATGGCGCATTTCCTGCTCAACTTAAGACTTTTCCAGACATTAGCCAGACCCAGAGACAATAATATATATATATTTATATATAATATATATATTTACATATATATATTATATATATATATGTTTCAAGGCAAATGCATCAGCCACCTTTACAGTTTCAAACGGAAATTTTAATGAGGTACAAAACAAATTTGGTCGAAATAAAGTTGATATAAAAATGTGTTCGATAAGAGTTGACAACGAGGCGGTAAACATCTGCGCCACTGGGTTGTTTATCAATTATATAAAACTCTGATAGAGACGTTAAGATCTGACTTCAAGATGTTCTAATCAAATATATATTCTAGACTCGTGTTAGCTTGTAGCTTCCCGCAAAGTCTTTTATATAACTTTCCGGGACTTGCAGACACACTGACTGCCATGTGCTCAACACTCGTCCTTCTCCGGCCGGTTGAGTCTACGGCGCATAAACAAGACCACAAACCAGGTTTCTCACCTCTTTGGGGGACTGGTTCCTCAGTTCTAAGATGACCCTCTTCTGTATTTCCATTTTCCTCCGGTTCCAGCCTCAGTTTTTTACGCTCTGCAGTGCGAAAATCCTTGTTTTTCTGCTCGATCCTCACTCAGTAACAACACGCGGAACAAACATGCGCATCAGTGTGGAGTTGGTTTCACTTCCGGAGTGAACTCCCGAGATAAAAGTCCAAAGATTAAAGCAGCGGCGCAAATATCTTTTTCATGCAATAGTTTGGACATCAAACAAAAGATCAGTCATTATTAGATATTTTAGATCAAAAATACAGTTAGAATACACATATTTAGTCTTAAAACATTCCATAATATTTGCCGATTTATTTTTATTTTGACGGTTCAACCATTCCTTTTCCGGAAGCCTCTCTGTCTGGGGCTTGGGAGCTTGACACGGATAAATCGCGAGTGAGACTGCGTATGGAAATGAGCATCGAAAGAAAGAAAAATGGTGGCAACAACAAAAAACAACCCGAACAAGTAGTTTAATCTCAGTTTCACCAATATGTAAGGTATATATTTCCAACTCCTGCTAACGTTTCAGCTGTCTCGCCTTCATCAGATCAAGAGGAAGAGAAGGTTGAGATGAAGCAATTTATAACAGGTGCTATACAATTGGCCTTTGATGTCACAAAGTGAGCATAAAATGTTAAAACGATAAAAGGATAAAAGTAAATGGAGATGCGACAATAGATGAACAGGAAGTGCTATGATAATGGTCGTTCAGGTGTCTCCTGAGGCTACCAAGTCCACCGGCCTGTAGGTCTGGCCAGAATTCAGAATGTATGTTTCAATGACTTGAAGTCTGTTCAGGGAAAACATTTGATGGTAAAGTCATCATTCAATCCAGCAGGGTTCATTCGACGATTTATTTCGCTGACTGTAAAATCAATCAGAAATAATAGATTTAATAACATTTTTAGAGGGATCAGGGGTCAGAGAAGTAAAGGAGAGCTTGCATGTAATAAGTTAAAAATATTTTAAAGCTTTTTGTAATTTCTTTAAATTTTTTAGTCATACAATATTTCCCCTATTTTTTTATGCATTAAGTAGGTTAATCTGATTAAAATTAACTTTTCAACCAACACGGGTAAATGAATGAAGCATATGTTTTCAATCAATACTGTGTTGAACTGCTGCAACGACATCTAGCATGACCGGTTAGATAGTGGGTCAGTGATGGTCTGGAGAGGCAAAACCTTGGAAGGTCTAACAGACCTCCCCGGCTACTTGTCAGTGGTACCCTGACTGATGTTAGGAACCAGGATGAAAGACTATCAGACCTTATGCTGGTGCAGTGGACCCTGGGTTCTTTCTGGTGCAGGACAATGCCTGGCCTTATGAGATCAGAGTGTGTAGGTAGTTTGTGGATGATAAATATATTGATGCTCTATGGATGATTGTCTCTCATCCTTCTCTGACATGAATTCACCTTTGAACCTCTGGGACGATATCTATCGGTGCATTTGAAGCCACTAAGTTGCATCACAGACTGTCTCGGAGCTCATTGCTGCCCTGATCCGGGAGCCCACAGACACCATCTGCCATCTCATCAGGAGCATTGCCCAGATGAGACATATATATCATACATATATAAATATTAAATACTAAGTGTGTGCGTATTGACACTAAAATTTTGATACTTCAGATTCCAGCATTTCTCTTCTAGAATGCATTTGATCTCATATTAAAAGATCAATATCTGGAATCAGGAAAAAAGTGTCTATTTAGTATCACCATGAACAATGTAGAACGTAATGACCCTGTCATCGGAATCTGGAACCAGCCGGAAACTACTTCTCTTGGTCAGATGAATCACGGCTCTGTAACATATTGATGGTCACATTCTCTAACCAATCAGAATTCAGTATGTGGAAGGTGTCTCATTCTAATAGGTAGCTGCTGCCGAGCAGTTATTTTCAAATTAGTAAATTAAAACCTATCAGAGAAATACAACTGATAGCCAAGACTATCAGCACTGACCTCCATGTCAGTGGAAAAGGATGGAACTGAAAGGCAGCGGTATCCGATACGACCGTGTCATTCATTCATTCATTCATTATACATAATGCTCATCTAAGTGAGGGACCTATGATGATCTGGCGACTTGTCCAAGGTGTACCCCGTGTCATTCAGCTATTTTTAAAGAAAGACAGGAGGATGGACTTCTTCTTTAAATAATGAACAGCTTTGGTGGGTGGAATGGATTCTCACGTATCTCAAGTAGTGGTTGATTATTGCTGGCTGTAGTTGGTTGCTGCTGTTGTGTTGAGATGAGGTCAAGATTGAGTAACCTTGTGCTGCCAGCTTGCTATTGGTCACTTGTGTTTGGAATTGGTGGTTTCTTGATGGCAGAGATCTGATCTCATTACAGATATAAAGTGAAATAGCCTACTTTATTTTCCTTTTCCTAGCACCCCATGCTTTTGTACAAGGTATCGATATCGGATCGATATTGGATCAATATCGTCAATATTATGTTGTGATTTACTCGTTATCTGATCGAAATGAAAATCAGTGGTATCGACAACACTAATACATACATATAAATACATATACACTGTATATGTGTGTATATGTGTATATATGTGTCCATCATTTACATTTTTATATTGTATACTTACATTGTGTTCTTAAATATTGGTAGTTTCTTCTGTATATAGATACAAACTCATAGAAATTCCTAGATTCTTCAAATCTATTACTCAATAAAGTATTATTTTACCTACATTTGCCAGAATTCCAAACGGATGTATGACTGAAGAACTGATTGGAGTCTCATTGTTGGCGTGTCATCATAGTGTTAATTCTTTATTGTAGTTCATCTTCACGACAAGCAGTTACACATACAGTGGTCGTAGATTATACCATTATCCAAAACGAGGAGAGCAACAGTTAAGAGTTAGTATCACAGCTAGGTTTTTCCATCGACCACCGCCTCCTAACACAACCTTCAACCCCTATTCCTCCTCTCCACATCACACACCAATGCATTGACAGTCGTCACATACGCCACAGCTGCCAAACCAATAAATAGGACGCAGAAATAGATAAATAGACATAAATTAATACATACAATAAATAAATGATATAGCAACAAGGTGTGTGTATATACTCACATACACACATAGTTCACTGGGCCATTTTATACAGCCACAAGGCCTACAATAAAACGTAACACAGTCACAGGTCAGACCACGACCATACCTGAAAATCACAGGGTTTCCTCAAAGCAAAGCAGCCCTGGGAGCAGAATCAATCTGATCTATTCATTTAAACATTGTTAGACATAGCCAAATATATATTGGTTAAATTACCAAACATGATAGCTATATTACCCTCTGAGCGATGCTTATTCAACATATAACACATTTTTGTTTTTTAGCTCCAGTTCCTTCTCCCTGTTTACAGTCTTTGTACTGATAAACACGCCGTTGGTGCTTGATTCATATTTATCATAATGAGAGGAGAGTAGTATTGATCTTCTCATCTAAATCTTGATAAGAAAGGAATTTAGCTTAATTCTCCACTGTTGACCGATGAAGGACTAAGTTATGGATTTTCATTTAAATTTTTAAGACGGGAGTGGACCACCATTTTGCTGCCCGCCTATTTCTGTACAAATTTGCACCAGCCGATGCAAAGCATCAGAAATGACATGGATCGTGCAAAGAAACATTATTCGCAAGTTTGTGGAAGTTGAAATTTTTCAAATTGACTGATATATTTGTTTGTCAAAGCATCAGTATAGGATGCTTTGACAAACGCATCTTATGGACCTTTAGCCCATAGGAAATGGTTCCCTGCTGGAAAATGGTGGTTGGGGTCTTGTTCACATGGTGAAGAGAGAGCTGAGTCAAAAGGAAAAGCTCTCGATCGACCCGTAGATCTACATTTCAACCACTTATGGTCATGAGCTCTGGGTAGAACCCAATAGTATGTGGTACAAGTGGCTAAAATGAGCTTGTAGGGAGGCCGGATTCAGCCTTAGAGATAAAGTGAGGGGCTGAGAGAGGAGCTGCTGCTCCTTCATTATGAGGTGGTACAGGGATCTGATTGTGAGCCTCACTTTGAAGGTTTTCGAGGCACACACAACTGGGAGCAGACCCCAGGGTACAGCCAGAAGCTGCAAGAGGGACTACATTTTTCATCTGGCCTGGAAACACCTTGGGATTCACCAGGATGAGTTGGAGGGTGTTGGAATACCCTGCTCGGTCTGTGGCCACCACAACCAGACCACAAACACATGGAATACAACGGATGGATGGGTTTTCCGACATATCTGTTACTCCCACAGCCAATATAAGGCAGCAATTGTGTTTACACCAGTCGTGATTAAAGATAAAAAGAAATGGTGAAAATAAAGTGTTGTTCTTCTTTGGTTTGTTTCTATTTATTTGTTGGTAAATTTCAAGCGATTGCTCTGAGTAAACTCAAATGATTGCAAGAGAAGCCAAAATTCACTCGACGCTCTGTATGAACACACCGTTATACCACATCACATCAGAACCATTGTGTGTTCTGCAACGCAGAAGCCAGCCAAACCAAAGAGAATATCTGCTTTCAGAGCTGCTATGACTCTATATACAGAGGGATTTGTTCGGTTTGGTATGCTTTACTTCATCCAACTATCTAACAGCAATATTGGAATGAAACTCATGCCGCGTTTACAAGACACTATTTTAGATTAATACAGAACATTTTTTCTTTGCAAAACTTTCTTTAAGAAAGAAAGTTCTGTAATTGTGGTAACGATCCTCATAAACACGGATCCGCAAAAACGACTGAAAACGCTGTAGTTTGTCTGACAGGCCAGTAGTTGGCAACATAACTTTTCAAAATCAACTGCACAGAAGAAGATCGACCAAGATTTGTAGATGATCTCCACTGATCACTGATACTCCACTGTTTGCTGGAGGACAGTTAAAACACCCAACAGTATGCGTCACAAACAAAACCGGACAGTAAAAAATGTTTTTGTATTTGCTCTGTGGGGGCCTGGCTGTGAGGTCTATATCGCCAAAGTCATTAGCAAAGTGTGACCGTGATGTCACTGTTTTCAAAAGGAATGCGTTTTGGCGATTTAAACAGAGACAGAGAGTGTTTCAAAGGTTATACTCTGGGACCTGTTTAAATGTTTGCATTTTCAGGCCCTGACATCACTGTTGTTGTTAAAAAAATTGCCAAAATGTAACAAAAGTTTGCTGTTTTACTTGGAATGCGTCATTGTGTAAATTTCTCCTCAGGCAGATTGTAGTAGTCGAGGTCTGACGGTTTAGGTGACGAGGGGAAATGAAGCATAACACTGTACAAGTCCCTCATTGAGGTTAGAATACATCACGCCATAGACGGCAAATCAACACAGAAGGAAAAAGAAAAAAGTAGCCCGAAACAATTCTAACAAAATATAAATAAACACATTAAAGAAAATGTAAAAAAAAGTCTTCAAGCACTTTGTAATTTGAAGAAGAGTACTAGACTTATAGCTTAACCAAGTCAAGAGATGAAACAAAAAAACATACAACACTTGAACAATAGAAAAAAACAAATGGTATCATTAACCTAAACGCAGAGCCAGAAAAAGCTAGCAGGATTAATATCGCCACCTCGATGTAAAGCGCTTCAGTTGCATGCATCTATGCTAACTAGTACCTATCTACTACCTAGATAATAGATAGCTACCGTCTGCTAGCTGTCTAACTGATACAAATCTTGTCGACAGATACAAATCTATCTGCTATCTAAGTAGCTGTTATCTATGTTCTAGATAGATAGTTAGTAGATTCTTAGCACTACGAGAAGAAAGATTTGGTATCTATATAGATTTATATTGACATCCTACTGTAGCTGTCTACTAGAATTGCATCTCCTAGAGTTGGTACATACCTGCCAGCGTGGTAAAAAGACACAGGCTGGCTAGATAGTAGATATGTACCTATTAGTAGCAGTAGGCGAATACTAGTAGATAGATGACAGAAGCATCTCTTCCTCTTTAATGAAACATCAGGTTTTATTGTTTCTAGATCATTTATAGCCCCTTGAATGTTTTATATTGATTGTTACTGAATATCTGCCTAAAACAGCATTTTTTAAATCATTTTTCTGTTTTTGAGACTGTACAAAATTCATGGGATGTATTTCCCCATCTTCTGACCAAATAGTCCACTGCTATCTTATTAATGATGTCTACATCTGTCATGAACCAACTAGAAGAAGAAAGAAATATTGAACCCTGGACAAATTTGTCACTTGTTATTCATTTTGATAAGGGAGTGGCTCAATTTAACAAAAGCAGGTACATTACTTTGATCTTTGTAGCTTCAGAATACAAAAATGAAATATCAGTACATTTTTATACTCTTGCCTCTAAGGACGAATCAAACCTGTCACATTAGTGTTACCATGTTAGCTCAGATTGCTGCTCATATTGGACGAAGCAATAACTGATGCGTTCACTTCTCGTTTAAAAATGTCCGCATGGCAAATGAGATTTCTACTGACGCGCACCACAGCAGTTAATTGTTACGTACATCGGAGTTGATTTAAACCCAGCACCATACTGAGTGTGTGTCCCAAAAATAATGATTTTTGAATTATTTAACATAAACCGTTTCAACTTTTCTCCTTAATACTGGGTCAGAGGGAATACAAATGTATTATTATTATTATTATTAATACAGCTGATCTGGTACGTAGGGCTAATGCTCTCCTCACACTGAATGTGATGCAGATTTTTCATCCCAAACTTTTCAGGTAAGCTTCTGAAGAGGTTGACATATATGAAAATGTAGGTTGTATCGCCTCAAAACTGAGTTTCTGGATCTACAATGGTTCTATTCAAGTTCCAAATTTAAGGGTAAACAACAAATTTGAGTGACCCTGTAACGCAAAAGGCTATAGGCATTACAAGAGCCGACGTAAGTATGCCGAATCTGAGCTGTCCGTCTCTGCCTTCCGATAATGTGAACTCAGACATAGAAGCCTTTGGTTTTCAGACGTTTTTCAGACAGATGATGTCACAACAAATACAGAGTAGAAGTCGTACTTACTTCAGTCAGGATTAATGTGAAACAATGGAATGAGGGGTTGTTTGTGTTCACCTCACTGTTACGTTATTGTGAGAAGTTTGCAGTTCACACGTTTGAAGACTAAACAAACATATCATTAGATTTTGGGCGCATCAATAATGACTGGATGGTTACCAGCATTCTATAAGACTCAGACTAGAGGAGCTTTTGAATCCCAGTTCATTTTAAAATCAGGTTCATTCATTCATTTTCTGGAACCGCTTATCCCGTTCAGGTTCGCGACGGAGCTGGAGCATATCCCACCGTGGTGTCAACGGGTGACACGTGGGGAGTACCCTGGACAAGTTGCCAGTTCATCTGAGGACACATGATAAGATTGGGAAATAATGGTGCATCACAGCTAGACCAGGGGGTCAACACTGGGCCTAATAGACACAGCACAAGGTTTCCATCAGGATCACATAGTCTACTGACATCACAGGGAAAAAGAAGAATCATTTCCTCAAAACAGTTGACGCTATTGCATTTTACCAGGAGTAGGGTTCACATATGTTGAAGGCAGAATATAAAAAATTATTCAGCTCATTAATGGTATTGATCGGCATCCCAATACAGCCCCAGCTCTTGTGGGTTTCTGCAGTTTATTTTAATGTATAGATTTTTTTAATACTATAATTAGGGCTTAGGATTTGTCAGAATCAGGAACCAGCAAGGGATGAAGATTGACCTGCTGGACGTAGTTTTATTTTAGGATCAGCCACCAGAACAACCTCCCTTTGTAGGTTTTGCATGCATCTCCATCTGGGAGGAGACCCCGGGGTAGACCAAGAACTCTCTGCAGGCCTATATACCTCATTTTGTCTGGGAACGCCTTGCAATGTCTGAGGATGAGCTGAAGTGTGTTGGTGGGGAGAGGGACACCTTCTGCGACCTGACCGGATTGATGGATGGATCTCTGATCTACCTGATATCAATGACATTATTCTGCCAGAGGGGTCGGAGCTCCCACCTCACATGAATTCACAGGGAAGTAAAATGAGGGCTGACATCATCAACGGTTTACAGTTAGAGAAAATAAAATTTAAAAGAAATCTGGATAAGAAAATGGATAGTAGCATGCTAGCTGAGGTTAGGCTAGAATTTCCCCATTTCTTCATTTGTCGCTCGAGGAAGTGCTGACATTATCATCCAGATAGAATTTTAGTTCCCAACATGCAAAAGCCACAAATAGGACGAACCCACAAGCGTCTACATCACAACAAGCAAAAAACAAGCTGCCTTCTCTCTACATCTTCTGACGATCAACCGGGTTCACACTTAACTGAACCCCTGCTAAAATTCCCAGTGCTTGATTATGGGACAAACTCCTGAAAACCAACAGCATCTCATCACTGCAACTTTTGTATGATTCATGCATATGGCTAGAGATGTATAGTGTCTGATGACCTCCTGCAGTTCTGGGGTCATGAGTCGGAGGTTGGTATAAGCTTTGGAGCCATGCTAAAAGGCAGTGGTAGCCAAGGAGCTGAGAGAACTCTGACTGAAGAGACGTCAAGTACTTGTGAGACAAAGACAGAACTAAGAGAGGAAGACATTATCACAAAGCTGGCAGTAAGTTTTAACTAGTGGGTCGAAACATACATACAAATACCAACATGCACGTAGATTTACAACGTGCCTCAATCAGAAGTCTCCAAAGCCCCATTGGTGTCCAGGCTTCATGACTTAGTCAGCGCTCTGCTGCCAAATATCAACATTTCTTTGTCTTCTCTCACACTAAAATCCTAGTCTGTGCATCGCCTCGTCCACCACATCTCCGCCTCGGTCCGTTTTGTGAAAGCAGGGTCGCACAGAAGCACAAAAGAAGGAAGGCGGGGCTAGTTTCAAATACAAGTGGTTTTCGGGGACGTTTGGATTGGTCAGGTTGAGGGTTCAGGGTTCAGGTAATTGGCGGGACCTAATGAGGTAGTGGCACCAGGATATCCACGTAGTTTATGGGGAAGAAGCCCGACTGCCCGTTGATCATTCCCTCGTACCAGTTGTCGTCAATTTGATTGGTCAGGGTGATGATGTCGCCCTCTTTGAATCCCAGCTCGCCTTCATTCTCTGGTTCAAAGTCATAGAGGGCTCGGCAACAGGGCTGGTCCATGGGGGCTGGGAATGGACAGAAAAAACAGGAAGAAATGGTCGAAGCAATGCTCGTTTTTAATGTAAGAGCAAACAACATCATTTTTAAAACGTCTAAAAAGGATTCTATGTCTGCCATGAGACACAGCTCAGCAGCCTTCTTATCAGTTCCGCTATTTAAGACTAACAACTGTTCATTAAGTTCTTGCATGAGCAGCAACAGCCAAACTAGCGCTGATAGTAGCAGTGCTAAGCTAGTTCTTGTGCTAGCCATAAATGACTCGATGGAAATAGTAGATTTCTGAGAGCTAGCATAGTCCTGGAGAGATCCAGTCTGAATCCATAGCATTGCAACCCATTGTCCTCAACTTAAGATGCATGTAGCAAATTCTTTATCTTCCCCTTGTTTACCAAATATCCTCTTCTACGTAAAATGCAGATCTCTAGGACACCGCTGCCAATCAGAGCAAACTGCGCTTTGTTTCATGTACAGATAAAAGGGACACTTTTTAAAGATTGTCGAGTACGCTTATTTAACACACATGTCATTTTGAGCCTCGTCTCACACGATTGATTGGCTGATTGGATGAAAGTTGGTGATGTCCTGTGGGACAAGTTTGCCTCTATACCTGGTGATCTTCCGGGAGATTTGGCAGAGTGTATCCCTCCGTTGTGACTCTCGATGGGGGGCGGCAGCTCCAGGGTCATTCTGGGTTTGGGAGTGTACTCCTTCCTAGGTTTACTCGAGACCTCTTTTATCCTGCATGCACAAACAGGATTGGTCGGCCAAGGCCATCTATTTCACTGACTGATTCACGGGTGAGCAGAGAGATTATACCTGTCCTCCATCTTGCTGGTGAGCTGCTGGAGGATTTCGAAAGATCGGCTATGGTATTCCAACTGAGCTTGTACCAACGCTGCCAGCTGGCTCACTTGCTCTATCTGCAATACACAAACACATGCGTTTTCCTCCACCGTCCCTATCCTGCACACATGACGGGTCTACAATCGGAGCGGTTCACTTTGTTTTTTCACCGGGCTATTTATGACATCATCATGTTTTGCATACCTCTGGCAAGGCTGCAAAACATTTCCTAGATCTGCATCTTGATCCAGATCTGGATAAAAAAATCTAATCACGAGGCAAATTTCAGACAGATTTGACTTAAATACAGATGTTATAGTGAGTGTTGTCTGCAGTTTTAAAAAGGATTCCCACTATTACAGGTGTTGAAGAGATCAGAAGGAACCTAAATTTGGCAATGATTGCTTGACATGACTGTAGTTGCGTGTACCTACCTAATTCTATATTTACCCTTAGAAATGCAGTGAACAGTACCAAACGTCAATAGATAATAAAAAGAATTTATAGCTGATCTTACGTCGCTCTCCAGCAGGTTGAACATGCTCTGCTCCGCAATCTCTTTGCTCTCGTCAAACTTCTCCAGCGCTTGTTTGATTTCCTCGTCCTGGACTTTCCCCTGACGCTTCTTCTTGTAGTCAAAGTCCAGACGCCGACCTTCCATCTTCTTCAGGTGATGCTATGGTGGAAGGAAACAGTTACAAGTACAATATTCTTCTCCGAGTGTTTTATAGCAATCTGACCAATCACCGGAAATTCACCTGAATCTCCTTGAGGTCTTTGTCATGAAGGTTCTGCAGCGGGTCGATGAAGTTCTGTTTGACCTCCATGTCCAGAGCGTCCTTGACCTCGCCGAGATCCTTCATTGCTTCGCTGCTATCAATCAGCGCCAAACCTAGAGGGGAGGAAGGGATGAAAAGCAAATGAAGAGAGTATTTATGAAACAAGTTTAAATGGGATCTGATTTCGATGTTAACAAGCAGCAGAGATCCTGGTTACATCCACACATACCAAAGCTCGACTCCTCTCCCAACTCCCGTCCGAACTTCAGCATAGCATCTCCCAGGACACTCTCAGCCTGTGGGTAACCGGGCCCCTTCTCCTGACCCCGGATTTTGGACATGGTGTTGATCATGCTCAGCTTTGCTCTGGAGGCTGAAGAAGTAGACTCTGAGTGAGTACTGGTGTATGAAGTCACATGACATGACAGTTGTCTGCAGGTGAAGTGTGTATTTGATACCTGGATTAGGTTGAAGGTATTCTGTAGTCTTGGTCATGATGTCCAACACGGCTCTGCTGGTGATGTCCACCTTCTATGGAGGAGAACACAATAAGAAAACTGAGAAGGGAACCTTCTTCACTCAATCATGGGGAATATATTTATTTTCTACCCTGCTGAGAGCATTGTGATCAAACTCAGTGTGAAGCTGGCTGTGCTGGCCTCATTTTACTCATGCAAATGTCTCTGCAGTATCATTTCTAAATTCAGCTACAATAAGATTATCCACTGTTTCTGCGTCAACATCTGAATGCACCATGTCTGGAAAATCTAAACGCTGACAGGCTTTTGCATCACGTTAAACATTTATCATCCTAGTTGAAGCTTTGTACAACACACTAATAACCCATGGGTACAGGAATTGGCCAAAAATGGTACAAATTATTTAGCGCTCCAGCAACACCGCAATAGTGTACAAGCATTGTACCTTTTTACAATGGCTCATTTTTGTAATTTGTTGTCTGTACCTTAGAAGAACATTTCTGCATCACTAAGATGCAAACTGGGACTTTACATGGACCTCATACCACCATGGAATTGGTAACAAATGAGGTTCAGCTGGGCGACCTGTCAATCTTTACCACTTTTTAGCAAAACACAAAATTTAATTAAAGAACCAACCATTAGTTTACATTATCTTTAATTATTATAAGATGCTTTTTAAATCTCTTCGACAGGTAAGAGTACAATTCCAAACTATTTAAATGTAGAAATTTTTCTGCTAAAACTGATTTGTCCCAAACAAGTTCCATGGCAAAAAGATGTTTTTGAAGCATTTTTACCTTATTTACTTAAAACAAAAACTGAAAATTGCCCTTTACCTTATTCAAGTACAATTGTGTACCAATATTGCTGTCAGTAATGATTGTGTACCTTTAAAATCAAACAAAGGTCTATAATTATCACCTTAAGGGCCATTATTGTATCTTATTGGGTACTTCAGAAAAATGTACCTCTCTGTATATAAATTATACCCCTATTTGTCTGTGGGGCAGATGCATATTCACACCAAATAGATGTGAATGACGCTATTTTGCATTGCTCTCGTCATTCTGTTGAATCATTGGAATACAATTAAAGTTTTTACTCACTACACTAATGCATGTCAGTGTTAAGATTCGCCGGACGTCGAGCGTCCAGATGTCTGTAGGGCAATGATGAAGTGTTTTCCACTTGCACCAATGATAAATTCAACACCCGCGTTTATGCCTTCCTTATCATTTGCATTGCCCGGCGTAAATTTGCATGTACTTGCGACTTTATCAAACCTTTTAAATAATCATGCCGTGTAAAAAGTTCACCTTACAATGTCAACACATCAACATTTGGACAATTGGCATTTTAATGCTGATAGACTCTCTCTCATTGCTATCCACCCAAAGTAAATGTCCTCCTTTTAATCAGCTCCTTTGATCTTGAACCTACCTTTATAAAACAATGCCATGTTCATTGTCTGTTTAATTATTTTATCTATTAAAATAACTTTGCACATGGTTTTGTGAATATGAAGGAATGAATGTTGTCACAGAGGTTTCTCTATTCAGTTGTTAGCCATTAATAATCTCATTTAATTGATTAATCTGTGTTTAATGTGCTCATTGATATAGCTTTGAAATGTTCATGCTATAGGTGAATAAGGATTTCTTTTTGACAAAATGATAAATCCACGTCTCAAATATTCTTGGAAGTCCTCGTCTAGCCCATAAAGGTTCTCCAGAGGTTTTGCGTATCCGTCAAATTAAATAATTTTAATTTGAATCCTCTATAATCAAGCAATTGTGATGAAGAGGCATCCACCTAAAAACATACACATCATCAAGCTGAAGCGAATGCAGCTGCTGATTCTCCAAACCTTGGCTTAAAAACTAGGTATAACCCCAAATACAGGCCTGAAGGTAAAAAGAAGTTAAGTGTCGAGATTCTCCAGACGACGTTAGTCCAGAAGAGGAGGAAGCTTATTGGAGCTGTCTGTCTCCACCTCCAGATCATGTTGTGAACTCAGACATGGCAGTGTTTGGTTTTCTGATGTATTTGTGTCTTCACTACTATTGTTATTGGAACCCAGTTTAGGACCTTCTCATGGGCTTGTTTTTCTTTCTTTGATAAAGTTATTTAGTTACCTTTTCCATTTCTTTGAAGTCTTCATCGAGCTTGGTTCCTTCTGCACCTCCAACCTTCTCACTGACTTTCTGTTACAGGAAAAACAAAGATAGAGAAAACAGAGGGAGTTAGAGAATTCTCCTGAAACACTTTCATATATTTTTAGCTGTTTCTGAGGGTTGGACAAAAGAGAAAACGGAGGTGAGATGATGAAGAGAGGAAAACAAAGTAAGAAGACGTTAAAAGTCAAGAGACAAACAGTCCGTACAAGGAAAAAATGAGCAATCTAGCATTAGCTTTATCCCCAAATTGTTTTTGGCCATAATTGGCTAAAAAGAAATTACAATTTTGTCCAGATTTGGCGCATATGATTTAACTCAATGCCATCGATCTTGTTCTTATTATATTTATTCCATATTTTATAATTATAGTTCATAATTTACTCACTTCAGGGAGCTTTTTTTTGGTAAAAAATACTGTGGGCATGACCTCACATTTAATTTGGGGATCTCAATCAGGGAGATTGCCTGTACAACGAAGGATATTGGGGACATTTCGGGGACATACATAGTATAGGTCTAATTCATCCAGTGAGTTTTGAGTTCCCCACTTGGACCTACTCAAAAACTTCCAAACGGAGGCAATCAGGAGGCATCGAAACACCTCTGAGCTCCACACCTTAAATCTAAGGCTGAGCTCAGTCAGCCGACAGAAGAGGGTTATTTTGACACCTTGTTTATTAATTCCCTCTAGTGTCAGAAATATAAAACTGGTGTTTCCCGAAATCACTACAGTTCTTCCTCGCGCTAATGTCTGTATGGGTATAAAATTTAAAAATGATTTATGATAAATCATTTTGGATTTATCGCACTAACACGAGGATCTGCAGAGACTATGATGATTTCATAATTTCCCTGACTTTTCGGGCATATTTCTAATTACAAGACAATGAAGAAGCTTCTGTTCTTTTACTGACCTTTTTTACTCTCTAGAGGACACAGTAGTAACAAATTCAGGTTTTTATTTGAAACAGATATAAAGAAAGAGAAATAAAGGGGTCAACTCATATATATATTCATATAGAAATACATATAAATACTGTATAAAATCGGATAATTTACAGGCGCTTGAATGCCTTTTTCTGCTATTGTGGTGGCTGGGGAACGCCGCAGAGTGATGCCTCGCTTTCTAATAATCTCGGGCTGCAGGACGGAGGTGGATTGTGGGGTTTCCACAAGTGTGACTCACATCAGCCGCCCACGCATTAGTAGGCTACACGCACACTTACTCACGCTGTATATATATATCCATGTATAAACGCATCCAGCTGGGCGACAAACAGACCAGAGGACTGCAGAGAGGGAGACACTCACAGGGACTCAGAAATTCACTTAAGCTCCTAATTATGAGTGTTTTATCAGAGTCAGTGTTTTTGTACCAATACAATTGGAACCGAAATTATATTTGCTGAAATATTTTCAACTGAAGAAGCCTCTTGGGTGAAACGTCTTCACCCAAAACAGAAGTCCAGTTGGTTTGGATTCAACCCACCTGGATTACCATGACCTGGATGAATGAATCTACACAGACATCTGACAATCTTACTGTAATATGAACACCTGCATACATGCCAAGGATGAAACATGAACCACCAGCAACAAAGGGGATCAGAGTGTCGCCACAGGAGGCTACTGATAGACTGCAGGGTACTATGAATGAACTCTGGGGCAGGGGTTCCACCCAGGAACAGGCTACAAGTCCATGTCAAGTCCACAGTGACCCATCCTTACTGTACAACCTCAATGCCTTTCACACACGGTTTGAGGCCACCAACAAGAGGGAGCACAGAGACTTTCATCTTCATCGACAGACCAGACACCCCAGTTGTCCACTGAAGGGGTAAAAAAAAGGATCCGGCATTAAAACTTGCATGAATATAAATATCTTTATGGACATATACATAGTCCATTGACCCTCATAGACCACCTGCATACCTCTGCAATAATGCACTTTAATTATATATTTATGTCTGCTTTATTCAAGTCTAAGCCCATTTGATAAATGTTTTATTGAGTTATGTATTTTCTTTATTTTGATGTGGTTATTTTTTCTTGCAATGTGTTATAGAAGAAACTCTAATTTGTTTTTTTATGTAGGGAACTTACATAGAAGGTGACAATAAATGAAATCTGATCTGATAAGGTAACACAAGGAGGTAGGGAGTGGTCAGTGTTGTATGTGACGTAGGGCCAGGGGCACCGCGGGGTGCGAGCAGCCAGACTACCAGAAATCTGTTGTAATTATTCAACTAGTCGGACTACCAGGGGCAAGGTTCCTGGAAGGGTGCAGCTGATGGTGTATAACCAAAGAGAGGGTGCTGATGCACTGGTGGACATGTTCAGGTCCACCAAGGTAGACCCTAGGTTTCTGATGTTATTAAAATGTTAATTCACAAATGAGTGTGAACCTTTTAATTGATTTTTTTTCAATTACAAAATAAGGATTAGGCTGTCTTGCAGCTCCAGACAGATTTTAATCTGCAATGGAGAAAACTGCCACACTCCTCTAGTTGCCTGGACTGCATTTTGTATGTTAATATTAAGTGTTATAAGTCTATGAGGTGACCGGACCGGAAAGGTGGCTCGGGGGGATGGGAGAAAGAAAGTGAAAATAAAGGGAGAAACACAAAAGGGTTGGGGCGAACGAGGAACAATGTGAACACATATCAAAACTACATGATACAGTTATGATTTGTGTTCACCTTATTCTGAGTGTGTGTGAATGAAAAAGATTGTCACTGGATGTGGATTCAAGTGGGGGGGTCATCCCAATGCAACACACTGACCCCCAACGATTGGCAAGAAGGGGCCCAAGCCGCCACCACACCTATGGCCCCCCCAGAGCAGGAGACCCGAAGTCAGCCCTTTTGCACATTTGACAGACGTAATCTTCAGTAAGAACCCTTAGAAGAGCAGCTTGATCATTTATTTGCCGGAGCTGGCAAGTTTGCACCTGTTTTTACAAACGCACACCTTCAGTAAACCAGACCCTCCTGAGGGCTTGTGTAAACTTGTAGTTTACACATCTGTTTCACAGAAAAGATAATTAAACTGGAATATGTAGAGGAAGTAAAAATCACCACAAAGTTTCTGCAGGTGAAACTGCTTAAGGATCACTCGTGGTGCCGACACCTCCCCACAGAGCAGGCAGCAGCCAGCGCTGAGGATTGCCTCTGATAGTTATATTAAAAGTGTTACAGGTCCTACAGTGTCTCAGCAAAGCCCAAATTTGTCAGAAAGTTATTTGACTGTTTGTAAGAAGGAAAAACAACAAAGGCAGTATTACTTTATTGTGGACCTATTTTTCTTTTAAATTTTGATACGGTAGATCTTGGACAATATTGCCACATATTGGGCATGTTGACTTGGAAAAGGTTGGTGACCACCGATTTAAACATTGCATTTGAGAGCAAATGCATCATTTAAAAATGCTTTAATGTGCTGTATTGAGATATTAAATCTGTTCTTCTGGCATGAGTTTATTGGATAAAACTGAAAATAAAAATCGATTTTGCTGAAATAACCTGATAAACAACAAGGGTTTAATATTTTTGCTTCCACTTGTGCAATCAAAACAATATTCAATAATAGTCGTGTTTGGAGCAGATGTCGCATGTCTTCATCAAACAAACTAAACGTGCAAACACATGGGCAACTGTGACTCACACACACCTGAGCTCTAGAGGATGACATCCAATCGGAGGTGTGTGTGTGTGTGGGTTTGTGTGTCTGTGCGTCGAGAGAGATAGAGAGAGAGAGAGAGAGAGAGAAAGAGAGAGAGAGAGTGAGAGGTGTTAAAAGAGTGACTAAAATTTGTTTCATTAAATTAAAAATACAGGAAGAAAGTGGGAAGAGCAAACAGATGAGCAGGAGGATGCAGTTGCCATGGTGACAGGGATCTGGTCCTCTCATGTTTCCACACACGCACGCACCATTGTCTAGTTGCACCGAGGCGATAGCGGCTCTGTTACATAAATGTTTCTCTCTCTCTGAGCTTTTAACTTCTATGACGAGACTAATCACAGACAAGCAAATAAAAACAAATTGGAAAGATTCATAACTTTGATATGAAGAAACTGCTTTTGGCTCTTTCCCTTTTTTTTTAGGGGATTGTCACTGCGGATCTTTTTGTTCAGCATTTTCATGCTTGGTGCGTGTGTGTGCTCGCGACGTGAACCATTGTGCGGTGAATACATGAAAGGGGCTTGGAATCTTAATCATATGATTGTGCTGATCGATCAGTGAACCTCTAGATGTTTTGATGAGAAGATTTGATGTTTTGATGAGAAGAAAGTGGCTCCACAAAGATGGCAAATAATGGAGAAAGTGGTCATTTTTGCCTGGTGTCCTGGTGAAGGCTGAAGCTTTGTGATGTGATTCCATTTGTGATGACAGTGGCTTTGGATGAAAAGTATAGTTTACTTATCCAGTGGACGAACGATTCTCCAAAACCAGATTTGCGGTCCGTGATAAATAAAAATGTCCGGTTAACCTGATCGAACGCCTTTTCTGCATCTAGTGAAACAATTATTGCCGTGGTTTGGCTAGAAGGAGTCGTTAGTGACAGATTGGTAAAGTGAAAATAAGTTGCTGCGGAACAACCACGAAAACTTTCGAGACAAAAAACTTAATCAGACGCTTAAAAATTATTCACCCAGAAGAACATAGCAAGTATCAAGATGCTAATGTTGGCAGAGTGGCTAAACTAGCAATAGCGCAGAGCCAGCCAGGAGCCCACTGTATGTTCATACGTGTGCCGTCAGTTATGGGTTTGAAACTTTCAAGAAAAAAAGGCTTTTAGGCTGATGACATTTTCCATTTTACTGTACCTACAAGACCCCTCACACTCATTTTAATCTCATCAACACCTTCTGTAAAATCTTGAATTACACAATAAACCAGTACCTGACCACAGTACTCACACTTGCTGATGAAAACTGGCATTCTGCAGGAAAAAACTCAAAACTCCCACTTTGAACCGGTTACATTAGGTACGTAGATATAAATATCTCCCCCAGGCTGTCAGAGTTTTTTCATCTTAATTGCATTCCATTACTGACTACAATAGCAGGCGACTTCTGGCGCTGGCTACATTTTCCCCTCTCCCTCATTGGACAAATTGCGTCTGAAAATACAACCACATATTAACTAATGTTTTTAAATGCTCAATAGAGTCAATTGAATGTTTAACTCCACACTGACAGCATGTTGCTTCACCCCTAACCGGCACAACATAGAGTTCCAACTGTGTAACACCTCTCCACTATCACACATGTGCAGAAAAAAGGGATCAGACACCGTCATGTGGTTAAAAATGATCATCTCAAAGATTTTAATCACATTTTATAGAAACATGGATTGGGGAGGCAACAATGTTTTAAATTACCCACAGAGCTCTAAAGACTTTTATGAGACTCTGATAACCCATTATCATGCCAGAAAACAGTTATAATATTGATTTATCCACCTCCTCAAGAAACTTCTGGATAAGATTTTTGTTTGACAACCAATGCAAACCTGCCGCTAATTCAACATACAATCATCCACAGAACAAACATTATGCCACACAAACTGTGTAAAATGAGACTGGAAAACACAAACACAGAAAATGATTTCCATGCCGTCTGGGCCTGCTAATCAGTTCACTCTTTTGAACACGCTGACACAACAACTTATCTCCCCAATTCTTCCATCCCTACACCTCCGCCTGTTAGGAGACACAACAGAAATGAAAACACCACACAAACACAAGAACAGCTTGCTCATTTATTTTTACTGTCGCTAAGAAGAATCATTCTTCTCAGCCGTAAAGCAAAAACATTCGGTAAAGACCAAAGGAGTCGTCCACTGATCAGTGGAGTTGTCCCCTGAACCACACAGTAGTCCAGGGACCAGCAGAGTCCCCCTCTGCCGGCCATTACAAAAGATGTGGTCAAGGTTATCCAAAACCTTTAAACTTTTCTGATGCCACTTGTTTGACATAAATAAAATATTTGTATTTGGTGGGGCAAAGAAATTCGGCCTGATGCTCCGACTCTCCCACCACACGGAGGAGTTGATCCACATGTAGATTCAACACTGCCCTGCAGAAGGCGCTGCTGAAACACTTTCTCTAATCTGCACTGCATTCTTTCTACTAAGAAACCCAGAGAAAACTTCTTGTAGAAATCCTCACAGAGGAAAAACCTCGAAATGGACCTATTGATGCTGCAGAGTTGGTTGTTCACACCCACACAAACGCATAAAGCGGAGTTAATCGAGCCCTACACCAGTGAGGCATTAAGAAGCACCATCTGTTTCTCCAATCTCCTTCATCCTTTCTTTCCTTTCCCCTCCATGCTTCTCTATCCAAACTCCTCTCTCTCTTGCCGATTCGTTCCCTGTTGATTCTACAGAAGACAAGAGGGGAGACCAGAGGTCAGAGGTCACAGCACCCTGACAGCAGATGCAGGAGATGTCACTCCTGTGTGGTAAACATTTATCTTGTATGGTGGAGAATCAGCAGCAGAAGTCAGAACTAGGGAGGAGAACTTGGCAGTCGGAGTCACTTTCTATCAGTCTGAATGGCTGCCAAAACACCGTTGTGGTCAGGTTTATTGGCAGATTATTTTTAAAATGTTTTTTTCAACCTTTAATTAAACTGATATCTCAGCGATTTGGGGGCAGAATTCATGTTTATAGTTTCCTCTGCTTTCTGCCTGTTTTCCACTGCTGCTGTGGATAAAATGAAATATGGTTGTTAGAGGAATGTCAATGATAATACAATTCAAATTATAATCCGGTCTGTCCGATGATCTCCACCTGCCTGCCCGTTCATCCAGCCTTCACAACCCCTGCCTGCGTGCCAAAACTCCTTTGCGTCTGTGATAGAGAGGCACCTCCAGGCACAAACAGCAGGATGCAGAAGCGGATGTTAAGCAGAGCCTAGACTTCTTATCCGTGGGGATAATGTCATTAAAATTCAATTGAAATACAGGCTTCACTGATACCGTGGAAATGCACTGAATGAAATGCATACGTAGGGGTTTCAGTTCTAAATCACACGAGTTGCTCAGGTAATACGAGTCCCATGCGTACGACGTGTTGTTATGGTTACAGAGACGCCGAGCGAGGGATTGACATGGATTTGAACGTATTAAATCACATGCAGACATCAGTGATGATAATCTATGACGGCTGAAATTACATTTGCTCTGGCAGTTGGCAGTTATCATTAACTATAACAGCTAGCATTAGCTTAGCATTAGCATAAGTAAGTGCATTGTTCTTTGCTCCACTTCCCACTTTTGGTTTATAACTTGGACCGCTTTAGTTACACACCTTTTAGCACTTTGAGATTTGATCCAAATGTAAAGTGCGTTATAAATTAAATGTATTATTATTATTATTATTACACCACAAACAAACCGCACCAGGGTTCACCTGGAAGCGAACCGAGACCCCTGTTTTCATTCACACCACCCAAAACATACCGGACTATCAAAGGACTCAAACCCTGGACCCATAATGAGACCGGATTTCTGAGATTCAGGCCATGCAACCTGATTTGAGATAGAGGACGAAGAAAACCTTGACATCCTTTTCTGAGTCCTGGGAGTTAGGACAATAACTTCTCACACTTCTTCAACTGATAAAGGGGATGACATGAGGTGGAAACAGACCCAGAATGGCTTTATAAATAAGACTGAATCCAGTGGTTCAGTCCAAGGGGGGGCGAAGAAGGGGATCCAAAATAGTGGTTGGTAAGGGCTTTAAAATGATTGATAAACCTCAGGGCGTCACGAGAGACAGTTCCCAGTGTGTTTAAGCATTTTGACGCTGCATGTATGTGAAAAGCATCACCGTAGTCCAACACAGACATAAGAGGGATAGCAACAAATCGTCTTTTGGCCTTAGAGGAGCAATTAGCAAGTGGTGGACAAACCAAACAACCCCTAGATTTCTTGGCTCTGTATATCGGAGCAAAGAAATCTACAATCTGCTCATCGGTTGTGCATATTTGTGATTGGTTCTTAGAAATCTGACAATTACAACAATAATACATCTATCCTGATTATTATGTTAAACCAGAGGTAGTATTATATGGAAATGGGAGAGGTGAGAGAAGAACACACCAGGAGTGGAGATACAGAAGGAGTAGGAGGAGAAAGAGGTGGAGGGGAAGTACCGGAGCTGAGCAGCTGTAAACTATTTGATGGACTGCATCTTAATTCCTGCAGGTTTCTGCCAAAACACATTTCAATACTCAGCAAAACACGGTGTGTCTGTCCTCCTTTGTTGTGGCGTCTGATTCAGGTCTAATATCGTCTATAACACCAGACATGATACATATCTATCTGACATTAGTGACGGTTAGCTTCAATACAGAGTTAGCTAATGGCATACTTGCAAGCTCAGATTGGCCATTAGAGCTAACGTTCCTTTTTCCGTATTTATATTTGAAAACGTGACGAAGTTTCATCAATACAAATACTTCGATGCTGACATTCTCTTTTTCAATTTAGATGGGACTTTCAATGCCAAAACTTCCTCCACAAAAAAATAAAATATGGTTTAAAATAATCACTTTAAGTTGAAATATGGGAGTTTATAAACACTTCGACCAATCGTTTGTTTTAATGTCTAGAATGTGTTTTCATGCAAACTTTGACTAAGTAAAGATAAAGACAAGAATAGAGATTACAGACTCCTTCCATGTTTTTTGAATCAATTATTAACGTTGGCAAGGAAGAAACTCAGCGTCTCTTCATCTGTTTTCAGGTTCCCCTCTGGGAGAGGTTTAAATACCTGATCAATAGCTGGTCGATATGCAAAGTTCTACCAGTGCTGCAGATCCACAAAAACTCAAGTTGATCTGTGTGAAAACCGACCACAGACACAGAATTCAGACTAGCGGGCACTCAGAGCTCCTACCCTCTCCAGGTGAGTATGTTCAAGTCCCACTATGGTGACGGTGGGATTCACCTGGTTTGATGTGATGATGGTGTTTCTCATGCATATGCCTCACAATATAACATAATCCCGTCTTTTCTATAATTTATAATAATTATCCGCTCAAAACTTTTATCAGCTATTCTTCAAATCAACACAAACAATCAGCACCAATCACATGACCGCCTCCAAACAAAGAGTATTAAGAGGGTTCAGGAGCTTTAATTATAGAACTTTAATGGGTTATCATAAAGAGTATAAAAAGTATATAAAGTATCATAAAGATATGTAAATATTTAAATGTGTAAATAAAAAATAAAATGTATTTGATAAAAAAAATAAAATTGGAAGTGTATAAATATGGAAATAAAAAAAGACAAAATAAAAATTTCATTATGGTGTTTTTAATTAAAACAATAAACATATTCATTTATTCCAGTATCTATATATGTTTTTTAGTTATATAAATAAATACATAACTAAATGAAGATAGTAATACATAAATGTGAAAACTGACCTGTCGTCAGCCGTAATGCTAACAACGGCCAATGCCGGTTACTAAATGCTAAACTGCTTTTTCTTTCATAACAAAATTTCTGAAACGACTGAAAAAATAAAAAATTATAAAAATTATAAATAAAATTCAAATGATGAAACATAAAATTAATCACCCGGATTCCAATTTAGATTCCCACCTGGAAAGCGTTGATCTGTCGTTATCCTGCCGTTTGAACTTCCCACCCTGAGTGGCCCATTCCTTGACGAAGGCCACTGTGCCAAAACACGTAGGCAACATATCTCTCTCTCTCCATCCTTTATTTCCTACTGTCCCTTTCAAAACAAGAGTGCCTTGAACTCAGCCGTCTCTAGACTGCATCACCACCGGTACGCAGGTTTTGATTTTCCACTTTTTGTTTTTTTTAATTATTCCCACCCAATAGATCACGTTGTAGACAAATTGAGACTCAACACAAAATGAGAACGCCATCTGTTGGGTTTTTATTTGCATTTTTTCATCTTCGAAGCTTTCATGGATTCATCTGACGTTTAGAATTCAACAAGTGATTGATTGCTGAAGCTGATAATGACAAGGTAAAGGCTAGAAGAGGCAACCTAGCTGATGAACACACCTGAAAACAAATGTAGAGGAGAATGTGAAGGATATGTCTTCCTCTGCCTCGCCGCCATGTGCAATGCCCTAAAGGCCGATCAATTATTGAGAGAGCGAACCAGAGCGCTGTGTGTGTTTGTGTGTGTGTGTATGTGTGTGTATACGTCACGCCTACTTTCCCTTCGCACGTGTGTGGTTGCCA
This sequence comes from Lophius americanus, assembly GCA_037951165.1. Classification (NCBI taxonomy): domain Eukaryota; kingdom Metazoa; phylum Chordata; class Actinopteri; order Lophiiformes; family Lophiidae; genus Lophius; species Lophius americanus. The sequence goes on from JBBDHG010000116.1 coordinate 1,486,304, forward strand.
CGACTACAACACCGTCTTCTGATCTGAAGCAACAGAGAAGCAGGAAACAGGCTGATCCTTTCCCTATCGTTTTCACTCAGTGCATTTCTCCACCTTCATCTCCATCCACTCCTCTCTTTTTGTTGTTCTTCTTCTTCTCTTGTTCCTCTCCATCGTCTCTTCTTTAGTTCCTTGAAGTATTAGTCAGGTCATCTGTTGTAAAACTGAGTTATGGCTTGTGACAATATCAAAAAAAGTCCATCCGTCCATTTTCTTCCCCTTATCCGGAATCAGGCCGTGTTGCCAGCCCTTAAAGAAGGGATTTCCAGACATCCCTCTACACAGCAACACTTCCCAGCTCATCCAGAGGGATCCTGAGGCGTTCGCAGACCAGATGACATATTTTGTCCCTCCAGCGAGTTCTGGGTCTAGCCAAGGGTCTCCTCCCAGTTGGATGTGCCTGAAAAACCTCCAGCGGGACGCGGTCTAATAACTAACTAACTGGTTCCTGTCTACGTTGAGCTCTCTCGTATGTTTGAGCTCCTCGCCTTATATCTGAGTCTGAGCCCAGCGTCCCTACCAGGGAAGCTTATTTCAGCCACTTGTATCCTCGCCCTCATTTTTCCTGTCACTACCCAGAGGTCATGACTATAGGTGAGGGTTCAAACGTAGGTGGACTGGTAAATTGAAAGCTTTGCCTTACGACTCAGATCTTTCTTCACCACAACAGACCGATACAACGCCCGCATTACTGATGATGACGCACGGGACTGCATGTACATCTCCTGCTCCATTTTCCCATCACTCGAGAACAAGACACCAAGTTACTTGAACTCCTTTGCTTGAGACAGATGCTCCCCTCAACCTGAATAGAAGAGTCCAAACACCAAAAAATTCTGCTTTAAAGAGTCCGTCATCAGTAATTAATGGGAAACAAAACCGAACGACATATAGGAGACATGAAACACCAGGACGAAAATATGATGAAATAATGACAATAGGAATTCATCCCTTCCTCTTTGCCCCTTTACACTCTTCCCAATACGTTCTCTCTCTTTTCAGTTCATCTCCTCCTGTTTGTACACCTCAGCCTGATTTTGCTCTTTTTTCTCATGTTTTATTCAGATGATTGGTTCGAGGTGTCCCATTTCCTGTCCCTGAAGGCAGTGGAACTCTCTTGGTCAAGGGCACCATGGATTCATGCTGCCACCACCTGCTCAGCTCCCACACATGTAAACACACGCACATGCTGACATGTGTCCTAGATTCAAGTCTCAGGGAAAAGACGTTGTCAGCGCTCATATATATATATATTCAATGTTTCTGGTCTGTTCTCACTCCACACATCTGATTTGTCAGCAGTTTATGAACACATGCCACCCAGATTAACCACTGACTGGACGGCAACACAGGCCTATTATTTAGATAAATATGGAATGGGAGAGCTGACACCACTGAACCAATAGTCACTAAAATTAGTGGAAGGATCTTAGTGAAAGGATCTTAGTGGAAGGATCTGTTTGTATCCAGACAAAGACCCTTCTCTACCACCTATGTTCACTTCAACCTCAAGTTGCGCAGTAAAGATGAAGAGATTGTCGTGTTTGCTTCATAAGTTAGTGATCGTGATCACACAAAGGAATGGTCAGAATGTCCTGTTCTGAGGCCATGGTCCTCTACCTGAAAATGCTGGATCACCCCTCCAGGACTCCAAGTCTCTGGGACTGAGTTGCAAGGCAAAGCTCTCAATTTAACAGTCAGTCTACGTCGCAAATCTCAACTGTGGTAGGTCATAAGATCTGGATAGTGACCGAAGCCATGAGGTTGCAAGTACAAGCGGATGAAATGAGCTTTCTTCGTAGGGTGCCATGGGCTCAGTCTCCGACAGAGCGGAGCTGCTGCTCATTTTCATTGAAAAGAGGCAGTTGAGTTGGTCCAGGATGCGTCCAGGTTTTCCAGGCATGCCCAACTGGAAGGACACCTGAAGGTAAACATCAAAGTTGCAAAAGGAATTATCCCATCCCACAAACCCTGGGGGTTAACGGATGTTGGCATGAGTTTTAAGTTTCATTGAGCAAGAGATGGAAAAGAAAACAATCCTTTAAATCAGACAGAGGGAGCCAGAGGGTTCCAGGAGGAGCTCCGTTTGAGGAAATTAAACCGAAATAAGTCTTAATTTCATAATCATGCCCCCTGTGATAGCTAACTTTTCACAGTGAGTCAAACTTCAGACCTGTGGAAGTGGTGTCGTACAAGCACTGCGTGTTATTATCTGCAGAACATCAAACCGCTGTTGCCTCCAGTTGTGGTGGGGCTGTTTACTTTGTGCTTCAGTGTGCTGCATAGCGAGGACATGAATAAACCATGTTGATGAACTAGATCGCAACGGCTCCACAACTAATCAGCACCTGAGGAACGGCTAGGCAGGTTCAAATGTCGATTCATAGAACCGATTCCCTGTCCATTTGTCTAAAGTTACCAGACCAACACTCTCCTAGTGTCCAGAGGTACCAGACCAACACGCTCCTAGTGTCCAAAGATACCAGACCAACACTCTCCTAGTGTCCAAAGATACCAGAAAACACTCTCCTAGTGTCCAAAGATACCAGACCAACACTCTCCTAGTGTCCAGAGGTACCAGACCAACACGCTCCTAGTGTCCAAAGATACCAGAAAACACTCTCCTAGTGTCCAGAGGCACCAGACCAACACTCTCCTAGTGTCCAAAGATACCAGAAAACACTCTCCTAGTGTCCAAAGATACCAGAAAACACTCTCCTAGTGTCCAGAGGTACCAGACCAACACTCTCCTAGTGTCCAAAGATACCAGAAAACACTCTCCTAGTGTCCAAAGATACCAGACCAACACTCTCCTAGTGTCCAGAGGTACTAGACCAACACGCTCCTAGTGTCCAAAGATACCAGACCAACACTCTCCTAGTGTCCAGAGGCACCAGACCAACACTCTCCTAGTGTCCAAAGATACCAGAAAACACTCTCCTAGTGTCCAAAGATACCAGAAAACACTCTCCTAGTGTCCAGAGGTACCAGACCAACACTCTCCTAGTGTCCAAAGATACCAGAAAACACTCTCCTAGTGTCCAGAGGTACTAGACCAACACGCTCCTAGTGTCCAAAGATACCAGACCAACACTCTCCTAGTGTCCAGAGGCACCAGACCAACACTCTCCTAGTGTCCAAAGATACCAGAAAACACTCTCCTAGTGTCCAAAGATACCAGAAAACACTCTCCTAGTGTCCAGAGGTACCAGACCAACACTCTCCTAGTGTCCAAAGATACCAGACCAACACTGTCCTAGTGTCCAGAGGTACCAGACCAACACTCTCCTAGTGTCCAAAGATACCAGAAAACACTCTCCTAGTGTCCAAAGATACCAGAAAACACTCTCCTAGTGTCCAGAGGTACTAGACCAACACGCTCCTAGTGTCCAAAGATACCAGACCAACACTCTCATAGTGTCCAGAGGCACCAGACCAACACTCTCCTAGTGTCCAAAGATACCAAACCAACACTCTCCTAGTGTCCAGAGGTACTAGACCAACACTCTCCTAGTGTCCAGAGGTACTAGACCAACACGCTCCTAGTGTCCAGAGGTACCAGACCAACACTCTCCTAGTGTCCAAAGATACCAGACCAACACTCTCCTAGTGTCCAAAGATACCAGACCAACACTCTCCTAGTGTCCAGAGGTACTAGACCAACACTCTCCTAGTGTCCAAAGATACCAGACCGACACTCTCCTAGTGTCCAAAGATACCAGAAAACACTCTCCTAGTGTCCAGGGGAACCAGACCAACACTCTCCTAGTGTCCAAAGATACCAGACCAACACTCTCCTAGTGTCCAAAGAAACCAGAAAAAACTCTCCTAGTGTCCAAAGATACCAGAAAAAACTCTCCTGGTGTCCAGAGGTACCAGACCAACACTCTCCTAGTGTCCTGAGGTACTAGACCAACACGCTCCTAGTATCCTGAGGTACCAGACCAACACGCTCCTAGTGTCCAAAGATACCAGAAAACACTCTCCTAGTGTCCAGAGGTACCAGACCAACACGCTCCTAGTGTCCAAAGATACCAGAAAACACTCTCCTAGTGTCCAAAGATACCAGAAAACACTCTCCTAGTGTCCAAAGATACCAGAAAACACTCTCCTAGTGTCCAGAGGTACCAAACCAACACTCTCCTAGTGTCCTGAGGTACCAGACCAACACGCTCCTAGTGTCCTGAGGTACTAGACCAACACGCTCCTAGTGTCCTGAGGTACTAGACCAACACTCTCCTAGTGTCCAAAGATACCAGAAAAAACTCTCCTGGTGTCCAGAGGTACCAGACCAACACTCTCCTAGTGTCCTGAGGTACTAGACCAACACGCTCCTAGTATCCTGAGGTACCAGACCAACACGCTCCTAGTGTCCAAAGATACCAGAAAACACTCTCCTAGTGTCCAGAGGTACCAGACCAACACGCTCCTAGTGTCCAAAGATACCAGAAAACACTCTCCTAGTGTCCAAAGATACCAGAAAACACTCTCCTAGTGTCCAAAGATACCAGAAAACACGCTCCTAGTGTCCTGAGGTACCAAACCAACACGCTCCTCCTATAAGTGTCCTGGTGATACCGGTCTCTGCCCTCCTGGTTTCACTGATATCTTACCTTCCTTATTTATCCGTCTCTGACTCTCCTGGTCTTACCAGTCCCTGAAATCTAGTGCTGCCTGCTGCCCCCTCTCTCTCTATTAATCACAGTAGTTGAATCACAGACTTATTTCTGGTCTGGCTTCCTGCCTGCGCTTCATCATAATGTTAACATCTCACCTCAGAGAGACGCGGCCTCTTCAGATTAATCATTTCATTTTGGATTTTTGGATCCAGTTCGACTCAAATCCCACTGAATGAAGTTCCTTATTAAAAGTTAAATACTCAGACCGATTATCAGACCAGAGATGAAATGAATAAATTAAAAATCTGCATCTTTGGCTCAGTCACCTCTCTATGTTCCACCCATAATGCCTTCTGTCGCCCAGGGATATATCCTAAGTAACAACCCTAAATAAAGTAAATCTGAAAATAACTGATTAGACAAAGACTAAGAAGTAAAAGTAAGATATCAGTTGAATGAAGTTGAGAATAAATTACATTACTTGGCTCCAAAATGATGTGAAGCAGAAAATAATGTACTTAAAAATTACATAACTGGACCGCATGGTACCATTACCCGCATTAAAAAACAGTAAAAACACAGAATTCATTATCTACCCTATTAATAACTGGGGACTCACCAACACTTTTCATACAGCATTCGAGGAAAATAGCCTCTGAAAAAATCGAATTAGGAGATCTGATCATTGACTGAACGAAAAATATATAACGCCCACCAGGAAACAGTTCTTTGAAGTAAAGATGTATGTGTATGAATGTATGATGTATGTAGGATGAAACCAGAATAGATGTTATCATAGGTCTGAAATCTGAAGAATGATGTAAGTAAACAAATATCAGACCCCAAACGTGATAAGATAAACATCTGCTATGTGATATTGTTGAGTAGATTCACAACATGCTATGCATTTACTTGGGAATTATCGCGTGTGATCTTTTAGTATATCTCATTAAAATAAAGTTTCAAAATCACTGTCGTTATTTTTTTGACAAGTTAATCATAAAGTATAAGGAGAAATCTTCTAAATGGTTAATACACAATGTATTTCCCACATTTTCCTACATGTGACAATAGGTATAGCAACGTGCTACAAATATTGTAATATGTATCGCAATTCACCTAAAACATAACAAAATATTACAAAATGTTTCCCAATACATCAGCAAGTATTGCAATAAGTATCAAAATATGCCACAAAATACCGCAACGCAAACGTTCACAACAATACCCTGTATTACAAACAAATAATTCAGGACGCCTCCGTCTCTGCTGAACACCTGATAGTTACTTCCTGTTGTGGTTGTCCTACAGTGAAACAGTTCTTCCCCCTCAGGGACCAATGGACATCTCATCTGGTATCAGCACCATCTGGACTGGTGTGCAGGAATCTGTCCTTCTGACAGTCTGGACAGACACCAGAAGCTGGAGTCTCTGATCCAGTTTGACAGAAGCTTTCAGGCTCACCTTCCTTTATTGTACATAAATCACATCAACAGCGATCTGAACTCAGACACCAGCGGGGACAGAAGACAACAACCTCATGATGTATCTCACATGCTCTGTTAAAGAGCCTGGAGAAGGAGGTTTGGATTATTGGACATCTAAACTGTCAAAAGGAGGACGAAGGGAAGATGGAGTGATGATGGAGGATAAGATGCAGGAAAGATTGAAGTAAATATGGAGGTAAGATCATGACTTGATGAGGAAAAGATAAAGAGAGGATGAAGTAAAGATGGAGTGATGATGGAAGTAAGGATCGAGGGATGACGGCGGTAAAGATGGAGGGAATATAGAGGTAAAGGTGTAAAGGTGGATGGTGGAGGTACAGATGGAGGGATGATTGATGAACTGATGAGGAATGATAGAGGAAAAGATGGAGGGATGTTGGTGGTAAAGATGGAGGGAATTCCCTGTTGCGTGAATCAGCCTCGCTTTGAATTGACGCTCTGTTACGTAATATTTTCGCTCCTGCTCCCTCGCACGCGCTCAGAGGGGTATACCCTCATATGAAGAGCGCGAGACATCGGCCCGTAGGAATCCAGACATCTTAAAGGTTTGTTTCAGTTCAAGAATTCAACATTATTAAACATTAAAGAGACTAATGAAATTGTTTTCATGGACATAACCCGTATGCGGCGTTTAAAGAGAAACAGAAAGATGAATTTGATGCTAATTCTTCACTTGTTTATCGCCGGCGCGTGGCCTGGAATTAATACTTTAAAAATAAAGGCTGGGTTAAAAATGAGACGTAGAAGAAGAATAGATACTGGAGGTCTGCTCTTACCTGCGTGGCTTTATGGAACTGTTTCTTGAACCCCGCGACAGACATCACCTCACAGACGCGACAGAAGGAAAATAAAAATATTAATCTGGGGGAGAGACCGAAAAAACGACGGTAATCCTCCGGTAACCGTAGCTACAGTCCGGTTATGGAGGGAGACCAAACCCAAATGGGCAACGAGAGAGAGGGAGAGGGGAGCAAGAGAAGAGAGAGAGAGAGAGAGAGAGAGAGGGGAGCAAGAGGAGAGAGAGAGAGAGAGAGAGAAAGAGAGAGGCAGAGGGGAGCAAGAGGGGAGAGAGAGAGATGGTGATCGTCTAGTGATATGAGGCCTCACCCACGTGGAAAACGAGCGTCCACATGTCATAGTGCCTTAATGCGTTGAGGTTGTAAACAGAACCATTAATTCAATCCCAACATCAAGTCAGGACAATCAGGCAAAAATATGTGGTGCGTTCACGAGCTGCTCGTAAACGAAATGATGATGCAGTGGATTTTGAGTTTTAAGAGGAAAGAGAAAAGGATTGAGGCAGCAAATGAGAGGGGAATTAGAAGTGAAATGAATGACGGAAGTATGATTAAGAGAAAGTTAAGGGATGATGAAGGTATAGATGAAGGGATAATGGAACTAAAGATAGAGGGTTGATGACATAAGGTAGAGGAAAATGAAGTAATGATTAAGGTGAAGAGGCTGGGCTGATTTAGGTAAAGATGGGTGGATGATGATGATAGTAATAATTGAGTGATGATGGGGTAAAATGAGTGGATAGTGATGGTAAAAACGGGGAGATCATGGAGGTTAAAATGATGTGATGAAGAAGGGGTGAAAGAGGAAATGATGGAGAGATGATGGAGGTAAAGATGGAGAGATGATGGATGTAAACATGGAGAGATGATTGAAAATATAAAGGGATGATTAGGATTGAGCTTGTAACTTAGGGTTGACAGAAGTAACTATGTAGGGACGACCAAGGAATGGTAGAGGTAAAGGTGGAGTGATGATTGAAATAAAGCTGTAGTGACACAGATTTTTGTAGTTCCTGGAAACAGAGATAGAGTGAGAACTCCCTCTTATTTCCCTCTTTTGGTAGAAAATCTAATTTCAATGATTAATAATAATTGACATTTATTTTTATTTTTTGTATTCTCATAGAAAAACTTCGCTCGACGCTAGCAGTCTACTAAAGTTTTGATTTCCGTCTACTGGCTTTTAGACGTGTTGCCGTGGTAACAGTGTGCTAATCTCCCTCAGAAAAAGGAAGGTACAGAGTCTCCATCTATAGGTCACATACGATCTTTGACAGAGAGCGAAGAGGAGGGGAAGCATGTTTTCAGCACCACGGACAGCTCACTACGGGGGGCTGATGATGCGTTCAAATGTAAATGATGCTTTCAGGTTTTCGAGGCTATACTTCAAATCAAATGCTAACAGTGATAGCGCTAATATGGTTATGTTCAAAAAATGTTTATGGAAGGAGTACTTTGAAGAACTAATGAATGAGAAAAAAGAGAGGGAGAGAAGGGCAGGAGATGCACATTGAAGAGGGTGAAGAATTGAATCATTCACATTAACATTATTATCATATTATCTATTATATTGAACTAAGAATTTGAACTACTCACCCCACTGACCTCGACACGATCCCTCCGTTCTACCCACTCATACCGCCTCCTCCTTCCCCGGACTAAACTCAGCACTATCGGTGATCAGGCCTTCTGTTCTGCTGCCCCTCGTCTGTGGAATGCCCTCCCTGACCATCTGAGGGATCCACAGATGACTGACTAAAAAAAGACTTAAAACTTTCCTTTTTAGCAGAACCTATAACCTTAATTAATATTGCTGCTTTTAATCAGGTTTTTATATAGTAATTATTTTATTTTTTTATTGATGCTTTTATCTGCTTTTACTTTGTAGCACTTTGCGATTGGATCCAAATGTAAAGTGCATTATAAATTAAATGTGTTATTATTATTATTAAGAATTGAGAGGTGGTTGGTACTGAGGTCTCTAGGAGAGAGGGCAGTGGAGTATTTAACAAGACTGTTCAACACTATCTTGGTGAGTGAGAGAATGCCCGAGGAATGAAGGAAACGTGTACTAGTAGTAATAATAATAATAATAATAATACATTTAATTTATAATAGTGTCGATTTTCAAGCACAAGGATGACGTTCAGAGCTGTAGCAACTGCAGTATATAATAATAATAATAATAATACATTTAATTTATAATGCATAGCTGAAGAGTAGTGGAAGCTAGGTTAATAAAAGAGGTAATATTTTGTAAGCAGCAGTATTGTTTCATGCAAAGAAATAGCACTTAAGATGTGCTGGTGCTTTGAGAATGCCGAAGTACAGAGAAGGCCAGAAGGAGCTATTTTTATGGATTTGGAAAAAAGTGCACGACGGAGTGCCAATGAGGAATTGTGGTACTGAAGTGAGAGCAGGAAGCAGGTGGAGGAAAACCTGGAGAGACGGAGTTATGCGCTGGAGGGTTAGAGGAATGAAGGTCATTTGCAGCAAGACAGAATACATGTGTGCGAATGGGGTCAACTGTTCGGTGTAATGGGGAGTGTGGAAATGAAATGAAGAAGCGAGTGCCGGCAGGGTGGAGTTGGTGGAGAAGAGTTTCAGGAGTTATTTGTGATAAAGGAGTAGCAGCAAGAGTGAAAGGTTTACAAGAGGGTACCTCTCCAGTGAGAGCAGCTCTGCTGCATGGTTTAGAGACGGTGGCTCCGACCAAAAAAGGGAGCCAAAGCTGGAGGTGGCAGAGTTGAAGATGTTACGAGTTTCTCTAGGATGGACAGGATTAGAAAATAGCACATCAGAGGGACAGCCAAGGTTAGACATCTTTGAGACACAGTAAGGGAGACCAGATTGAGAAGGATTGGAAATGTAAGGGGGGAGAGTGGATATATTGGTAGAAGGATGCTTCTGGGTAGAAAAAAGGGAGACACCAAACAGGAGGTTTCTGCATGTGGTGAGAAAGGACAACTCAAGTTTCATATGTTCTGCATTTTCTGTTAGGTTGTGCGTATCATGGTAAAGTTATGCAGCGGTGAACTGTGAACTCAGTCCTGGCAAACTCGGCTCTTCACAGGCCACACTCATTGAACACCTTGATTTATCACAGTGGTCATCAACTACTTTTGTCCAAGGATCCAGAATTTTTCCCGGCAGACACTGTGGGGGCTGAACATAAAGATTGAATACAATGAAACAAATGTTTAATGTATTATTGTTTTGATATTTTAATTTTCTTACTAAATGTATGTAATTCTTAGCCTCATCAGTGAGAACAGACACTAATAAACTACACTACAGCCAGGCACCTGGGGGCAATCGAGATAATTTGACTTTGTATTTGTGGGGCTGTCATCCTGTCCATCACAAGTTCTGACACTAATATGTAGTTTTATGATGAATGGAAAACGCGGGCAGGCCTTTTGAATTCTCTAGGCAAAAAGGCCGGGAGCGGAAAGTTGATGCAGTAAACCGTAGCTTTAATAAAGAATGGACTGATAAGTTTGTATTCATCAAGCCAACTAATAGATATGCTAAACCTATATGCCTCATTTGAAATGTAACTATCGCTGTTGCAACAGAATACAACCTGAAGTGCCACCTTGAGACAAGGACGCATGCACCTTTTAGGGACTCATAACCTGTCTGGGTGCTCTCCAAACGTAACAAGCCATTTCCCAACGTTTTTTTAAGGAGGCTGTGGTCACTGTGCTGGAAGAGCTCGCCGTCGAGAAATCTATGGACGCAATTGTGCGTTTTTGTCAGATATTTTAATGGAAAAGATTTTAAAGGTAGAAATCAGGTGAGATTTGAAATGATATTATAAAATGTCTGAAGGCTTAGATGGCGTGAGGCTTCCCCTCTGCGTCACACCGTTTCTGTGTTTGAACAATATTGAAACAGGTTCACTTGTTTTGGTCAATTCCTAAACATTTGTAGCAGTGAACACCAACATTGATGACAAAACAAATAAGAGAACATTTTCCCCATCGCCTTGAAGCAGATGCATGTGTCCAAGTTTCACCTCCAGTTCAATCCTGCTTCTACTTCAGGAGAGGGGATCCTACCGTTTTAATGACTAACCTTAGTTGACAGAACAAACAGACTTTTGTGGTTTCGCTTTAATGAAAAAATAGAACTTTCCCGTTTACATTTGTTCATAATAAACAAAATAACACTTTCTCGGTAAAAACATAAAATTTCAGTTTACTCCACTGCTTTTTACTTCAGAAAGTTTTTACATAGCTTAAAACAAAAGTGAAAACGGTTGCAGAAAAAAACCTTTTTATGAACCGGACTCCAGTTAAATTCAGTATTTGTATTTTTTCTATATTAATTCAGGATCAACAGCCAACAGAAACAGAAAGGCATCTTTAAACATAAGATAACATTTGATATCTCAGAGTCAGAAACATGGCTGCAGCATAATTTATAAAACATACAAATAAGAACCGTGCACACGGTTTTATAAATCAAAATTTCTTTTTTTTTTTAAATGTACGTCATATCTGGCCTCTGAGGTATCAGACTGCTTCATATTTATGAGATTGACTTTGTAATTACATAAATATTGTTTGATAATAACAAACGTCTGTAGAGTAATTTGCAATAACAACTATCTTTGTATTTATTCTCCAGGGAGGATCAATCAAGCATGGATTAATCATTTTAAAACTGTCTTTGACTGATCATTTTTGGATTTATTTTACACACTCGTGTTAGTTTCACACAATTCTGTTTCATCCCATCGTATTCACAGTTGTAGTTTCTCCATTTCTTCAGTGTCTGGGCATATGCATGCCTCAGAGTTTGCGTGGAGGCACATTCTCCCATCAAGGTTGACGTTTGTAAATCCCACGGATTGTGCAGAAAAAGGAGTATTCCTTAATTTGTGCATCTGCAGTTCACAAGTGAGGGCCCTGGTGATCACCAGGTTTTTCAAACGATGATCCTCAACTCCTGAAGGTTGGACATGAAATGCCATGTATTCAAGATTTTTCTCGTTGTGCGTTTGCCCATTCTGTGCACCGTCAACTCCAGTCAAAATATACTTTGGCATTTAGATTTAAGACCTTTCGGGTGGCAACTCTGGCTGGCTATGGGTCAAAGCTGGAACAGGACTTGTACCCTTCAATACCATACGGATTGGGAGTCTCCATTAAGATCTAAATCCTATCGTTCCTTTGTCCACGTCAGCTTAAAGTGACAAGATTCCACTCAGTGAATCTGCAGGAGATCCTGGCGAGGCATCCATTAAAAGCCGGAGGGACAACACTCATACTCGTGAAAGAAAACTTGTTTCCTTCCGACTCACATTTGATTCGTGTTGTTTTGTAAATGCATATCCAACACAGCGTTAGGAAGATTACGAGGAACAAAACTGGGCCCAGCAAGATTAGATGGGAGCGACGACCTGGTTGAAAATAAAAAGAGTCAGCAAATTAAATACAAAAAATGTATTTGTCCTTTATTGTCCTCATGGTTGGAACATTTTCTCACTTCTAACAGTCGTCTCATTCCTCGGATCCGGGGTCTGGAGGCTGGTGTGATACAGCGACGCCTCTGTCGTAAAAAACTTTGGTTCTGAAAATAATAAATAAATAAAATATATAAGTATATTAAAAATATTATAGGAGGTTATTTAAAGTAATATCAACCACAATCGTGTAAAAACTCACCAACAACAAGTTCAACAAATGAAAACACTGTCATTCCTAGCATTGGGATGAAACATTTGTATGTGCCGCTGTCCTCCAGCAACACGTTCACGATCTTGAGGGATATGTTTCCATGTTTCAGCTCATCCTGGAACAGCCTCGTCCTGCCGGCGTATGACCGGTCCTGCATGTCAGTGATTTCCTTTCCATCCCTGTACACGTGCACGAAAACTACTCCGCTCCGTCGCTCAGAGTTCTCAGGTTTTAGACGGGACTTTGACCACTCTACAGTCAGCGCCTTTGCGTTAAATGAAGGCACCAGGTGGCAAGGCAGGATGACGTCGCTGCCCACAGCAGCGCCAACTGGCAGGGGTGTCCCGATTATACGAGGCTGACCTGGAACATGGAGGGGAAATTTAACAATATTGTTTATTTACAATATTGTTTTAACTACATTTACTTCATACCTAAAATATAATTTTGATATAAAGATAAAAAACAATCACTGCATCATTGTTTTAGTAGCTTGGGCTACTAAAAGACAAACATTTTTTTTTGTATTTATTCTTTCTCCCGGAGCATAGTGCCTACTATTTTGATATAGTTCACCGCTGTAGAGACTAAAATATTAAATAAGAAAAAAAAAGAAAAAAATCTAAATATTTCTAAAAATGTACTCCACCAATGGTTCGTGACGTTCTTCTCCCTTCCTTTACCTATTGGTCCGGTGGGGAAACATCCCAACCTCCCTTCGTCCTTGATTGGTTAATTAAAACCGGACATGAGGCAAACAACCAATGAAGTGGGGACATAATTATTCAAAATTTTCCCCCAACGGCTCGGGAAATGCTGTCAGCCTCCTAGAATAGCGCTATTCTCTTGCATATCACAGCAGAAATTCAAATAAAGCAGATATCGCACTTATTCCTTATAGATACTATTAAAATGTTTTAGCGAACTAAGTGTTTACGTAGAATCTTTTTCATACTGTAGTAACAGACTGAGAAAAAATAGTAGAAATGTCCGTCCACAACTCCAATGAATGAATTAGAGGCTGTAACGGCAGAAATACAGGTAGGTTTACCTTTATCGGTACTCCGTGCTGCTGTAGACCCGCGTACAGTTAACGCCGACAAGGTTAAGATCACCGAGAACCCGGAGAAAATCATAATACTCTTGACAGTGAGCCTGTGGCACTGATCGTCTCCAATCGGATACGACGCTTGGTTGGAGACGTCGTTACGTTCACTTATAGAAGTGAAGCTACGTAATTCTTTCCATGTCGTCATCACGCCAGTATTGATACAGATAGTTAAACAGCTGATTCATAAATTCTATGAAAAAAAAGACAGCGGGTGTGATTGAGATTGAGATTGAAATGTTAGTGAAACTGACCTAAAGTAAGTCATGCTTTTAGGGAAACTAAATTTGAAATCAGTCAATCATTATTATTACAATTATTATTATTATTATTATTATTATTATTATTATTATTATTGTGTTGTTTAAAATTGTCGTCATTATATCAGTCAACATTTCTATGATGTATCAGCAAATTTAGTAAAACTGACAAGTTATATCCGGTGAGCTGAAAAGTTCTAAAGACTGAACACATGCAGTTATTATTATTATCTTATTATCAGTTTCATTTATTATCATTATCATTATTATTACTGTATTATGTTTTTGTTGTTCAAACACTTTAGACTAAATTTTTTTCAAGAGACATTATGAACACCTTTAATAAACTAAATTAACCGGTGTACTTAATATAAATGTAAACAATAAAAAAGCAATATATTTAAAAAATTGAGGTCATGAACATGAGAGAAAGCTGAGCTTTTGACAAAAGAGGCACCATTACAGGCGTGACGCAGGAAGTTGTGACGTCTGCAGCAAACAATCTGGGTTGAGATGATTTTCCTCAACCAGTCATTCATCGTAGCAGCATGGACATAATGACCCTCTGCGCGGCTGTTGGTGAGAAAACACACAACAAAAAGTACTTTGCGATATAAGGAGTTAATTAAATTCACCCGGACTCAATTTAATCAAATGTATGCGTTATATTTATACATTTAATCCATTTAGAAGCTAAAACTAAACGTGAAGAATTGTTCAAGCAAGAAAAGCGTTTTGATTGGACAAAATGTAATAGCATCAAGTCGGTTGAATGTTAAAACAATATTAAAGGATTTTCCTTAAACAACAATTTCATTTTATTTTAAGCAGTTTGATTTAGTCAGATATTCTCAGCTTTGTCAATTCAATTAAGTTCATCTGCTCATTGGTTATTTTATGTTGATGACCCAGTGTCTAAGAATTTTCTGAAATCTGGTGGTTAGCATCCAGATTGTAGTTTATACTAACGCCCACATCTCACTAACAAGCCCTCTTTAAATAGATTTATTTAGAAATTGCACTTTGTAGTAGTAGCTTACATGTAAGATAACAACAAATATTTGTTCGTAGTTGTATTAGCATCTCATTGTTAATGGGAGCTAGAGCAAAAGAATAGCTAATAAAGTAAATGGCTGATAATACAAATTTTTATATAATATTTATTATTAGACATAGAAAACTTAGAAAAACAATGAATACAAGACGATTAACTCCATTAACATTGATTGATAAAGGATCAATGAAGATAAAGGACTATTATTAAAAATTAAGAGATGCCAAGAAGGATTTTTGCCATTTTCTAGTCTTTTTTTAATCTTTGTTGACAACAACTTTTGGCTGTGACATAAATAATTATTTATATCAAGATCTAGCATTATGCACAGTTAGAAAAAATAAATTCACTTTCCATACTCAACTCACTTGACTGGAGATTATTGAAATATCTGGATTAAGTAAATCCATGATTAATAGTGAAGTGAACCCTCCAAAGAATTGCTGCTGTAACGAGGTGGGGGTCTTTTTGTGTCTTTCAGTGGCTCTCAGAGTCGTTCCCAACAGATCCCAGTTCTTTCAGTATGAGTCTTTCTCCCTGAGCTGTGGTGAGCTGGGAAACTCCTCAGAGTGGAAGATTAAAAGGAACACGTCCATACGCATAAACGAGGAATGTTTCAATATGGATAAGAAGAAAGAATCCCAGTGGTTCAGTGATGCCCTTTACCCATCAGACACTGGGGTCTACTGGTGCGAGTCTGCAGCAGGAGAACGCAGCGATGCCATCAAGATCACAGTGGCAGGTGGGTTTTAACTATAGAAGCTGCTAAAACTCCATATGTGGTCTTAAACGATGATGATCTGTCTCAGTTGACTCCGTGATCCTGGATGGTCCCGCTGGTCCAGTGATGGAGGGAGACTCCGTCACTCTGAGCTGCAGACAGGAGACCAACTCCTCCAATGGCACTGCTGATTTCTATAAAGATGGACTTCTGATCAGGAGCAGCTCCACGGGAGACATGACCATCTACAATGTTTCCAGACCCAATGAAGGTCTCTACGAGTGTAACATCTCTGGAGTGGGAAGATCTCCAGACGGCTGGCTGAGCGTCAGAGGTGAGATCAGACTCAAAAGCCCTGAACGATTTGGTTAGCTAACGGGACAATAAACACAATTGGATTATTAGAAAAAGTCTTATTTGTACCATCATCTATGTCTGATGATATTTCATCAAACAAACTATAGTCACTCCATACATTTTGACCATCCAGGACACCCTACCCTCAAATTTCACCAAAATGTAACTTTATTGTGAAACATTTTTGCAGATTTTCATTCAACGCTGTGAGAAAATGTCACTCAATCAAAGTAGCCATCAAACTTTTCTCACATGGCAGCCACTTTCTTCAGACATCACACTCTGAACAGGAAGTTTAAATGTTCTGTTTACGTCGTCTGCGGCATTCAAGGTTAAAAGTTGTATAAACCCAAAGAATTGACAATAGTTGTCATTTCGCTGTGTCGTAATGAATATACTACTATATACTATACTAATGGAAAAGATGTTGGTCTATTTTTAAAACTAAAAGCTGAAATAGCCAATTTTAGCATGCAACCACTTTCCTATTTAACATTACCATTTAAAAAACTGAATAGTAAAGAGTGCTTCACTTCCATTATTCGTTTTCAATGATTTAATTTAAAGTGCACAGACATTTCAGCATTTACTGGCACTCTCCGTATCCATGTTTTGTAAAAAATAAGCTTAGACGTGGCTCACATTAAGTTTTATCGGTAGCAAAGATTATTATGTATGTTTTTCCTTTCCTGGCCCTCAGGTTTACCAATTATCTGTTTTGTTTCATTTCCTTATTGTTCAGGAAGTGATGAAAGAATGATAATTTGCCAGATTCTCCAACCTTATTGTGTGAAAAGCTAGAAAGTAACCAAATGTTAATATTAGCTGTTAATTTGTTGTTAATGGATAAAAAACGGTTTCTGTTACTTATTGATCAGGAAGTGATTAAATGATTATTTATATTAGTCATCTTTAAATTGTGTAAACTAACCTTTGCTAGGAATTAACTCAATGCTAAGTGATGCTGAAAAGCTGGTTCACGCGTTTGTTTCCTCCAGACTGGATTACTGTAACGCCCTTCTCATCGGGATCCCTGATAAAAGTCTTCAAAGACTTCAGTATGTTCAAAACAGTGCTGCAAGGATCCTGATGAGAGTGTAAATACAAACACCCCCCTACCTAAAAGAACTACTCACCCCTTCAACACGATTCCTCCGTTCTACCCACTCATACCGCCTCCTCCTTCCCCGGACTAAACTCAGCACTATCGGTGATCGGGCCTTCTGTTCTGCTGCCCCTCGTCTGTGGAATGCCCTCCCTGACCATCTGAGGGCTCCACAGACGACTGACACATTTAAACTTAATGTTGTCTAGACTTAAAACTTTCCCTTTAAGCAGAACCTATAACTTTAATTAACATTGCTGCTTTTTGGTCATATTTTTATATAATTATTATTATATTTTTTATTGATGCTTTTATCTGCTTTTACTTTATAGCACTTTGAGATTTGATTCAAATGTAAAGTGCGTTATACATTAAATGTATCATTATTCTTATTAAAACGTGACATAACAGGAAATGATGTGAGGTTTATTTAGCTTGGAACAAAGAGACCTAAGCTTTCTGTTTGTGATAAGGTCAAGATGTATGTGGTTTTCCTGTTTTGAAGCCGAGTGCCGCATTCCGCATACCATTAGCCGCTCAAGAGCTGCACTTTTTGTGGCAGTAGAATGCTTCTTCCTGGTGTTGTTGGTGTCCCTGGTCTCAATGGCAATCTTCTGCTTCCACAGAAGAATCAAAAGTAAGCCAAATGTCATGTCTTGAGAATGAGCTGGTGCAACCTTCCACCTCAGTGATGCTGAGAATGAGGGAACGTTGGTTTGGAAAATATGAACTCAGTCATGTAAAGTGGCAACACTGCACATGATCAGTCACCAGTAATTAAATATGAAATTGAACAGGGTAAAATTGTAGTATCAACATCATTAAAGTACAATACCTGTAAATGTTAAAAAAAACAACAGAAAAACAAAGAAAAAATTGCAAATTTAATTCGGAATATTTAGAGCCATTTTGCATACCTTTACTGGAAGCCTTGTATATGCAAATATTTGTAGGAATAGGAATAATTCCTTGCAATACATTAGGGTTCTTGCACTGTTAGTCCTTTGGTCCTAATTAATAACCTAACAAGGATCTTGAAAATGTGTTGAATAGCTTTTGTGGAATTAATATAAAAAAAAGTCCTTTGATGAATCCCATAATACTGAAGCAAGTGATCGTTCGCTGATCCGTTTTAGCGGCGGATCCACCGCCACTGAGACTATCATCATATTCCGTTCACATATTTTAAAGATAGATTGCAGCAAAAGTAGACCAACACGGTTGATCACATGACCTCTAAATCTGGAGGAGTTAACAGGCTTTTCCCAGACAAGGCGTGACAACATGGACCTAGGGTTTTATCCATCACTGTAGCTAGTTTCTTTTCATGCTAATGAAACCTAACAGCTAAATTTACCTGATAGTAAATATAAATAATTGCAAATATTATATTACATTTATTAGAAAAGAGATACCCCCTACATTTTACAGACTGCTCCTTTAAGCTATCTGCTAATACGATGGACCACCGTTCACCTTGTTGGTGAGAACAGAATGACATATTTCCATGTTTACATTCATTTCAATCTGCTTATTATTTGTGCCAAATTTTATATCCACAAAAAGATATTTCATAAAACAAAAAAACTACACCCTTTCCATTTTCAAGCAAATAGATCCTAATATTTTTTGTCGAACATTATTAAATTTAAGCACCTACAATAAGAAACCGGCCAGAACAATTATTTAAAACTTCCATCATCCTAAAAAAAAAACCCTCAATTCTCTTGTAAATCTTCTTTTTTTACTCATCCTTCTTCTCAAATATGTTTATTTAAATTTGCTCATAGTACTCTGTGTGATTTATGTCCATTATGAGTTTTTATATCCATTTGAGTTGTATAATATAATTTATATCACCAAGAAAAAACGCTTTATACATATATTTAATTTCCATGATTATGTCTTTTTATCATCCACAACAAGACAAAAACAAGTTTGTTTAATATTTTGAGTTAAATTAAATCGACAGCTTTGTTTGCAGACAAAGTCGACTCTGATGTCTCGTACACTGATGTCATCATCAGGCAGGAAGCCCAGCGGAAGCAGGTCGTAGGTAAAAACTCTAATATCAAAAATAAACCTAGAGCAAAAACACTCCTATCTGTCATTCCTTCCATCACAGCAACCGTGTCTGTTTGGCACACCCAGCCCTGATTTGCTCAGCTTCATCGACATGGTTACTGTAAACAAAACAGTTGTCACATGGTCATAGTCACACCCCCTGGACCTCAGCCTCCAGCAACACAGTTTAGTTTTATGTTGTTAATGATTGGTTGATTAAAAATGAGAAAACAACTAAATGACGCATAAACGTTTGATTGACAGACAAATGTTAGTGATGCCGTTCATGAAATTAACCCGGAGTAAAAAACCTGAAATCTCATTTATGAAATTATCTGCATGAAATTCAACCAAGCTGCATAAATCCAATCCTTTTTCATGTATTTATACTTTGGGTGTTTCCATTTGAGACTTATTCTCCTCTCCAGCACCTCTGCTCCAGGCTCAGAGAAAGATCCCATAAACTATAGAGTTGAGACACAACCCAAAGCTAAAACAAAATAGCTTTGTATGTGACACTGACCGTTGTACACGTTGCCATGGTGACAACTGAAGTCAGTATGGGTGCTGGTAGTTAAGAGTTTTCTTAAGCAAGTATAATTCACATTGTTTACTGTTGCTTTGGATACTGAGCACATTAGGGTCAATCATTGTTACTATTATCTGTTGTTTTAGACACTTAATGAATCATTAAAAAATTGCCTGGATGTGCATCACTTTTAAGTTTCCTTGGAAAACACTTCCTTTGTTTTATGGCTTTTGCAGCTCCTGTCTTGTCAAATTCATGCAGGTGTTTTCTTTATTTGCCTGTGTTTTGTCTATGTCCACGTATTTTCTTAAGTTGCAGTGTTTTTGCCCCTGTTGGCAATCGTACATAACATTTAAACCACTTAGCCGATATTGTGTAGGCTTGTTGTCAAAACACCTCTGTAATGTCACTGTGTGTCAGGTTTTTTTCTTCTTCCCATTCCGCACATCCCTTCATGTCTGAGGACTAGTATAACTATCCCTTCATGTCTGAGGACTAGTATAACTATCCCTTCATGTCTGAGGACTAGTATAACTATCCCTTCATGTCTGAGGACTAGTATAACTATCCCTTCATGTGTAAGGACTAGTATAACTATCCCTTCATGAGTAAGGACTAGTATAACTATCCCTTCATGTCTGAGGACTAGTATAACTATCCCTTCATGTGTAAGGACTAGTATAACTATCCCTTCATGTGTAAGGACTAGTATAACTATCCCTTCATGTCTGAGGACTAGTATAACTATCCCTTCATGTCTGAGGACTAGTATAACTATCCCTTCATGTCTGAGGACTAGTATAACTATCCCTTCATGTCTGAGGACTAGTATAACTATCCCTTCATGTGTAAGGACTAGTATAACTATCCCTTCATGTCTGAGGACTAGTATAACTATCCCTTCATGTGTAAGGACTAGTATAACTATCCCTTCATGTGTAAGGACTAGTATAACTATCCCTTCATGTCTGAGGACTAGTATAACTATCCCTTCATGTGTAAGGACTAGTATAACTATCCCTTCATGTCTGAGGACTAGTATAACTATCCCTTCATGTCTGAGGACTAGTATAACTATCCCTTCATGTCTGAGGACTAGTATAACTATCCCTTCATGTGTAAGGACTAGTATAACTATCCCTTCATGTCTGAGGACTAGTATAACTATCCCTTCATGTGTAAGGACTAGTATAACTATCCCTTCATGTCTGAGGACTAGTATAACTATCCCTTCATGTGTAAGGACTAGTATAACTATCCCTTCATGAGTAAGGACTAGTATAACTATCCCTTCATGTCTGAGGACTAGTATAACTATCCCTTCATGTGTAAGGACTAGTATAACTATCCCTTCATGAGTAAGGACTAGTATAACTATCCCTTCATGTCTGAGGACTAGTATAACTATCCCTTCATGTGTAAGGACTAGTATAACTATCCCTTCATGTCTGAGGACTAGTATAACTATCCCTTCATGTGTAAGGACTAGTATAACTATCCCTTCATGTCTGAGGACTAGTATAACTATCCCTTCATGTCTGAGGACTAGTATAACTATCCCTTCATGTGTAAGGACTAGTATAACTATCCCTTCATGTCTGAGGACTAGTATAACTATCCCTTCATGTGTAAGGACTAGTATAACTATCCCTTCATGAGTAAGGACTAGTATAACTATCCCTTCATGTGTAAGGACTAGTATAACTATCCCTTCATGTCTGAGGACTAGTATAACTATCCCTTCATGTGTAAGGACTAGTATAACTATCCCTTCATGTCTGAGGACTAGTATAACTATCCCTTCATGTCTGAGGACTAGTATAACTATCCCTTCATGTGTAAGGACTAGTATAACTATCCCTTCATGTCTGAGGACTAGTATAACTATCCCTTCATGTGTAAGGACTAGTATAACTATCCCTTCATGAGTAAGGACTAGTATAACTATCCCTTCATGTCTGAGGACTAGTATAACTATCCCTTCATGAGTAAGGACTAGTATAACTATCCCTTCATGTCTGAGGACTAGTATAACTATCCCTTCATGTCTGAGGACTAGTATAACTATCCCTTCATGTCTGAGGACTAGTATAACTATCCCTTCATGTCTGAGGACTAGTATAACTATCCCTTCATGTGTAAGGACTAGTATAACTATCCCTTCATGTCTGAGGACTAGTATAACTATCCCTTCATGTGTAAGGACTAGTATAACTATCCCTTCATGAGTAAGGACTAGTATAACTATCCCTTCATGTCTGAGGACTAGTATAACTATCCCTTCATGAGTAAGGACTAGTATAACTATCCCTTCATGTCTGAGGACTAGTATAACTATCCCTTCATGTCTGAGGACTAGTATAACTATCCCTTCATCATCTGTAATCCAATCTCTTACCCCTTTGGAGGTTTTGGAGGTTTTGGCAAGGAGTTTTGGCAAGGAGAGGCGGGATTTGAGGCAAGGGGGGAAAAGATCAGTACTGCAATGAGGCTTGTGATGATAATCTAGTGGTATAGTATATCTGTGCTCTCCACACGACATCCTCAGCGCAGGGATTGATGGCGCCATCATGCTGAAGAGACTTCTGTCGGCTACATATATATGGCAGCAGCCGCCCTTCTTGTCAGATCCTGAGCCGTCTCATTTCAGCAGAAAACTGAAAGAAAGAAGTGGATTTCAACCTGTCTGGATAAAAATACACTATTTGGGCAGAGGAAGAGCCACTGACTAGACATTCTTTCAGAACAGAGTGATGTCAACACAATACTGAGTAATGGAGAAACTATTATACGGGGACAAAGCCTTTTAGGCTCTTGTAAGGCCAAGAGTAATCTGATTACTGTGGTTGAGTGCCTCATGTTCATAGCTGCTGTCCTTCCTCCACAGATCTAGACTCTGCACAGACCTTCTACTCTACAGTGAAACCAGGAAACACCTGATTGGAAAAGATGCTATCAGTGTTGTTTTTTTTTATGATATCATGTGATGAACTGAAATGCTCTATATGCTTTTAAATGAAACAGCATGAAGTGAAAAGTTTCCTTTTATTTTAATATCATTAAACAGAAGGTCTCTGGTTGTATCACAGTTCCATGGTTTACTTTAAGGTATTTTTAATGCATTTTGCTTCTTTGAAGGGTCTATATGTGACGTTTGGAGTCTGATGAGTACATATTTTCTCTGGACAGAGTCTGGCTCCTACCGCTTCTGGAATTTTTGGTTCCCCCTGCTGCCAAATCCACAGCACAAAGTGGAAACAACCTGCTTTGGTGGAAACATCTGGAAAACTCGTAGAGTCAACCAGATATTTTTAAGTCAGTTTCTAATGACTCATCTGTGCGTCAGAGATTCCTCGGAGTAACATCAGAAGTTTCTGTGTGTAACGTTTTCGATATAACAGGTGTGACCCCATTCCACGCATTCCGGTTCTTGTGGGATGTCACCCAGAGGAATTCCTTTCACATCTAAGGAAACAGACAATAGAGACTTACTTTCCTGCATTCATTCTCTCACACACACACACACACACACACACACACACACACACACACACACACACACACACACACACACACACACAGTCAGGTTGATGGCCTGTGGGTGGTTATATATAAATACATATCTAAATGAATATAACCTGTATATAAGAACATGTCCATTTGTATATAGCTTGTATATTTGTTTATTTGATTCTGATCAGCTGATAGTTTGATGAGTCAGATTTTTTTATATGTTAGAGCTAAGAACTTCTTCCAAGAGCCAATCTCTGTGTATCTCCCACTAAACTGTTTATGATCTTCAAACTGAATTCGTTAAAACAGCTTGAGTAAACACAACATACATGTTTGAAAGCTAATTATATTTGTGAACAATAAAGTTTTCACAAATTAAATAAATAACAACATGTGGGTCTCAGTGAAAGAGACTTGATGCCTTAGAGAAAATGAAATTATGAAAACTACCAGACTGAATTAATAACTGGTTCCAACTGGACTAGACCGGATGACATCTGACAAAGCCTTAAGACCTAACCCTTTTCCACCAAAAAGAACCTGGTGCTATTTCCGTTCTGGCGCTAGTGCCAGTGCTTAGTCGGTTCAACTCCTGCACCTCCTAAGAACCTGTTTGTCACCGTATAACGTCAGTATGTCACCGTCTGTTTACCCAGCAGCGCTTGTGCCATACACAACGAGCACATGCACAACAACGAACATGGAGGAGCTCATCGTCTCCACGCAAGTGCTGTTCCCGGCTCTGCTTCGTCATACCTAGCTGGTAGAAGTAAACACGTTAAGGTCAACCAGCAACTTTCACCCCCTTTAACCTGTGCACTGGAGAACCACAAGGATCAATTCTCGACCCACTTTAGTACACAATATACTAAGAATCTGCACTGATGTGGAAACACAATAATGTGCGAATGGCACCATGATATTCTGTACATAGATGCCAAGATAAAGAAGCTGACTATTGTCAAACTCACTGCAGCTATGGAGCAGATCCCTAATTGGCTTAACCATTCCTGCCTTCATCATTATATAAATAAAACCGTAGGAAGGTTTTTTCTAAAGTCAAATGTATCATTGTGCACAAATATAACAATCTCAAGTAAAAAATGTAATCAGTGTGCCGCAATTTAAATATCTGGGAATCCTTATTGGCTCAAGTTTGAACGCTATGATCAAGTCACATCTGATATACTATCTCCCAAGTTTGGGACAAACTAACAGCTTGACACTAAAGACACTAGTAACCCTCTACACTCAAGAACCCTAAAAGTTCTGGATCGGAAGCTCCCATCATTGTATCATCTTAAATAAGCATAACACTTTGAACTGTAAAGATGTAATGAAATAAAGAAATATCAGCTCAGTCTTTAAAGTTTTCATAAAAAATGCACCTCTTCCTTTTAACTCACTCATAACCCAACATAAGAATATCAGACTGCCAGAAGCACCACAAGAGGAAACCTTTTGGTATCATTTAGGAAAAGTACATTTGGTCAATTATCATTCTTTGCACGAAGGTACGAGGTTCAAATCCACCTCTGAAGGGATTTTCCATGTAGAGTTTGCAGGTTTTCTCCCGGATCTCCGGCGTCCTCCCGCAGTCCAAAAACAGAGGTGTAGATGAGTTTGTGACGCTAAATTGCCCGTTGGAGTGAATGTGCGCACGGTTGGCTGTTTTTCTGCGTCAGCCCTGAGATGAACTGGCTGCTCGTCCTGGGTGTCAATGTCAGCTGGGATAGGCTACAGCCCTCGCGACCCCGAAAAGTAGAAGCGGTTACGGAGAATAGTTTTATAGCAATACAAAACTGGAGCTCACTACCCAGCAACATCAAATATATACACGCATACTCTACATTTACAAAATACTTGAAATAATGCTTTCCAACAATTTCCACTGCACACATTCATTTTACAGTCTAATAATATGGATTGTCCACGATATTGTAAACAAAAACAAACAATGTTTCTGAGACTGAAAATGAATAATTTGGGGTCTTACCTGTCCATTGACACCAAGGTTATGCAAATACACCTGATAGTTGGGGTGCCATTTAAGTTTATTTGTCATTCAGGTAAAACTTATCTTCAAATACCACAGAGAACAAGAAGATAATCGTTTTTAAACCTTCAGTTTCTCTCAATTATTAACCATCTATGACAAATCTATTTAATACTCATTTAAGATTTAAGGTTCATTAACTTGAGCCACTTTTTAACCATCAGTAAATGTCATCTTTTGTGTTTTTGCCGTGGCATCACGACACACTTCACGCAGAAAACAAACCACAACAGTTTCCAACTACCTTGTGAAACAGGAAATACAGAACTGACATCGTCTACATCTTCAGTTGCTGGCCTGTTTGTGGGTTTTAAAATGGAACAATGCCCTGTATTTGTTTCTGAGAAATAACTCTTCTGATCGCAGACGCTCACCAGACGAGCCTCTAGATGTCCAGGTGCTTCTCAGGATCCTGAAGGTTTTCTCATTGAAACAACAACACTTACAGTTTTTGAAACAGGTCACCTGGTTCCAGTGCTGCTTTATAACCATCTTTAACCATATAACCATATAACCAGCTTTCTAACCATCAACTTGAAAGAGACTGCCTTCTCAGGCCCCAGATTCACTTACACACAGCTGACTGTAATTAGCTAATTAGCTAATCAAACCTCCAATCAGCGTAACTTCTCTGTTTCTGATTCACTGCAAACACGAGACAAACTTTTAAACTGGACCGATACGCCAATCACTCGCGTTGTACAAGAAATCCCCCTGATTGGAACTCCGTAAATTAAATGTGAAGTTATGTCCGAACAACACTATTTTTTTTTTAATAAAGAAAGCTCTAATATGACATATTAGAGTAAAATGTGAAATTTATAAGACAGATCTCCTCGAGTCGTTTCGTATGCAAAAACATTTGGACTAAATCAAACCAACTGTAAGGAAGCAATGTTCAAAAAACTTTTTTTTCATTCACTAGGGGTACATCAGGATTCATGGATAAAGAGCTTCTTTTTTTTACCTTTTCAATAAATGTTTTTTTCTTTTTCATGTCTGTAGACATTTATTATGCCTTTCTTAGATTATGGCAACACTGCCCCTAATGCTTTCTAGTGGTACTGCTCTGATTCGTCATCGAGATCTTCAAAAACCTGCACGGATACATATGAAATGAATGCAGACTTATCCGTGTTAACGTAGATCCTAAATGAGCCTGGAGTGTTTCTTTTACACCTACCTTGTTTGGTCCAGACATATGTACTTCCACACCAAAATTACTGGCGTGAAACATTTTCTGGACCTAGGTCGCATCAAGAGATCGCAACGCTTGTTCTTACAAAAAGACTTGTTTATTTTTTCATTTACAGTGTGAAAGCACATTTTACTCTGGTGGTTCAGAATTTACAGACCAATTACAGCAAGATACGGCATAGTACTGTTATCAATAAACAAAAGAGGAGGACAGCCAAACGTAAGAAGAAGAAGTTAAAAAGTAGCGGCGGTAGAATAAGGGAAGATATGGGATCCATTGGTCATCAACATGCTAGTGATGTTGATGAGGAGGAGGGGGCAGCATGGGGGGAGGGGGCAGCGTGAGGTGTAGACTGCGTTGCTGATGAGTTCATGTCCCTGTGTTGATTCAAAGTAGACAAAACGTAAAATAAATCAATTGATAGCAATAATAAAAAATTAACAATTCAAAAAAATATATTACAAAATTTTATTTAATAAAAAAAAAAAAAAAGAAATGAAAAAAAGAAATTTATAAAGAAAGAAAAGAAAGAAGCTGGGAAGTGTTTTGTGTCCATGTCTGCCCCCATCAAACATCGAAGATCCTTCAAGTGAACGACCACTTGAAGGACGTCTGTTGATGCAGAATGTCCTTACCACCTTCGACAGGTTGAAGGACTATGTGATTATTTCCATGACGATATTCTTGTCACTTCCTCTCTCTGCGGCCGTCTGAGCTGCAGTGAGCAGAAAAACACCAGAGCTTCAATAAGCAACAACAATCAAACAGCTCAGCAAATGTCAGCTAGCATAAGCCTGCTCCCACCTCTCCTCCTGTCTCTGTAAACGAGTCCCAGTAGGACGGTGGACAACAGGTAGGGGGTTCCCACCACAAGGTGACACATCAGTCTGGAGATGGAGCTGGAGGCTGAAGATGAAGTTGAAGATGAGGACACAATAGGGAAGTTGATTAAAAATAACGTTGTGCACAGCAATGCAGCTGAAGAGCAATATTTACCTACTACAGTGGTAAATTGGTTATAACATCAAAAATGTGAATCTATCGATGCAAGTACCGCTGGATGGATCCAAATGGACCATGAATCAGTCCATGGGGTGACGGCTTTGGCCTTTTCTCGTTTTCCGAGAGTAAAGAGAGCAATATCAATGTAGCGGCGTCTGCTAAAGCAAAGACCCACTAGACCACACCGACACGGATGACAGTACACCATTCAATCTAAAACTAAAAGTCAGAAAAACGTACATATGTTTGCAAAACTTTGTCAGACCGCACTTAATTCCAGCGGTAGAATGACAAATCGGAATGCGCACCTGCTGAGACAGGACAGGTGTGGGCATTCAATGAATCCGTGGATGATAATAGAGCTTCAGCTGGCACAAACAAGGTTAGAGAAAAATGTGGAAAGGAAAGTCTTCTTGCAGCCACAACTCAGTAGAATCTAAGGTAATCGTGGTGTCAGTAGCCCGTTTTATCATCAATGACTTTTGGCGTTAAGCGGAGAATGATGCCATTACGATTTGATGAATACAGTAAGAGCAGTCAGACAACAGCAGTCAGAAAAGGAAGATGTCATGTTCTAACAGCAATGTCAAAGCTGTTCTTCTGTCGGGCTCTGAATTTGGACGTGTGACAAGAACAACATCAATTTCCACAATAGATCCTTCTATAATGAGGAACTGTACATGAAGACCAAGAGCCAGAGTATGGTGTTAGACCTTAAGGGTCAACAATGGTAAACCCTTAAAAGTCCCAAAAATACAACAGATCCCTTCAGATAGTTCTGAGATTGTCTTCACCTGGAAAAAGCAAAGAAGTCCGGCGTAATACAGCCTGGAGGCCAACGGTGATACCCCAGGTGGAGGGAAAGGGACGAGGGGCGAGGTTCATCACGCCGACAACGAGCAGATCAGTGCTTACAACAAAATTGCTCTACTCGTACCCGCGTCACCTTGGATTATTTGCGAGAGAGACGGGAACCAACAGATAGAGAATCGCATAACACGAAAAATGACAATGCCCACATCATGGATTGTGTTGGGCTCTAAAGCCCAGCGAGAGAGTAGACTCTCTCGCTGGGCTTTAGAGCCCAACCAGCTCCTCCCATGGGAGACATGATAAGGTGGCTGTTGTCGAAGGGGTATAATTATTATTGTCCCATTTTTCTTCTTTTGTTATATAATAATAAACATTTTGAATATATATCTCACCAGTTTACTCCCTCTATATTCTAGATTTGCCACTTTGAGCAAAAATGGGGAATCCAGTGTGACGTGTCCATTTTCAGGTGTTTTATGGATGAGGTGAGGATTGAAATGAAGGCGTTATCTCACAAGAGTGTTAAAACCTTATTTAAAATGATTTGATATAATTCATTCTATTATATTCATTATAATGCAAGAGTTTAATGATAAAGAATCACAGATACCCATTATTAACATTTTTCTTCATATTATTGTAAATTACAATAAATAGAGGGTCAGTGGTTGACATATATAAATTCACACAAAAATGTAACTTTATCCCTTATATAAAAATGTCATCTTTTGAACATTTTGTCTACCTTGTATCCCTGTTTTTGATCTTCACATAACATGTACTTACAAAGGAGAGTCTCTTATATAAAGTCTATAGTCAGTGCAGGAATTTAAAATATTTAAAATCTAAAAATCAGCAATGCTGCCCATGAATAATCTTACAGAACTTTTACTGAACATATAGGTCTTATACAACTGTATGGAACTATCATAGAACGCTTAGAGAACTCTCACGGAATACTCCAGGAATCCTCCAAAAACTTATGGAACCCTCCTAGTACTCACAGACTCTTACAAAACTCTTCCCAAAACCCTCAAGGAATTCTTGCAGAATTTTCATGGAACTCCCAAAGAATTGTCACAGAATTGTAAGGAAACTCTTCCCAAACCTCTCACAGAACTCTAACAGAACACTCACGGAATTCTCCCAAAACTTACACAGGACTCTCAAAGAACTCCGAGGAACTCTTAATTAACTGTCCCAGAACTCTCAGGGAACTCTTATAAAACTCTCAGTGAGCTCTCACAGAGCACTTCCAGAACTGGCCTGGACTGTGTGCTGGGGGGAAAAGTTTCACTCATGGAACGTTTAACTTAACATTTTGTCCTTGATTTTTTTCAAGAGTGTCTTGGTTTTGGGCGATGGGGACTGCTGGATTGTCGGCAGGCTAAGATTGCAGGGAAGCTTTTCCTGAAGTTGGCGAACGGTCTTCTTGCTCTCCTGGAGCTCTGACTTGAGGTTATCGTTCTCTTTTCTTAGCTTCTCCATCTCATCGTTCACTACGTTGTCAGCCATGTGATCCTTGTCTTTCTGCATGAGTGGATATTCCTCACGGGCTCCACCCTGTGAACTTGTACGACTGTGAGACTGACTCCGCTCTGTTTTTTCAACCTTTGCTGTGTGGACACAGAAACAGTTAGTTAGTTAATTTATTGATATGAGATTAAAAGTCATGAATTTGTTGGGTAACATCTTCTGGTGGACCTGATGATGATTCAAAGATCATAAAGTCAAACTGGTCAAAGAAGCCTGGAGTTAAGTTTTAAAAAGGAAGAGTATCTGACCTTCACACCTGCTACCGTTCACGGTTCTATGACACAGGATAATAATTTTTCCCCCACAAGTTAAATATATTGTTCCCATGCAGATAGTGACTTTTTCTATTGAGGAAACAACTTGTTCCCATGAGATGAAACTTTTTACTCACAAGAAGTATCTCAATCTCACTAAATAATAACTTATTCCCACAAGATAACTCTAGTTCCGCAAAAAAAAAATGTAATTCACAAAGGACAAAGATCTTTTTCCCACAACATCATGTGGTCGAACAAGATATATTTACTTGTTCCCAAAAGACATTCACACGGTACCACAATATTATAACTTGTTCCAACATGATGAAGACACAAAATAAGTAACATGCTATTTAAGATCATAATCTTGTTCCCATGAACCTGTTCCCACAAGGTTATAACATGTTCCCATGAGATAAAGATTTTATTACCAAACGATTACAACTTGTTCCAACAATAAAATAATTTATTCACAGATAATAACGACTTGCTCCCACTGAATAATAATCTATTCCCAAATTATAATTACCGGTTCGCAGATGATAACAGTGTTGTTCCCACAAGTCTATAACTTGCTCCGACAAATAACTTTATTGTTCCCATAATACAATAACTTTAATAACTGGTTCTTAAATGATCCTGTTTCCAAAAGATAAATATAGTGTTTATCAAGGTGACAGCCTTTTCCCCACAAAATAAGTAAGTTCTTCCTAAAGATAACAATCTCGACAGATGACATGTTCCCATGACATGTTCCCATGAGATCATTATTTCATATATATCACAACTACTTCATAATTTGTTCCCACAATAGTATAACTTGTTCAAACATGATAATAACTTGTTTACACTGAATGAAAAAATAAATAACTTGTTTATCAAGATAACAATCTTCTTCCCACAAGTTATTGACTAGTTCTATAATACGATGATTTGTCTCCACAAGACAACTATCTTATTAAAAATGTATTCTTCACAAAGGATAATTATCTCGTTAAAAGAACAATATTTAGCCCCACAAAATAATTCTCCTTTCCCAAAATAACAGCACCTTGATACCACAATAAAATAACTAGCACAAAAATGATGAAGACTTGTTTTCACTAAATAAGAACTTGTTCCCACAAGATATCAGGATAACAATGTCATTGGCACAAGGTATAGACCTGTTCTCCCAAGATAATAATATTATTCCCATAAACTAAATAAGTTCCTTATCAATTCCGCGAGATTGATTATTGTAACAAATTAATTTGCTCCGACAGAATAATAATCTTGTTCTCAGAATACAATAATGTGCTTGCGGAGGATAGTTCCCATCCCAAAAGATAACTATCTTGTTCCTTAAGAAAATTATTTTGTTCCCTAAAAAGAATGATCTTCTTCCCACAAAATAAAGACTTGTTCCCACAAGACATTAACTTTCTAAAACACAATAACAATATTGTCCCAAAAGATAAAAACTGGTTTGTACCTGTTATCTACATATCCTGACTGAACGAATCATCGTGTTCCGCAATGGTAATAACTGGTTTGCACATAATAACTACCCCACTTAAACAATTATCTCTTTTCAAAAAGAGAATTATCTTGTTCACACAAGTCGATGCTTTGTTGCCATCAGGAATTAGCTTACGCCAACGGAATAGTTATCTTGTTCTTAAAAGATAATAACTGGTTTACACATGATTATAATAACTCACAATATATATCACATATAAATTTGGCTTCATTCCAAGAACCTGTGAACTTGTCCCCACAAAATGATCATCCTTTGGTCTGAGTACTGGTGACTTACCTGGTCTGCAAATACTCCTATATTTGTAGGTTAATCCTATTCCGGATGAGAGCAGCAGCAGCAGCAGAATGTAGAAAATTTCTTTGCAGATGATGGTGGTGGATGGAAGGCAGGACTTCCTGCAGCCAACTGAAAACACCACCACGAAAAAATTACAGAAGCTCCAGAGCCATGTCATTACGTCACTGAGGCACTAAAGCCCCTCGATAATGTCACAGGGGCACTAGAGCCATATCTTTATGTCACAGGTGCACTAGAGCAACATCATTATGCTTTAATGAGTCTCTACTATAGGTGGTGGTGCTATGGATGGTAGTTGGGTTGTTGAAGCGTACCTGTTAGGATAATTTCTTCCACCGTGGTCTGATTGAATTCTGGCAGATGAACCCTGCAGGCGACCCTGGGGACGAGAAGATATTATTCAGTGTTTAAGATATACAACAGAAAATATTGAATATATTCATATATGTACTTCAGTATATCCACTAATACAATACACGATTAATTTATGGAAGCGTAATGTTTTACTTGGAGAAAATGAAATGGACTCATTGGTCGGGTCTAGTTTAAGATGGTGCACATGCTGTTTGGTCTTGCCTTCACATTATCTCACTCATAAAGCTAAAGTTCAGGACTAGAGTGTTGTTCTCCTCCACTGACCAGGGGACCCTCCTGATGCCCCATACTGCTGTTAACCTGGCCATATTGTTTGTCAGTCTGTGGAATGTGTGTTCCATTCTCAGTCGAGCTGCTATCAACCCTTCAAAGCGGTGAAGGGGATCAGCGCTCAGATTGTGAGTCTTGATTTTGTCATCTTGGCACAGGGCAAGAGAGAGGGGGACCATGTGACGTTTCAACTCTAAGATAATCAATTTCTCTAGAAAACGCTGTAGTCCCTTTACTGCAATGGTAACGAATCTCCCTTATGATGGTCTGGATGAACACTAGAATCTAATGGACCACCCCTTGGGCCGTACCCTACCTCTCCATATGAATTAGTCAAGATTTATTCAAGTCTTTTTGACTAATCCTACAGACACGAGATGATCTTCATCACTAGTACCCACATTAATAAACCACGGCTGAATTTTTGTTGAGTGTGCTGTGGTTTCGACGGGATTTTAAGGAAATCAAAACACACAATTTAGGATTTATGGCAGACTATGTTCAGATATGGACCCAGAAATGGACATGAAGTTTGGCTAATTGAATAAAAGGCAAAATTCAAAACCTGAGGGTGTTATTCTGGGGAGTTGCTGTTCTTGTCACCGTGTAGCACCCCCTGGATGGTTTTATTTCCGGCTCATGGGCAGGAATAGTTTCACCACCATCATCCAGAAATTCAATCTCAGGGCGCGTATGACAGCAGGTGGCCTCACACTGCAGGGTCATGTTTTCGCTCACATTTGATATTTCTGCCAATTTTGGCTCTGTAACGGAAACTAAAAAACAGAAGGACAGGTTTGACCCACGTTGAAGCAAGTAATTCAAGTAGTTCCTCCAACATCCAGATGGACAAGTTACAAAAAATCTACAGTATAACAGTCATTATACACTAATATTCAATATCAGTATTGGAGTTAAGAAATCAACTCTTTCTTGTTTAATTCTTTAAACAAGGCTTGATATTCATTTTGATAACCAATAAAATCTATGTACGCATGGTTTTAGAAAAATGGTACCGTTAATAAACTTTCTTAACTCTATTTACCCCCGGAGGTTTCATAACTACTGTTCTCACTCAGATTTGAAGGAAAGGGGTATGATTGGGCTTAGACCTAAATTTGTCACTGCAGACTGGTATTACACCTGTATGAACCAGATCGGGCTCAGGCTCGGCTAAACTGCCGATGTGGATTTAAGCCGGAATAGATTAGGATAAATTTGTCTTCAGAACTGGGTCAAACCAAGGACAGACTTGAAGTCATTAGGACAAACTGGCTCTGACCTTATTGAACGGAGGTAGAGGAATGAAGTGGATTGAATCACGGCCACCCATGAAAGAACTGTGCTGCACTGCGCACAGAACTGCACAGAACAGGCTTTAAGTACACTTGTTCAAACCCGTGTAGCATTCTCAGATGGACAATTCTCTGCAATAGAGGCAGAGAGCTTTAAGATGAAACTATAAACTGGAAAGCACATACCAACACGTAGTTCAACTATCGCTTTGAAAGACATCAATTTCTCTTTGAGCGTCAGGCATTGGTATATCCCCGCATCAGAAAGGGTCACGTTGCTGATCCTTAATGAAATGTTTCCCTTCTTTAATTCTTTGTTGATGAAGCTGGTCCTGTAGTGGAATAATGGATTTTTCATTTCATGATCCTCACAGTTGTTTCGGTACAAGAAGACAACGTTTTGTTCCAAATCTTGCTTTGACCATTCGACGGTTGGAAAGTCGTCGTCAGTGATGCTAAAACCACAAGGAAGAATTACATTTTCCCCAGCATAGGCCACAACAGTCACCGAATGATCATGAACTGGGGGTGTTCCTGGAATAAACAGACAGACAGTTATTACACATCGTTTTCTGCATTATGTGGAAGAGTGAAGCAATTTTTTTATAGTTTTTAAGGTAGATCTGCTGTGCCTTTGTTCTGCTCTTCTGGTATGTTCTATCGCAATGGAGGTGTAATGGAGGTATTTATTTGGCCAACGGGGGGTAGTAATAGGGACAGACATCTGTGTAAACTAAACGCAGACAGAGCGCAGAAATGTTATATCTGGCCCGCAAGAGAATTTCTAATTTCTACAATAAATGGCATACAGCAAAAACACCACATATACTACAAGTCCCAGGGTGCACAGCGATATCCGGCGAGTCATTTAAGAGCGCTTGCGCTAGAGCCGTCCTTTCTCAAGCTCTTCTCGTTTCTCCTCTGTTGTCAGATATCAGCGTTTATCCAGTCCCTGTGATAAACTTTAGGCCAATCCTGAGAAGAGATCCTACGGTGCCCGGGTGGGGATATGGATGACAACACATTTTTAAACGCAAGAGAATAAACATATTAGTAAGTCGCACATGCGTCAAACGCTTATTACCCACATTTCAATTAAGTGGTGAGTGCGTTCATGTCCTCCAGCCTTAACATTTGTCAGCGCAGTTGCATTAAAAACAAGAAAGCAAATTAAGTTGCTTACACTTAATGCAAATGCACCATGAGACTATTCATGCACTTTAAAGTTTTCTGAGGTGCAGCTGCTCCTGGCTGCAAAAACAGATACGAGGAGCAATAGTCTACTTTTACTGTTTTGTTGCGGAAGAAGAAAGGAACGGCTTAATGAGTGCAACCATTTTGTAAGGGTTGTTTAAAGTTCCTTTTGTTGATATTGTTAAGTGGAAACAGAACTGT
Organism: Lophius americanus; assembly: GCA_037951165.1. NCBI lineage: Eukaryota > Metazoa > Chordata > Actinopteri > Lophiiformes > Lophiidae > Lophius > Lophius americanus. Next base: position 1,521,681 of record JBBDHG010000116.1, read on the forward strand.
TTTAGATGAAACTCGAAAAATATAGTTTTTTGGCTGTTGCTGAAATCTGTGAACAAAAACTGTTCCTGGGAAATGATTCCGTGAAACACTACTGATAGAGAGTGAAAAATATTTCGAATTTTGTCTTTAATTTGACTATTTTTAGAAACAGTTAAATTAAAAATAGAAGTTAACCCTGAAGCAGCCGAGACCATTAGCCTCTTACCAAAAGATGAAGACAGTCAAATGAAACGGTTTTAAGGAGACAGGACCATGTCCGGGTGGATCAGAATCAGATCTGAGTGCATTGGGTTGAATTTGAGCTTCAGTACTTTTTATTGCTGATGACGTGACTTCTGACTCAAGAAGTTTAATTGTCACCTGTCACCAAATGCCCAGGTGACATTCCCTGGGAAAGAATATTAAGACCTTTCCTTCCTTGTTCTGCTTACGCAATTTTGTACTTTGCCAGCTCTAAACAACCAACAGGCTGTGAATACCTCTACCATTAACAAAATAAAACGGTTGAGTCACTCTCGCCCGTAGTCTGATGATTGCAACAGCCTCTAAAGTATTTTAAGATCTGACTCATCTTAACACAGTAATTGTCGAGGTCACCACCGCAGTTAGAAAAACAAAGGCTGCACATTATGGTTGCCATAATGTGACTGTGTCATCTGTGTTCTGCAACAACAATAATCTCTAAATATTCTGTGTTTTATACAATCAGTTTTCTTTTTTTCTCCAAGATTTTTATTGCAATGTTTATTTACTCTAAGAAGTGGGAGAATTTTCAAATGTAAACAAATCCTTAGTAAATCAATCCAACCACATAAATGCTTTAATTTATCGCAAATCTAAGCTAAGTACAAGTACCTCAAATTTATGCTTAAGTACAGCACTGTGGTAAATATGTTTAGTCACGGTCCACCACCGTTTCTCAGGTCTCGGTAATCCGGATCATTTCTAGAGTAATCCGGATCATGTGCAGTGGTATTAGAATTTATAAGATACATTTTCTTTTGCTAGAAATAGGTTATGTGATTTATCCCACCTGAGCCCACTGTGGTATTATCCCTGCAATCATAAACCTTCTACTCCGCCACCACTTTTTTACCACCTCAGAAATGAATACAATCACTTCCACACCACTTAAAGAACTTAATGGACATTTGAAATATTCTGATTCCTCATAACCTCACTCAGATGTTTTGGCACTGGCTCCTGATGCGTGTTGCTAAATAATGATATTAAAATTGCCCACGTACCTGCAGAAGATAGTAGACAGATGACCGCAAGAAGATGATAACGCATCATTAAAGATATAATTTGTCGTGGTAAAACAACAAAAGAAGGCAGATGGGATCAAACAAGAGCAGCTGTGACCTGCTGAACCGCTCACAGAACCATTCACTTTCACTTTGACCAACGAGTTATTTGCAAGCTATGTTCACGCCCAGTTGGAATATTCAACTGTTCTGTTCCTTATAGGGAGGAGTTCAATGCAGAGTTGATCCACCATCAGCATATATGGCTGAAATGATAAGCTGTCATCAAAAATACTACACAGCGTATAGTCAACCTCAACTGTAAGACTTTCATTGAAAAGAAAAGTCCAATAATATAAAGTAAATAACACGCACACAAAAGTTGAAATGATGACATCACTCTGCTTGATCTTTAGGAGGAGGAGAGTTGAGCTGAACTTTCCTACTGAAACAAAATATACGAAAGACATGACGCAAATTAAGTAACTTCTTGTGTCTGCTCGTGGCGTTGCATTGAATTTGTTCATTTTTGTGTCTGGTGCGTACGCAGCATAAAACTAGCAGAAAGCCAGCGGCGTTAATCATCGTGATCAAGAGAAGATGGGCGTGGTCATAACTCTGTGGGTTGGCGTCCTTGTGCAGGACCCTGAATCCCAATATGCCCCAGAGTCTGCCCGATGCTTCAATCCTTCAGGGTTGGGTCAAATGCAGAGAACTTATTTCACTACGTTGTACCGTGTATGACTGAATGTGATTGATGTTATTGATTTTTTAATAATATGTTTGATATTATTGATATTTCAAGAATGTGATTGAATGTAGTTAGAATATCATTATTATTATTATTACCGCTAAATTATTGTCATCATTTTTTTAGATTTAAAAAAATGTAAATAATTGTGATTTATGTCATACCCGTGAGTAACGAAAACCCAGGTGTACACGCCCCTCCCTTCTGGGAACAACATTCTTCTTTTACCCTTTCATTTTCTTATAAACCATGACCAAACTAACACAATAACTCTTCTCTATTTGTATTAAACTCACAAATACTTCTGAGAACCAAATGCCGCCATGTCTGAGTTGAGAACATTCAACTCAGACATGGGACACGCAGCTCCAACAAGCTTCCTCCTCTTCCCAATATACGTCCTCCTCAGGTGTGGCGTTTGGACAATCTCAACACTGATGGGCTTCTGCATAGTTAGGTGTTTCCTGGTTCTCCTGAAGTCCACAATCATTTATTCAGAGGTTTTATTTGGTGTTGAGGTCGAGGATGCTTGAGGCAGACGACTCAATAATACTCTGGACCTTTTCTCTGCACGCAGTCTCATAATTGTCCTGCATCAGTCCTATTATTATCAGTCAGTGTTGTTGTGACAGGCATATCAGTCGTGGGTCTATAAAGTGTGGAGGAGAGGGCTGAGCACATACACCTGTGGAGCACCAGTGCTGATGGAGACAGACGAGGATGTAAAGGCTCCCACCTTCATTGTTTGGTGCAGGTCGGACAGGAAATCCAAAATGAATAACGCAAGTAGAATAATGCATATTATTGTTGAATAGTTTGGTAATCATTTTCTGAGGAATTATTGTATTGAGAGCAGAACTATGGTCTGTGAAGCGTATTCTGGCTTAGGTGTTGGGTTCTACTAGATGTGTCAATGTTGCATGCAGTAATTCAGCAGCAGCATCCTCTGGAGATCGATTGTTGAAATATGCGTGTTACAATTTGTCAGCAGTCATTTAGGTTATGGGGCGCTCTGATTTTAGGGACAGGAATGACCGTTTCCTCTTTACATTTAAATGGAACAGTTGAAGGAGAAAGTGAAAGATTGAAATCTCCCCGCTGGTGAACACAGTCTGCCAGGTATTCCATCAGGGCCTGTGGCTTTCTGTGCTGTAACAGCTCAGAGGACATGTGTTACATGTTGTTTATTCAAGAAGACGGCCTGGTTGCTGCTAACTGCAGGGGACAGCAGCAGCGAATCCAGCAGCAGGGGGAGACGGTGCTGCAGCAAGTGCTGCAAGGAATATAATTCCTGTGCTAGTGTGATGTTCCTGCAGGGGGTTCTTTGCCTTCCGCTTTTGCAGTTGGAAATTTTTCCTTCACACCGCTCCGGACATGACTGGAGTCCTCGATGTCTAGTGAACCTTCAGCCCTTTGCTTATATTTAGTCTTTGCATTGCTAATAGCCTTTTCAGAGTTGGCTCAAAAAATATTGTACAGTTCCGTGTCTCTAGACCCATACGCCATTCCATTCTTTGGGCCTCATCCGCACCTTCCTATTCATCCATTCCTTCTCTTTAGGGAAGCTACTTTTTCTTATTGAAAACTGTTACATCTTTTGAATCAATGACAACCCTTGGATGCTGTGACTTTTTTTGATTTGCACATAATTCCGTTTATTTGATTTGAAAGTACATGAATACTAGAGCGTCATCGGCATGCATTGGCATAAGCAGCATTAGTTCAGGAGGTTCAAACACACAAGCGTTCTCCTTATTAATCATTCTTCAACAGTAACACTTAAAACAAACGCATCTGGAAGAGATTTCTAAAAGTCTATTAAACATTAGCAAAAGGAAGAAGATGAAGGTTTTTTTATTGCAAGAAGACTGACAGCCTGACTGGGGAAGAATGATCATATCCTCTTGGCGCACACATATTCGTTTAACTTAGAGCATTGTACATCATTCCATTTGCGCCACCCTGATAAATAGGAAGAAAAAAAAAACATATTCAGTGTCAGCAGTGAACAATAAACTTTCAATGGTTCATCGATCACAACATGAGCCCCTCACAGCAGATGTATCATGCTACCTTATGCACGCTTTTTTGTCACATTTTGAACTTTGGTCATGAGGAACCAGACAAGGTAAGAACATTGTGGTCTTAATTTCATTTGTCACATTGAACATTGATTGCTTTAAAAAAAACAATCGGTTTTTGTGTCTGGTTCATACTTGAAGCCATTCGTACTAGAGGAATTTACACTGTGACCCTGGAGTTAATTTTAATCCTCGAGTTCATCCTGTTAGTTTACAATTCTTTACTTACGTACGAAGTTCATCTCAATGCAGTTTTCCGTAGAATCAATGTTGTTTGGTTCACCCTCATACCAGTTCGTGTAATCAAATGCAGATCCATCAGTGTATCCAAATTCTTCCTGAAATACACAATCGTGACAATCGGAGATGACATAGGAGCCAATTATCATACTTTTCGGATCCCTCTAGTTGAGTATCCAGAACATCAGTGTGCCAACGGAAGTCTCAAGATCTGAACTAATGATGATGGACAATCCTCCACTGGATGTACCAGGAAAACTTTTCAAAAGATCTGCTGTAAAAGTGTTTCAGAACCTGGGAGCATTTGAACTCTCACGTGATTCACCACTGAGACACTGTAGAAAAGATTTTTCCATTTAACACAAAATATATAGTTTCTGATCAACTAGGAATTAAAAAACTTTGCCTATGCTGTCGTCCCAGACAGCGAAGGTATATCCCCGAAATGCAAGAGATGATTGTTCTCCTCTGTGTCCATAGTGTTTTTTTGTAAAAAAAATCTATGAAGATAGTAAAATATGAGCTTTTACAGTGAAACATGACATCAAACAAGATACATCAACCCGATTCACCAAATTATGTCTAAATCGGACCAATGACGAGCAAGTTCTGCCCTCCTATTCATTGTTCTAGAGAAGTTCTTTTTCTCGTAAAAAGATCCCCCTAGTTATTAGAATATGAATTATTAGAGTAAAGCATAACACAAGAGAGCTCCTATCGAGTTTGCATGAAAATCGGACCAAATAGGGTCGACGGTTGAGAGATTATGGTCCGAAAACATTTGAATATACAGCTCCACCTAATGTCGGAAAAATGCACCTGATCTTTCCCTGAATCACTCCAGTTCTTCCTCGCACTAAGGAATATGTGAATATACCTGTACAAAATATTTGAAAAGGACCCAAGAAATACTTTTTCAGTTATCTTGAGCACAAACGCAGGATCTGCGGCGGACGTAGCGGCGGCTATTGTGATGACAATTTCATAATAGCCCAGACTTTTGGGCAATAAAATAACTGGTCACTAATGTACCGCTTACCGCTGATTTGTTGGCTCCAATCCAAAAAGTTTTTTTTCTGTTCGGACTGAAAGGCAAACAAGCAACGTTAAACATTGATCTAATGAACGTTTGTCCGTTTGCATCCATGGTTACCTCTAGCAGTGGTCAGGAAGCCCACCAACAGCAGGGCGGCGGTTACCAAAACTGGACGCATGGTTCAGGAACGGTCCCTCAATCCACAGCAGCTGGAGTACGATCTGGAAAACGTCACACATTCAAAAAAGTGAAGGTTAGGAAATTAATATGTATTCAATTTGGGGGTGGGGCCTCTTTTTTGAGGAAAGGTGATGCGACAATTCCCCCACAGACAAGGCTAGACAAAAAGTATGCCACCTTCGGTGCCAGCATATAAAATGATGAATAAAATGAAATTACCAACAGACATAGACAAAGTTAATGGTGTGGTCTGTAATTTACCAACTCTTTTAAAATAAAACTAGAAAATATAACTCCCAAGGTAAAAGATGATTGGAAAACCACATACAAAGTTAGGATGTGTCTGAAAATGTAAATAAAACAAAAGTAATTCATCATGTATTAATCACTTAAGAGGTTCATTCATAGAATTCCCTCCACATTCTTTAGAGGAATACTGGAGAAACTATTCCTTGTTCATGTACGTTTAAAGAACACACAGGAAAAAACTTTAAAATGCCCTTTTAAAAAAAAACAAAAAACAAACTGGCTAAGTTCAAATTTGCCTTAACCGTAAAGATAAGCCAAATGAAGAAACCAATATGAGATGCACAACTTTAAGACAGGTAGAGAACATGCGTGAAATTCTTTTCTTTCTCCCTTCCCATGATGCTCTGTTGTTCACAGTTTAGTTTACAGTAGATTCCTGTAAATAATGTAATTCCCTTAAAAGGCTATAATCAGGTTTTACAGTGTACTACGTTAAAACAGCAGAAATAGACCTACTTCCCTGCATAGCTACCGAAGAGTTCTACTCAAAAACAATCAACAGAGAGAGAAGAATCAACTCACCGGTGATGCGTTTAGAGGTTTGGATGCTCCTCTGATAGTTTGGTAGATCTTCCTCTCATCTTTAAATGAACCACTGATGCCCTGTGGACATGGCAAAGTTCTGCCAATGTCATCAAGTTCTTTGGTGTTTTTTTTCTTCTTTTTATACGAGCAAACACAGCAGGAAGCAAAATCATTTTATAGTTAGAGGTAGTTAAAGATGTGTGTGAGAAAGGAATCGGCTGAAACTCGTTTTATTTTATCCGTACAAATGATGCTCCAATATCTTCATGTCTTTGTTTTGTGCTAAATTGTTGTGTTGGGATATTTGTTACCGTGGACTGTTAGTTGTTCCTCCCCTGAAATGTATTCATTTGAATATAGTTAATACTATAACTCCACGCCAAATAGAATTTAATTCAGTATATGTAAAATAACGCCGTTTTTCTTTTCTGGAGATTTCTATTTGCAGAAAGACCAGCCTCCTGATTGACATAACCCACAACAACCAGCTGACCCTCTAGAGAAGTTGGAAGCATAAAAAAAGAAGCTTGTGCACGATACGTTCCTGATAGAAGGGATGTTGGCCGAAACCATCACCCAGTTTGAACCACCATCCCTTCAGAGAGTTACAGCTGATTCACTGGGGGGGAAGGTCATGTGAGGAAACCGAGACTATTTCAGACCTGGAGCCGTCAGCTAACCAATAAGATAACAAACTAGCTAGCCCTTAAGCTAATGTTGATACGTAATTGAAATAGAAACGTGGAGGTCCACCTCCGATGGAATAATATCCGAGCATTCCGATGAACACTCCATCCACAGTCTTTTGTGACCCAACTCTTGCAGGACTTGCTTGGGCTTGGGGCTGAATCTTCTGGATCAGAAACACCAACGCTGATCCGGTGTAAAGACAAAAACGACCTTCTGGACCGTGTCTTATGGCTGAGGTCGTTTGTGTGGGTTTTATTATACTGAGGGTCACATCAGAGGAGGTGACTCCCTTTGTGGGTGAGATGAACGAGCTCCTACCTGATGACATCAGGGAAGAACCTTTAAAATATCTCTCTCTCCCCCATGTTCACCCCCCCGATGATGTATGTTTCAGAACCTTTTGATAGTTGTAAGTTTGTTACGTCGAGTTTTGTTTGATGCAGTCAGAGGTAGTGATTAGTTTAACCTATAATTGTTAGTCATCCATTAATTATAGCTGGTTAGTTATTCTGTGGTCCGTTTTATTTTGTAAATAGTTTGTATATAGTTGTACATAGTTTAATTTTGTATAAAGAATGTTGCACTTGTAAGAAGTGAGAAGCCGGTTTTTCCTTTTGACATTTTCTGTTCTGAGAATATTGTCTTTTGTTTGAATTCTTTTTTTGATAGATAGGTGTAGGAAAACTTAGTTGATCATTTTGTTTGTTTGGGGGCCTTACTCGTCTTACTCGTCTTACTCGTCTTACTCGTCTTACTCGTCATCTGAAAACAGAAAAGAATACATACTGCCATGTGATTTTACATAATTGTGCGATAATTATTCTTGGGAGAGGGACAGCAGGACCAACACTAATATTACGTACTCTTTCTGGATTACCCTAAATCCAGATAGAGTAACTAACTTGATTTTTTTATGGTCAGAAAATGAGGGAAAGATAACTTTACGATGCAAATAGAAACTTTTGGTAAAATTAAGGAAAATATACCATGATGTCATATCGGCAAAGTTAAAAGTATTTTACGAGTTTTACATTAACAGTTAAAAATGCAGCGCTGAGATTATCGTCTTTTATTAACATTAAATGGGAGCTGCAGATGAGACCAGCTGCCCACTGCACCGCCTGCAGGGACTTGAAGGGAAGTTGCTAAAACAGGAATAAGAGGGATTTGAAATATTTATATGAAAGAGCACATGAGCTAAAAGATAAAGTATGCTTTTGGGTATGAACACAGTTCCAAGGCCACCGGCAGCAACACTCACCTGCCTCTAACTCTGAACACAGCTCTAGATATTAATCAGCTCTGTTCTGGCTCTGGAGCCACACCTCAGCGAGAACTGGGATGAACCCTGAACATCACAATATTTCTGCTATATATTTCTGGAGGGCACAGCAGGTGAGTTTTTTTCTTCCTCTCACCAATCATTTTCGTCCTGGATGTTCTGAGATGGGGACTTCAAGATCGGACTTGTCCAACATATCCCAGACGCCTGACTGGATTGAGAGCTGGGGAATCTGGAGGCCAATTCAACACCTTGAACTCGCTGCTGTGTTCCTTGAACTGTGTGTTCTGAATCTTTTCTATCTGAACCCTGAGTAGTTTTTTTTCAGCAATTGGTGCTACAGAAGTTCTTTTCTGGGATCAACAACGGCTACCCTTCACTCCACTCACGCATCAGTGGGCCCTGGAGGTCGATGACCCTCACCGCTTCAGTAGTTGTCGTTCCTGAGACCACTGCAGACCAGGAACACCCAACAAGACCTGCAGTTGTGTAGATGCTCTGATCCAGTTGTGTAGACATCCCAATATGGTCCTTGTCAAAGTCTCTCAGCATCTGAGAGACTTTGGACTTGTGTTCATTATTCCTGCTTCCGATGCTGACAATCAAAAGCAAATTTTACACAGTGATCAAACATCATCACTGGAATGTAGGCGTATGCGAGCAAATAAGTACAAAAAAAGCTGTGGGTTTTTCTTCAACCACAATTGACGTTTTTCAGATATATCACCCTTGAAATTGTGTTTGTGGGAGTTCAAAATTAGTTTAAACTCAGCCTGGGTTTTCGTTCCAGTTGGCGGTCTTAGGTGTGGCTTCCTTCCACACATCGACAGGCCTGGGAGCAGTGAGTGCAGACGCCTCCGGCCATGAAACTCCTTAACAAAGGTGTGACAATATTTATTATAACATATCTTTGACATAACCCTCCAGTCAGAGATGTGCTGAAGCCTCCAGGGGAATAAATCCCTAAAAGACTTCTTTGGTAAACACTGGAAACGATACATCCCTTCATGGACAAGGAGTCAAGATTTGACATGGACTTCTGTCAAACGTATCTCATCTCGTCGATTACCAGGTCACGTTTCATTATTTTCTTTCCTTCCAGGTTTAAGTTTGTCTGTTCCATGTTTTGTCCTGTGAGTCAGCCCCCTCTTCTTTCTGACGTCTTTTCTGGTGTTATGTGTGTCTCTCTGTCTGAAGATAAACTGGTCCTGACAAGGATTCTGACCACCGTCAATGACCTCCTATGAATACATTTGGAAAATAAAATTTCTGTTCTGCTGCCCCTCGTCTGTGGAATGCCCTCCCTGACCACCTGAGGGCTCCACAGACTACTGACACATTTGATAAAGGACTTAAAACTTTTCTTTTTAGCAGAACCTATAACTCTAATTGACATTGCTGCTTTTTGGTCAGGTCTTTATATAGTTATTATTTTATTTTTTTTATTGATGCTTTTATCTGCTTCTACTTTGTAGCACTTTGAGATTTGATCCAAATGTAAAGTGCATTATAAATTAAATGTATTATTATTATTATTATTAATAAAACTGTGTGTCTTGTACGTAGACCTGCATGTTAGCGCAGATCTGTCTGTAATTAACCCATATATTTAAGAAAGACGACTGAGACTCTTCCAGTTAATTCCTTTCCTTCAAATGATGAGGAGACAATTTTTTTTTTGTTAATCAGACACATTTTTACAAACGCAAACCTTCAGTAAATCAGGCCCACAGGGTTAAAGCGTAGAGTCTTTAAAGGCAGAAGAAAACTAAAAGGTAGTCAAGGGGTTAATCTAATAAGACCTGTAGCCGGTGGGAGCACAGAATGGACACCCGGTTTCTGTTGTTTTTCTGCCACCAGCAACTACTGGTGAAGTCCCCGTGACTTAACTCCGACAGGCTCTATAGGAGCAAAGACAAAAGCAGACTTTTCACTCTCAGCTACATCAGCCCTGATGCTCTCCTTCAAACTGGGCTTGAATGTGTAGTAAAGTCTTTCCTCTGCTCTCCACTTCAGACAGACTGCCTTTCCTCTTGGCTGCCCTCTAGGCGTTGTTCTATTACTGTGTTACTACTTACTATAGTATAAGCTAACGTATTTTTTTTTTCGAAGAAGATATAAAACTGATTTTATAATAATAATTAGATTTAGTGATGGTTTATTTCCATCAATTGCTTTTTTTAAATTTCTTCTCTAAAACAAAAAAAGTTCCAACCCTCGTTGTCCTGACAACTATGCCCTGACAGAATGATTGTAGAGATAGAAGAAGCGCCCGTCTGAGGGAAATCTCCCGGACTTAAAGTCACGGTAGCTCAGAGTACGCTGACTATCCAGGCAGGCATTAAGGGGAATTAACAAACTCCCAAGAGCGATACCATAGTCCAGTTACTGTTTCTTTGATATATAATGATATATATGATATATATTCTCACACACAGACGATTTCCACACAATACAACAAAACAATCTGATAACCAACAGATAGGCTACTGGAGTCACACTCAGTGGAGCACACCCCAAGTCCATCCATCCCTTCAGGTCATCAGTCAGGTGGATAATGCAGCAAGGCAATGATCCAAAGTCCACCTTTGAATGGATGTTAAGAAATTAAAGGAGACGGTCTAGCCAAAGTCTTGACCTGAACCCCGTTGAGATTCTGGGGTGGAACCTGAAAAGATCAGTTCTCGCTCACAAACCCTCCCTTAGTTATTACCCATCATGCAGCACTAATAGCAAACTGATGCAAAGATGATTGACTGGATACCCAAATATTGCTGCTGACCTGCATCTGATCTTCCTGTGGCTCAACCATCCTATGAACACGATTTATAAATGACTGCGCAAAAGTATCATAAAAACAATCTGAATTGCAAAAATCCAACCGCCGCTGTGCTTCAAACACAACCAGCAGGATGTCACACACACGTAGTCGCAAACAGATTTGCATCAGATGCCAGCAGCAGCAGCAGCAGCAGCAGCAGCAGCAGCAGCAGCAGGAGCAGGAGGAAACTCTGCTGAGGTTAGTGATGAACTCCATGTATATATCTTTGTACATCAGATTGATTTAACTCATTCACATATTAAGTTCATTCCAGGTTAATGTTTTTATTCGCATTATTGATATTTTGGATTATTACCTGTTTTACGTGAGTTAAAGTCGCTCCTCTCCCTCACTCCCTATTCATCTTCCTCCTTTTCCTTTACAGGTTTTCATTTTTCACTGTAAAAAGTTCTTTGTCAAAATGACGGTGAAAGAGCATAAAATTCAAACTATAATAAACTATAATAATAGTTATAGTAATAACTTAAGTCTCATTGACATAGTAGATAGAAGACATCCAATTTACAGCATAGAATCCATCATCAAATGTTTTTTCCTTGCTGTAAACTGTAACAATAACTTTATAACCAGCAGTAGGTGAAGTCAGAATAGTGTTAATTAGCTGGTTACCATGGTTACCGGTCAGTGGGTGAGATATATTAGGCAACAATTAAAAAACAAAGTTTATGATGGAAGTAGGAAAAATGCCCGAGAGTAAAAATCTGAGTCTTTGACAAGAACCAGATGGTGATGTCTAGACGACTGGGTCGGAGCTTCTTCAGAACTGCAGGTCTTGTACGGCGTTCCTGGTCAGCAGTGGTTAGAACCCACAAAAGTGGTCGAAGGAAGGACGGCCAGTGCCATTAACAGTAGCATCACAGCAGGACATCAAAATCCCTCCCAGCAGGGCGATGATCCCTGACACACTGCAGACGTGGTTCAGGAACGTTTTGAAGAACACAACAACAAGTTCAAGGTGGTGAAGTGGGCTGCAGATTCTCCAGCTCCCTTATTTATAAATGCTGCAAATGCACAAAGGAAGGTGAGCGCCACCTTCTCCGCATTGAACTTATAAAAACAAACCTGAAGGGAGAGTGGGAGACCCATGCATACGCACAGAAACCAGAGAAATGGTGATACTATAACTCTGATGGGGAAAGGATGAAATGGCGAAACGGTGTCAAATTAATACCAATGCGTGAAATAAATCCAACTATTATCGCTTAAAGCCAATTCTACAATGAATAATCTGCGTTTGATTGATCATCCTTGAAGAATAAATACAGGGATAACTCACTACGCAAAAATGCGTAATGAGAACGCAAGGAGCAACTTTAGAGCCGTTCCCTGGATTAAGCCGACCGTGTCTCGTTGCTTGTACAACACAGCACCTAAGAGGCTGCTGTCAGAGGGTGGGGGGGCACCCTGTTCCTCTGCAGGACCATTAGCCCTAAAGTGAAAGGTTGTCTTGTTGGTATGAAAGTCTGGATGCTGCCAGATTGGACACAACACAAAAAATTGATTTGGGTTAGAATCTTCACTTTAATGGTGGCTATACATCCCATAAAGAAATGCAGAGAATATTCCAGCGCTTGTGACTTATAAAGGGAAATCATCGTAGGACATGTGTGCACACTGTTACACATCAGAATATTCTGTCCATAGGCCACCGTCTGACGCAAATCCTACGCACAGTTTTATAAACGAGGCCCTAGATCTGAACCCAGTCCAGCATATGTGGGTCAAATCCAGTGAGCACCCCACCTCACAACTTCCAGATATCGAAGGATTTGCTTCTTACATCTTGGTACCAGCTACCACAGCTGACCTACAGAGGTGTTCTAGAGTCCATGCCTTAACGGTTCAGAACTGTTTTGGGTCCTACACAATATTATGCAGGGGGTTATAATGTTATGGCTAATCAGTGTAAACTGGAAATGAATCAAATGTTCTATTGCTTACTTCAAATATTCTTTATTTTTCCTCCCTCCTCTCCCCCTCAGACATCCATGCGTATCAACATGTCATTGAACGCCTCTTCACTCTCTGACCCCTCTGCCGCCAACTCCTGCTGCGATCCCCTGAGGTACAGGTGCTACATGTCCACCCCCAGCCGCTATGTCTTCCTCCTGCTCGCCGGCGGCTATGTGCTGCTCCT